>CM032876.1:7059026-7156526 GCA_019176425.1 Megalops atlanticus
TGTCGATGCGTTTCAGCGATTCGCACCCATCCGTCAGACGCGACGGGGAGACGAGCAGAGAGATGAACGCGGCGCAGCCCCACGAACGCCGACGGACGCATCGCTCTCTCAAACGCAACGCGGCAACGCTTTATCTGCGGTTACGCAACCTGCGTGACTCGCGTGAGTCAGACCACAGAGAGAGAGAGGAAAAAACACACACAGGTGATGTAGTGAGCTCTCGGCGCGAGTCCCGGCTTTTTTCCCCTCAGATGTCCAGCAGGTGGCAGCAGAGCGCCTTGGGAGCGCAGCTTTCCCTGGCAGCAGAAATAGAGCCGCTTCTCTGCGGCTGCCCCGCCCCCCCCAATCTCTCGCACCCGGCCCCCATGGGCCTTGGCGACGGGCCCTGCGAGGGGGGACAGATGTCCTGACCAAAAGGTCACGGGTCCGGGGGGTGCCCGTTGCTCACTCCCCGTCTCCAGGCCCGGTCCGGGACGCCAGACGCCGGCGATGATGTAACACCCGCGCCGGGCGATCCTCCGCAACGCCTCTGACTCATCTGTGACCCCTGCCTATCAGCCCCCCCTCCCACAAGCACTCACTGGCAGCAGGCAAATGCGCTCTGCGCTTGGCGCGGATGCCCTTGCTTTTGGCAGCACCCCTGCAAAGCGACAGCGTCCCTCCCTCAAACGGAAAACAGGTCCGCACACATCCCCCACCCTCCCGAGCTGGGTTTATTTGCGCATAAAAATAACACAGACGACGCTTGACTCCCTGACAAAGATCCCGAGGGAAGGGAACGTGTTTGTCTCCTCTTTTCAAACATGCAAAATAAAACCACTAGGGTGCATTCAAGCTCAGTCTATTGTTTCATGTTTCAGTCCTGCCCCTAACACTACTATAAGGACAATGCCTGGGATACTCCCCTCCCTTACTTCCTGACCTACTGCAGTGACACACTTTCACCTCTAGAGGCATTAGAGGGTCAAAAGGGCAGCAGGTGGGCAAAAGTCAATATGTGCCTGTAAAGTACTATGAAAGTTTTAACAGTTTCTAATAGTTTTGAACTATAGTTTTCACTATAGTGAAATTAGTTTTAGTGAAATTCATTAGTGGTGAAGAGGCATTCTCCACGTAACAGAGACCCCTTTATAGTGGCACCCCTTCAGTGGTGGTTGCTGGCTCAGATACTGGCTCCATTCATAATCCAGATGCCAGCAATGGTGTCTGCATCCCAGCATGCCTGTCTGCTCTCCCGAAGGCGTCGCCGGCCCTCGTCATTATTCCGCACGCAATATCGTTATTTATTCACCCTCAGACGGCCGGATCCAGAGACACTTGCCGAGCGTTCGGAAAGAAATTAGCATGACCGACGGAGGCTCCGCGGCATACCAACGCCAGAAAAGAGAGCGCGCCGTAACCTGCAGCGGGGCGCCTACTTCAAAGCGAACGCCGAGCCATCTCAGCCAATTAACGCAAATCCCTAACGAACCCCTAGCTTGAATCACGATCAGGACTCCCTGCTGGCTTTCAACTTTAAACATTAAGGCAGCCGTGGTGGTGGGGGGGTAGACAGGGAGTAGGATGGGGAGTGTGGGGTGGTGAGGGGACCAGATGTGCCACAGATCTAAGCTGAACCAGGCGGATGAGAGCAACCTCCGCTAGGATCAGCCTGGGCGATGAACCCGCATGACCAGTGGACCAATGGCAGCCTGGCCACGCCCCAACGAGTGAGCGGGCGAGTGAGGGAGAGAGGGAGGGAGGGCACAGACGGATAGGCCGTAAGTTGTGAGTAGGGGGCAGGAGGGGTCTTTTTAGGCAGAGGCATGCTTTGAAGCCCAGCGCTAACACGGCGTCAGAATGACAATAAGAAGAACAGCGTTAACTTTATTTGCACGGCGCTCTGTGTGAAGGGGACTATCAAGTTCACATAATGAAGTGTTCGGCACACAAATCCAGCAGGTAATGAGAACATAACACAAAGGAAGATTAAACAAAAAGCTAGAGAGTTAACAAAAAAAAAACAAATTAAACAGAGATTAAAACAAGTACAAAGGAATTAAAAGCAAGTTTGAAATATGCGTCTTTAGAAAGGACATGAAAGGAGAGGAGTTACTACAGCAGGAAGGCTGGGAGGCTCTCAGTCTGGTGGCCTGTGGGAGGAAGCTCTATCACCTTCCGTCCTCAATCGGGTCATGAAACACTTTAAATCATGACCAGCAGGCCTCTGAGTTTATCTGGCTCCACGCTCGATGCTCAACAATGACTGTTGGTGCTTTCTAAACTTCTATCCGGTGTGGTCCACCCTACCCACCACTGCTATCTATCTGTTCTACCGCTGTGCTCCGTGGCAGGGTCTACGATTTTCTCATGTCCTTGGTTTCTAACCAAAACGGACCTCTGAGAAACAGGCCATCGGGCTCCGAACAGCCAACACTTCCCAGCCCAGTGGCTACCTGGCGGTCAGCCCGCAGCAGCAGGTCTGATTTGGACGGCACCCTGCACCGCTGTTGCTGAAAAAGCGCCTTGGGGTGTTGGTTTCTGCTTGCGCTGCAGTAAAGTGTGGCTCAGCCAGAGTTTCGTCCCAGCTGCCACGGACGTCCCGCGTGAAAAACGAGCAGGATTCACTCCTGAATGTCAGCGCTCTTGTTTGTTCATGTTCTCCCACTGACTGCACTGTTGAGTCATACATCACCTTCTATGATGCAATTTACACTGTATTGGGTTTTTTTTTTTTATACTGATTTTCGGTACAAGCCACAGGGACAAACATCCGTGTGCCAGGACAACAATCAGTAATCTAATCTAATCTAATATAATTGAATCAAATCGATTCTAATCTAATCTAATCGATTCTAATTGAATCAAATCAATTCTAATTGAATCAAATCCATTGTAATTGACTCAAATCGATTCTAATTGAATCAAATCTCATCCAACACCATGGAAACAAAGCAGCTGAGGTGCGATGTGTTCAGCCAAGGTGGCGCTACAGTGGTGATGTCACAGAGGCAGAACCAGGGCGTGAGGCAGGTCGGTAACAGTGAAGGATTCTGCTATGCTGTGACGTGTCCTCCTCATCTCCCATGATCCTCTCTGCTCTCCCATGATGGTGATCCTCTAGCCCCATACTGGTGCCCTAACTGATCACCCAGTGTGGCTTGATTATCTATGCGTTTCACAGCCTTTCCCCAGCCAGCTCAGTCACACCACGGCACTCTACGGCAAACCAAACAGTGTAGAAATGTATGATGTTGCTTCACAACTTGGTAATAAATACATTACTTAGAAAAGCCATTAAACCAAATCCTTGGCCCTTGAACTCTGTTCAAAAGCGGCTATTCCATTTTTATCCACTTGCAAGTTCATATCCTGTCTCAGGACCCACATCTTCAGACTTACTTCTGACCCCTTGTAAAGTACCTTGAGTTGCAGCATGGACCAAAGAAACTGCTAAATCTATCTGTACTGCATTGTATTGTATTTCCTCGTATTCTATCTGTTGTTGGGTCAATTTAACCTTGCCCCTGGGAGAAAGGCAACCCCAAGAGGCTAATACTGATTAAACAGCAGGTAAACAAAGCACACTTATTTGGTCCGTTCCATCCCAAGTGCACATAGAGTGGGGGGAACAGTTAGAAAATTTTTATGTAATTTAAAACCCACCGTTATCAATTTGAAACAAACCGGGAGGGCTGATTTCAGAAGGAAATTACTTTTTTTTTGCTTCTGCATATGAGAACGTGAAAACTCGCCCAGCCACCCGCTCGGCGGGATGAGGAGCTTAGGGCAAATCAAACAGTGATAAAGCATTATATATAGAAGATTATCTGACAGGGCCAGGAGCCACTCCAGCTCAGTCCCTCCTCCTCTCTCTCTCTCGCTCTCTCTCTCATCCCCACACGTCAGCTTTAATACTTCATTGAGCTGACAGGGCTCAGATGACAAAGCGACTCGGTGAGGTACATTCGCGTCCCCTCCCCGCCCGGCCTCGTCTTCCGCAAGGCCACCTGGTCCCCCAGCCCTGAACCCGGGCAGCTGCAGTGCAGAGGAGTGGCACGCAAGGACAAAGGCAAACTCAGCCTTTAAACAGCGAATCCTGCCCATCGCTCTCTCTCAGCAGTGAAGGACTGTGGTAAAGGAACTTCATCAGAACGTTGTGGGTTTGAATCCCAGGCAAAACACAACCTGACATAATCCTGAGACACTTAAACTAAACAGTCCACCACTACTAAAGAACGATATGTGAGATCTGAGATACATTTACCGCTTGCAATACAGGTGCCTCGTAAACTAAAGTTAAAAACCACATACTGTATTTTCATGGTTCAATTGGATTCATTTATGATTCATGAGAAGTCACTCCAGCCTCCAACATACAAACGGAAGAATGTCATTGTCCCCTTGAAAAGTGAGGCCTGTCGGTTCTTTTCTTCTTGGTTTTCAGCAGAACTGACACTCAGCAGGTTGACTCACCTCATCACCAATAATCTCCAGTCAACCCCTCTGACTAATCAGGTGATGCAGCACTAATTTAACATTAAAAGTCACTCGTGGCATCACGCCCAGTCATTAAAGATGAGCTCATCAAATTCAATCATTCATACAAACTACACTTCAAAATGCCTGACAGCTGACTTGCTGCTTAATTCACAAGCCGTTTTTATTCCGCTCTTTATGACTGCATCATAATCCATGTTTATTAGAGAAAGTTCCAGCAACTGCAATTCAACAATGCTGTTTTACCATACTACAGTACATTTTTACCATATCATCCCTTTGACCTGAGCTGTGAAGAACAGTAAAACCAGGCATGCTTTATTTTCCTGAAAAGATTTTAAAAAAAAATTGGTAGTAATTTTCTTTAGATGCTCAACACAGGAATGTCACTACCCTCTGTGTTCCTTTCGGACTAAACTAAGAGCCTGACAGCTTTGTGGTTACGGAGAATTTAAATATGGTCTTTACTTGGCTCCAGAATGAGCAGCTGGAACTGAGACATCTCCCAGTGGGCGATTTAAGCATTGTTTCCATGACAATAATCCAGCTTTCATACAGTATTGGGAGCCCGCTCCTGCCCTGAACCGCTGTAATCTGGATTACGTCTGACGGTCCCGTCTCCTGGTTGCGCCGTCTCCACCCCTGTTCCGGCCGGCCGGGGTGTGTCTGTCACTCTCTTTTCTCCGAAGCGAACATCTGAGGACAGTGACGTGGCTTCACGGCGGTCGCCACGGGGGACGGGTTCGCCTTAAATTCCCTCTCTGCTCTCCAAGGCCCGCCTGGGGGGGGCGGCTGTCTGCGGCGTGACCTTTACCCCACCCGCTGGGGGGGTCTGCCGTGGCCTGCCAGCTGCACCCAGAACACGGAAGGAGGAACGCAACCAGCAGAACAACCTCTCCCCATATTAAAGCCCTATCAAATACAGACGACAGTGGATTAATATTTTAAAAAGCATAAATCTGTGTAAAAAAAAAAAAACAAAACAAACAAAAAACGTTACTAACGTTGTTTTCTCTCTGAATAGCTGCAGGTCTGTTTGTGACTCAAAGTGGATCTATTCCTCTAATCCAAACATTACTTAAATATTGTAAATATCACAAAATGAATATAATTAAATGCGTTAGCAAATGCATCTATGTTTGTTTATCTATTTTATGTTTGAATCTGACAGAAGCTCTCTGTGCTGGTGAATTTACAGCTCCAGTTACAACCAATTGTGGTGTGGTGTGACATTTAGGAAAATGGACTTAAAACATATAGACTGCAGGTCTGAAGGCTCATTAAAGCACTGTTGTTGTGTCCATGAGCAAGACACGTGAACCTGAAAAAGCTCAACGTTTGGGCATGTTAGCCAAAATAAGACTGTCATAAAACTATCCAAATCCAAGCCACCTTCCAATAAGGTAAGACTGCCAAAGGAACTCTTCAAAGCGTGAAGCGTGAAGCAAAGGCTTCCCCAATGGCACTTCCTGTTTCCTGTGTGCTCTCAACATATCAGAACATCTTGAATGTTCCCTAGTGCAGTGTTTCTCAACCCTACTCCTGGCGGCACCCTGTCCTGCATATTTTCTATCTATCCTTGCTCTACCTACCTGACTGAACTCATCAGTGGCACATTTTATTAGCTGAGCACACCTGATTTAATCAAGCAGCAAGGATAGATAGAAGATATGCAGGACAGGGTGCCGCCAGGAGTAGGGTTGAGAAACACTGCCCTAGTGACTGCCGCTTTCCTCCCATTGGAAGCGTGCGCAGGTGAGTGACTGCCATCACAGGAAACCCTTTCCCAGAGCTTGCATCGCCTCATCTATGGGCTCTCAGTGTTCACACAACAGCCAGTTGAGTATTTACACTGAGTATATTTGTAAATATTTTATTCATAAATATTAAATAAAAATAATATTCAATAATGAAAAGGCTGTTCAAAAAGTGGAGAAAACTGCAGACAGGGATGGAGAAGAGTGACAGGAAAGAGGGGCTGATTCTTAGTGCCCCAGGGTGAGGATCCACCCCTAGGACAGAGGCGAGCTCAGCATCATTTCCCCCCCTCTTAAACATTCATCTCTGCTGATAAATTATAAAGAGGGTAAATTGCGTGGCCTCTGCTTCCCCATAAGGATGTGTCAAAAGGTGGGAGTGAGCAATATCCACTCGAATTAAAGTTTAAGCACAGCAGATTAATACTGCTGCTGGCATCCTCCAACACCGCTGCTACCAGGTGCAGTGCATGCACTACAGACACTTACACCCTGCAGACACACGCAAGCACGCACCCACACACACACACACAGGAACACAGTTACACACATTCTCACACACACACACCCACCCTCACACACACACACACACACACACACACACACACACACACACACACACACACACACACAGGAACACGGTTACACACACACACACACACACACACACACACACACACACACACAGAGACATGGTTACACACACACACACACACACACAGGAACACGGTTACACACACACACACACACATGCATGCACACACGCACACACACACAGCAACATGGTTACACACACGTACAGTCAAGCACAAACACACACATACATACATGCACGTACACGCACATAGAAACACATGCACAGTACACACACGGTTACACACACATACACACACACACACACACACATGCACACATGCATGCACACGCACACACACACACACACAGGAACATGGTTATACACACATACAGTCAAGCACAAACACACACACACACACACACACACACACACACACACACACACACACATATATACATGCATGCACATGAGCTGATGTCAGACCTTAGTCACGCAATGGGAGGCTCATAAATCCACGCCAGGAATAGCAGCCCCACACTGTTTTTCCTGTGCCCGCTCATCCCTTAATGGTCACATTACAGGTCTGAAGACACTGTTAGAATGGCTCTGCATGTTATGTGGGCCCTGCGACTGCACCCCCATGCTGCAGAGACACAGACAGAGGTGTTCTCTCAAGTGCCTCGTCTGCTCCGCATCTCTGCGTGTGTTAGGAATGTTTCAGCGTGTGATCACCGAGCCAGACCCACCTCTTACAGCTGTGGAGGATGTAACGTGAGTGTGGAATTGAATGAATTAAGGCTGTTTAACTGAGAGTGGGAACGGTGGCTCTCGGGACGCCGAACCGCGGAAACGCACTCGGGTGTGCTTCGCAAAATCGTGTTTGCAAAAATTGACATCTGTATCAAGGTGCAGAGAGGATTAGTTCAGTTGAATAAAACCCAGCTGGTTTCTCTCTGAGACGTGGATGAAAAGGCCTTGCTATTTACCCTCCCCCTTTATGTTCCCAGTCCTGCTGCAGCCCGTAACTTTGCACAGGTCACTGTGTGGTGCACTGCAGCCTACAGGAAACAGCCTTCTTCCAGAGTGCACTACATGTGCCAAAGGCCCCAGTGCTCCTCTATGGCAGTGAGATCCAATCAATCTAATCCTGTCTCACCTGAAACCTAACATTTTTGAGGGTGGCAGTAATATAATTTTCTATTAAGGCTGGATTCTAACTGCCAAGCAGAATTTACTCATCTCCACTCCCCACTGAATGCACCATTACTTACTGACCTCACCCACAGCACCACTACCCGATGACATCATCCACAGAAGATACTGACATCACCCACAGCACCACTACCCGATGACATCATCCACAGAAGATACTGACATCACCCACAGCACCACTACCCGATGACATCATCCACAGCACTTACTGACATCATCAATATCATTACCTAATGACATCATCCACGATGCATAATGACATCATCCACACACAATAGCACATAATAACCTCATCCACAGGTTTAGTGAGTTCTGCAGAATCCGTCTCTGCAGGAAGCCCCTTCTCCGTCCTCACCACCACCAAAGTGTTCCTCATTAAAGAACTTACTGGCAACTTGTTGGTCATATTCTCACCACGAGCGCTTCAAAACATATTATTAAAACAGCCGGACTCAGCCAGCGTAGCTTGGCAGGCTGTTTCTCACCCTAGGGGGCCACCCTGGTTTCCAGTTTCAAACACATTCAGAATATTTCTGCTTGCGTCTGGCGAAACACCGCAGCGGAAACCAGGAGCTGCAGCTGGCCAGCTGGAGCAAATCAAAACATCATCAAAGGGAAATTACAGTTCCCCAACAATCAAAATGGAGGGATAATTTATGCTCTGCCAAAGCACCTGGCAGAGTGGGGAAGTTGCTTCTCTTTCAGGCTGAGGAAGTGCAGGGAGCTGGGCACGCAGGGGTAGAGATGGGGGGTTAGCACACTGCGAGAATAAGCCTGCATCGCTCCACTCCCAGGTCAGCACGGTTTCAGCACGTAATGGAGACAGCACGGGTTTATATGCGATATTATTTGTGCAGGTAGATGTTAGCTTGAGATAGCATGGGTACATGTTAAACAGCATGGGTATATGTTATATAGAGACAGCATGGGTGTACATATGGTATTATGAGTGCAGGTAGATGTTAGCTTGAGATAGCATGGGTACATGTTAAACAGTATGGGTATGTGTCATATAGAGACAACATGGGTGTACATATGGTATTCTTATTGCAGGTACATGTTATCTTGAGACAGCATGGGTACGTGTTAAACAGTATGGGTATATGATATGTAGAGAAAGCATGGATATATGTTAGATCGAGATGGCATGGATATATGCATATACCCACCCCTTCTTGAGCTAACATAGATCCTTGCTGTCTTATTCTAGCAGCTAGATCAAGACAGTGTGATTACACATTATATCGGGACAGTATGGGTACATGTTAGAATAAAACAGAATGGGTATATACTATAACAAGACAGCAACTATATATGTTACATTGAGACAGCGTTAGTATATGTTAGATTAAAACAGCACAGGTGTCTGTTTATCAAGACAGAACGGGGATATATTAGATTCAGACCGCACAGATATATCTTGCATAGAGACAGAAGAGGTATATGTTACATTAAGGCAGCACAGGTGTATGTTATATTGAGACAGAATGGGTATATATATTAGATTAAGGTGGCAAAGCTATATGTTATATGGAGACAGCACGGGTGCATGTGTAGAGCTGTATACTGTGAATATTACCTTCATACAGCCAGTCGCTCAGGCCGTTGAAAATGACTCCTTCTTTTCCTGTAGAAACCAGGCGAATGGATCGACTCTCCACGGTGGCCTGGTAGTAGATGTTATTCTCAAATATGTAGATCTGTGGGAACACCAAGAATTAACCGGAAACAGTCATGTGATCAGCTCAGGCGCAAGGTATGAGATTCTACAGAATATGCCCAGACAGTCAGCAAACCACGTTGATCCTATTTTCAGACATCACAATATGACACTGTCAACACAACACATCAAAATCTTCATGGATCCCCTGAACTGGTGGAACTGCCAAGTGCACTGGCCTGGACAAACCAGTCAGAAGTCCTGTAAAGAGAAACAGCACTACTGGTTCATGTAAGCCGGTTGCTGATAAGACGAGGTAGCGCCACCCCATTGTGAGGTTCATGAAGCCTCATTCTTCCATCACTGTGTAGCGAAAGCCAGATGTAGCATTTTATAAGAGCAAATGGAGAAATGAAGGGAGCTGTGTCTGGCTTTTCCAGGCAGTTAGGGGCCCATACTACACCTAATAGTCAGTCGAGGTGCTCCAGTGATATGGGTTTGTCAGGGTCTATGAAAACCTTGGAAAAATACTCTCACCAACAGCTGACGCTGATTCTACATTGAATTGAGAACAACAGCCATCAGCAGAGGGCGATTACAGGCTATATGTGAGACATACCCAGGTGACTACACGACACGGTTGGCCATATACAGTTTTTGATCCACCATCAGGAGTATGTGTCCCCAGCTTTCCAGTATGCCCCTCACTAGAGGCGGACTGTGAGGCTATTCTTACAGAACAATTACATTGCTGTCATTCAGCAGATGCTCTTATCTAGAGAACCTTACACAGGTCACAATTTTTACATGTGATCCATTTATATAGCTGGATATTTACTGAGGTAGGTCTGGATTAAACACCTTGCCCAAGGGTACAGCAGCAGTTACCCAGCGGGGAATTAAACCAGCAACCTTTCGGCTATGAGCCCTGCTCCTTACCACTGTGCTACACTGCTACCCACACTACTCACTCCTGAAGGCAAGTACTTGATACATATCATGAACCATATCATACTGAGGCTTTTGAGTGGACTTCCACCATCAGCGGCTGGGATCACAAGGAAGAGCGTTAGAAACTGAATCTGAAGGCCTGCTGAGTGCTGACAGGTAGCTGATTCATAAGAGAGCGCTCAGCTGACACTGATCTCTAATCCCTAACGCTGTGTTAAATCTGGATTTACATTGGACCCGACTCGCCCGCATCCTCAAACTCGCGGAGAGGTGACATCACTCAGGTTTAACTGCTTAAATCACACCGAGCTGTGTGTACTCAGATAAAAAGATCTTGACTGCGTATGATGAACTGGCGGGCGTGTTTGAAGCGAGTCGTGCCTGCGGAGAGGGCCGGAGTGATGTCGTAATTCAGCCTCGGCGAGAGGCAGAGACACGGGGCTGCCAGACTGAGGGAGATGAGAGGAAACTGTGACGCACAAGAGCCCAGACACCATGCGCTTCATACAGGCAGAGACGTCACTGAGAGGCAGAGAGAGTGTGAGTCTGTAGGAATATGTGCGAGTAGAAGAGAATGAGTGCGATTCTGTACGAATGTGTGTGAGTATGAGAGACAGTGTGAATCTGTGTGAGTACGAGAGAGAGAATGTGTTTATGTGTGAATCTGTAGGAATATGTGTATGAGAGTATGAGAGTGAGCGTGTGTGCGAATCTGTCTGAATGTGTGTGAGAATGAGAGAAGGTCAGCGTGTGTGAATGTGTAGAAATGTGTGCGAGTATGAGAGAGAGCGTGAATCTGTGTATGAGAGAATGTGTGTGTTAATCTGTAGGAGCATGTGTGAGTATGAGATGTGGCAGTGTGTGTCTGTGTGTGTGTGTGTGTGTGTGGTGTATGTGTGTGTGTGTGTGTGTGCGTGGCAGTGCGCGCGCGCGTGTGTGTGTGTGTGTGTGTGTGTGCGTGGGTGTGTGTGTGTGTGGCAGTGACAGGTGACAGTGCCCCTTGGTGTCCCGGCTCTCTGCCAGTGCTTCTCTCATCTCCTCCTGCCTCCTGTCTCTCTGTCCCTCCACAGGAAGGTGACCTTGGGAACAGAGGGACACTGAGGCTGCCTGTACCCATCCCTCCTCACACAGAGAGCACTGTGCGCACATGTACCTGTATGAGTGTGCGTGTGTCTGTGTCTATGTGTGTCTGTGTCTCTGTGATTATATACCTGTGTGTCTGTGTTCATGTGCATGTTTATCTGTATGCCTGTACCTGCCAATCTATGTCTGTGTGTATGCATGTATCTGTGTGTGTCTGTGTGCCTGCACTATGTGTGTGTGTCTGTATCTTTACACTCATGTTTGTCTGTGTTTGTGTGCTTGTATCTGCATGTGTGTTGTACTGGAGTGTGTGTGTGTGTGTGTGTGTGTGTGTGTGTGTGTTGCATAATGCCTGCTGCTCTACCACATAAACATGGATACTGAAGATCAATACTGCATGTATTTTCATTATTTCATCACAACAAAGCATGCAGCTCGACAAAATAATGCCAGCCTGCACACACACATTTCCTTTCAAATCTTCTGTATGGATTCAAGGTCATATCTGTCATTACGGCCTGTCGATTGCAGTGGAAGAAAAAAAAAATCTATCTCTAAATTAATTGCAAGTTGCTGGGCCATTGCAAACTAATTGCCGGCAAATTCCTTGTCAAATGAATGCGACAGAAGATGCATATTAGCCTGGATTGCTCCTAGCTGTTGGAGCAGATGTCTGTGTTTTACACCAGCTTTAGGTACTGGGCTCCAACCCCTGGTCATGATGCCAGGCAGTTTGGGGGCCATGCCCACAATCCATTCTCTCTAAATGCTGAACATAACAGAAAAATAATGAGCACTGAATTAAATTGACCTCCAGGCCACTAGATGTCACACTACCTTAACGTGTCCACCTCATTATACTGTAAATGTTCTGTAAATGACTGCAACCTGTCTCCTATTGAAAAAAAACTGTTTCTGCTTTTTTTGGATTTCCCTTTGTAAGAGGATGGAGTGTTGTGAACCCAGACAAGATTACACGTACCGTTGCCTTTTAGTTTGAATCGTAAAGGTCTGAGGTCTTTGTTTGAAGGACTAAAGCCTAATTAATCGAGCAGTCACATTACAAATTCATTGGGCATGCCCATCCTGAAATATTGGGAAGGGTTTATCATGCTTTTTGGGTTGTTTTACATCTACAGGTCCTGAAGCCCTCATTAAAACAAAGGGAGTTAGGAACTCCAGCATGTACCAATGCATTCTGGCAAAAACCTGGTTCTGCATGCCAAGAAGCTCAAACTTGGCGGAAAAAGGACATTTCAGTATAACAGCAAATCAAAGTATTCATCCAAGTCTACAATGAAATCATGAGCTGAGCACAAAATGATCACACGCACATACACACATACATACATACATGCACACATAGGCTTTAGGTCACATAGACAAGATTACCAACTGAATGTGTCAATTGCCAGTCCTTAGTTGAATTGAATATGGTTTAAACTTAATAAGCAGGGCACAAAGAAAACCCAAGGGATGTTCCACAATTCTCCAAAGGCTAATGGTCCTATATCCCACGCACAAGTGACAGAACCTCACAAGACACTGTGGGAAATGTGTTGTTAGTGTAATCCATGCTAAAAGAGGATTTACAAAATACTGATTACATAAACAAATATGGCCTTTGTGTTTTTTGGAATACTATCCATTTTTCTGAGAAAAATTTGAATTTGCTCTGTGCAGCACTATTATCTTTAACATATAGCATTTCTATATTTTTTAGCAGAAAAAAATATATGTATACATATTTTTATCTTTAGTCACAGGATAAATATTTGAATAAATAAAGAGGGTGCTGTGTATGTGCTCTTTATGTACTGTACATTACAGTGTGTGTGATACAGTGTGATGATAGCTACCCATAGTGCCTTTGTTTTTCATCCTGTTGGTTTGATTCCTGTTTGGAGTGCACAGGGGACATCATTACAGACTGAATGAGAAGGGTTTCTCCTGACAGCACTGCTGCAGGGCCACCAGGACACTCAGGGGCTGTCTAGAACAGGATGTAGGACAAAGCACAGAGATATGTACCCTGACCCTTTGCAGGGGATCTAGGGAAGTATAAAAAACTAAAGCATAATAAAAAGCAATAACTGGCCTATGTGCCACTATAGGGCTTAGGCAGTAAAAGTTATAGATTTGGTCAGAATACAATCTGAAGAAATGTGTGTGAGTGTGTGTGTGTGTGGGTGTGTTTGTGAGAGAGAGAGGGCGAGAGCGAGGGTGTGCACGCAAGTGTGTGTGTGTGTGTGTGCGTGTGTGTGTGTGTGAGAGAGAGAGAAGGAGGGAGGGAGAGAGAGAGTGTGTGCGCGAGCGTGTGTGCGTGCGCGCGTGAGTGTGTGTGCGTGTGTGTGTGTGTGTGTGTGTGTGTGAGAGAGAGAGAAGGAGGGAGGGAGAGAGAGAGGGTGCACGTGAGCGTGTGTGTGTGTGTGTGCGCGCGAGTGTGTGTGTGTTTTTCCCTGACATCTTTGCCTTTTGTACTCTCTTGCGGACAGAGACTGCAGTGACTGAGCTCCGCAGCCAGGCGGAGTTGGCACAGAACTGGAAATAGCAAGTGGCGGTTACAATCTGGGTTGTTTCATGACTAATGGAAAGAAATAGCGTGCGATATCAATTCAGTCAGAAGACTAATTAATCCTATGGTTAGATTACAGGTAATTAATTA
The DNA here is from genome assembly GCA_019176425.1 of Megalops atlanticus. Classification (NCBI taxonomy): domain Eukaryota; kingdom Metazoa; phylum Chordata; class Actinopteri; order Elopiformes; family Megalopidae; genus Megalops; species Megalops atlanticus. The sequence goes on from CM032876.1 coordinate 7,073,411, forward strand.
CTCTGGGCTATCGGGTGTGATTACTCACGATCTGTCTTACACAGCAGAGCCACAGAGCACCGCCTGAAAACGTGCTATTCTCAAGTGGAGCTCTCATTTACCGTGCATCAATTTCACAGGCCCAGAACAAACCCTTCCAAGTATAATACCTCTCTGACATCTAAAGAAAAGCGTCAGTTTGTTTTGACCCATCCATCTCTCTCTCTCTCTCTTTCTCTCTCTCTCTGTGTCTCTCTCCTCTCTCTCTCTGTGTCTCTCTCCTCTCTCTCTCTGTGTCTCTCTCCTCTCTTTCTCTCTCCTCTCTCTCTGCCTGTCTCTTTTTCTCTCTTTCTCTCTCTCTCTCTCTCTCTCTCCTCTCTCTCTGTCTGTCTTTCTTTCTTTGTCTCTCTCTCTCTCTCTCTCTCTCTCTCTCTCTCTCCCCTCTCTCTCTCTTTCTCTGTCTGTCTCTCCTTCGTTCCCTCTCCATCTCTGGTCGTCTCTTTCCCTCTGTCTGAGGGGAACCAAACATGCTTATTCTGTAGTACGTGAGTGAAATAAAAATGTCACACAGTTAAGTTGTTTATGTGTTTTTAGAATACAGGAGAATGACTGCGTGTCCAGATAAGGGAGGTGACTCAGTAAAGTAATCTTTGTGTTCTACTTAACAGTGTATCAGGACCATGCGCAATGTTCCCCTTAGTGTCTATCAGTCTGTTTGCTTAGCATACGCCAGCAGCAGCACTAATACCTGCAGTGGCAGTGTAACTTATGTTTACGTTTATCATCTGATTACAAGAAAACAAACCAAAACATTTCTTGCTACAAGAAAACAAACCAAAACATTTCTTACACAGGACTTCCAGCTAAATAAGTCTCAGGGCCTGTTCAATTGAGATCGGTAGTGAATAAACAGCACAATCACGCCTCACAGGTGAATAGCAGATTTAATGAACCAGTAATAAACCAGTGCACACACTGGGTCCCAGCACCTGGAAGGAAGAACACTGATGAAGCGGTAGTGTAGCATAGCGGTAAGTGGCAGGGCTTGTAACCGGAAGGCTGGAGGTTCGATTCCCCACTGGGGCACTGCTGCTGTTGTAATGGGTGTAGCCTGCATTGTGTAACAGTATTTGACTGGATGTTAAGTGGGCCAGCGAGCGAGCGAGTTTCTGGGGTTCTCACTGCTCGCTGCCGACCCCTTACGGCCAGCGTCGTTGCCAGTGGAGCTAAAGGCAATTTGCTCCTAGCCTGTCGGCAACGACGCTAGCTATCCAAGTCTCAGGGAGTAACGTAACTGCTGTAACCGCTCGGCTACCTGCTACCCTATAGGCTTTACGCAGGGCTCATACGAGCTACTCTCTACAGCTCTGCCACACTGTACCCCTGGGCAATATACGTAACCCTCAGTACCCAATTGCCTCAGTAAATGTCCAGCTGTATAAATGGACAACATGTAAAAATGTCTCTTAATAAGAGCGTCTGTTAGATGACAATAATGTAATTTAATGTAATGGTGACGACGCAGGGATAAGCAACGACACGTGCAGGAGGAGAGGATGATGGGAAAACGACTCTTACCAGCTGCTGGCCCTTCGGCCCCCACCCGGCGTACTGCAGCTGGGTGTTCCTCACCTCCGGCGGGTTCAGGTTCAGTGTCTTCCTGAGGGCGAAAGCACACACCCGACCGGGTCACACACCTTTCACCTCATGGCCCAGGACTGACCAATCAGGATACGTTCAGAAATGGGCTTCTCCTTACCTTCCAAGCAGACACTATGCATTTAATCTACTTTCACGGTATTGTCTATATTAACTTTACAAATTATATTGTGTATTAGAGTACTTTTTACACGCAGTGTTTTTTTTTTAACTGATGATGTTGCAAGCTTATAGCAACGATTAAGGTTGGGTAGTTCAGCCAAGGGTGCAACAGCCATGGTCCACTCGGGATTTGAGCTGGCAACCTTCCAGTTTAAATATCAGGCTCCCAAACCAATGGGTCACATTGTTGGTGTGGCATACAGCATAGGATGAGGAAGAAACAAAACAGCACATGACGCTGGATTTTTGTCGCAAGTGAGTACGAATGAGGTCATAACAGAGTGCACCTCAGGTTGTAATGCTGTTAACCTCCAACAGATGGCAGCAGAGACAGACAACTCAACCAAGGCATGGCTTTATGGGTTTATACGCATAAATCGATTAGCACTTTATGCCTTTTATGATAACATCTTAATGAGCTGATGCAGTGAGTTGAGGAGGAATCTAACGATCAAGTAATAAATGGGAGGAAATTAAAAAAAAAAAAAGAATGAAGCTTTGTTGTATGGTTCTACCACACACATGGCCACAGTTACAGGAATGCATATCATTAAAATCTACACAGAAATAATGAGCAAATGAAAAGGGCAGCTACTTACGGTGTCTCCAGGCTGCAGATGCTGTAGTAGGCAGTGAAAGAGTGCTGGTAGACCTGGAACAAGAAGCCACACAGCATTTCACGGCATGCTTACATCTCTCTCACCTAATAAGCTAACCAGAGCACATGGATACTGCTACAAGTGCGACACATGAAGAGGCAATGATAATTCCAAAGTCAACGGTGAGGTTCGCTTTTCCCATGATGCTTCAGCACGCATTGATTACAGAAGACACATGGACCATGCTGGGCCCCTAGAGAGGGGGTGAACATTGACCTCTTCTCTCATTTGTGCATCTGCAGTCTGACGGTGATTCCTCACAGATGTCCTTCAAAAAAGGAGTTATGCAGTATCTCTTGGGGGATTGTGATGTCATCGATCAGGGCCAGGAATCTAAATGTACGACCACAGGATTCCACATGCCGCTGGCATGGTTCAATGCTCAAATGCACTGCCTCTCAGCACACAGAGACGACACATTTCACTCTTCACGTTATCCAGTTCAAGTGTCTGCAAACAACCTAGCTGGGGGGGGCAGTGGAGCCTTACTGCTTATGCACTACAGCTGAGGTCATTTCCGGGACTGCGCCCTCTGGAGGCTAGAGGTGGGACAACAGCAGGTGACCCCGCTGTCATGTGTGTCCTCCTTTTTACCAGACGGCCAAAGGGGTCTGTTTTACTCCTGGCTCTGTCAAATATCAGGCTGATTTCTCCTGCTGGACCGGCTTTGACTGACACTGAAGAGCCTGTCAGATCCATCACTCTAACTCACGATGCATCCGTGTTCTCTTTAAGGAGACGGGTTATCGTGTTGAAAAGGGACAGCCAAGCAGGCAGGGGGACAGCAAGACCAGTGTGCCCTGCCACTGAGCTCAGCAGGCAATATGTGCCACTTTTCCTAGCAGTGCTGATGGGAGCTGAAGTCCAGAGGGAGAGACTGGGGCATATGTTCAAATTAGACCTGAACTTCATTTCCCATGAGCACCTCTGTGATTGATGGATAAGGACATCCTTCAGCTAAATAAATGCAACTGTGCCCCGATCATTTCCCTCCAGAACTGATTCAATCCTTGTTCTGAGGAAAAGGGGCCATATCAAAATGATATCATGGCCACAGGAAAAAAAAAAACTGAAAGCTACAGATAACCTACCTGTTAGTGGCAGGAAATCAAAAAATATTCCTGATCATATGCCTTCCACTTCTGAGAGATATCTCTCTTTGATCAGCAGCTGCTCCTATCTAAGGCATTTTGGCAACTTAATATGATGGATTGGAGACCTTAGAGTACCTGGGCACAGGTAGCGGCACAGGCCAGACCCCACAACCCACCCGAGCCATGACCTCCAAGAGCCAGCGGGAACACACCTCCACAACACACTGGGTGCGTCACCCCATAACTCAAAGCAGACATAAAACACACATCCCACTGGGGATGTTGACCTACAACCCCCCGGTCAGGAGTTCAGCCTTCCATCACATACATCACCAAGCTGCTCTTTAGCAGCGGTGCTGACATTAGGAAGCTGGTCTTTCCCGCACCCCCTGCAGAGCTTTGCTCCAGTGCGTTACCGTTAGCGCCATGACTGAAGGCCGCCCGCGAGAGACAGGCCTCCGCCTCCCCTGTGATTACTGTCGCACTCAGGGTGCTTCTTCCACAGAGCGACAGGGGAAAACGGCTTGGAACCTCTGTAACCTGAGAACATGCAAATAAACGGAGCGACTCACAGGGTCAACGCTGTGCGCCAGCAGCACATACTTCATGTCTGGGGATACTTCATACTTGCTGGCTAAGTATGTTTCCTGGAGAAACAGGGAGACAGATAGAGAGAGAGAGAGAGAGAGAGAGAGAGAGAGAGGGGGGCAGAGAGAGAAAGATGAGACCTTTAACCATGCATACGATTTTCATTAATGCAATTCTTAAATGACTGCGTTTGACAGATTGCCTCTAACGGAAGGCGAACCTGGATCCATTCATCTTGCCCCTGACGTTGATTTCAAGCAAACATAATGTTGTGTGTCCTTAGCTCAGCTATTTCCAGTTTGACGCTGCATTTTTACCTAGCAATCCCTGGACAGCAATCCCAGAATGCAATAGGGTGTCTCTAGAATCAACGCTAATTGCAAAGTGCATTGTTATTCACCATGATTTGGGAAATGAAGCAAGTATTGCATTTTTTGGTTTCTTACACACTTTTTGTTAACATCAGCAAATAACAAAGCAACCAGCATTAAGCAGGGCTCTATGAGACACTGGTTTCATGCCTATTATAGTGCTGTATAAAAGAGATACGCACTAGCGTATTAGCTCCCTTTAAATTCCAATGTTCTTAAAATGAGCTTACAATTTACGGTACAGGGACTTACAAACATTTTGTTCTCCACCAGCACGTTTGTCTTATTGGTGTCGATGTTGTGTATGACCACGTCTCCCTCGCGTGTGCGGTACAGTAGCTCGCTCCCTGAAACACACACAAACATGACAGGCACGTGACTTCACCGCCAGTACAGCGTCTCCAGTGTCTGTGGTCACAGACAGAGGGGAACATTCTGTTCCCAGATCAGTATTTGATGAATCACGTGGCTTGGCGTTTCGGTACCCTCTGACAGGAGAGACAGAGAGGGAGATGACAGGACATCCCAGCCCCTGCTGAGAAAACAGCTCATTCATTCACATTTCATTTTTACATTTACATTTATTCATTTAGCAGATGCTTTTGTCCAAAGCGACACACAAAAGTGCATATAGTGGGCAAACAGGCACAAGAACAAGATGTGTACAGGTCATACAATGCAGATAGTGCTGAGGCTGAGCGCAAGGTCGGTGTCGCGAGCCAACTGTTCTGATCTAGGATTACATATCAAATACAATCACAGGGACAATAAAGTACCGCTATACTACCTAGGCAAAAAATGTGCACGATACAAGGGAAACAAGAAACAAAAACAGAAGGTAAATCACAGAAGCAAACACACTTTTTTACACATTTATTTTAACCCAAACCCTAAGAAGCAGGGAGCGACAGAAGTGGGCGTGGCTAAACAGAATGCACTAACCAGTGTACTCTCGAGGGGTGTGGCCAACGTCAAACGCCCAATCAGAGCTCCCTATATTCTGGCTTTGGCTCGGGGCTACTCGAACTGTTGTGAATGTTACAAAGCCGACACCGATAATCACGTTAAACGCTGGGCCTTAACGCCGCCTCCTGCTCAGACACGGCGCACTCGTACTTCTCACCCTCCCGGATTTAAACCTACAATCTTAACATCTGCGGTAATCCAGCTCCTACGCTCTCCGAAGAAAAAAAAAAAGGAAGGAAGTTATTGTGATTCCGCGCCTGTCACATCCACTGAGGTGACATTGAGCGGGAAACGTCCCCTGGATGAATGAGGCACGGAGCACAGAGCCGTGACGTTCTCCCCCATCCTCCCGCAGGACCCCCTCTCCAGAGAGGAGTCCGTGGCAGCAACGGACAGGAAAGCTATTTTGGTTTTTCCTCCCGCTCCCCTCGACAAAAGCTCTGCCCTTTAGGAAGCGGGGGAGGTGAAACCCCATGGGCGCCTTCCTCGCCAGGCAGCGCGGGCCCGCTGGCCCCCACGGGGTCCCCCAACCCCCCACCCCGAGCGAACGGACAAGACGGCCCACGTACCCACCGATCTTACATCGGCATGCGACGCCTCCGTCCCCCTCAAATAACAAACCGCTGATAAGAAACGACACAATTACCGCGGCGACGGTTCTCATCTGGAGCGAGAACGAGAGAGCGAAGTCATTTGAAAGTTCGAGATTGCTTTGATGGTAAACTAAATGCAATTAGCAGGGCTTTACTGAGGGCGACGCTGAGAGAAAACTAGATCAATATAAGAAATGACTACCTTGCGGAGAACTACCTGAAGTGATAATAAAGGAGATATGTGAAAAATTGCACAAGATCTCCACTCTCGGCAGCGAAGCACCTACTCCTTGACCTTGTCTGTCACCAAATAGAATGGCATTTTCAGATTTTTGAACGGTTTCCTATTTCGTTAAATGAAACAGTGACTTCTTTTTCATTTCCATTATCTTGTTCTTTATTTCTCATTTCAGAACACCAGTCCTTTTAACAGCACACAAATAACCCATTTAAACATGAAGACATCTTACCATTTAGACGTCTTACCTCCCCTTCTGAATGTAACCCCCCTCCCTCCCCCACGATCTTTACTTTCTCCTATCTGCATCACAGAGGGGCAGCTGGTTTACCCATCCTCAGCCAAACTCCCGGGAGACTCATCTCAGCCCCTCAGCCATGCTCACCTCCCAGACATATGCCGTGCTCACAGGTTATGGCGTATTCCATATGTAGCCTGCTCTATATTCGGGCATCTACATATGCACCACATGCTTTTGAGACTCTCCAAGTCAAAAACACCAGGAATCGCTCCCCTGTCATGTTTTCTCTCCTTGCTGCACCCAGCCCGACTGACACATTCATGCTGTACAGCTGCACCTTGGCCCTAGCTCACTCGGGTTGCCTCTGAAACAGTTCCACTCTCACTCACACCGATCCTGAGCACCCAGCAGTGTTTGTCCTTCATTAAATCTCTCTGTCTGATTCCCGCGGACACAACATCAAAAGCAAAGCTCTGACAGCTGCATCTGGCCCACTGAGTGTCTGTTCCAGGATCGTGTGCTGCACCTGATTTTGGCCAGGGCAGAGGCCTTCAGAGCCAGCAGCTGAAAATTGCTAGTGTTTTCTTTTTCTTTCTTTCAAAAGCATGTGAGAATCTAGATTCATCCCTCTCTCACTGGGGGATTCCTGTGTCCCCCCCCATCATCCCTCTGATCTGATGCTGATTATGTCAAAGATGATGATGATGATGATGATGGTGGTGGTGGTGATATTTATGGTGAGTATGGTGACGAAGATTATATTAAACATCAAGATAATGATGACACCTATGATGATCGCAATGGTATCATATCGATGATGTTAATGATGACGATGAAGACGGCAATAATGATGATGAAAAGAATGATAACGATGACAATGACAATGACGATAATGATGTCAGAAGCAGTGATGGTGATGATTATGATGATTATGATCACTATGATAACGATGATGATGATGATGATGATGATGATGATGGTGATGATGATGATAATAATGATGTCAGGAGTGGTGATGGAGATCATTATAATGACATTGACAGCTATGACAATGGTTTCCCCTTTGGCACCCTTTCAGCTCTCCAGAGCACATTGGCAGCTACTCTCCTTCCTCACTCAGAGACATCAACACAACATCTTCTCCTTATCAATAATTCCCCAGGTCAGGCAGGCCCTCTTCTGGCCTCCAGAGCAGGGCCTCTCTCACCTGTCCGACCCTCCCTCCCCTGCACACAGAGCTTTCCGCCACTCCCGCAACCCTTCCCTCGGTGACCTCTGACCTCACAGGGTTCTGACACCCCCTTGCCCCACTGGAGACCCCCCCCCGGCTCATTCCCGCCACTTTTTAGTCTCCGTTTGCTCTGTCCTTTAGCGTATCCAACCATACCCACCGGGAAACCAACCGCTCTGTCCCTTACAACCTCCCTCTGCGGTCCCTTACACACGGCGCCGCAAAGGCCGTTCAATTCATCTCCGCTTAGTGCTGTAAGTCACACAGGGCTCGCTCCGCGGAAGGGAGAGCCCCCGCCTGCCCCCGGCCCCCTGCCATCTGCAGAGCCCATTGCAGGGAGTCCTGGAGCCCCCGCGTTCCGGACCATTAAGTCTTTTTGCGGAGCTGCGGTGAAACAGCTTTTTTATCGATCGCGGGACGTTGCATTGCACAAAGCCGTGAGGTATTGGCCTCACCTGTTGGGGGAGGGGTGGGGGGTTTGGGGGTTGACACAGAAAAACTAAGCTACACTAACTGCCTTCCCCACTCTGATGTCAGATGGAGTCTTTCATTTGATGGAAAGAGAGGATGGGCACAGATACTCTACTTACGGTACAGATATTCAACACCACGTGCTTCAACATGGACGCTTCTTGAAGCTAACAGCGTTGCGATTCCATGATGCATATTCATGAAGGGGCGTGGTCAAAGACCAGAACCAGTCCTCAACAACTGTAATCTGCCAGATGTGCAGGCAGAGAGGGTGGGAGGAAGGCAGAGCTAACAGTATCCTGTTTAATGGTTTCCAGAATGGTGCACAGTGTTCACAAACACATACAGGAGCAAAACATTCTGGGAAGGTAGAGAGCCATGCTTTTCCTTTAATTGGATGAGGAGTTGATTGAGTGAACATTGCAATAGAGTAGGCAGGCAGACAGAGAGAGTCTGTGCACAGAGATGTTAGCATTGCTACATCATAGCAATCTGGTGCTGCTTACATCACTGCTTTCACTTTATCCTACTTTAATCCCACTTTGCTTTTTATCCTCCTTTTCTTCTCCTCGCAAAGGTGACCAGCGCTGCTGATTCCTTCATTCTTCTCCTGAGCCGAGTCCTCCATGAATCCCTGGATGACGACGCCTCTTCCAAAGATAAATAAAACGTCTCTTAAACGTCGCGCTGACGGGATTACAGCGTCTCCCTGTGACAAAATCAAAGCGCCTTCCGTCTGCGGTAACACCCCCTTAAATCACAGCCTTTCCCCCCGGCACAGGTGTGCTATAAAAACGAAATGGGATCATAAAAATTTCACTGCACCTTTAATTAAAGCCCCCCCCAACCCATTTGACCTGTTCTAGGGTTTCATCTGAACGCCAGATGTGTCCATATAATGTCTGTTGCGTACCCCGGTACACAGGTGTAAATATAGCTGCGATTTAAACACGGAGATTCAACGGAGTTATTAAATTCAGGGTGTGTGCAGTACGCGCTATAGGCGCGTCTTCTGTTCTGCGCCTAAAGCAGGGATCAGAGGAAATCTACTGAAATGTCCCGTCACCGAGTCCCGATCCAGACGGCTGATGGGAGTTTTTTTACCCTGATTTGTAGTTATCAGAGGTGCAGACCAAGGTCGTCTTTGAATCTCATTTCTCACGAGGGAGCGGTTCTGAATGTCTAACACGTCGCGCGAACGGTGCCGAAAACGGCAACATTATGGCGTAAGTCTCTTTGAGTTGTTGCACCCGCGTTGTGCGAGAGGGACTTCTGTACTGCGGTGCTTTAACAATGCACAGAGGTGCAGATGGAAGCACACGCAGTATGCCGATTGGTCTGAGCTGAGGGGCCACTGGCTGGACAGACGGACAATGTGACGCTCAGAAAGGTAGCCGAGGGAAGCAGGCACTACAGCGCTCTCGTGGCTTTAGACACAGCCCTGTCTGATCCCTAGTGCTGAAATTATGAATGCACTCGTGTGAATGAATTCGTGTTTTCTGAGTGTGCTCCTTGTTGACTATCAGGATCTTATGCAAACTGGTTTTTGTTTTTTTTTTTTATCTAAAATGCTGAGTTATCTGTGAATTTATGAATATTTGTGGATTTGCTCTAATCCATCTGAGAATAATAAATCAAAAAAGTTTTTTTCTTTTTATTTCTTTTTCTTTTTATGTTTATATATATTTTACTGCATTTCCATTGATGGCCTTCTATAACATGCAGCATGTAGAATCTGTTTAATAAAGAGCTTAATGAGGATACATTTAAATTAAATCATACACCTACAACCTTAAAATGACTCTTGCAAATTTAAATGCATTGTGGAATCTGAGAGGCTGAGAATATTCTATCTTCCAGTCCTACCCCTGGCCTCTTGGCCTCTTTAATGATCACACTCCCATACTAATCTGATTTGACCAGAAGCAGGGGAGAATTAAAGGACTGAAGTTCCTTGAAGCTCACAGCAGAAGCTCATTACCTGGGTGCTTTATCATGGATGATCAGATCATGGACTGAAATAACCTGGAGACAGCAAGGCGGGGGTTCTGCACAATACAACATCATCAGCTGCCCCTGAGGGACACATTATTTAGTATCAGTAAACGAGCCCATTAAAGTGGGATGGACTAAGGGGACATCTGCAACCAAACCATGTGAGCTAGCTGAAGAGCCCGAACATGTAATCCAATTAGACCGAGGCTAGCCAGGTACAGCCAGTTGGTGCCCAAAAAAATTGAAAAAAGGATTTTTTTTGGGGTTAGAAGACAATACGTTCTAACCTTGAAATTCACCAGAGTCAGCAAAGTCTGGAATGAGGAGGAAAAAAAAACACTTGCACAGAATTCCTAGACCACACAATCCAGATGGAACGGGTTCATATTCACTTATGATGTCATATACCACTTTTCATGGTGATGTGGGTACATGCCATGCCATCACCCCATCACATCATAGGTGACAGCTATAGACACGCATGGTGATGACATCACAATACAGTCAACGGGCACACCAGATATTACTCTGACTCTATGTGTGGTATCTTACGTGGCTGAGTTATTTAAATTAATCGTGTGCCTTGCTTCCTGCACTAAAATGACCCATATGACAGAATCACTCTTGCATGGATGTTAAGATAAGCCCTCTGCTCAATATATTCAATCTCTTTTCAAACTTTTTAGTTTGCTCTGCGCACACATGAAGTTGAGGCAGAGTAAAAGCTGTTTAAATTGAAAGCTAAGGGCAAAATGAACTGTGGTTAAAGCAAAAAAAAAAATCTTTAACAAGCACTCTGAATCCATGACAGCCACACAGAAGGGGGAGGAGCCTGTCAGTGACAGACCAATCAGCATGCTCGGTCTCTCAGACGTTCAGGTTTAGCTGGCAGCGTGAGAGTAACAGTTCTGTTGCCACGAGAGCACGGCTCTTATGACTGCAGTTATTCATAACTCATATTTAATCTTTAAGGGACTCCGTTCCGCTTATTTTCCAGTTCATTTGCCGAAGGGTGTGACTCAAGGCAAAGTCTTTAATTATGTCCATAGCCTGTTCATGCCAAGATATTCCCTTATCTGCGTGAAAGGCAATAGAGCCTGTCCTCATTTTTCTTCTGCATTTACCCGGCATGGACCTCCTCGTGAATCGGCACCAATGGACAGACACAGGCAGCCATGGGTGAAAGCTGTCAATATCCACATGTAAGAAGAATGTAGTGTCTTTACTGTGTACATAAACCTGTGTGCAGGTAATGGGGGGGCATTCAATGTAACTGCTCACACTGACTGGTCTGGGAGTGTTGTTAACTTGGCCTGACACTGTTGCTCATTTAACTTGGATGGATACACTTCTGTTCTCTTGTGTTGGAAGTCGCTCTGAATAAGAGCGTTTGCTGAATGAGTGTAATGCAATGTTTGTATGATACCCACATGCACAATAATACATACATACGTACATAATTAATCAAAATTAGTTCGGCCAAAGTATCGCTGTGGCTAAATCGCATGCGTCCCCGACGTTCTGTGTCCATCTATGTCTTTGCTGTCCATTCTCGCGGAGGAGGGTTTTCCCCCACGATCTTTAAAATGCAACTTTCACCCAAACTGTCTTGTATTAACACACGATGTATGAACAAACGCTGCGCCTGTGGGTGCAAATGCAAATTATTTTTTCAAGCAGCTGTGGAATGTTTAACGGAAATTTAATCTCGCTGTTTATTAAGTGCGCGACACACGGCGCTACCAGCTCCGCGGGCTCGTTATTGCTTTAGAGCGCTCCGGAAGGCAGGTGTGCAGGAGCCATTTCCGTGATTGCATTAAGTTTGCAGCGGATTCCCGTTCCTGTCGTTACTGCGTACAGACACTGGAACAAGCTCGCTCCCTAAGTTACGCATTAGCATTTGTACAGCTCTCTTGGGAAGCTGCTGGCGGCCGGAGTGAGGACAGCGCATGCAAATACACTAATGCCCGACAGTGCGCAGGGAGCGCGCAGTCACCTCTGGAGACATGAGGTCAGCACGGAAGTATTAACTTCCATCCTTCAGTGTTAATCGCCTTGGCCTGTATACTTTGAATGGCAATTTCGCCTTTAATAATTTTCCTTCGCTCAACTTGACATTAGCCGACTTTGTCGCTGAATAATTTGTTCTTTAATTGAAGTTGAATCAAATGAGTACAGCAATAATAATAAAATAATTAACTTTAAACACGGCGTGAAACCCCACTTGCGTTCTGCCCTTGCAGCAACCTCACACGAGAACAGGATTTCACAGGATTTCAGCACGACTACAGAATTAATTTCCAAGGAACCGACCAATTAACACCATTGATAAAAATAAGGTTGATTATTGGACTACGTAAATAAATAAAACAATTACTGCTTTAAACGTATTGCTCCCTGTGCTTGCAAAATAAGCAATGACACTGCAATTTAAAAAGTTTCCTATATTTAGAGCTCCTACTCATTAAAGCAAAAACTGCGAAGATAATGATCTTTGTCGAGTAGATGCAAAGCGCTCCACCAATATCAACCACTAGGGGGAGCCCACCAGCCTGAAGCCGTACTGTTTAAGCCGCATTATCATACAGAGCTTGTCACCGGCTCTCATCAAGGTTAAAAGACACTTATTCCGCCAATCATGCATCTGTGTACTTTATGGCATTTAGTAAATTCCTCGCGCATGGTTTGCATGCATTATGCGCGCGAATCGCGCGAGTCCACGCGGGCGCAGCACTCTCCGGTGATATCAATATGGAAGTCATCAGGCACCGACATTACGTTCCATTAGCTCTGCTTATTTGGCCAGTGTGGGCAATGAGATATGTTAATTCGTCCCTTTTGGTTTCAGCTCTGCGTAGGGAAATGTGCATGCCCTCCCCCAGGTCACAGGGCTTTGCAATATAGAGTAATGTTGACTGAGCTCAGCCTTTGCTGTTGCTGACATGGGCAAAGTGGAAAGCAGCAGAAATAAACAGGCTACCATTGCAATTCGAAGGACTTATACGCTATGAGGTGATGCTGTAGGGCTTGCACTTCTTATGGCTTATTCATGTATTGTGATGTAATGTAATCCATTACATTAGATTATTGTCGTGTAGCAGATGTCCTTAACCAGAACAACTTACATTGGCTAAAATTTTATCCTTTTAAACAGCCGGATATCTGCTGAGGCAATCACGGGTTAAGCACCTTTCCCAAGGCTACAACCGCAGTGTTGCAGCAGGCAATCAAACCAGCATGGCTTACGCTCTGAGACTGGTTCACAGACAATTACTTGTCTCATTTATGCACATGCAAATCAACAGCATTTTCACTGGGTACCACTGGAGAGCGCCTGTAAAGGCCAACACCTGTCAATCAAATGGCGCGGGTGGTGGGGGTTAGATAACCAGAAACTCGCCCAATACGCAATGATATAACCACCATATGGGCAGGTCAGTGGGGTGGGGGTGGTCCCCGTTCAAGGCACGAGTCACCATGGAAATGCTGTCAGAGGAGGCACAAGGGCCGGACAGTCACAGAACCACCACCTTCTGTCGGCTGTGTCTTTCTTTCTGTAGTAAACCATACAAAACTGCAAATTTATCTCTCTCTCTTTATACATATAGTTGTATATATATATATATATATATATATATATATATATATATATATATATAGAGAGAGAGAGAGAGAGAGAGAGAGAGACAGAGAGAGAGGAAGATGAATTTGCAGTTTTGTACAGTTTTTTTTTAATAATAAAGGTATGCCTAACGATCTTGCGAAAACGTCAAACTTATCATTTTTTGAAACCTCGATTCAAGATACCGGCAGAATTACCAACATTACCCTGAAATACTGACGGCGTAACGCTCGGCAATACATTACCTCGACACCACTTCTGAGCCGTTGAATGGGCCCGACAGCTCGAATGAGCAAACAGCTCATGACTGCTTCATTATAGATATTCACTCTAAGGGATTGAATCAGTCAGCGACGGCAGGCTGAATTCGATTAGAAAGATACCATTTCTCGCCCACCTTGGAAAGCCGTAATTGCAAATGTGCAGAATCACGCGTCGCCCAGACTAGGCCATCAAAGTAATCAGTGTCATTGCTGAAGGCATTTCGATTCCGGCATTTTCCAGCCCCCAGACCCTTGAAAAGGGCCCTCAAACGCGCCCGCTGCTGCTCAGTGGCTTATTTTTTCCATAGATGACTGATATGCAGGTTATAGAATCTATTCATCAGATGAAGGCAACGGGTAAATGTTCGTATTTCACCTTTTCAACGTCGGCATAAATCTCTTGTTAGTGTTTGTTTGCTCCTTAATGATGCGCTATTTGCAGTCTCTTTCCTCCAACCGAGGCGCATTCCTTCCTAACAGTCGTGTTCACCGCTCGTGTAACACGGGAAACAACAAAGGAAAAACAACCGCGAGCGAACTGGTACAACATCAATCAGCGACGGTGCGCTGGAGCCCCCCTGCTCACATTCATGTACCTCTGCATCTCATCAGTAAATTATACAAATCGTTTAGAGTTCGGGAAAAGTCTTTGGAGATGTAATTAAGTGATCTGCAAAAAAAAAGAATAGACAAAAATCGAACTGCGCAGAATATAGGAATGAGATAATAGCCGAATTAAGCGGATTTTACTTCCAGTTAGAACCGCGAGACAGAATATTCCACACTGACAGTGTGGAGTTCATTTGTTTTTGCCCTAGGCGGGATACACGCTGGAGTTTACACCCGCTGGGGTAGCTTGCAGGAACAGCATAAAGGAGACTCTGGGCTGGCATGCACAAAAACACGCCACGCCGATTCCTGCGGTGCGGTCACGGCAGAGCGGGAGGCTGGGACCTGGCGATGTCCCCGAGTTCCAGACAAACACCGCTGCTGTCTGCTCGGTTCGGGCTCGGAAGCTCATCTTTCTCCTCATCTGAGACGATCCTCATTGTCTTCCACAAGATTAACCGCGCAAGCATGCGTCCGCCCTTCCCGCGGCTGCCGGGGCTTAAGTCTGTCACTGTTAATTGCAGACCTGAAAGGAAAAAAACAATCCCATAGCTATTAATTAACTTATTTATTTACACTTTTTTTCTCCTATGGGTTCTGCAAAGTCATACATAAACCGTAAAAATCTACGTGGCTGACGGGCTTTTTGGTTACGTGGTGAGCGAGAGATAAGAAGGGAGTACTGTCGCTGCTCAGCGCAGTAAAACGCTCCCAGAGGAGCTAATAACGAGCCCGGCTCCAGCCTCTTTATCAAAGCGGTTCTTTTTTTAATAGACACATCGACGCGCAGAAAATGAAACAAGGGGAGAAGAGCCATCTTCTACAGTAAAGAGCGAGGATCGAGGAGCCTCACTCCCGTCCATTACCGGTCCAACGCTCCCCACAGGGACACGGAGAGCCCGCGGACGAGCTCCGCGCCAGGACAGAGGGCTTTAATTTAAACAGCGCCGCGCCAGCCGCCCGGCAGTGTGCGCGCTCATGAATGTGCGCGCCTCCGTAGAGATGACCTCCCCCTGTGCGAACTTCAACCCCCCCGGGATCCGTTCCGCTGGCACACCGAGATCGGATCGAGATGTCGCGCCATCACCCCAGCACACCACCCCTGGGAGGTGAACTACTTACGCCTCTTGGCTCGAAATGATTAAATATATATTCATAATTACAACGTGTTTTTCACCGCAGCTGCTTAGACAGTACGTTCTGTTCGCTTCGCTACTGGATGATTAGATAACTTGCTGTGATGTTTTTATTTATTTAATTCTTTATCTTTAAATCTGTTGTATCTTATTTGGCTTTCGTTGGTGCATTTGATGTCAAATGTTGCATCCTGTTTTCATGAAGACAAATTCCTAGCACTTAATAAAGTGTTCTTTTCTATTCTATCTGTCCTATTTCCTATTTCTACCATTATATTTTATACTTTTCTATTGTATTGTAGTGATAGGGAGAGTGATGCTTCATGAGCCCTAACATAATGGGTGGAGCTACAATGTTCCTTCCATCACTGGCATGTATGAACCAATCAAATTCCCTCTTGGCATAAAAACACTATGATTGATTCAAATCAGGGAGTCACTGGTAACGTGTGACCTGCTCCAGCCATTTTGGGGCTCATGAAACCTCACTCCTCACTCCGGGTCATAGCTGAAGGAACGCCCACCCCCAGAATGTACTCACCGCTGATCCACTTGGCCTCCGGGTCATGGACTTTGAACTTCTTGCTGAAGATGTCTTTGACGGACACCTTGGCCTTGAGACCCAGAGCATCATCCTCACCTGCAGGAAAAGAGCAGTTTCACACAGTCAGCAGCTTGCCAAACAGAACCCATCTGCAATGAGCCAACACCGGATAACTGATACAGGCATCTGTTCTTCATAATGCTGCTTCATCAGAATGTGAAGCTCACAGCAGAGAAATGAATAGGGCCTTTATTACATTACATTACTGTCATTTAGCAGATGCTCTTGTCCAGAGCGACTTACATAGGTTACATATTTACGTGTTATCCATTTATACTGCTGGATATTTACTCAGAGAATTCTGGATTAAGCACCTTTCCAGCCAAGGGTACAGCAGCAGTGCCACAGCAGGGAATCAAACCAGCAACCTTTTGGTTACGAGCCCTGCTCCTTACCACTATGCTACACTGACACCCTTTATACTTGTTTATCTGCTTCACAGACACCCTTATCCAGAGCAGTGTACCCAGCATGCCTTCACAGAGCTGGATATTCAGTGAAGCAACGCAGGTGAAATACTCTGAAATACTCTCAAGGGTGAGACTGCAGTGCCGAATCCAGCCAGCAACCTCTGGGTTACGAGACCGGGTTCCCTAGCGCTACAGCGCAGCATGTGACGCGTTACGCTTTGTTCCTGGCCTCGTTCCCACGTCTCCCCCTCTCACCGCGTCTCAGCGCGGCGCTCCCGTTTGATCTCGGGGACCCCCTGACACCACCCGAGACGTGAAACACGCTGTTCTCTGTTTACGCCTGGAGCTCACTCCACCGCCGAGGGAAGGGTCAGCCATCACTCCTCTTAATTGTGCTGGAGCTCGGTGGTGCTGTACGTCTTCGGGGCAGCACAGAGCGGACGTGCTACCTGTCGTTTTGAGGTCCGGCGCGCCACGGTCCACAGCTGGGCCGTCTATCCACCCCCCCCGCCGGAGCCGCGGAAATGTCGCTTTTGAAACGCCGCCCACGCCTCCGAGCTCACGCTATGACGAACTGATTTCAATCTGATCAGACCTGATTGCTGAAATAGGCCTGAGCACTTGTGCCTGAGCCGGCGCCGAGACGAACTGATTTAAATCTGATCAGATCTGATTGCTGGTATAAGCTTGTACACTCCGCGCCAGGTGCTTCTTTTGACACGATTTATTCAAAACCCGATTTCTTCACATCAGACATGATAAGACTCACTTTCCTTTCACTACGTCATTCATATGTATGAGAGACAAAGGCCATATCTGGTTTATTCCATGTGAATGGCTTTGATTTGCTTAAAGTGGCAGAGGCCTCTGACTTTCATGAGTCTGCTGCAGCTGTATGGGAACTGACACAGATAATAATCCCCATTTCAGTAAAACAATGAATTCACCGCTCAAAGCAGAAGGCCGCAGAACCAGGCCTCGGTTTTTGTTCAATTATTACTAAAATGTAATGTTCACGGTTCACTTCCCAAGCTGAACGCCTTTTTGTCTGTGTCTTTAAGGCTGTACTGCATGGTTGAGGGGTTTGTCCTGACTGCTTCCTTGTACTTTGCGCCACACTTAGACTCAGGTGTGCTGAACCAATGAGCCATTCATGATGGGTCACGGGTTCGAGAGGGGGGGTATCGGCCAGGGAAGACTCCACTGTACTCAGCTGAGCAGAGCCACACCATCCACACGGGCTCACGTTGTCAAAAAACTGGGCTCTGGATGAAGCATCAATAAACCTCCAGTATGGCTTGGTGGACAAAGAAGAGACGGAAAATGCACAAGACGGCACTCTTCTGCGGTAATGAATTATCTGTTATGTATTATGCATTCTGCCTCTCCATTGACATGAGCTATCAGTAAGCCGACTATCAATACCCCCTGCATGCATGCACGCATTCGGCTGGCAGATGTCATACAAATTGGGTGTTACACAGGATTCAAACATGACAAACACAATATCTGACAAGATACGTCTTCTCTCGGGTGTGTTCACAGCAGCATGCATGAGTGGAAAAAAAAAAGGCACGGTCCCGTAATCCAATCAATGTGCAGCCAGGGGAAAGTGCATATGCTGCAGCTCTGAGCCGCGGCCCCGCACAGACGTGATCGGGGCCGTCTTGCAGGAACCGGGACCCAGGGGGGTTTATGCTCCTAATTGCATTTCACAGAGTGTCACATGGTCTGGCAGACATCTCTGCTACATCCGGAAAAAAAAAAAAACTCAACTGCGATGAGATTCACAGAGGTAGGAGAAAAAGGGCTAGATTGAAGCTGATGCAATATTATCGATGCGATGATTACACATTAGCTTAGCAGATGGGCTTATGCATGAACACATACTTTGCTTAAAATTTATACTTTATATTGCTGGATATTTTTTGAAGTTCCTCAGATGAAGAGCCTTGTTCAAAAGCCACAACAGTAGTGCCCTCTGGTCCAAATGCTTTTACCACCAGGTATCCTGATGGACCCAGTAGACACCCGTGTTTCTGTTAGGCCAGACATGCTAGGTCCGTCAAGACAGGAATGAAGAACAGGTGAATACGCTTTTAGCTGTCCAAATGAGTCAGTTCAAAAAGATTAGTGAATATGAATTCCTGTGTTTTCATCCAAAGAATTATAAATGAACACAAAAAACAGTGTTTACTTACTGAAGGTAATGAGACATGAAAGAGAAGTGCTTTTTAATGCAGAACTGCTCATTATTTGATTTATGACTGTTTCAACTGAGCTATTGAGGAAGCATTTTATTTAGAGAGTTCTCTCTGGCTTGAACATCAAAAAATTCAAATAAATTCTAAACTTAAGAAATGAACAGATTGGCTTTGGCAAACAGACAGTGTTCTGTGTGTGTGTGCGTGTGTGTGTGTGTGTGAGAGAGAGAGAGAGTGCGAGAGAGAGTTTCAGAGTTTTGAGTGATCTACTCGTTGTCCACACATCCCCCATACTCCAAATATAACCTTTGTCTTCACCGACTATTCAATCGATGTGTGTTCCTTCTGTTCTACCATGCAGCTCAGAGCCAATGAGAACACAGCGGCACTGAGACAATAACCTCCTCTTTTAGCTCCCTATAAAAATAGCAGGGAGAGTGCAGCAGCCTGTATTAGGGGCAATTAGACAGTAATTACAACACATATTCATTTGTGTCTCTGAGTGAATCACAGCGCTTCTGAAGAAAATTCACTGGCTCCAAATTAGGAATCGTTGATTTAAAAATACTGAGGCTGACGGCTGAATTGGACTTAAGTTTCCAGGTCTGTAGAAACCGCAACACACCAACAGGACAAGCAGCGGCAGTGCCCCACAGAGGCTCAAGACCTCCTCAAGACCCCCCTTCCACCAACACACCAAAACAGATGTCACTGTTAGACAGCCGCCACAGTCGGAGGAAAAAAAAAGACACCCCTTTAAAAATCACCTCACCCGAGCGGCGACAGGCTCTAGGAAAAAGCCGGGACCCCAGGACGTTCGTCGGCACTGTCTCTATCTCCACCTCCCCGCAGTGTTCGTGGCTCTCCACTGAATGCTGAATTAGGCCCTTCAAACATCGCCCGTGCTCTCGTATTCTGCGCAGGTGGACAGCACGCTGCGTGGGGTCTGCAGATGCGCAGATAACGGGCCCATCCCCGAGCCGTTTCCATTACTATCACCACAGAGGCTCGGCCTTCAAACGAGAGGCGACAGCCCCCCCCAGGAGCTGCGCCCAGTCCCTATCGATTCCCCAGATCTCATCCAGCCCTTCCCAGGTGAGGGTTTTTTTTTTTCGTTCTGATTAGCTCGTAATCCCTTTGATTCGGCCTGCATTCGTTTTCTCCAGCCTCAGTGCAACCAGGTAGCTTTACACACAGTGGGGTGAGGATGGGGGTAGGGGCTGTACTCTTGTACCCATGAATTACATTACACGCACCTCTGTTCAAGTGGCTCCACAGGGATATGGTCATTAATGTTACTGTTATTATTATGGCTGTTATTTGTTTACCGAGCGGATATTTAAAGAAGCGATCGAGGTTAAGTGCCTTTGTCAAGGGTACGAGTTCTGAGTACAAGAGAAGTTACGTAAGCAGCAGCCAGAGCTACTATGAGAGGGGGCAGTGGGAGTGTAAAATACTCCCTGCAGGGCCACTCTGCCTGCTCTCGAACCCGGAGATCCACGGCAAGCCTCTCCCTCCCACCAGTCAGAAACAGGCGCCGGCGTGGTGCTGCCGGGCCGGCACACGTCCGCCACCACCCTCGCTCTGCGCCCCTGACGCTGCCTTTCATTATTCTCTGCAAAGTCACTTTCACGCCCCTCTGCGGACACTGTGACTGCCCTGCATCCTCATGCAGATGGACCTCTGCCTCCCTTTCCTGCCTAACGGGATGGTACCCATCAGACTGACAGGGAGGCGTGTTCATAAAACAGAACCAACTGTTGTCACAGAAGAACATATCTCAGCCTCCAATGTGGTCAGCTATCCTACAACCACAGTGTGCTTCATAATAATGTTGTACCTGACCAAAATAATATTCACACAAATAATAAAAGTATGGTACCACACATCACATTTATTGATAAATGTATTAGTAAGGACAGCAATGGTAATCTCTGTTTTTTTTTATGGTTTCACGGCAGAGAGAGGGTGGTGGCCACACAGACAGGAGGAACAGCAGCTTTGACCAATGTACAATCAGCCTGAGGCCAGTGCTTCTGGGTCCGCAGAGGAGCCGCAGGCCTTCCAGCTTCAGGAGGCAGATCTACAGCGATAACGTCCCGGCAGCCGATCTGACCTCCTTTCCCGAGCCGAAAGGGCGGCAGACCTGCCTGTGTAAACAGCAGGAGGCCGGGGGACAGGGGTGCGAAAAGGGCACCGCTATTTACACGGCGGGAACGGACAGATCTGGGAATGAAAACGTCCTCGCTGCTGCGTGCATCTGTCTGTGTGTGCGGAGTGCTCAGTCTGAAACACACAAATGCACACACGCACACATTTATATAGCCATACACACACACACACACAAATGCACACACACACACACACACACAGAGGCATGCACGCACACGCACACACACACACACACGCACATTCACACACATAAATTTATATACCCACACACACGCACACACACACAGAAACACACAGGCATGTATGCATGCACACACATATATACACAAACACAGACACACAGGCATGCACATTCACACACACAAACATGCACACACACAAACACGCGCGCACACACACACACACACACACACACACACACACACACACACACACACAAGCAAACAAAAACTCAAAAATGAGTTATTCATTTCTGGCTTTTTTTCCCTGCTTGTTGTTTGTGCCTATAAACAGAGATCTCGTTGGTGCTTATGCAGTTCTGATGAGAATAGCCAAAGGGATGCTCAGTGTGTTTGCATATGACCTTAAATCATTGGTGGACACAGGGTCCAGTTCAAATCCACACTGAGTCAAATCCAAATCTCTCCATCCTTAGGCAACACCTCAGCGGCTGTGTGTAACAGGGAAAGCAGATAATTAAATGATAAATATCTCAAAATAGAAAGCAGCCGCAAAAACCCCTACAGTGCGTGAGTTCATAGATTAATTGTTTTCTTATTGTGGGTAAAAAGAATGCATCTAAAATGGACACATAAAGCAGAAAAAAGTGCACATAGACATAAAACCTTGGTATTGTTTAAACTCTGATACGACTGAAAAGAAAACAAGTATAAGAGCCTAACAGAGTGCTGTGCTCTACAGTCCCAAAAAGGTAAAATCTGACCTGCAGAATTTACAAAAAAATGTATTAATATTCCTCTGCAAGGAGCAGGCAATCAATCAATCAATCAATCAATCAGATGAGCAGGTCATGATTATCTTTGATAGAAAGTGTGAGGTACAGGGGAATGGCACAGTGAGGCTGCCGAAACAGCTTGCAGCCACCGGCAGAGGTTGAGAATAGTGTGGAAAGGACAAAACCTTTACTGTGTCCAAAAAGACAGACGTAAAACCAAGACCAGACACCCTATTTAATTATTTGTTGTTATTATTGAAATTATAATTGAAACTAACTGTGGTTACCCTATTGTTGCTAATTGTGGCTAGCTTATTTTGAGCCTAACTTGGGCTAGCTCTTCATTGAGGCTAACTGTGGCTAGCACTTCCCAACATGTTCAGAAATACACGCCTGTTGTCAAAACGTGGAGATTGATTGATCTGCAACCAGGCTTCACTGTCAGACAGGGAGGAGAGCCATCGCAGGAACCCCTGGTGTGCAAGCCTCCAGACACACAACAGAGGTAAAGATGTCCCTGCACAATGACCTCCCACGGTGACATCGCGCAGGGCGAAGTCTCTGCCCGTGACAAACCAGCCGCTCGTTCGACAGCCGCCATCTGTGGCTAAGCTCACTTCTACACAACTCGCAGGCCCTTTTCTCAATTACATTATATTACAGTTATTTAGCAGATACTTTTATCCAGAGTAACTTACATAGGTTGCGATTCCACATGCTATGCATTTATACAGCTGGATATTTAGTGAGGCGATTGTGGGTTAAGTACCTTGCCCAAGTGTACAGCAGCAGTGTCCCTGCCAGGAATTGAACCAGCAACCTTTTTGGTTATGAGCCTTGCTCCTTACTACTATGCTACACTGTTGCCCAATGCCTGACACCCCCTAACCCTCCCTTCCCTTGGGGGTGTTTTCAGTGTAATTTAAGAAAGCCTGTAGAGGGGCCGGGTCATACAGACGGTGGAAACATAGGCCGCGGAGCTCAGGGGACCCTCTCGGTGGCCATACCTGGAGTCAGGAGGATGACGGAGGTGACGATCAGGGAGCAGATGACCAGAATGACCAGCAGGGCGATCGCGATTCCCTTCCAGTTCCTCTGCGGAGGGTTGCTGCCCACCAGCTCCTGTAGAGAGAGCGTACAAATGAGGGTCACTCAAGGACAAGTCACTCACACACACACACACACACACACACACACAAAACACTGTGACACGTTTCCCAAGG
Source organism: Megalops atlanticus (assembly GCA_019176425.1). Taxonomy (NCBI): domain Eukaryota; kingdom Metazoa; phylum Chordata; class Actinopteri; order Elopiformes; family Megalopidae; genus Megalops; species Megalops atlanticus. The sequence goes on from CM032876.1 coordinate 7,096,856, forward strand.
AGAGATGCTATCAAGAAGGCAGGGGGAGCATTTTTAATGGCCTGTAGCTCCACACACGGCAGACAGGAGACCAGTTCCCTTCATCCTGATCTGTGACTCTGCTGGAGAGTTTCACTCGAGGGCCCTCAGTAAAACATTATTAGTGGAGAGTGTAAAACTGGACATGTTTTTCACAGGGAAAGTATATGGGCAGTATATGCTCTCATTGCAGCAAACTTCTAAAAGGAGAAAATGCTAGGTAATATGCATACATAAATAGTGTCATATTAGTTGATTACAGTTAGGAAATTACCACCAGCTTTTTCTGGTTTCCTCTTGTCACATAATACATTCAGTCTGTATGTTAATGGTCTTTATTCTAGGAACAATCGATAGTCTGAGGAGACATGTCTTTGTAGGGAGGGAAATGGAGACTAAAAAGATTAAATTGTTTAATTTGATGACATGTGTACATGTTAAAGCATGAAACACATTAACCCCAGCACCAAAAACAAAAAAGATTTAATCAGCATAGCGGAAATAAATATGCCATTTTGTGTAACATTTATCATTTAGCGAAGTCAACTCAAATGAAAGTGGACACGTCTGGACACGTTCATTTGTGTAATGTCTAATCAAGACGATGCAGGAGGTGAGAGGTACACTTCTTTGTACCGGTCCTAGCGTTACAAGCACCACATGGCTAAGTACACACAAGGGCACTTGTTCAGATCCCTGTTTCAGAACATCAATAACAACAAGACCAAAAAAAAAACAAGCAACTTTTAATTAGTTCTGAGAGAAAGTATGACCTGCATAGAGGACACAGAGAGGGAGAGAGAGAGAGAGCAAGAGCATGTGGCTCCCGTCTTAATTAATGCAAAATAACAGCAGAATGCAATACCCGGGAAATATATGAGGTGAAGTCAGAAAAGCCTCTTTAAGTGCCAGGCTTTTAGTGACCCCATTCCCTCCTAATTGAATGGAACTGCAGACATCATTAGCCGCGTGATAACAGTCAGGGAAACTATTTACTGTGACTCCCATTACAAAGCTCATTAAAGCCGGCTTGTCTTCCCCTCCATTCCGGCTCTAGCGCTCCGCAGGTTCTGGCGGGCCGCTCGACCGTGCCCGACCCGCCAGGCGGGGGGAGAAATGGCTCTAAAACGCCGGCTGGCAGCGGCGGCCCTCTCAGAACGGGAGCAGGCGGCTCCCTGAATTTCAAAGACGAACAGGTGAACGAGTCACGGTGCCTGTCACGGCGGCGCGCTGACGGCCCTGTGAGAGAGGGACCTTGCCGAGCGAGGTTTTGAAAAGGCTGACGCCCTCTGGGAGAGGTGCGCAGGAAGGGTGCTGGATCCGGAACGAGAGGCGTGCAGACACGAGGTCACGACCTCCACACTGACATCCAGCCCACGGTAACACACGTGAGGGTCTGCCTCTGAGCTTGTGGGAGACATGAGGTCAGAGCCGATCCCGGCCTGCCTCTGCCACATTACCCACAATCCATCTCTCTCAATGCTGAGCGCCAGGCAGACAGGCAATGGGCATTTTTAAAGGCACTAGTTTGACCTGGCTGGGGACCGAGCCCACAACCTTCTGACGGCAGCTAAACTGATTCAGTTTAAATCCGTTTTTTTGTCCCTGTTGAGACGGATGATGATGAAGATGGTGATAACAGTGACTGAGCTCAGCCAATAAAAGCGCTACACACCCAGGAGCCTCGAGCGTCTTACACAGACACCTGCCCACTCCACTGCACAGGGGATCTGACCTGGACCAGCACTGTCTATTTCAGGCAAAGTACAACACCAAAAGTGTCAGGAGAAACAAATTAGCAGTAAAAAACACAGGGCCGTCTGAGGACAGACCTGCCAGGCTTGTATAATGGCACTGCTGTTGAGTTAGGGATGCATACCGTAACACACGCCATAGAGAAGAGGCATGACTCACCGCCTCTCAGAAATGACAGCACAGTGAATGTGCCACCAAGAAAAGAATTCTGTAGTCCTGTCTCTCCCAAATCTTTTCTCAGGACTTTGTGGCACAGCTCAGAATGTTCACAAACTGAGTGCATCTTCTGTCCCACACTGCAGTGAAGTGAAGATACTCAATATTATGCACAGATATTTAGACACTGCGTTCTTTGCATTCTCCATACTTTCATGTCTAGGAGGTTCTGGTTTGTCATGGGAAGTTCTAGTAACATCTCCAGAGCTGTGGACATTCTGTTTGAAGCCATGCTCCTTCAAGTGTGTTCATAGTAATGAGCAGCTCAAAATGCTTATAGCTTTCAGCTACTACAAAGATGCGAAGCACACGGAGCAACATATCTATTCCACAGACATAAGATCTGGGACTGCAGTCTAAAAGAGAAGCAAGTTGTGATGCATTTTACTGAGTATACATCCCGAATTCAGGGTTAACATCTGCGGCGCCCATTTACGACAACCATACACACGATGACAATCACTGTCGATCTGTGAACAGCACTTTAGCACAGGGAAGTGCATTTTACATAACACACGCAGAGATGAGTGGCTGTGTGCTTCAGAACAATGGATACGCAGTGGAGCAGGACGCAAAGGTACTGACGACATCAAATCTACACGTAAATATGCCTGCATTTGTGAGTGTTTCTACACAGGCGCAGGGGATATGTATTCGCTAGGGATGCACGATAACTGTTTTTTTCAACCGATATCGATAACCGATAAATTCCTGCCTCTCATAACCAATACCGATATCGATAACTGATAACATTTTTTATCGTTTATATACACACTTCAGTGTAGGGATGCACGATATAGCCATCGCAATGTATCGCACAGCTATTTTTAGCGCAATAACAGCTATCCCCGGTATGTGGCGTTAGGTTTTTTCCCGTATGTTTTTCAGTGGCTGCGAGTGAGCTGGAAACAGGGGAAGCGGAAACATTACCTTTAAATCTATCATTACTTTCAGCTTGTTCCCCTTTATCCTCCTTGATTAACAATAAAACAAATAATTCACAGAATAATTGACACCAATAGTAAATAAATGATTACGCTCGCGAAACAGCGCAGATTGTCTGTAGTTTGTGTGCTTGCGAAAGCGACAACGTGAGATTGTATAATTAACAAGGATGGCATTCATCGATGTAAATTACGTTAAATGCTCATGACACATCACAGCTTTTGTGAGGTCTGTGTTCTAAACGTTATTGTTCATTGCACTCAACCTAACCTGAAAGTTTATTCTCAGTAATTTAAATCGATTTAACTAAATTTAGCTCCGTTTTGTAATTTGAATTGTTTAACACAAGAAAGCTATAATTTGAAACATTTAAGAGAAAGCTTTGGGATTACTTACCACTTACTTATTCAAATTGCCATCCTTGTTATTTTGAGCATTTAAAGTAATTTAAATCGATAAATGCCATCCTTGTTAAGTACACAATCTCACATTGTCGCTTTCGCAAGCAGGGAACAGGGGAACAGGCTGAAGGTAATGATAGATTTAAAGGTAGTGTTTCCGCTTCCCCTGTTTCCAGGTCACCCACAGCCACTGAAAAACATACGGGAAAAAAACTAACGCCACATACCAGTGATAGCTGTTCTTGCGCTAAAAATAGCTGTGCATACATCGCGATGGCTATATCGTGCATCCCTACTTGAGCGTAAGAAAGGCTAAGATGTAGTGAGCAAAGATGAATTTAACATTATAGCTCTGCCTCTGTCCTAACCAAATATAAATGATAACACTACTGTTGTAATCACAGTAAAAACAAGAACAATTCCAATTTTTCAAATGAACATTTATTATTATTATTATTATTATTATTATTATCCAAGGAATTTAGGTTTCTTATATCGGTTCTATTTATCGGCGAAAATTTTATTATCGGAGTTATCTGAATGACGTAATTTTTTGCAATATCGGGCCGATAATTATCGGTGCCAATAGTTATCGTGCATCTCTAGTATTCGCCCCTCTCTAACCCACGCTGTACAGCACACACAATACGGATGTGCTCTTTATGAATTAGACTGTAGATGAATTGGATTCAAAAACCGCTGGAACAGCCCACGGCGATGCAGATACTCATGAGTACTATCATCTGTGTGACCGCAGCTCAGGAGGAAGGAAAAAAAAAAAACCAATGTTTGGTTTTGGTCATGTACCGTACATCAATTAGAGTGTAATCTAGGTCATTTGAAAACGTAGGGGCCTTAAATTAAGTTAATGAATACACGGCCGTTCGTTTGACACATCGCGGGCGACCTACTGCAAACAGCCCACGGATGCCAGAGACGAACAGCTGAATGCATTAACATACAAAGTGGTCTTAGGACGGACTGATTAGGCGCTGCAAGGTCTTTGGCTTTGCTGGATAAATGGTGTTTACTGTGGCGAATAATATTCGTAATCTCTACTTTCAACAAAATCGCTTGTCTAAAAAAATCCCTCTCTTCCTCTCTTTTCATGCACCCTTCAAAAGCCACTCTTTACTTCCGCACAAAGCGCTGTGTTACCTTCGTTTTAACACATTACTGCATGTAAACAGCCATTTGGACACCTTTGTAAGACTGAGCCTTTCATTTCGGTGGAAGGGCTCTGAATAAGCGACTGGATTTTTTCACAAACTTAAAAAAAATAAAGAAACGAAGAAAGGTGCGAGGCTTTCAGAGCCTGAGATCGTTCGGCGGGCGGTGTTGAGAAGGTCGTTATTTTTTGACGCGAGCGGCAAGGCGTACGCAGCCCCCGTCTCAGCGGTTCCCTGGGAATATATCTCCCGCTCCCGGGATCGTCGGGCCAAGCCCAGACGCAATAGAGAGCGTGGGCGCGCCTCAAATCACTGCGAAATAAAAAAGCGGCAAACCTCAGATAAGCGCGGAATAATGTTTTGGGGTTTTTTTGTGTCTCCCCTCCTCCTAGGCGGCTTACCTGCTGTGACTGCCATTAGCGGGTTTAATGTATATCGCTGTACGTCGGAGGCCTTGCTGGAGACAGCGGGGAGGGGATTTCGGCACAGCGGGGGGTATTTCTATCTCTGTAAATGGATATGGCTGTCACACATTTACAGAGATGGCCGACTGTGTGGCGATTATACAAAACAGGGCCATTGGGAAGAAAAACTCGAAACCACAAAAAAAAAAAAACAGTTGTACTGCCCTCCTCAGAACAGCTGAATGGCAGTAGACCATGGCAGAGGTCATATCACAACCACAAATGAGTGAACCCAGCTAAAATCTGAGGTCTAATGCATAGAACCCTGCAATACAGAGGTCTAAAGTAGCCTACCCCACAGGGATCTAAAGTAGCCTACTCTATAGGGATGTAAAGTAGCCAACAAAATAGCAGTCTCAAGTAGCCTACACTATTGAAGCCTAAATTAGCCTACACCACAGGGATCTAAAGTAGCTTATGCTATAGCGATCTAAAGTAGTCTACACTATTGCAGTCTCAAGTAGCCTACACTATAGAGGTCTAAAGTAGCCTACACTATAGGGGTCTAAAGTAGCCTACATTATGGGGGTCTGAAGTAGGCTACACTGTAGAGGGTTCTTAAAAAGCATTAGATAAAACACTCATTATCAATTAAGCATTATGCCAACATCTAAATACTTGTACAAATTTCAGAATATTTACACTGTTAAAAAACTATTAATGAATACATGAGTACTTACTAATCAAGTGCAACATATTTTGGTAGTTAGCAAGATGACAAGTAAAAGCAGAACAATTAATGAGGTTCTAACACTGGCATATTGTGTTGCAATTCCTTCCCAGCCTAGTTAAAACTTGAATGTCACCAATCAAAATGGAAATCATATTACATATTTACTACCTGCTTACTACACATTTATACAGCTTGAAAAAAAAGTCATTATCAAGTTACAACATATTTATTACAAGGTTGCTAACATACATGCTAAAATGTAAAAGTGCAACTGAATCCGACAGGTTGACATAATGTCCTGCAAACTTTAAGGGGGTAGTGGGGAAGAGGGGGAGGAATACAATAACAAAAACAGCCTCTCCTGTCAGCGTCTGTCACGAGCCCCTGATTGTTTCTGGAGGTTGAGGAGACCGGCAGGAGAAGCGGCAATCTCGTACCTGAGTGTTTATAGAATTTCACACCTGGCGGTACGTGCCACGGGGGTCGTGATCCGCTGCAAGTGGAGGCTCGCCTCTATTCCCAAACCCGCGGCTCCCAATTTATTCCGAGCGCGCTATTACGAGTCTGAAAGCGACGTTCAGAAAAAAAAAAAAAAAAAAGTCTGGCGGGGCGGCAATTGCTCTGTAATCCCCAATGAGAAAAGGTAGGACAACATCAGAACCATTTTGTTGAAACCACCATTGTGTCCCTGGAAAAAAATTAATTTTGTTCCATTTACCGGGGGGGGGGAATAGATATAGCATCTTTTTTTCCATCCGTGTTTAAACGTACGGTGAGGCTACAGCTTTATGACGTACGAGTGCCTCGCAGCAGCCAGGAAAATAATCTCAAATTCAATCCAATTATTTCTGCGTTATTTGCTCCTCTTTATCATTTCGCTGGAGGCCTCTTTCAAATTGCATGTTCTTTTGTTCCTTTTTTTCCGTGTCTGGAGGCGGCGTCTGGTCCCCTCCCCTCCACGTCACGTCCCGGGTGCATGTTTGGTTACAGTGAGTGTAATCTAAGACCCCCGTGTGGCAACTCACCAGCACGCTTCCTTCACTGCCGCGGTAAAAACACGCAATTACCATAAATCGATGTAGTTCTGTTTGCATAAGGCAGGACGCCCGCGATGCAGGCCGGGCAGACGCACCTGCACGAAGCAAGAGACGTTTCAATTCCCTCAGACGCAGCGGACGGTTTGTGTAAACCCCCTCGGGGGGATGAGGTGACAGACAGGCGGCTGGCCGCGTGCATGCAGGCTGTGGCGCACACACAACAAGCGCGCATGGAGAAAAGTGTGGTAATGTGTGCTGGGTCTCCACTCTGAACTGCGATATCCTCTCAGACATGTACCATCATATAATGTGTGTGTCATATTCCAGTTTCAATGATCTGACAGAATGATTGTTTTTGTATTATTTTGTAACTAAATACTCATAAAGGTAAGTAAAAAATGCTGGATTTCACAGTGAGGTAATGTTTAACGCATTCTCCCTGCAGGTGTAAAATCATTCATGTGGTGTAACGAAGTCAGGGCTTAAGACAAGCACAAAAGGGATAAAAAAACAGTAGCGGTGAGACTTTTCCCTATAATAGTCTCTTTCTTTTCATTTTTACTATTCTACATATCAAACAGAACTGCCAGCAGACTACTTTAAAAGAGCTCACATTACGTTCAGGACATAATGCAAAAGGAGGGAGCAGGGAGATGGGAAGGATCTTTAGCTGGTGTCCAAAGCAACATATGCCTTTAGCAGGTGAATGAGGACCAGCGCAGCTACCAGCAGTCCTCCTCTTCCTCCTCCGGCACATGCTATTACCTTCAAACCCTGTGTTGGGTTTCATCTGGCTAATCTCAACCGCTAAGAAAGATGTAATGCGATGAAAAAACATGCCACAGCATTTCAGCCCTTCTTGGACAGGAAGAGAGCTGGTTTTATTAGGAGCAGGAAACCAGCCCTGGCTTTAAGGCAGGTAAATGAGGCATGTGTGCTTTTGTGACACCCCCTGCTAATACAGCGCTGGGTGGATATGTGCGGCATTTCGCTGGTTTTGGGGTCTAGTGAGCGCGCCCCTGTTGGGACACAGCACCGTCCCTCTTCTCGGACAGGCGCGGGGCGTTCCCACGGCGACGCGTGGATGGAATCTCGGGCCCTGATCTCCGCCATCTCTTCTCTCTGCTGGAATTCTCCCCTAATCCTCCCAGTGACTCCTTCAGCAAGGCAATTACTCCACGCCAGGACCCTGGCGAGCTTGAGAGCGAGGCGGATAACCTTGCGATCGCGGCCCGTGATCTGCGGCTCTGATAACGATCGGCCCAATTAGAGCGGCTCCTGCGCTGGGGTAATTAACAGGTGATTAGAGGAGGCGGAGGTGAGGGGAGATCAAAGGGAGTCGGTCAGGCGGGCGCACTGCAGGATCTCCGCTCTGAACCGGGAGAGGGACGGATGGAGAGAGACAAAAGGAAATCAGTTCAAGCGGCACAGCGGAAAGGGGGGATGTGCAGGGATGTAGATGAAGGTCTGCGATCCCAGGTGGGCTCAGACGGAATGTCATTTACGCTGCTGAAAAGGCTACGTTACACACACCAATCCAGAGTGCCCTTACAGTGCGTGGGGTCTGGCCTTCTGCACTGAAACATGAACATCTGCCTGGGCTTCACGTTGATGCAGTTTTTGTGTCTTTGTGTGTGTGTGTGTGTGTGTGTGTGTGTGTGTGTGCGCGTGTGTTTGCCTACATAAGCATGTCTGTGTGTCTGTATATGCCTGTGTTTTGTGTGTGTGCGTGTATGTGTGTGGTTGTGACAGAGAGGGGTGTGCTATTTGAGAGGAGCTTCTGGGATTGGGATCAAGCATTGCTTGACACTGGAGATGGGGACCCAGTGCGTGTGCATGTGTGTGTGTGTGTGTGTGTGTGCATGCGTGCGTGTGTGTGTGTGTGATATTCCTTCAGTGCTGTATGGCTGCTACTGAAAAATCTTCCTGCATCTTCAATTTTGCAGCCTGGCTTGTAGTCTGAACAGAGAAGTGCTTTGTGAGGGCAATACTGATAGGCTGGCTTCCACATGTCTGAATGTGAATGCATCTCCATGCTAGGCCCTTAAGCCTGCAGGGCTGCCCTATTTGCTGGGAGACTCTGCCCCAGGCTTACCCTGTCCTTCTCCCTTCACCTCAGTGTGAGGTTGCCTGGGTTTGCATCATTCTAGGAAGAACCTGGGGTTCACAGACTCCGTGCCTGCCCTGACGCACGCCTGTAAAACATGAACTTAATTAATTTCCTTACAATTACACACTTTCTGCACCACAGCTCCACTGCAGCTGATCTCCCTGACTGCTCAGTAAAGCGTTGATCTGACTGCATGCATGTTCTCGACCACATCTCCAACACTGCAAGGTACAATGGGGCAGCAGTGTAGCACAGTGGTAAGGAGCAGGGCTTGTAACTAAAAGGTTGCAGGTTCAATTCCCCGCTGGGGCACTGCTGCTGTACCCTTGGGGGAGGTACTTAACTGCCAATTACTTCTGTAAATATCCAGCTGTACAAATAGATAACACATAAAAATTGTAACAAATGTAAGTCACTCTAGATATGAATGTCTGATAAATGACAATAATGTCATGCAATGTAGTCATACCAGTCAGGCAGAGAGGGCTAACCAGCAACACTATTATTACTGATCAAAACCACTTTCTGATGCAGCAATTCCCAAGGAAAGCATTTATCATCACATATATACCTCAGCCCAAGGCATTCACTGTAATCCTCCGATGGATGGAAAGAATAAAAATAAAGTGAAAATAACAAGAGGAGCTCATGAAAAAGACATGGAGGTTCTTGAGTTGTGAAAACACACTCGAGTTGGGGGGGCATATGCTCTCCTGTAAATCTCAGATCCCGAGCAACGCCATGGCTCGAGGTCTCTCCGAGCAGATGGAGGAAGGAGGTAGACGGGGGAGACCGAATGTGTACCGGGCTGCTAATTGAGCACTGCATCATGGGCAATTATTGCGGTTAAAAGCCCCCTCGGAGAGAGAGTTGTGATTAAGGCCCTGGCAGACGCTGCAGCTGGAGGTGTCAGCTGCGGCCGAGTCCCTGGGTCTTAATGTTGCGTGACATTGCGCGCACAAAGAAGTGGGGGGAATGATACAGACCTGCCGTAATATCAGAGCGGCGGTAAACAGGTCGGACGCCAAACGGCCAATGATAAACACCCAAAGACCCGTCTGATGAGAGGACAGGAATGTCAAATGCTTACGGCAACAACAAGTGCCATCAGGCGTTTAGGAGCACTACTTCAACATCTGAATCCAGTAATGACTGCAGTAACAGTGAAATAGTTCCACTGGGAGTAACAGCAGTGGTAACGGCAGTAATGACATTAGTAATAATAGCTGTAATAACAGTAGTACCAGTAATAACAGCAGTAGTGATATTGGTAGTAATAGCAGTAGTAACAGCAGCTGTGACTTTAGTAATAATAGCAGTGGTAACAGCAGCAGTGATAATTATAGCAGTAACGATATTGGTAGTAATAGCATTAGTAACAACAGTACAATTAATAATAGCAGCAGCGATATCCATAGTAATAGCGGTGTTAACAGCAACAGTACTATTAGTCAAATGAGTAGTAATGATATCAATAGTAGTAGCAGAAGTAACAGCAGCACAAGCCATAATAGCAGTAGTGATATCTGTAGTAATAGCAGTAGTAACAGCAGTAGTGATATTAGTAATAATAGCAGTAGTGATATCTGTAGTAATAGCAGTGGTAACAGCAGTAGTGATATTAGTAATAGCAGTGGTGATATCTGTAGTAAGAGCAGTAGTAACAGCAGTAGTGATATTAGTAATAATAGCAGTAGTGATATCTGTAGTAATAGCAGTGTGATATTAGTAATAATAGCAGTGATATCTGTAGTAATGACAGCAGTAGTGGTGTTTGTACCAGTGGGTATAGCAGTAGTGAAGGCAGTACCAGCAGTAACAGCAGCAGTGCCAGACAGCAGTGGTGTTTGTACCAGTGGGTATAGCAGTAGTGAAGGCATTTCCAGCTGTAAATCTTGCAGCATTTTTCCACTGTAAATCTTGCAGGTGTCTGGTTTAAATCAACATGCAGGGCTCGTGTTCCCCGGTGTGAGCAGCAGTCTGCAGTCTCGCTGCATCCCATATTTCAGAGCACAGAATGCACTTCCAATGCACAAACACGCAGGGGCTTCATCTCTCCTCCTCTTTCTGCTCAGGCATCCTGCTCTTTAAATTATCGGATTAATGGGTGAAAGGCCTCAAAATGCTCTTCTGCTAGAATTCAGCAGTGTTGCAGTGCAATTTCGCTGCTGTTGGTGAGGATTGTGTGAAGCAGAAAGCAAAATGCCGCAACTCCCTTTTCTCTGTATATACATACAGATAAGTCATCTGGCATAGAATTCACACTCCTGTCAATAGGAATAACACAGGATCTTACCATCTGAGCACATATTGTGCTGCAGGAGACAGCTGGAGCAAACTGAACTGAACATGCTGAATCTCAAAGCACTCAGCTCATGTGGGATACACAGAGGTACGTACACACACACATACACATACACACACACACATACTCACACACACATATACACATGCACACGCACACACACACTCACGCATGCACACACACATGCACACATACAGATACACACACACACACACACACACACACACACATTATATGATTTGGGAGAAAACCCTCCTCCATTCCTCAGCCACAAGAACATGAAGTCAGTCTAACCTGAAGATGAAGGTCAACCATAAGTGAAAGACACTGTCACCGATCCCCTGGCGTGACAGACAAAAGGCCCTAACCTCTGAGCATTCTGGCAGACAGAGCTGTACGCTCTCGCCGCGCTAACACGGAGCTTTACCGGGAAGTCCAGTCAAACACATCCGTTTGAATTATGAGCAGCGCCCAAGAGCACGTCCTCCACAGCCTTCATTTACCTCCCATATTTGAGGCAAACATCTCAGCCGAGATGAGCCACCTTGGTGTGAAATCCATTTTTCACACTCATTTCCCGCAAAAAAAAAAATGGATGGAGGGCGCATGCAATATTTATTTATCTCGCAGCGCCGTTCAAATATTTTTAGAAAGCCACAGTTGAGCTCAAAAGTCGGAAGGACAAAAAGTAAACTGCAAACATTAAAACCCATCCAATTCCATTTCACATGGTCTGATTCCAGCAGGAGACTGGTTGACTAAAACGAAAACTCGCTCCCTTTGAGGAGTAGAGGGGCTGTTAGCGACTTTGGCGCGTTCCCAACAGCCGAACAGAAACTTTACTTCCCCCCTGATTCCACTCCACCCCATCAGCCATTCGGAAGCTGTGGACTGTATTAAGCCCAGAGCTCAATGGAAAGGCAGTGTGTGTTCATTAAAAACAACCCGGCTCTGTTTGTGAGGCGTTTGCTTGTTCTCCTCATGTGTACATTTCTGCCACATTCTGTAGTGTACTCCCACAAGGTCAACCTTCACTTGTGCCCTGTGTGTGTGTGTGTGTGTGTGTGTGTGTGTGTGTGCACCTGTGTGTGTGTGTGTGTTTGTGTGTGAGTGCGTGCGTGTGTGTGTGTGTGTGTGTGTGTGTGTGTGTGTGTGTGTGTGTGAGAGTGTGCAAGCACGTGTGAATAGACTGGTGTCTTGCACAGGGTGTGGTCCTGCTTGCTCAGTGCTGAGCAGGTTCAGCTACAGGTCACCGCAAGCCTTACTGCACTCAGTGAGAACAGAAGACCACAGAGAGGAAACCAGCCAAACCATCCCCTGCATTATGAATACACAGCCTTGCACTCCTCAGTGGCAATTAAGACATCAGTCCTTAGGAAGCGAAGAGATACAAATACACTCACTGACCTTTCCTGACATCCTAAAACACTTCCCCCTTCACTGAACTGCAGAGGTGTCAAACGGCTCTCCTCCAAGACAGCCACAAACATAATCCCCATTACAGTCCGCTCTCTCCCCAAACAAGAAGGGGGCTAAACGCCCTACTCATCACTCGTGTAACGTCGGTATATAGGCTCACAACCCTGCAGATACCATCTGGGTAGATTCATAGGTTAAAGTCCTCTGTCAGAAAGTGAACTTGTCATTTGTAATCCCTCAGTGTTAAAGGCATCAGCCTTCCTCTAAACAGATGCCCATTACCCAAGCCCTTAGAACTGATTGAGCGGAGCTCAGAGCTGCACACAAGGCTAGCCCTCCGTCAGCCCGGCTTGCTCCACGGACACATAAAACGCCCTGAATGATTACACAGTGCCATTACCGCGGTGCTCAAGAGGTACAGCCCCCACCTGAGGGCTCCCGCTCTCCACTTAACACCTCCTCCACAGAAGCGTTCTTTAGCACAGGGTCATTATTACATTACATTACATTATTACCTGTCACTCAGCAGACACTCCTTTCCAGAGCGACTTACACAGGTCACAATTTCATCCATTTATACAGCTGGATGTTTTCACTGCGGTGTTTGTGGGTTAAGTATCTTGCCCGAGGGTGCAACAGCAGTGGCCCAGCGGGGGAATTGAACCCGCAACCTTTCGGTTATGAGTCCTGCTTACCACTTAACCACGCTGCTGCATTATATTGCTAGATTATGGGCTTACTGTGTTTATTATGTAGTAATCTTTTGCAAAGAAGCAAAAATGACAGCATTACAAGCACGTCACAAGACAGCAGCCCAGTGCATATGATGACATGAGAGATACATTAATAATAACTGTGAAAGAGGTTTACAAGAACAAAGAATAATAATTACTTATTAGCAATAATAACAATTAACAGTGATAGTGGTGGTAGTGTATCTTTATGTATCTTTATGTTAACTGTAGTTAACATAAGATGACCTGGACCATTAACTGAAAAAGGTGATTCAGATATAGCCTCAGTCTGACTGGTTAGGTCCAGCACAGATCCAAGTGTAGAGATGCAAACTTTTATCGTCAGAAACTGTGCTTTTACGAATTCCAAAAAGAAAGCAAAAGGAATACATGAGGTACCTCTCCAGTCAAGCACTTTCTGATCTGGCAATCTGTGCAGTCCAGAGAGATTTAAATGATTTAAAATAGCCAGAGGTCTGCCAATGGTTCTCTGAGCCAAAGCTTGTAACAACTCCAACACTCTGTCATGAAGCGAGCCCGTCAGGCTCGGCTAGTCTTGGGCTTTTACAGGGTTTATCACAGTTTTGCAAGAATTGTTTCCTTTATTCCCCAAGAAAAGGAGACCCTCTATCTACAACAATGACCCCCCCGGGTCAGCAAATTCTCTGCTCTGGCTCCAGGCAGCTCCCAAGGGCACCAGACCACACCAGAGCGGCCTGTATTGAAATTTTCCATTGAATACAAATTATCGACTCGTGTAAGAATTATTCAATTTGTTTTCTTTTTTTTTTCTGTTTCACGCCGAGACCCAATTTTGATACACTACTCTACATTATTTATTTGTTTACAGCCATTTGCTTGCAGAACTATGTGCTGTGTTTTCAACGTTTGTGAACATGCATAATCCATTTCCGCTTTGGGAGAAGATGCTTAAACGTTGTCCTGACTCACTGTGCTCACTGAAGGTCTTGTGGCACTTGTTACAAAGAACAGAGGCTGCGCTATCCTGGGAAAATTCCATCTGCGTCTGGTTGTCTATTCTTCGGTTAGTGTAAGTGGATAAAAATTCCCTCCCTCTCCTCCACAGGAAGCATTCTGGGAAAATAATCACTGCACTGCATCACACAGGTGGGTGCTATATATGGTGGTACTGAAGATGACTTCCTGCCCCCCCTCCCACCTTACAGTAAATCACCTTTAAATCCATCAAAGGTGGTAGATGAATGCAATCCATGGTAGATATTTGCTTAAAATATTTGGCTACTGAACTTGACAATGGCACCAGTTCATTTTCTTTATAACCACAATGCCACACAGCCATCCAATGGATTCAGCTGAGCTGCCTGTAGTCACCCGCTGCATATACTGTCTTATGGGGGCTACCATCTTTGCTCTTAATCTCTCCCTTCCGGTGAATTCTTCTTAATATCACCTATTAAGTCTAATCAAAGCTTCGGGGGGAAAGGGAAAAAAACACAACAAAACAGCTTTAATGTCAAAGAAACGGCAGGAGAATAGCCTGCCGTTGCTATTTATGAAGAGCGGCGTTTGCCAGAGCGCTGAAACTCTGTGGAAAATAAAGCATTGAAAAGCCCCCTCTGTTATTACCTGTCAGCTCGCATTTCATAAGGCATAGCTGTCATGCCTTCAGAAGCACAGAAACCGAGACCACAGAAACAATTTGCACAAACAGACACGTTCAGACGCCATTCTAGAATGGGATACCCAGCTCAACCCCACAAAAGTCTCCATACATTTATACGCATGCCCCGGCTCTGTATCACTTTTAAAATCCATTTTAGGCCTCAGTCAAATCCCTTGCAGCTTCAAACATCAGATGTTCTCTTCCAAATACCTGTCTTGCTTACAGATGTTGGGCTAACATTTACTTTTTTTGAAAAGTTACACCGTAACGTAATACAGCCAGCCTCATACACAGGCTCATGCATTTTGAAACCGTCTGCAGAGTTATTTTGCAATGCCACAGCATCCAGACCATACTCGTGTATAATTGATGCCCTAGGGCTTGAATCACACTAATGTGTGCTGGTAACAAGCATCCCACCTGTTTTTTTAAAGACCCTTTCACAGAAACTGTCTTTTCATTTGAGCTCTGAATGTGTGTTCTTCCTACTGCTAATTTGCCTTAATCCTTTTACTCATAACAGAACGTACCTTCACGTTAAATGAGCTGTGAACTGTGCAGCCTTCCTGTGGCTCCTTTTTTTTCTCTTTTCATATTTTAAGCGCTACATAGTTTTAATTATTAAACATGTTTTCAAATAGAAAGAATAGCACTGCAAATTTTTAAAATTGTTATTGCTTCTGCTACGGCTGTTACTAATACATCTTTTCGAGTTCTGTGGAAGGAGGGCAGAGGAGGGAGACAAAGTGAAGCGCAGGACCACTAAGGCTACGGTGAACAAACACTTCACTGCCCACGCTGTGGTACATAAAGCATTGCTTTACAGGTTTGAATACCCACAATGCAATGCAGGACTGTGGCGTTGGAACCAAAACAAACAAAACAACAGCAAAAAAAAAAAAAAAAACACAAAAATCGGACACCATTTAATATGATGTGCTTTGGCATTCTGAAAACAAGTGCAAAGAAAGGAAAAAAAAAGCCTAGACTCCGCCTTGCTCAAACTTTACATAAATACTTCTTTTGTCTGGATGAGAGGTGTGAGGAAGCAGAGAAACCTGTGGGTCTACCACTTTGCCAGGCCAGTGTAAATGTCAGGAAGAGGAAAGGTTTACTGGGCAGAGGTGTGCCAGTACTACACGGTCACCTCTGTTACCTGTAACCATCTCAACACACATCTTTCAATTAGAAGCCACATTTTCTCATGTTACCAGTGTCCTTATAATTAATATTTGTGCAGAGGGAGCATTCTGGGACAAAATCACTGCACTTTGTTAATTAACACTAAAGGGAGATAGTGAAAACAAAGAGCATACCATGAAATTAAACTGTAAAATCTAAATTTCTCAATCCTGGAGATCCTTCACTAAGGGCAGCTCCTCACCCCATTGGCCTGTTTGTGGGGTGTCAGTGCTCCGCCCCCCTGGCTGTGTGTTTGTGTTCTTCCCCTGTCCATGTGCTTTTGTTTTTCCTTGTGTTCCAGCCCTGCCCCACTCTCCGCCCTGTCTCCGCCCACCTGATCATCTCCACCTGCCTGCCTGCACACCTGCTTCCCATCACCTCATCAGCCCTACCCTATATTTACCCTGCTTTTCTCTGTCTTGTTTCCAGTTCGTCTCAGTATTCTGTTTCGTCCTTGCCTTCTGTTACTCGGTTTTTCAACGGTCTTCTGTCTCCCGCCCTGGGTCTCTGTATTTGCCCGCTGTTCTGTCACGTGAGTTCAGTTAGTCTGTTTTCTGTTTCGTCCTGTCTTTGTGTTTCCCTGTTTGTGGTAGTCTTCTCCTGTCTCCTTGGCACCCACCTGCCATTCCGCTCCGGCGGCCTGGGTTGCCCGCGGTCCTGCCCCAGCTCCTGTTGCCGGTCTCCCCGGTTCTGCCCCTTCCCGGACTTCACTCCCCGCTTCTCGTCTGCTCTGCTCCGGACCTGCCTGCCCAGTTTATGAACCCTGCCTGGCCTTTGGATCTCGTCTCTGCCTGCCGCTCTGTTCTGGTTGCCCCGCTGCCTGCCTGCCCATTGCCGACCCTCGCCTGTCCAGACCACGTGCCTTGCTCCTTGTTTGCTTTTTTGGACTGACTTCCCCGGTATCGAGTCCTGCCTGTTTTTGACTTCGCCTTTGTCTGCTCCTGTGGTGGTCTTCAATAAAGTCACTCCGCCATTACTTCCGGGTCTGCGTGTGAGTCCTCACCCCGCATCCCTGACAGTGGGGTGGACGAGGGTATGTTTGAGAAACGTCAAACCTTACTAACGCAGCTCTACATACTGAACAATATATTTACTTACTTTCTGAAAAAAAAAAAAACAACTGGATGTGTGCTTGGTGCAGTGGGACCTGTTCTGAGACACTAAAGCACAGACTCATTTTGTTTCATGTGTTCAACAGCGATAAACACTCTCTCTGCTTCCAAAGAAATTCTGTTCCAGCTCTTCATAAATGGTGAGAATGTTTCGATCGTGCACTTTGACACCTCATCCATTCTGAAGACATCCATCCATTGTTCTGTTTTGCAAAAAGGCTGTTTGCAGCATTGCAGGATGCCATGGAAACAACCTCACAGGCAAGAGGAGCCCAGGAAGGTCCCTGATTTGTTCATGAGAGACATGCGCCCTTCATTCATTACATTACATTACTGTCATCTTACTCCAAGCGACTTACACAAGTTACAATTTTCACATGCTGTCCGAGTATACAGCTGGATATTTACTAAGGCAATTCTGGGTAAGGTACCTTATCCAAGGGACCAGCAAAGGTGTCTGAGCATGGAATCATATCGGCAACCTTTCGGTCACAAGCCCTGCTCCTTACCACTTTGCTACACTGCCACGCCTACAATAGTTACTGAGGCAATTCTGGGGTAAGTACCTTGCCCAAGGGTACAGCAGCAGTGCCCCAGTGGGGAACTGAACCAGCAACATTTCGGTTACGAGCCCCCACTCCTCACCACTGTGCCACACTGCCGCCCCATGGCCTTCTCTGTGAAAGCCGCACTGGCGGGTATGACCAAGCAGACCTGCGGCTGTTGACTCTCTGCACTCAGCCACACCGTTCGGCTTCCAGCTGACCGGAGGAGTGGAGGAGCATCTGCAGAGCCACGCTGTCAGACATAGCTGTGAAATCCAACGCGAGAGAGAGGGAGAGAGGAGAGAGGGAGAGGGAGAGACAGAGAGAGAGGGAGAGAGAGAGACAGAGGAGAGAGAGAGAGAGAGGGAGAGAGAGAGGGAAAGGGAGAGAGGGAGAGAGGGAGAGAGGGAGAGAGAGGAAGAGACAGAGAGAGAGAGACAGAGAGAGGGAGAGCCACTCTCCCCCAGATCGCTTCTCAAGTACGATTCACAAAGCCACCCCTCAGCGCTGCTCTCCCACAGTCCTCTGCTGAGGCGCGGTGGCGGGAGGTGCATTTGGCGGGTTGTTACGCGCGCACTCTCTGTGTTTCGGGTGAAAGCGGCGCGTCGTGAGGAAGAAGCTGCCGTCTGCTGCCTGAGTGAGCCGGCATGTTGTCTCACTGCGTCGCTTAGCAATGGCTGAAAAACCGGGGGGGGCTGGTGCTACATGGATTTAAATGGTGGAGGAGTCCGTCTCCCCCCCCACCCTCTCAAACCCTCTCAAAAAATCCAGCCAAGTGCACGCGGTCAAAATGCGTTTCCAATCCCCTTTTCTGGACTGCGATACCCTTTTCTCTCACACCGAGTATCACTGTAAGTAATCCCCCCCCCCGTCATGCCTTGTCTGAATAGCACAGGCTCAATTTGGCGGGGTAATTTCTGCCGTGAGAGAATTAACACTGCTCCGCGGGTCTGTGAGGATGCTGGCTCTTTGTAAGGCCAGATCTCCGCAAGCCCGTGTAAGCTCATTATTGAATGGCTTCCTAAACGCTTCGCACCAAGGTCACCCACGCTGTCGCGAACGTCAGCCAAACATACGACTGTGTGACGGTGGCAATTTAAGTCAGTCGGTGACAATTATATAAAACAATGTAACAATGCAAGGAGTGATTAATATGTATATTTAGCTTACAATTAAATTATTGTCATTCACCAGATGCTCTTGTTCAGAACGACTTACAACTTTACCCATTTACACAGCAGGATATTCAGTGAGGCAACTGTGGGTTGAGTACCTTGCCCAAGGGTACAACAGCAGTGCCCCAGTGAGGAATCAAACCAGCAACCTTTCAGTTATCATCCCTGCTCCTTATCACTATGCCACACTGCTGCGTTCATGGCAACGTAACAAGCAAGTATAATCTATAGGCTAAAATAAAGAGTGAGTGAGTGGCACTCCAGTGTTTTCACTGATCCAGGACCAGCTGATCAGCTCCCTCTTTACATTACAGTGGTAATCTGCATGTGTATCAATCCACCTCTACAGTATATGTACAGTGAGATATTCCCAGGACCAACGCAGGTTAAGTACCATGCTCAAGCATGTAACAGCAGTGCTTCGGATGGGGTGGGGGGTTTTTCATAAATAAATCCTAATGGCCACAACTGTGGTCCGCTAACCAGCATGCTTCCCTCTCTCCCTCCTCCAACAGATCTCCAACCTCCCCCTGACATCACCGCTGAAGAAACGCTGGCTTCACGGTGTGTAG
The DNA here is from genome assembly GCA_019176425.1 of Megalops atlanticus. Taxonomy (NCBI): domain Eukaryota; kingdom Metazoa; phylum Chordata; class Actinopteri; order Elopiformes; family Megalopidae; genus Megalops; species Megalops atlanticus. The sequence goes on from CM032876.1 coordinate 7,116,333, forward strand.
CGGGTGAGGCCAAAATCGAAAAGCTATCTATGCGCATGCTGCCATGGGGGGTTGCAAGGCAATCTTTGTGCATTAAAACGTCGTGTCACATTAGCCCACCTGAGGATCGAGCTCGCCTGAGTGTTAAATAAGACCTCTATTGATAAAACGAAGGCCAGAGATATTTCCTCTACCCTTCATCTCCTCCTGTGTTTCCACAGCGTGGGGGCAGCGGAGGGTTTGTCACACAAAGGTTACGCTTTAGTGTCCTGTAAATAGACAGTAAAGGACAAATGCTGAGAAGCCAGGTTCCTCCTCCAACCTCTGACAGGTTGACAGAAAGCGGTTTCAAATTCTCCCTCTCTTCAGTCCCCTCTCTCTCTCTTTTTTTCCCTTTTTTCCCCCCACTCCTGCCAGCCTTTCCATCATTCCGAGCGAAGTATGAAATGGATCTTTCCTGATCTGTGAGCACCCGGTTTCCAGGGGAACAGGAGAGCCGTGGAGCTCTCGGGGGTTGGGGGTTGTAGGGGGGCTATCTCACGCTTAACTTGTGAACGAAAACCCACAGTGCTGCTGCCAGCTTCGATTAGAAGGCGCTTTGGAAACACAAAAAGATCCAGACAGGCGCTCATTCGCAGCCAGGCCGGTTTAGCCGAAATCTGATACCCCCTGCAATTAGTCCGGAAAGCCGGCGCGATAACTTAGGTTCACAGCACGACACCCGCAAGAACAATACGCCCCCCCGTCGCCCAGTCAAAACAGAGAGGCACACTGTGTGTGTTTGAGGATTACATGAACATATGGGGAGAAAAATGGTGTGTGTTTCTACAAGCTTAATCGCCTCCTCATACACACACTTGTTTGTTCTGCTCTGATGAAGTGCCAGTCTAGACATTTCCAATTACAGACCATTCAAGAGTCTAATCTGTTATTACAACGAACATGAAACTAGAGTTACAGCACCAAACTGAGAGTTAATCATAAAAAAGAAAAAAAAATCTTTGTGAAGTCACCAAAGGATGTAGTCCTGGCAAATTGAAATGAAAGCGCAGAAGAAATATTGCTGAAGGCAGCATAATTGGCCCGTTCGATCCGTTTCTGCACCGCTTGCGGTCGGCGGCGCTTTAATGATCTGAGCCACTGAGGCAAGCCTTAAAAGGCATGTTGAACGCGACCTGGGGATTTCTGACATGAGAGATGACTTTCCTCTTTGACTGCCATCAATAAGTGAGTGGCATAAAAGGGCCGAATTAAGAATGTATGATAGCGGAACGTCGGCTTTAAAACTGAGAGAACATCTGTCTCTCTCTCTCTCTCCCAGTTTGCCATCTCCTTGGAAAACCCAGTGGGCCTCCCAAAACTCAAAAAAACAGGAAGCTGTGACACACTGCATCATGTATTTGCTCAGCAAACATCCTTATCCAGGGTAATGCTAATTTGACCTTTATCCACTGAAACGGCTGGGTATTTTCTGAAGTAGCATCAATACCTTACACAATGACTCAGCTGCAACATCTAACCCCCAAGAATGAAATCCTATGCATGATGTTCATCATTACCTTTGCATATCACAACGCACGTTTGCAATTTCTCATATTTTCATCTTAGATACTTATCTAGAGATCATCACAGACAACTTCAGTCCCAAACATGGGAGTGTGGGAGGAGCAGAATCTTCTATACTACAGTCACAGTTTTCAGCTTGTGCTTGCTGGCCTGGCACCCTTTTGGGCACCATCACTGAGGTTAACCCTGGATCTGGGGGATGTTATGAACTTACATTCACTTCTGGCTCAACATCTGTGATACATTACGTTACGTTATTGACATTTTAGCAGACGCTCTTATCCAGAGCAACTTCCACATGTTACAGTTTTATCCAATTATGCAGCTGGATATGTACTGAGGCAGTTGTGGGTTGCCCAGTAAGTAATCAACGCAGTGCCTCAACCCCGCTCCTTATAAGGAATCTGAAGCCTCAGCTGTGCTTGTGTCTTGGTTACTAACCCCGCTCCTTATCATTACATCACACTGCTGCTATTTACCCTGCAGCCTCCTGAAATGGATAAAACTGTCTGTGTTTGTGTCTTAATGTAAATGTTTTGTAATGGTTTTGTTGTAATGGCTTACCTCACAGAGGCCGGACTCCTCGCATCAGCTTTACCTGCTAGTTGGTACCCTCGACTGAGCCTGGCCATCCTTTGGGACTTGGGACTCTGTATGGTCTTGGAGGTGCAGGCTGCTGTGATGGGAGTTTGTGTTGTATTGTACCTCAAGAGGTAGCTTGTAAGTTTTATTTTTAAGGAGCCGATGTGTGATTCTCTTTAAGTTCGCTAAACAGAAATGAATATTGCGATTTGGGCTTATGTAGGGCATCCATGTTTGCCCCCTCTGTTGCACTGCCATCAGTGGACAGAGCTGCTATGATGTGGAAGCACTATGACACATTTAAAAGATTCCAGTTTTAAAGAATCAGAATCCAGAACGCAGTCCAAATTCTAGTTCTAGTTCTACTTCAAAATTCTAGTTCTCCTTTGTTAAGTGGAAAAAGCTCAGTAAAAGCTGGACAACAGCTTATCAACACACACACACACACACACACAAAAAAAGACAACAGTTGCATTTCCTTCTTCTTTTATATCAACTCCAACTAACAAAGAGAGGCAACAATAATGTCCCAACACGCAGAATAAATAATTCAAATGATGCCACGAAACTGATCGTAAATAAGATACAAAATGAGATGCCTTTATTGCTAGAAATTTTATGAATAGTAAAAAAATAACAGCCATTATAACTCATCCTCCAGTACATGGTGCTTGAGTTTTAACTACCGAGCATAATTCTTCTGGTTTCTACAAATACCTGCATGAGTATGCGAAACTTCATATGAAAACGGTAAATAGAGGGGAAAGGAAAAAAAAGTTTATATTGAATAAATTTTTACATCAGATGGGTAAAAATTCCTGTCACAGATTTTATTTTTAATAAGGCTCAAAATATTTCAGTGTAGTGTCACAAATGACTGAGACCATTCATAATATTCTATAGCTACCCTTTTGTAATGATGCAACAGATGGGGCAAACAACAGCTGAAAGCATTTTGTGTTAAGGCAGCTGGTGAGGGTTGTATATATAGGACCTGTGCGGTGTTAGAAGTCGTTTACGCTCTGATGGGGGAGGGCGTTCGCTATTAACGCCTTTATTAAGATGTAAGGGCTGTCTGAATGAGAGAGACCACAAAGACAGGGGCCCATTTGGCCAAAATCAATGGAGCCTCCGGGACACCGACCTTGATATAGCAGCGCAAGTGCATCACTTTTAATTCGAAAAACAGACTCCTGATACACTCCGCCGCCAAAGGATGTACCGACGGCAAGCCGTATCGCCTGCCCATCTAGATAATAGGCATTATTTATTTGCTACAGAAACATTCTGCGCGGCTCAAAGCGTGAATTACTCAACTCACTGAGTGAAATGACAGGCAATCACGGGGGCCTGTTGCTCACTCGAGTGTTCCTCTGAGAGGGAACGCGAGTCGCATTTAAAGCAAGCAACGGCACACCTATAGGACAGCGTGCTGACATATATACAGTGCACTATACCGTCTGTGTGTGGGTGTGTGTGTGTGTGTGTCTGTCTGTGCGTGCTTATTTGTGTGCATACGTGTTTGGGTGTGTGTAGATGTGTGTGTGTGGGCATGGATGCATGCATGTGTGTGTGCCTGTGTGTGGATATATGTGTGTGTGTGTGTGTGTGTGTGTGTGTGTGTGTGTGTGTGTGTGTGTGTGTGTGTGTGTGTGTGGATGTGTATGTGTGTGTGTGTGTGTGTGTGTGTGTGTGTGTGTGTGTGGTAGCACATGTGAATGCGTGTGTGTGTGTGTGTGTGTGTGTGTGTGTGTGTGTGTGTATATGTGTGTGCATGTGCATGTGTAGTTTTGCATGCACACATCCTCTGTCCCCTCAGGAGAACGTAGCGTTTAGCAGTACATTTTTATTGGTGACAGTGCCTTGTAGCACAGTGGTAAGGAGCTGTGCTTGTCACCCAAAGGTTCCAGGTTCAGTTCCCAGCTGGGGTCTGCTGTTGTATCCTTGAGCAGGGTACTTAACCTGGCCTGCTTAAAATAAACATCCAGCTGTACCCTTGGATAAGGGCATCTATGCCATGCAAATACATTGTTAAATGATTAATTATGGCGTAAATGAGTTCTCTCAGGAGCAGTTCTATGGCACTTACCTAAATGGAGCGGGAGATTGCTCAAAGAATGAGCAAGTAAACCCAGGGGCTTTTAACTGCCATGAAGACCACACATCCTGAGCGCACACCTCTATCCGTTTCCACACCCCCGAGGGCGGCTGAAACATGCGATGACAGTATAAAGAAGATTTGGAAAAATCTTTTTGCTGAAAATTTTAAAAAAAGGTAAAAGAAAAACTCCTTTGAAAACCCCTAATTTCATGACAGCTCCACATAAACATTCGGGGGGGAACAGACAGATGGATCACCTCTGCTGAGGAAAAAAATGAAACAAACAACAGCTTCAATCTGGGTTGCCAAAGCAGCAGCTAACCTAGGGGGAATCCTCCTGCCTCCTGCTCTTCGAGTGACAGGGTCAGTTCGTTTAAAGAGCCTGCCAAAGCCCCTGACTGAATTCTATAACTCGATCTCAAAGCCCACCGAGGAGGGGAAAAATGCCTTGAAACGTTCTCCTCTGATACATCTTCTCGGGGGCTGTGCCAAATATAGCCCCGCTATCCAATATGTGCCACAGTAATTTGGTCATAATTGGAAGTCCATCGATTTTTAAGGCCATCGTCATGGCTGAGGTGACCTTTGTTGAAAATGATTGCTCTATTAGAGGGTTTACACAGGCTCCTGGAGGAGATTTTAAACCTTATTAGCGTCCTGTAAGAAACCAGGTCTGTGACATTGGGACCGATTTTTTACATACGGTGGGGGGAGGGGGTGGCGGTGTAACCTAGCCCACATATGGGGTGTCTCTTCTTTTGATTACGGTGAGGAATCTCGGCATGAACCACAGACCTCTTATGTTCAGCGAGTCCTTCACAGATAGTGAGTCATCCAATGCATTATAGATATGGCATCTGTGATTTCTCTGCTTGGCTGACCACAGTGGATATGACACTTGTTAATTTATTTCATTTGTTTGTTATTAGTATTATTACTTTTATTAATTTTTTAATAATAATAATAATAAATTACATTATTGGTATTTAGCAGACGCTCCTATCCAGAGCGACTTACATTACTTACAGGTTTTTGCAATGTTATCCATTTATACAGCTGGATATTTACTGAGGCAGTTGTAGGTTAAGTACCTTACCCAAGAGTACAGCAACAGTGCCCCTGTGGGGAGTCAAACCAGCAATCTTTTGGTTACGAGTCCTGCTCCTTAACCACTGTGCTACACTAAATCAGGAAAGGCTTTTACCAGGTAAGGTAAACTTATTGCCAATTCTCTTTTACAATGACAACCTATTTCAGCACTGTGTGGTAAATATGTGTTCAGATGTGGCCTGGTATCTGGTATTTCCTTCATGTACTGCTGTTCCTTTTCATGTGATCTTATTATTCACACCTTCACGCCTTTACTTTCAAAGTCGATGAGACTTTATTAGAGCATCTGCCAAGTGAGTAACTGTTAATGTAAATGTAATGAAATTCATGGTGGCATATGGGCAGTACTGTACATCCACCATATGTATCAGTTTAACCAAAAACATTGACGTTCACAGATTTTCTCTGACCTCGTGAGCCGACAAGACGCGAAGTCTATTTAGACACAGCAGGAGGCAACCCAAAAGGTCCTCATTTTCCAAGAATAACACTAACATGCCTGGGCTCCAGCTGCCAGTCAGAGCTGCTAACACTGTAAAGTGGTGGCTTTCACTCCGGCTGGCCAGGTAGAATGTTACCAAGCTGTCAGTACCGTGACAATTACATTACTGTCATTTATCCAGAGTGACTTACAACCTTATCCATTTATATAGCTGGATACATACTGAGGCAATTGCGGGGTAAGTACCTTGCCCAAGGGTACAGCAGCAGTGCCCCAGCTGGGAATTGTACCAGCAACCTTTTTTTGTTACAGGCCCTGCTCCTTACCGCTATGCCACACTGTTGTCCACAGTATACAAAGATAAGTGCTAGAGTGCTAAAGATTTTTTTATTCTTTAACATTTTTTATTCTTTTTCTTCTTTTAAAAAGATTGTTTTTTCCTCTGTGAAATAAATGTTTTATTCTGTAACTGAACTTTCTATTCCATTTACAAAGTTCAGTTAGGACGGTAAATATCACATTATAGATGTGGACAACCACTCCACACACCAGACTCCTTGGCTTGTTCTTTCTTCTTTCTTTCCAATCTTTGCTCCTGCTGTGAGTTTTTTTCTCACTACATCCACCCTTTGGATTTGTGTGTGTGTCTGTGTGTGTGTGTGTGTGTGTGTGTGTGTGTGTGTGTGTGTGTGTGTGTGTGTGTGTGTGTGAGACAGCAGGCTAAGAAGGGAGATGTCAAGGGGTTGAACATGGGTTGGGAAACGCTATACTGTAGAAGGGAAATGTTACTATTTGGGAAAGGGGAACATGTTTTCTGTTCAACTTTAAGTCTGTAAAATTTGTTGTCCTTGCTGAGGTTTGCATCCTTGTTCTTACTCACACCTCTAAAGGTCTGAAGGTCCATAGCCTGGGCATTTTTTGGGCTGAAGCATATAAATTAAAGATGTGTTCCAAAGTAGGACGGAATAAAAAAGTCAGACAGTGCATCCACAAATAAAAAAAAGGCTCTTCTCCTACCACAACAAGTAAATATGGAAATATGACCCATACTGAATGTAGCAGTATGTGTCCTTTACATACTGCGTTACTCTGACACACCTGAGGTGTGTCGTGTGGCAAGGTGTCACTCCTGATCTACGCACAGCAATGAGAAAGATAACACACTGATTCCACCTCATGTGTAGTATCAAGGAAAGATCCCATCTGACAGACAAAAAGGGATGCTGGAGGTGAGATGATCACATACAGTACATCAAAGAGCAACCTGCACACAACTCCTCATCACATTAGGCCTCATTCTATTTCAGTTCGGGTTATGGATTTATGTTTTCCCGAGACGGCTCTTACAGTCCGGGGGAAACACCTGTGCCGGTGCGTGAAAGCCGGGGCTCCAGCTCACAGATTTCCCAACAGGAGCCGCCATGAACGCCGCCCTCACTGGATAAACTCATCGCCTTTCTGAGCCCTCTGTTCAGCTGTCAAACACAGCGCACCCTGACAGCGGGGCAGGGCTGGGCTGGGAAATTGACCGGTTTCATCTTCCTGCGACGTACGGCGAGCTGCTCCTTTAGAACCCGGTCTAGACGCATTGTTTCCCCGAGACGGCCTTCTCTGTGCGGCGTCTCCGGTTACACCACACCGCCCTGCAAGGGGCAGGATCCTATAAAGACTGACCTCTTGTTGTTCTCTGACAATTGTATGAATCCTTTTTAATTCAGATAAATAAACTCTGGGCCAAGGCATGCAGCATACCGTACACTGGGAGTAAACTAAAGACAGAGCAAAGCAAATCAAAGCGCTGTGTAACACAGCAACCATGACAACGTCTGTGCCGCGCAGGTAAAATGCCAATCAGAGTACTCATTGGTCTCGTCAGCAGTGGGATCACTGCCTTTCAAAGAAGTCCCACAGAAGAGGAGTCAGCGCGCCGGCGATACCCGTCTATTCTATAAAAATCTGCGTGGAACCGACATGCCCTTGAACATCGTTTTGAAGGCAGGCACGTTGGGGTTATTACCACTGAGGTGGGCGGGGTGCATGTTTGTTACTGGGTCAAGACGCCGGGCCTAGACGCCACTCCGAACTGCTGCGTCAGATCCTACAGTGTTAAATCCAACATCGCATTAGCCCTAATTGACATCACATTGTTTACTTAGCAGACAGCCTCACCCAGGGTGACTTCAATGGCTCAGACTATACACACTATCTATGCAGCTGCGTATCTACTGCTGAAGCAATTCAGGTTAAATGTGCTGCGGTGGAGATACTTCACCACCACCATCACCACCACGCTGGCTCCCATACCGCCAAACCTCCTTCATGCAAATGACACATGAAGGGTGGCGCGATATAATGGTATATTTGTTCGATTACAGCAGATTTTCAAAGGACACGCTTGTAAAACGATATCTTTAGGGTGCCGGTTTTGGTGAGTGACACCTTTGAGGAGTTAATGTAAAAATGCGTTGAAAACGGTGGAAAGACGGGCTCCGTCACGAAAAGCTCTTAACGCGGCCCCCCTCCGCGCCCTCCTCCATTGTATGGCGACCGCGATCCTCTTTCACGGCGGGACGTAAGACTTCCGTACCGCGTATTCCACCTGGCTGCAGGCGGGATTACGCGAGCCGAGCTCCTGTGAGAGCCGCTGTCTCCGGGCCAGCTGACGTCTCCGCCCCGCCGTTCGCCACTGCCTAATTCCACATAATTCCCGGCTTTGAATGCTCTTTCGCTGTTCGTGGGTTTGCCCCCAACGGTGGAAATGTTTAATGGAATTCGACAAGCAATCCCAACTTTAAATAAAAGACTCTCGAAAACACTGACCTTCCGCTGAAGTGTGGCGTGAATGAGGATTTTACGGCTCGACAAAGCTCCGGCTAGCTGTTAATGACTCTGAAAATACGGGTTGTGTAAGCAAATTAGCAAGCAGCCTGGGCAGCTTAACCGCCTGCTTTGAAATGCCTGGCCGATGGTAATGACTTAGCCGCAAGCTAGCGGTTTGGAATTATATAGTGAAGCAACGCTATGTTCTCCCTTCTATTTCGTTCCCTTATTAGCCAGCGACATTTAAGAAACGCATTGCTAGTGTGCTGTTTTACTGCAGAATTTATGTTTAAGTTTATGCCTTGAAAAAAGTACAACTTTGTCAACAAACTCATAGCCGCTTGACTGGATATGAGGCTATGACATTGCGGAGTTTGGCGTGCGGATCTTGAACGCTGCGGGGGGGTTGGGGGGTTTGTGGGAAATCATAAACCATGAAGTACAAAAGAACAAGGATTTTGACAGATTTCCATAGTTCTTGCCACAGTGCACACAATAATTCTGCTACAATTTCAGTCTTCCGCATGTGTCCGCCATTACAACGTTCTGTTTTTTTTTTTCCTGATTTACTCTGCTTGAGGGGCGATCTTATTCTTTATTGATGGATTGGGTCCTATTTCCTAACGCACTGAGGAGTGTAATCTTATTTCTCTTTAAATTCTCGTGAGCGCTTTCAATCTCACCACTGCGGTAAAGCAGTGAGTGTTGTTCCCCCCTTAAAAAGAACCTAATGAAAAGAAGAAAATGTCACGGTTTTATTTTAAAGGGTAGGACGGAAAAAAGAAAGAATTAAAAAAAGAAAACCTAATCTGAGGCACACCTGATTCGCTCTTGACACGTTCGCACTGCAGTGTATTAATAACAACCGCTCCTATCATCGAGACTGTGTGTATGCCTGGCCTTTTAGCAGCAGTTGCCAGCAGTTGGAAAAAAAAAACATTTCTCAATCATTATATCACCCTCCTGTGTTTGATATCGGCTTGAGGAGCAGAGACGTGAGACCAGCTCTGAAGTACCTGAACCTCTATTGGAGGCAATAACTGCTGTGCATCCGACCAGGAGGGGGGGGTTCTCCTTCTTTATGAGGACATCTGGGACACACACAAAACTCACCTTGGTGCATTAAGGGCAAGATGAAAGCTTTTTTTCCCTGCTGTAAAAGCATCTGAGTCTCCTCAATGTGTGGCCCACAGTGTTGACAGCATCCTTAGATTAAATGGAAACACTAAAAATAACTGCAAGATGAGGAAAAATAGATTTTCTTCACTTGCTTCACTTGAATGTCTCTGCAGTGTAATTTTGTAATGATGTAGTGAAGACCCTTTTGTAATGATATAGTAAAAGACCTATGATATAGTAAATGACCAGTAAAAAATTATGTGTTCACTGTGCAGTATTTCAGATCCTGTTTTCACGGTCGATCTCTATCCTGATATCAGAAATGGGTCTGATCCAGGATTCAATAAATGCAAGATGAGGTCAAGAGATCTGCTTGTATCACTAAAATTGAGCTTGGCCACAGATCACTGCATCCAGCTTGCAATCAAGCAGCTAATTGCTGTCCATTTCTGATAATAAGGCAGCACTCAGATGAAATCACAGATGATCTTGTGTCATTTCACACGACAATTAGCAAATGTGAGGGGATGGAACACAAAGCACTTAGCGTAACACTTGTTACCGGAGAGCAAGCTCACCGAGGGGGTTATCACACGTCTCCATGGAAACAGGTGTGGGAGTCCGGATTGGACCCCGGCAATGTCATTCTGAAAGTCAGTTTACAGGGGAACGATCAGTTACTCCACAGCTGCCAATATTTTCATTAAAAAAAAAAAAAAACCTAAGGATGTTGACACATTATTTCCTGCAGCAGAACATCACTAGCCAAGACTAGCTTTGATAAAACATCAAGGGGGGCTGGTGCAGAAATCTGCTTTGGGATAGCAGCCCCAGAACATAAACCAGAGAGCACATGCTCCTCTTCAAAGGACGAACACCAGCCGGTCAATGCTCTCCCCAGGACCCCAGCTGCAGCTCCGGGGGCACAGTTATGCAAGCCATTGTGACATCACAATGGGCAGGAGAAGAGGGCTGAATCTGAGATGTAAATGCTGCCCTGTTTCCTGCAGGAATGCCTGCCCTCATGCATTATTGTGTAGCTTCACTGATCCTGGCACACCTGAGACCCCCGCACTTCAGACTGGACATTTTACCCAGAAATCCAAGCAGTTCTTGGAGGTCTTTCCCTGGGATGTGGAAGCACATCATGCATGATACGGCAAAGTGCAGAACCACTGAGATGCACATATCAACATAACTTGCACTTGTACGTAAGCCCTTGTCATACATAGTAGTCTGACTTCTGACAGAGGTCCACCTCCCAGTTTCATACATAGTGAGAGAGGGCGAGCAAATGCCCTGCATTTAAATGAATGAGGTAAATAAGGTAACGGTTATCTGTATGTAGCAGACCCTCACACAGCAGACTGTTTCTCCACAAACCACAGACAAAGCGTTCAGTCGCAGAGCTACAGAGCTTTTCTCATGAAGTGCCTTTACATTGTTGCACGATTTCCATTGGGTTCAATGGCAGCTGAACACAATTAAGCCTGCTACCTGTTTAAATATGCACCACAGTAGCTAGAGTGAATGCCCCTGCCCTAAAGTGATCAGTCCCCTATGTATAATGTAGGCTGAGGCACATGTATTAGAAAGTAGGTTTGTCATAAAAAAAAAAACTTGTTTTTCATTCCCTGTCAAAGGTTAAGTTTCAGCCCCCTGGTCTTCACATATCAGTCGAGGCACAGAAAACATGCTTTTGCATTTTAACCCCCCCAGACGCGTGTCGTTCCAAGCGCAAACACACAGTTTACGCCTCGGCAACTGCGCAGGCCTTGCTGCGGCCAGGCCGAGGTGTTAATTGCGAGCGGTCGATAAGCTCTGACAATGAGCAGAGAGAGAGCGAACAGAAAAGGTGGGGGACGGGGGCGGCGGGCGTTCTGCGGCGGGAGAAAATCGGGCTTTTCATCGCAGGAGGAAGATAAGACGGCCGCAATAACGCCGGGGAACAGCGGCGGGGGGAGGAGGGACCTTTCTGAAGCCTGTTTAAAAGGCACTCTTTCCCGTTGAACAAGAAAAGTCCCGTTTCTTGTTCAGCTCTGGGGTTTTTATTTCTTTCTTTTTCTGTTTAATTGCAATTAGTGTTTCTGGAAACAGCAATTAACAAACGTGTGAACAAACAGATAGATTGTCGAGACCGGCATATGCTAAATTTGTGCTTGTTTGATAGCTCTCGAATAGAAAAACATTTGGCTTTCACCCACACACGCATACACACACATACTGTACAGAGAGACGATAGTCCTGACACCTTTCAAAATGAAAGCTTTAAAATACTCTTTGTGGAAATGCAGCTTTAGCCTCACCAGGGCGTGTGATGGCTTTAATGTAATGTTCTTGTGTCCATACATAATTAACAGTTCGATTGGGCAAGTTCATTTTCCCGTCTGCATCGTCTTTCTCAGGGGGCGTGGCCATGTTGGTTGAGCCCAGATGTCCTCGTGAGGTCATAATGCACAGCGATTTCCATATCAAGCTACAGGGGCAGCCATGTGCCAAAACATGACTCATTACCCACAATCCACCTCCACAATGCTGAAACCGAAGCACGGGGCCAGCACTATGGCTCGGCTGCGTTTGAGATTGAACTCGCTAACTTCCGGCCTCTGACCACATGGCCACAGAACCTCTGTTCAAAGATCCGCACAGGACAAAGAGACCCATAAGAGGTAGAGTCAAAGACAGCCCCACTCTAGGCCAGAGTACTGCCTCACAGTCAGTAGGTGAGATACACCACATACACACCACACGCGATAGCATGCTAGGGTACAGTGAGTCACTGAAGGCTAATTTGAGCGCTCTGCCGATGAACATAAGGAGCCCTATTTTTACACAGGGGCGTTTGACTAATTTCCTGGTGAAAATGAACTGTAATTATCTCCTTATAACCACCCATAGTCTCTGAGCCGCCTCAGTGGCAAATGTTCCAGACACGGGAATATGAAATGCAGTTGGTCTTACTGCTCCAGGAGTTCAGACATTAGCTAAATCAACCAGTTTTTTTTTTCAGTACTGTATGTAAAAAATACAGAGCTTGGAGTAAATTTCATAATAAGAAAACAACCTGGAGCAGACAAACAGCTCCCTAAAACGCCGGACAAGAAGCGTGGACCTTCCCGTAATTAACGCAACCCTCAGCGAGTGATGAACACGCCTCTGCTGATGGAGAGCTCCGGCAGACTCACGTCCCGAGCCAACTTCCTGTCCTCAGCCCACAAATCTGAGATGGAGCTCAGCCGGACGCAGCTATTAGCAAGATGTTGGATTGCTATGACATTCTGTTTGTGTGCCCTACGGGGGAGAGAGGTGTTCCTGATGGTAAATATTCATAACCGCGCTCCAGTCTTTCTTTGCCTCTGAAAGACAAGCAGGAACTGAGACCAAGAGCATATTTGTTCCAGAGTTTCTGGGGAAAAAAAGGGGAAAAAATGTATAATGTGTTCATAGCTGACATCATTCAGAAAGGTGAGATGGCTGGAACGATTTCGATTTCCCTTAATTGCACTCAAAGGAAACAAACGACAAATGACCTGGCAAAATATGCTCCTAACATCAAACATGGTTCTCGTTTAAACCGGCTCCTCAAACGGCCTCAAGCTCGGTTTTCCCGAATTGCTATTCCTGCTCGAGTTCTTATCAGGCACATGAAAAGCCTAGGTTGCTGAATCGGTGAAAAAAAAAGGAAAGAAAAAGAGCACAGCTGAAAAAAGCCCTCGGACACTGCAACATCCTGGAATACCAAACACTGCCGCCAAACTCGCTGCAGGCAATGAGGCCCTGTCCACACGGCAGCAGTGCAGCAGACCGAGCTGCATGGCTAACGACTGGGACATCATCTGAAGCTGCGCCCGCCCGGTCCCCTCGCGTTTCAAAGGACTCACCATCGGACCCCAGGTCCTTTCATACCGAACGGGATGCTCAGAGGTGTGCATGTGCCAGTGTCACTCTGCTTTTATAACAGAGGGACCACTATCCTGTTTACTGCTCCTTGTAGCTAGTTGAGAAATTGACCCACACCCAACGCACTTGCCGTTTAAAATCTATTTCTGTAAAACTGTATTTGAACTTGTTTTGCAGCCCATTCATAATCAAGAATTGCTCAAAGTGTGCAGCTACTTTGACGTTCGTATATATTAGATTCTTTTATTGACGTCGAGCCTTTTCATTTTTAGAGAATCTTTTCTGTTTCCTTCCTCGGGCGTGACTTCAGCAGTCTCGTTCCAGAGGCCTGTCTTCTGTGGTCTCCCACTTGCTTGGTGCTCATTCGTGTTTCCAGCCACCAGGAGTGCGCTTAGACAAGCCTCGAACCCTCCCCAATAAGAGGAGAGGGTGCGTTGGATGGGAGGACGATCCATCTGAGATGTGATAGTTCAGAACCACAGACAAGAAGTCATGGTTTCCGGGGTGTAATCAGCCTGCCTCTCGTTTAAATTAACATCCATCTGAGCGGTAATCACTGCACTCATTCACCAGTCAAGCAGCACCTTTAAGTGCTGAGGGCCAATGGAAATCTTCCCTTGAGGGAATTCCACTATTCCGGTAATCTGATTTCTCTAGAATTTGGATTTCTCCAAAAACTTTACTCTCATGCCTGGAAGAAGAATCTGCCTCTCCAATAAAATCACTCCAGATAAGACAGAGCATCTGTTGCCTTTCCTTTTATCACCACTCAAGCAGCTTTGAGTAATTTCCTCTTTTTAATGTGTTTTTTAATAAGTAGGACAAAGCTTTCTCAAAACACAAGGCACAGACATTCAGACACAGATTCCCTCACTCAGTTCCACGCACGTACACACACACACACGCACACACACGCACGCACACAGGCACACACACTCCTGTAAATGATGCATACTTTGCGATAACAAGCGGGACAAACTGCCCCCAGATTTGTTGGCCTGATGCAGTGTGAGAATGTTTGTCAGGTTGGCATATCTCTGTCCCCTCTCTGCTTTCATTTCTGCACCACACAATACTGTCTGTATCCACAGCCAGAGAGGAAAGATAATTAGGCAGGTCTGCCAGTCACATAAATCCACAATAATGTGTTATGCCTTCCTTTGCACTCACATGTGATTCTACAGAACCAACAGGACCAGGGTATATTCGTCCCCAGCTGTTCTTTGGGAAAAGCCCTCCCCACCACACCCTCAAAGGCGTGCTGTGGCGGGAGATATCCGCCATGCCACCTGACACTCGCAAATGCCTCTGAACGTAGCCCTCTGCTGGAAATTTTTCTTCCCAGAGCAGCGGTGATAATTCTGCAAGCTTCGCCACACAGAGCACATCTGACGTGTGATATTTCAAACCCACTCGATGGCAAGCACCTCGGGGAGACCCGTAACGACCCATCAGAGGATTCCGAGAAATTAACGCCGCTCCGAGTGGAACATTCAGTTACAGTACGTTCAGTCCACGCTCCGCCCCTCCCCCGAAAACGCCTCACCTGTGAGATTCAGCTGCCTTCTCCTCTGATGCTTGTATAAAAGTTGTGAACTGAATGTGCCGCATCAAAATGAGACCCAGGACGGTCTTGAGGAAATCCTTCTGAAACCATTCTGTTTTATTGGCCCATGTTTTCAGTCTTATACTCAATTATTTCTCACACGCACCTCTCCAGCTTGGTTCAGTTATGAGCCCAGAAGCCATGTCCCCTCTCTCTTTACAGTAGGGAGGAATGGAATCACTGCAAGTATCCACACGACCTGTGTCATTGTACGGGTGCTGTGCTGAATACCCTTTACAGAAGATGACACTTTAAGCCACACAAGGCTATAGGACCGCCTCAATGAACTGAGTTTCTTATGTTGAATGTTTCTTGTTAATGAGTGGTACAGACTGTGAAAACAAATTTCCCTGCGGGACAATAAAGAATGAATCTGAATCTGAATAAAACCCAACCTTAAAACACCTATATGTGCATTGAATATATATATATGCACATACTAACATAATAATATTATAACATGATAATATAAATGCACATTTAACACCAACTAGCTGCTCTCTGTGGGATAGAGCAGTAACTAGCAGTTCAACATGTTCCACAAGGAATAATTGCACCCAGTAGTTCATGCCCACACAATATTAAATCTGATATGTTTTCCCTCAAACATATAATTGGTCGCATGCAGATGGAAGAGGCGCACTGTTACTGCATATTCAGTAAGGCTAATTAGGTAATAAGTCCTTTGGCAAAGCCTTGCAGATCCTGGTGCGCTTTAGGCACAGTGTTCGTGGACTTGTCAGTCTACAAAAAAAGCAATAATTTCATTACACAGATGAGTTGACCGTTTTTTATATACTGAAGCTTCGAGTGAACTTTTAAAGCACGATTTAACCTCCTCCCACATATACATACACCTTCACATACATACACATACATATTATAAATATATACAAAAAAATGAACAGGTAGAAAAGCACAAGTTAACAGAAATGCAGGTGCGACATAATATCACAAATCCACAAATATCGCATTCTTCTTGGACTACGATGCTTACGATCTCTGGATTATTCACTTAGGAATAATCTATTCCCTATGACCTTTGGATACTTCTCGCGTTCGTATTTTCTATGCGATAGTTCTTCCAAACAGTTGTTTTTCGCTTCATCATCGCAGACCATCTGCTTTTAGGCAGGCGTATAGCACTGTGAATGATACGATTCGGCGAAGGGTCGGTGCTTTCCCCGACAAACGTCGTACTATCTATTACCGCTAATCACCGTGCGCGGCAACATAAATCACCACAGTTCACGCACGTATCCGTAAGAGATGCTGGATTGTAGGTATCTCCGCGTCGCAACGGAAATCCAACCTCTGCTGTACTGTGTCCGAGGGACCCTTTATCTTGTATTTTCACATAATCGAATGCCCTGATGTTTTTCGCAAGTTTTAAAGACCGCGAGCACACATGTCCTTCAAAACGAACAACTGTAGTTAAACGCCACAATGCAATCGATATTGCATTTGTCTAACAAGAAAACGGACTGACGATTTTAGTTAAAGGACAGTGTAACACAGAGACCAGTGTTGCTCGGGAGTGTTAATTTCCCGCAAGCCAAGTCGTGCGCTAATTACATGAAGGATAAAAAACCCAAAACATTAATTTAAAAAAAGCGCAGCACTACCTGATCTTGCTGTTGAGCTGGTTTCGACGCTGCATTTTGCTCCTTTGCTGTAGTCATGGTCACCTATAGCTCACAGCCCACAGATGTTAACCACAAAAAAATTCAGGTGCCTCACAAAGCAGACCGGAGCCAGCAAAGTAATAGGCATTAAATTTCAGTCGCATACGGTGCTGAGAGAGCGAGAGAGAGAGAGAGAGAGAGAGAGAGAGAGAGAGAGAGAGAGCGCACACGAAAGAGAAACAAAGGGAGAAAGGCTCAATAAAAAGACGAGTCTTAATCAGAGAAGACGCAGATGAAGGGGAATGATGCTCTGCCTCTGAATTAGCGGGGAAGCGAGCGAGGGAGAGAGACGGTCCGCTGCAATCGTCGCCGCTGCCGTGATAACTGCCTGGCAACCACCACCGGGCAACTGCTATGGGAGACGACCGACGTTTGGCCCCCTCCGCACCCAACGTCTTTTTAAAGCACCCCCTCCCCCGCAAACGCGCGCGCGCGCGCTCACACATGCACACAGACTCACACACTCACTCACACACACACTCACACACACACACACACACACACACACACTGAGGCCAAATTCAACGGGACTCGCAGCTGGCTCGAGTGCACCTCTTCTCGTTCTGCCCTTTTTTTAGGCTAGCGGGTGCCTAAGAGTTCATTAGGAAGCATCAGGTAGTCTCTCCTAGTAGCGGCAGGAAAACCGCTGAACGTTATACTCAAGATGCGGCAGTGGGCAGTCGGACGTAAATTGCAATTTCCCTTCCTTTTAGGGCTCAACTTTGACTGCTTCACGGTCGAATTCATTGTGATAGCTCTGGCGTCACGCCTAATGATGACAGCTTTATGCATTTTTCTTACCGGAGGGGAGTCTTTTTCCTACGTCTAAAGGCACACCAATAAAATGCACGATGTTTGCCAATTTAGCGCCATTATGCCATGGTTTCTTAAGGTTATGCAATTGTTTCAGACAGCTTGGCATTGCATTTTCCATGGTGCTGAAAACAATCCATTGGTTATAATATGGTCTCAGAGTGTGGCTGCAGAGATGCAAAGCTTATCCATGCTGCTGTCACCAATAGGTCATAATCCAATAGCCCTCTTTGATTAAATCCAGACGGATGGGTTTAATATGGTTCTAAATCAGATCTAGAGGGATCATTTAAGTAATTAATCTGAAAACCACATTAACTTTCAAGTTTCCACTTACAGAATGGCTTCATGAAAGCAGACAATTGAAAACAGAAAACACATCAACAGCAATGGTAATTTTGAGATTACAGGCCCTTGAAAGATAAATCATCTTTGATAATGATTAGGCTACATATGGGCCAAAAGGACACCTCAATGCAAGCTCAGGTAGCATGTATGGTAAAAGCATGGCAAAAATGCGCAAAGCGGTGCTCACTGCTTCACTCGAGAAAACGGCCATTTCAAAGTGAATTCCTCACTATTTTGCTTCGTCTGCACAAAGGCAGCAAAATTCGTCTGCTGGAAAACCTAATCCCACGTGCTGCTGTGGACGTCGTATCCCAGATGGCTTTGCAAGATAAACATGCAGAGTAGCAGGCAAATAAATTAGCGAGGAAGGGGGGAAAAAGTTTGTTTTCGTACAACGTTCACTGAATGATAATGCATTTTGGGGGGTTTTGTGTGTGTGTGTGTGTGTGTGTGTGGGGGGGTACCACCTCGCTCCATCCTAAGAGAACGTGCGAACCGGCAGGGAGGGAGGGCAGCGCGTTCCCATTTCAAGATGTTTCGATTTCACGGCGCCACCGTGAAGAAACCGCGAGCGGGAAGGAGAAACGCGGACGTGAAATTGCTAAATGAGAAAGGAGTAAGAAATAGGCTTGCGCGCCCTGTTTGACGGAAGTGTAGCGAATGCTGCGCAAAGCCTGCCGAGCGATACCGGGAATCAGCGGGTTAATACAGCAAAGGACTCTGCGAAGGAGCCCACCCAAAGGCCCACGACAGCGTTCAAAAAATGAGGAAAAAGGTGGCTCGTGTGTTGCGCAGAGAGACTTGTGTGTCTGCACAATGCATAATATGCCCTTTGATAGCAGAACCAATGCATGGCGCTCTTGGATGCGTGCCTACATACATTTTGTCTGCGCAGTTTCATCTGGCAGCATGTGGTAATGGGGATTGAGAATTAATATCCCATATTAGATTGACTGTTATATAATTGGATTTTAAAGTGAGTTCAAACATCTTTATTTGACTTTCCCATAAAAAATACAATAGTATCAGCATCCCATTTGCATTAGTAAGTGCTCCCTTTAATAGCATCCAGTGCGTCTCATGTTCAGTGGCCAGAGATCTCTGCTGAACTCACAGCACATAGATTTCCCCCTTCCCAGTTATAAAATCTGCTGTAATTTGTTTCCGTAATATGATCAATTAAACCATGCTGGGGAACCAATGTTTTTCATTGTGAAGCAGTCTTTTGAAAATTAGTTACTTTTAAAATTAAGTGTTCTAAATGTTAATTAATAACTAATCTATTATTCTTCCTTCCTGCAGGTCCTAGACTTATTTTAATATGCACAGTGTCCTCCAGTAATTAAGGTCGAGCCACATTTGTATAGTAAATTATTCCAGAATCCCAACGTGCTCCACAGTGTCCGTGTCACATGACATTCTCACAAAGCACAGGGGAGCCAACCAATGTCCTTCAAATACCAACCTAATTTTAGAACACTGCCTGCCTTATTACGAGTTCTGGAAATTCTATTGCTTTTGAGGCCCGCCACCTCGTATTCCAGTTGCCCTGGTGTGTTAGCTTTGACACTGAACACACTGGACTAAAAACACTCAGAGGTCTTAAACTTTGTGTGTGTGTGTGTGTGTGTGTGTGTGTGTGTGTGTGTGTGTGTGTGTGTGTGTGTGTGTGTGTGTGTGTGTGTGTATGTGTTTGGGTGGGGGGGTGATATTGTAGGGGGTGTGGGCATAAAGCAGTAACAGCTGTTAAAAATTCCATAATTCTATAAAAGCAACATGAAACTCACCCTGGCCCATGCAAACTGAATCACTGGGCTCATGCAAGCATTCATGAGGGCAATTCATGCACCCAAAATGCAAAGATTCCACATGCGCATTTTCCCCCTGAACGTGAACCCATTCACTAAGTAATAAGATCATAACGACTTTGAAAAGAAAACACTTTAATAAGAGAGTGTCAAGGGGGAACCAGTGACATTTATCCCACACGTGTGCACTGCAGCATCCTGAAAAAGATAATCGAGCAGTCCCGGCGGTGAACATTATTACAGAAAAGTAAAAATTATCACATATTTTCTGATTCAAGTACAATTCTTTGTTTCCTCACACATGCAACTCTGAACCTCTGTTATTAGGGGCTATGTAAATCCTGGCAGCTTTCTTTCAGTCATTATGGTGGCAGTGTGATGTAGTGGTCAATGAAATAGACTTGTTACCACGACTGGAACTTCCATCTCCACTGAGGCACAGATGCATATCGTTCAGTATGGTTCTTAGCCAGCATTGTTTCAGTAAAGCCCTTCCTCTATGCATGGATAACACTGTGACAACCATAGCTTTACAAGCAGGTGAAACAGCTTACTTTCTTGCTTTTGTAACCCATCCTCAATCTCATGTTCCACCCAACACCGGAATGGCCGCACTGGTAAAAGGGCTGGCAATTGTCCATGGAATAAGAGGTGCGGTTTTCAAATCTGGGGCCCAGTGCACACTCTGTCCCAGTACAACAGCCCATCCTATGAGGGATTTTGGTATTTTGGCTGAAGTACATCCCTTCTATATCTCCAGTCTGGGCTATAAAGCTGCAGGATTCTGTTTCAAACAATGCTGTCCTCACAAGTAAAAGTGTTATCACAGAGGTAAAGCTTTGCTGGTTAAAGCTTAACAGGCCTTTTCTGCAGTTAACACCAGTGACTTCTCCTGGTTACTGGACCTATCAGGAAAATAACAAGTGAACAAGTAGGACTGAGTTTCATTTTAGTAGTTCCTTCAGGTTAACTAAAGGGGGAATTTGTGTGTGTGTGTGTGGGTTTGAGTAAACCAGTATGAGAAAAATGTAATCCTGCATTGCAGATGTTAATTACCTAACTACATTTCAGCTGTTAATAAACACCTGATCAAGGTGCTCTCAGGCACCTCGCACATCATCCAGCCAGTCACTTGGATGATGTCAGTGGAGTGGTGGCTATCCTCCAATTGGCACCTATGTCACTGTGATGCACTATGGGACTTGTAGTGACAGAGATAGCTGCTGGCTTGCGTCCGAGTGTATGGGAGCACATCTGTCTTGCTTCAGCGCTCTTGCGTGACTGGATGGTGTCGCGGTGAGATAAGTGAAATACACTTGTACAAAAGGGAAAAGGGAACTATCAGAGAGCTTATACATCTTTGCATTTCCTCTTTACTTTGCTTTTCTGCTTCTTTTCTTTGTGTTCATTTGTCTGCACTTTGTTGCTTCCCTCCTGAAATCAAATCTCTCTCTCTGGAAGGCCAAAGTTCTGCAGTGATCATCAGATCTGTTATGTAGAGGCTGTTTTGGAAAAAAAAATCACTCTACTCTGCTTTATACCTCCTTTTCAAAAGCAGCAAAGCAAGTAACTCCACTGTCAGTGTGTAATTAATGCGGGGGTTCTGTGGCATTGACTCTCAGGTGTATAGAGATTGCACAGTGAGACGCCCCTTTCTCCATTATCGCATTCCAGACATGGAGATACCTTTATCCAGTCTGACAGGGACTTTTTGAACATTTCTCCTTTGTGATGTTGCCAGTTTGACCGGTGACAGCCCTCACCCATTGGCACTGACTCCAGATTCATTTACCAAAGCGAATAGAAACGTTCTCACCTCATTTTACTGTGCATCGCAAATCTTACACGCATGCATGTATGCAAGCTTTCATCACTTAGTATAATTAGAGATTGTCACAGAATTTCAATTTAGGAGCCTAAATTAAAAAGTAACACATCCCAATACATCACAACACAGGGTATCAGGTGGATTTTCTGTGGGCTAATATGCAGTAATGAATTAATGCATGTGCAATTCCCACAATCCCATGTTGAAATTCATGCCCTGCGGGGGGTGATGAGTTATGAGCACCACACACCACACATGGTACCGAGAACATTTCCTTTGTCCGGCAATTACAGAGTGTCAACCACCAAATTCAATACCGTAAAAGGGCCTTCATGTTGGGCATAATAAGCGGCCTGTCTTCCAATGATTACAGAGGCCGCAGCACAAAGCCCTTGGAGGAATTTCACATGATTAATAACCAGGCAAAAGCATGTAACTACGCACAATAAACGATGGCCATGATGACAGCACTTATCTCAAAGGGATGCCTATTTTTGACTGCGGTTAAAGGCCTTCAAGGATTAGGACAACGTGTGAGTCAGAGAGTGGACAGCGTGTGTCCTATTGTTCTCAAGGTGGGATTTACTCTCCCACACACACACACACACACACACACACACACACGCACACACACACACAGATGCTTACACTCAGATACACACATAACAAAGGAACCACACTGTGCACATTCACCATGAGTCATATTTCCATATTTACCTGCTCGTCCGTTGTGGTAGGAGAAGAGCCATTTTTATTTTTGGATGCACTTTTGGAATTTTTTATCCTGTCCTGCTTTGGCACACATCTTTTATTTATTTACTTCTGCCTAAAAAATATCCAGGCTATCCACCTTCAGAGCTATCATGACCTTCAGAGGCATGAGTAAGTCCAACGATATGAACCTCAACAAGGACAACAACTTTTACAGACTTAACATTGAACAGAAATGAAGTCCCCCTTTGCTAAATAACCTTCCCCATCTACCATACAACATCTTCCAACCCATGTTCAACAGCTCCCTCCTTAGCCCACTCTCACACACAAACACACACACACACACACACACACGTGCACATGCACACACATACACACACACACACACACACACACACACACACACACACAGTTAGAGACAAACCGAGAGAGAAAGTCAGTCAGGCAGTCAGTGTGTGGATCATGGAGTTTCTGCCCAATCTAATTCCCACAAGTCCACACGTCGCGGCAACATTTCCACCGCGCAAAATAAATCAGCATGGGTGCGAAACGACTCGACCAAGATCAGATCCCTGCCTCCCCGGCTGACGGATGGGATGGCTTCCAGAGCGACGAACAGCCTCACGTAATGGATGCCACCGAGTCCGGAGAACATCGCTGACAGCGTTCCAGCACACCCCCCCCACCAATCCGCGGCGCTGACAAACACAGAGAGTGAACGGCAGCTGCCCTCGGTAGCGGGGGTCCACTCAAACGCACATTTCTGTGAAGGTTACGGATTAATTGACTGACAGAGACGCGCCAGACAAACGGAGCTCGTTTACGGCGGCATCAATTCCTCCTCCTAATTATTTCCACACTAGTGTAAGGCCAGGATTCACGAGGGGCCCAACTCGAACTGCGCCAGATTAATTACAACATTTACAACGGATCGATAGGCGCACGTGCATATTGGCCTTCTGCAAAACTTTTTTTTTCTCCCCTTCATTGCAATGGCCTTGGTAATGATCTTGCACTGACTGGATATTTCATTATAAGATACAACCCTCAGTCATTACAAGCATGCACACACTCTGTCGTATTGATTTCATATTGTCCCTGAAAGAACGCCACAATGTTTACTGTAACTTTAGCCACTGCCTGGGCTAAAACCAATGGCTGACCGCAGGCCAGCTGCTAATCGTAGCATACTGTAGAGAAAAGAAGTATTCCACTGATATGTAATTGTTCTCTTTGGTAAGAGAAGGGCTGGCATGACAGACAGCGATACTGGGTAAATCCAGCCATAAAACATTCCTCCCCATTTCTCATTTTCTCCTTTTTTTTGATCACTCCTTGAAACAGCTGGGGTCAGGATAATCTGGGGCTTTGAGCTCCTCGCCTGGCTCTTAAGTAGGGCTGTTTAATTGAGATTTAAAGATCTATGGTTTCAAATCCCCCCCCGACCCCGCCAACAGCCTGACAGCTGAGCTCCCCGCCGCTCTGTGGAAGCGCGTCCGTCGGCCTTGATTGGGTTTCCGACACCCTCGCGCATTTGCTCGTTTGCTTGTCGTTCCTGGATGGAGCCACCAACACTGGGATCGGAGATAAAGTCAAGTGCACAACAGGCACGAGCAGCTGTGATAGGATTATCTTTTTTTTTATTAAAATATGTCATCTCGTTTGCCTTGCCTAAATCCCGCCCATCTCCCTGATTGGCAAACAGAAGAATCCTGAGATGAGATCTCGATATTCAATAACTCTCTGTGCTTGTCGTTTATTTATGAATTGCTAATACCCAGAGGGAAGATAAGTTGAGCACACACAAAAGGCAGGAGCGGCAGTGACGGGCTTATCGTTCCTTTTTTTATTATAATTAAAATATTTCATCTTGTTTGCCTGATGAAATCTTGCCCATCATCCCCGATTGGTAAACAGGAGGAGAATATGATGATGAGGTGTGATTATTCAGATCTGTCAGTGTTCTGTGTGTGCGCTGCGTCTGCTCCTGTGCAGCACAGAGATGGAGAGGGAGCGAGGCCGGCTTCCGCGCCGTGTCACAGAGACAAAGCGGCAACGCAGCGGTTAGTGACGGACACGTCCTGAGAGAAAATGAAGTTCAAAATGGCTTTCCCAATGACGCTGAGGTCGGGGCTTTCGGAGCACGCCTCGCCGCCATGTGCTGCCTAAGTAATTGCTCGGTTCCTGGCTCGGCCCCAAGGCCGTACCTCTCGAAGTGGTGCGCTAACCGCTCCTGTCAACCACAACCACAACCTCAAAAATACCAGCTTTTTCTTCTTTTTAACCACTGACACATGCGTGAAGTAAAGGAATGTGCCGAACCACCTCCTCCGTCCTGCCACCCGGTGGAGTGCTGGACCACACCCACCTACTCCTGCCTGAATGCTCCCTTAGCACATCCAGGTCTTTTTCCGCCGGCCGTTTTCGTACATTACAGTACATTATTGACATTTAGCAGACACTCTTATCTGGAACAACTTACATAGGTTACATTTTTTTTTACATGTTACCAATTTATACAGCTTGATATTTACTGAGGCAATTGTGAGTTAAGTACCTTGCCCAAGGGTACAACAGCAGTGCCCTCGCAGGGAATTGAACCGCCAACCTTTCGGTTACGAGTCCTCCTTAACCACTATGCTACGCTGCTGCCCATTTTCGTACGTGTTTGTCATCACGTTTCACGATGCACGTGCTTTCCTCGGTGTCCCTGGAGCCCCAGCATGGCGGTTCGAATTTAAAAGGAGACGGAGCTGAGGCATTCCCGGGGGGGTCGGCCATAGCCTCAGAGGAGCGCCTGGCCTGTGTCAGTCCCTGAGTGAGCACAGTCAGGAAGACACGTCTCTGTGCGTGGCCGACGAGCGAGGCAGCCAAGCAAGCAGCGAAAATACCGCTCCCCCTGCCGCTGAGCTGCAAAGTCGATGGCGTGGGAGCGGGCGTCGTCCACGCCATGGGACAGGAAAGGCCGTCACGGCGACGGAGAGCTGTTTGAGCAGCCGTAACTGACACGCTCTGTAGGCTCTCTCATCTGGCCCAAGCTACACAGGCGTTCAAAAGTCCTCATAACAGGGATCACTGTGAAGGAGAGCATCAGCACGGCACACACCTGTAGTGAACTGGATCATTTTCCCTGACGAGCTGTTTTATTTTTCCCCCTGCGTTTTTCGATGCCTTTAGACATGTTGTTGTCATGACGACTAAGAGGGGTTCCACCACGTTCCCTGCCTGCATGGCTCAGAGACCGCCGCGCATTGTCACGTTCACCTAATTACCCGTCTACCTGTTTATTTAATTCTGCCGCGCTGTCTGTTTTCGACGTTTCCGTCAACCACCGTTGACGCGCTGACGTCTGCGCGCTCAGAGTGAAACATCCTCCGCTCCCTGCAAGCTTCGCACAACCACAACCAAGCCCTGTTACCGCACGCGTGCATATTTCTATAAACTCTCAGGGCTCTGTACCTCTGCAGCCGCTGATCCTCTTTACATGCAGCATGCGGCTCCCTCTGATAACAGTGCTTTGTTTGACACTCGAGCGTTTGTAATTTACAGGTGCTTGGGTTTTGCCTAAGACACCGTGTTCATCTGATTTCATCCTTTTGTCATAGGCATCGGCTGAAGCTCTGACCACTGTAATATCCTAAAATAGATACCCGCATGGCATCAATAGAAGGCAACGGAATGGATTGATCTTAATGGTCGGGGAGGGGAGGGGAATTAGCTTGAAGAGACCGACAAGTACGTGCATCTGAAGAATGGATAGGTCTACAGCACTACCACATGGAGACCTCCTGAGAATGCGTTCCAGCACCAACAAATGCAGCTGCCGGGTGACCAGCTACTACAGTGCAGCAAATTTCAGAGCCACCTGAAACATGTGGCCAGAGGACAGCTCCTGGAAACACAGAGCATTTCAGCACCGCTTTGCACTGGACAGCTCCTGTTACACATTTCAGAACCACTAAAACACACTGTGACTGGACAGCAGAGCATTTCAGCTCCATTTTATGCTGGACAGCTCCTGTTACACATTTCAGAACCACTAAAGCACACTGTGAGTGAACAGCTCCTGAACACAGAGCATTTCACAACCATCTGATACAGCTGGCCAATGTCTCATTTCAATTTAAATCTGCATTATTGGCATGAAAATCTTAGTTTCGTTTTGTCAAATCTTGTACTTATCAAACTGGAGAATAGCTCCTACAATACATTTTAACACCATCAAACAGGACTGAGAACAGGAGCTGGACTCATCTCCTGATATTTCAGCACCACCAAAAAGATTTTAAAATGGCGTAAAACCCCTGGTGGACATTAAAATCCAACATGTTGACAATGTGCTTTAAGGCAGTGGTTCACCAGAGACCAAAATGAGAATAATATCTAGGACACCAAATTAATCCTTGTTTTGATATTTCCGTTTTTATAAGTTTTGAATTGAAAATGTCATTTTAATTTGTTTTATCAATAATAAAAAGAGACCCATAAACCATAAGACATGAGACATATTAATGTACTGTTTATGTTATGTAAGCTGGCATCTTACCACAGCACCATGCTCTGAGTTGGTTTTTTTAATGCAAACATACAGCTCATATAAAGATAAATTGTTAATAAAAATCAGGGCTTAAGACCATAGCATTCACAGAAAGGACATGCCAGAGGGAAAAAAGATCATCAAAACAGGACATTGACAATGATGAACAACCACTTCACTTTACATAAGATACAAAGGAAATGATCCTGATAATGATTTTGTTTTTATTTTATTTTTTTTCTGGAGGGGCAGTGGGATTGTCAAAAGAAGACAGGAACTAGCAATTAAGGATAAATGTTCTTTGGAGCTCTAGTATGATGTAATCTGACGGTTAAAGAAATGTCTTGTAAAACATGTACCTATCCTCCAATATTGCATAATTCAAATATGTGTAACAGCCATGAAGAACACAGTGTACTACTTCTGGGCTCTCTGTCACCTTCCAGTTCTCTCTGCCTTCTCACAGAAGCACAGCCTAGGAGCTCGGCTGGTACCCACTGAATTAGAGCCCACCAGACACACAGCGTACAGTACACACATTTAAACAGACCTCTCCCTGCCCACGATCACTAGAAACCAAACGTGCCGATGTGTCTGGCCAAGATAAACATGATGATGTCAGGTCGCAGGATTGAAAGTTACCGCTCATGCGCCATTGTTTTTCAGACATTAAAAAACGCGATGAGATGGAAAGGAGTTCAAGACCGAAGCAAGCGATGACAGAGCTGCAGGCGCAGTGATGGACACCCCACAGGTGTGTGACATCATCTATCTCCCTGCCACAGTTGGTGTGGGAATGCTGATGTTCAAATTTAATTGGGATGGAGTTAAAAAACACACACACACACCTGCACAGTCCGTAATTACAAGCATGTGAGAATGCCAGAGGATCATTCTGACTACCTCGGCACGCTCTCCAAACTGGCAAGGGTGCCCCCTTCAGGCCAAATAAACTACAAAAAAACTTTTTGCTTTAACATCAATGTCATTTAAGGTCACAGGGCTACTCATTCATCAGCGGAACAACATGAAACAAAATGCGTATCTGCAACACATGTACTTCTATCAGAGTATGCAAAATGTGTAGCTTTGTTTTACCACCTGTAAAACAACATTCTCAAAGCCATTGTGCCACTACCACAATATGGATACATTAAGTACGAAAAAATGTAGGCGAATTTTACATTACAAATTACATTACATTACCTTTTGTAAATTACATTTTTACAAAAGGAAAGGAATAGAATACAGTTCCACAGTCTAAATTTGATTCAAAAAACAGTTGGTTCTCTATTAAAAAGGTTCTGTATTAAATAAAGCAAAGATGGTTGGATATCAATGCTGGTTCCTAACGATTCTACATTGAATATGGTTAAAAATGTATTCTAGAGTAATGCCTTAACTGAAAGTCAGCCAATCACAGAACTATCATTTCTGTAAACTTCATGCTCTGTTGGACAAAATAAACGGCTGATCTAGGCTCTGTAAGAGAGTGCATATCTTTGAACGTCTTCGGATGATATTATCTGAGCTGTGCACACGGCGCTGGCAACTACATCTGTGCTGGCTTCTGTGAAATGCTACAGCGATCCTAACACACTAATTAATTAACACGGAGTACTTCCTCCTGATTCAACCTCTGCAGTGATGCTCTCCGGCTGGCTAATTTAACAAAAGACACAGTTAATGGCAAAATATGTAAAACCTGCATTGACATCCTGTCTGCAGAGAGACCAGAGACTATTAAGCTTGGAAACGTAAAGTTTAAGAATTTCAAGTAGGATTCTGTTTTAGGAGGCCTGAAAAAAAGACAATTTCATTTCCTTAACGGTGTTAAAAATCGAGGATGGTTCCGTTCCGGTCCGGCTACTCAGCATTAGGAAGTTTCCTCTTTCGGCTGCAGACAAAGGGCTGCCTGTGATTTTTTATCCTCTTGAATTTATGGCCGCGAAACGCAGTCATCTTTATCCATGAGTTTATGATAGCGCTGAGGCTGCATGCCAGATAAATCAGACAGGAAGGGGGGGGCACCATTTTTCACCAGGGATTTTTTCCCCGCCATATCTGGACCCCTCTTCACACCGGATTTGCATTTAATCTCTCAGAAAACATTTGTTTACAATTCGTCTTGCTTCGCAGGGACGGCGCGCTCTCCCCGGCTCGGATCTTTAATATCCCGGACGTCACCCCGGAGCAGGGTAGCGCGCTGACACCGATCTGCACCCCTCCGGGATCGGGAGAGAGGGGCGGACGGAAATACCGGTCTGCTGAAGGTGAGTTCGGCGCAGGAAGGGCGCGAGGACGCACAGAGACGTCACCGAGGGATGACCCGCTTGTGTGCGGAAATAAACGGGCCATTTTTCGCAGCAGCCCCAGATTCAGCCCTGACCTGTAAATTTAGCGCTCGACCTTTCGGGACCCGGTGAGGGCCACTCAAAACTGAGTTCATCATGTCATTGTGTAGCTGCTGGATGGACGGCCTCACAGGAAAAGGCTGACGTTAATTAATATACATCATGACCACACACACATCTTTTGATCCTCCTGGCAGTGTTTGAATAAGCAAGACTCTGCCTGGTCTCTGCAGTCAAAATATCTGTTTTCTGGTTATTTACAATAATAACCATAAATTTATTTGTACATGGAGAATGCAACATAAAGTGCTTCACAAACCAGACAATGAGTAACAATGAGTAACAGGCAAGAAAACAATACAATGAGTAATAAAAATTAACAATAATAATGACACAATAATTACAATAGAATAAGCAATAATATAATATAATAATATAGTAAATAAAATATAAAATAAATAAAATAAAATTTATTAAAACAATTGTGAGAGCATCAGACTTCATTTGGGCACTCATTATATCACTTGTACGTTCCACTCCAGAACAGAGCGTATCGTTTGGCTCAGCTTCTCCCTCCTCACCTCTGGCCAATCAGTAGTGAGAATGAGTGGGCCACACCCACCACAGCAGGGTAAGTCTCCGCCCACTGAAGGCTGCTCTCTTTTGGTTGCATCTGCGCTTCGGTCTCTGAGGCTCAGAAAGGCTGTGCCACATACTCGGTGCCCACATAGAAACCCACCTACTAATTGACCAGGATAGCTTTATCAGTCATGTGGCATTTTTGGTTAAATTGTTTTAAATACTTGTGATGTGTCACAATGCTATGGTTGATCTCTATACATATAAAGCTTTACCTGCCCAAATGGAGATGAAATATGCTGTTCAGTGCAAGAATATAGTGCAAATATAATTGAAATACATTCATGCAAAGTGGAAATATATTGCAGTACACCAAAACAGCACTAATTTACATAACTTATATATATATATCAGGCCTGTAAGTATACATTCTGTAAAATATATTCTAAATATATAATTATTTGTATGGGAGCTTCTTTCTGCTCCTCTCTGTCAATTCTGTTGGTTGCTTAAAAAATAAACATCAGTGCATCATTATGTCAGTTCTTTTCAATAGTTCTCTTCCTTTACATCAAAGAGTGACGCACCCTCTACTGCCCTCTAGTGTGCAGCGAGAGAAGCCACACCCTTGCATTCACTGAGTGAGAGCACGCTTGTTCAATCCAGGAGAGACTCCTATGACTGACACACTCACACTGATAGCCATCTTCAAATTACAATCGCAGCTGCTCAGGCAAGTCACACGAACTGAAGGGGGGGAATCCAATATCGCCAGACCTAAAATCATTTTCTATTTAATTCCAGATAAGTAGCAAATTGCCCTGTAAGTATTCTTTCCTAACATCTCAGGGCGGATTTCAAATATTAAAGGAGAGCGTGCTGACAGGGGATCGCACTGAAGAGCAGGTAATAAAATAACTCATTAAAACTCCCGTCTCCCAAGACTTAAGATGCAAATGGATATGAACCTGGGATTCTTCCAGTCAGATCAACTAAGCCCGTTTTTTTTTTTTTTTAAACAAAGATTCATTATAAAAGCCCCATGCATATTAATGTGTAAAAATGTGAATGGCTTTCAATTTTTCTCAAGAGGCATGGGTGGGGTGTTCCTTCTTCCAAAGCCTCCAGCAGCAGCGAGAGATGGACACGCAAAAGCATCTGGCTCGGAGATTTCCCTGGAAAAACCAATGGGCTGGCCAGTAATGGCCGAATCATAAATAAAACATTACCGCTTGATGATCTCTTCAGACCCAAAAAAAAAAAAAAATGGAAAGAACAGGGTGGGAAAAAAAAACGCACAGTGCACTTAACTCCTCATCAGTGCTCCGGAGCTGAGGACGTGGAGTTTCCTTAATAATTGCGGCTGATCCATATATCGACGTGAGATGGGGGGGTTGCGCAAGGCCGACTCCGGGAGCAATCTGCCATCAGGTAAATTCCGGCAGACAGTAATTGCCGTGCAGCTGTCTGAATTACCCGCGAAGCTGCTCACCCGCATCTCCACGGGGAACACAGGAGGCCTGATTGCTTATAGCGCCTTTCGCATCGGGCGAGGTGGGGCAGGGGGGCCCTACTCCAGATAGGACCAGATGTGGAGGCGCTTGTCTGCGAGGCAGGCTGACCTTCGGCGGGTCTCCTTGAGAGGAAACTCGGGAAGACTCTCGATGGCGCACCTGCTGAGTTAATTTACTCCAAATGAATTTGCAAAGTAAATGCGCCCCATAACAAATATTTATCCTGGCAGTAGCTGCTCGACGTGAGTGAAGGTTAAATCTATTACACGCGGAAAACGTGTAGTGGCAGCTGCCCCCCCTCGCCCCCCCGCCTCCCGAGATCGGTCCCTTATTGAGCTGGCGTTAATGAATGCCAGCGCGGGCCTGTTTCTCAGCTGTTGGGTCGCATTAACCTGGGTGCGCTGGCGCCGTTTCCAGAGGAGCGGCCCAGCCAATCAGGGGGCTCAGGGAGGGCGGGCATTAATCTGTAGAAAACAGGCGTGCTAATGGAACCCTGTGAAGGCTGGAATGATCCTGAGGAATATACACAGCTTAATCTTCTGATGGAGAAAACCAGGTGGTCTGACACGCACACATGGGCACACACACATGCACGCACATATACACCCACACCCACACCCACACGCACACATACACACGCACGCACGCACACACACACACAAGCACACACACACAGGAAAACAACAGTCTCCTCAGCCTCAAAAATTCACCTCAGTCTGTCTTTTCCTCAGTGCTACTGGCGCACCTCCCAATTAAAAAGATCCATTGCTATTTATTCTGGGATACAGCAGAGTCTGCATCTGAGAAGCAGAGCTGGTCCCCTCATGAGAACCATTGGAAGCCTGCTGCCGAGAGACACAGAAGTAAACTAAACTAAAAGCCAACTTCCGCGAGACACAGACAGCTCGGAGTTATGCATAATAACCGAGGGTGCAGAAAAAACAACGCCAGAGGGAGTCCACTCAAACAACTGGAAATAAAAAATGACAGAACAAATAAACAAAGTATTAATGTATTCAATTACTCGTGTCCGAGGGGGGAAAATGACTGGCCATCAGCAGCATTGCAAATACCCTAGGCGTCTAAAAGCACAACAAACAGACAAACACGTACACAGAAAGAAATCCACAGAAAGTCTGCACCAGGGTATGCAGACTCTGCAGAAGTACGCATTCGCAAATGTAACAGTCGCTCACCCAACGGTCCACACACCCACGCCCCCCTCAAATGCACTTGTTAAAAACTGCGCTCGTTAAAACATCGCGTTGCTGCAGGGAGGAGTGATCGTCAAAATCGCTCTGCGGAGCACCCCGGCGCAATAAAACAACCGCTAAGAGCTCTTGGCCTCTGAATCTGTTTCAAAGTGCTGTGGGTGGGTTGTTGTGGGTTCCGCATTTTGTGACGCATTTTCGGATACCTTTTCTTCTGCAGTGGTTTAGGCTGGACCACGTGTCCTGCCAATGCATAAACATCGCTGAACTGTCTGCTGATTGCTTTTTTCTGTCACCGATATTATTCATAATTTGCAGTGTTGAGCAACCTCAATTTCCTATGTACCCTGCCTGTTCACAATCTCTTATTTGCACCCGTGATACAGAAAATAGGATAAGCTACTTGTTTTTGATTTTATCTACAATGCCTTTATCAGCTGTAAATAATGACCATAACAATTGCCATAAACATGAATAAGGATTATGACCAGCTTATAACAACTGACATAAGTATGCAATATTACACATTATGACACTAGTGACATATGACACTTGTATGAAAAGAAGTTGCTGCAGCATAAGCTAGCAAAAATATTTATGTGTGATTACAACTATGCTTACAACAATGCTTATGATGTATTACGTACAGCTTATTAAGGTGTCATGAATGCTACTTAGGACCCATTTTAAGTAAAGTTTTAAGTCCTGTTTCACTTGCTTTAAGTTACACTTGAACCTATACACTAAGAAGTGAGCAGAATTCATATAAGACTCAAAACCATCCATGAGTTTATTTAACATCTATTTTAGAAAGAATACCATCACCATCTTCTCTCCAATTAAGCCTTGCATTTTCTAGAACATAGCTCAAAACACTACTGCACATTTTCGGAGGCGACCGCATTCGCCTTGTAATTGCTCCGGGATAATTAGCCATCTGTGTCTTAAATTATCACTGTTTAAATGTGGAATCTTTAGTTTTGAGAAATAGGAAATTAAATTTCCACAGCGAGAGGCCGACTCAGCTACAGCAGGCAGTGATTAATGATCGTGGGTCTGAATGCAGCTCCTCTCCCTCAGTTCGCTCTTGTCTCCGGCTCCTGATCCTAATAGACGAAACATTGTGGTGCGTGAAAATTGTAATTAACAGAAAAAACAGCGCAGGGCCGCCGTTGATGTAGGAGAACAAACGCAGGGACACGAGGGGCGTGCCGGGGTGGGGGGTGGGGTGACGGAGCGGCTCGCTCTGCTGCGTGCACAGAGACTACAGAGAGCCGTCACGCCCCCCCCCCGTCACCGGTGCAGCTTACACACAAGGAGGTGCAGCTCAACCAGGAGACCCTAGGACACTGATTCTCAATCCTGCTCCTGGGGACCCCCCGCTTTGCACGTTTTCCATCTTTCCCTGCTCTACCTACCTGACTGAACTCATCAGTGGCACTTTTGATTAGCTGAGCACACCTGATTTAATCAAGAGCATGTTAATCACACTAATCAGGTGTGTTTGGAGCAAGGATAGACAGAAGATATGCAGGACAGTGGGCCTCCAGGAGTAGGATTGAGAAACACTGCCTTAGGACACCTTAACTATAGGATGCACCCTTCTCACAAAAAAGCATTCCCTGTATGCAGCTCCAAAATCAGATATTCACCACCTTGCAGTGGTTTCCAGGGAGAGGACATGATTCGATAGCCAAGCTAAAGACCCAGGTCCACACGTGGAAAACTATTCAAGCTCTTGACTTGAATCTAGGAAGTGACATCATCATCCGTAGAGACTCCTGTATATTTCTGAACTCTTACATGGGCATACTGCATATATCAAAATACATATCCATATATTTATTTATAAATAACCATACGGTTTCACAGTGTGGGGAGTGACATCACTGAGGATGATGAGAAGGAATTACTTGTGAAACTGGAGTGTTGCACGCTCTGACTCCACAGTCTGGGTATGATGCCTCAATCACTGTGTACAGTCCGGGTTCCAGGTAAGTGAGCCCACCTGTTCTGTTACCTGCACGCAACGCCATCTACACCCTGGGCCTCACAGGAGTGCAGACAAACCCCCAGCATAAACCACCCAAGCCCCACCTTAACTGTACCAAACCCCCACTACCATCACCGACACCAGCGCTATCCCCCACACCAACCAACAGGAGGCGTTCCTGGCCGGTAGTCGGCAGAGGCTGCTGGCCTGCTGGAAGATGGTGTGAGAGTTTGGGGGACGTGCAGCAGGGAGATCCTCTGATGAGGGGCGGTGTGATAAGGGCATAATGGATGTGCTTGGAGGAAACGCGCCAGCGATGATAAGGCCGATAGCAGAATTTTCTGCAGATAAGGCACCGCACCTGTTGTGCGTGTGCAGGTGGGTGGGCCGGCCGCTGAGAGCGCACGCCCTTCCTGACAGCGCGCGTGCAGCGGGAGGAGGAGCCGAGGGTGGGGGTGGGAGGGATACTCTAGTGCCCCCTGCTGGCCTGCACAAGGAAAATCCGCCCTTTTGGAGACTCACCAGTTGAAATTCAGAAGCTTTGAGTGTTGGTTTGTGGACTTGTGTGCCGAGCACACTACAAGCCCTGAGATACAGACCTTTTGCCACACACACACACACACACACACACAGACACACACACACATACATGCCTATGCACGCGCACACAGACACACAAACACACACACACACACACACACACACACACACAAACAAGCACACGCACAAACCCATACACACACACTCGCATTCATGTACGCATATGCGTACACACACAAACACTTATATACCCACACATACACATACACACCCACACACACACATACACGCACAGACACGTACACACACACACCCCCACACACACACACACGTCAAACTGTTTTATTTTTCTAGCCAGGATGGGCAGCAGGGGGGGTGTATTTGGTGTTTGAGAAATCAATGCAGGGAGCTTGCAATCTAATCATCTCTGCTTCTTTGAACACATTATTGCTCACTTCTCTTCCTCGCATCTCCTCTAATGCTGTTAGTGCACATTTCCAGAAAATGTATGCAGCTTCTAATAAATCCTTACTTCTGCCCATGTGGGGGTGAGTATCAAAGAATACCTCTGCCAAAGCTCTGCTACCTGCTGCTTCTATCATTCATGCGAGCAGATAGGTATCGGGTTACTGAGAGAGACGGTACACAGAGAGCATTAATGAAAACACCTCATGATAGAAATTCCCCAATCCCTTCATTCTGTAAAAAATATATGTAAATGAATAAAAATAAGGTATTGCTAATATCATGTGTCTGTTGGGTAGTGTTTTATTAAGTGTTTTATTACATTAGGGACACAGACCGCAGGTGGCCAAAATTTCCCAGAAACATTTGTGGATGTGATATAGAGATCGAGAGTGAGAGAGAGAGGGATATAAAGGGAGAAAGAGACACAGAGACAGAGATAATGATCTTGAGTGAGACGGGGGGAAGGGAAAGAAAGAGCAGGAAAAACCAACAAAAGGAGAGAGAAGATAGTGAGAGAGAGAGAGAGAGAGAGAGAGAGAGCAGAAGAGAGAGACTCCATGAAAGGTCTAAAGCAGTATGATGCCTTTCGCCCCACTGCTGTCCTGTGCGCCATCTTCACCATGAAATCTGTCTAGTAGATATGGTTTTAGTGGTCAGGTGGGTTCCACCGTTTTTCATCCGAACTCCAAATCCTTTTATCGAGCAGCGAAAAGGAGCCGGCGGAGCCTTCTCCCGGATCACCCGCTGTGTTTGTTTCCCCTCAGATCCCGGCGACCGTCTCCTCCCCCTCAATCTAATTTTCCATTCACGGGGGTCATGGAAAACACTAATGCGCAATTAGAGGCCGAGAGGCTTTGTCATCTCCGCCATTATAACATTAATATTTGATTATGATATAAAAGCCCTCTCGGCTCTCTCTGGCGGATTACACCGGCAATGAGGAGACCGTGCTCCGAGAACACAGGGCTCAGACGACCACCTAGCACGATGTCAGAACAAAGAGAAGAGACCGGGCACACACGGCTAATAATGACAGGTCAAACACTATTTCACCTGTGCGTGGCAAAAAAAAAAAAAACTGTCTTCCGACTGTTGTATTAATACTTAATATAGGGAATCCAATTTATTTCCTGGGTAGTCTCCAGCATGTCAGAATCTATAATCGCTGCTGATGTAATGTAAAGTAAATGGGGGCTCCTCGAGGGTTCAGATGAGGGCCCACAGGAGAAGCCATAACGGGACATCAGTACGGTCCACAAAATACACATACAGTATGAATATGTCAAAAAATGGTGTCTTTTATATCAATCTTGACATTGACAGGAAATCAGGGCAAGACATGTCAACCAGAGAGAATGTGAGCTCTTGAGAGATGCCAGCCCTGCTATTGGCAATAAGAATAGGGATAAAGATAAGATTAAAGACTAAGAATAAGAATGAGAATAATACATTTGGACTTGGGATTTGGCAGGGATTCTCCACGATGTTGATGCCCATTGCCACGTCATTCATTTGCCTCAGAAAAAACGTCATCCAGAGATTTTACCTGACCTTACATGATGTACATGACCCTAGCTTTGAGGGCAAGGTATTTTTATGCTTGGTTCTGTCCATCCTCTTCACTGTGTGACTGGCTGAGGTTGAGCAAAGGAAAGCGCGGTGAGAGGAATCTTTTAAGGTGAGCGGGTTCAGCGGCCTCTGTTTCCAGCTTTAGACTACAGGAGCACCTCTCAGGCCACTGTTTTTCACTTAAGGCCAAAGGAGAGAGGCTGCTTCTTAAACCTTTCGTATGTGACTTATTTTATGCTATGTAGCGCTCGTGTTATGTTACATGTTCGTTATGTTTTCATTAGCGTTATGAAGCTTCTCATAGTTTTCACCGCAGCATTTGCTATACTTTAAATCACTGTTTCCTCAAAGCTAACGTGAGCTAGAATTTTTCAGATCTAGTGTTCTAATGACACACGGTTTGACCGTTTGCGTGAAGGGGCTAATCACACCAGTTTGACCGTACATGTGAAAGGGTTAAAGAGAGACAGACAGAAAGCAAGAGGGGAGATTAATGCTGTTCTCCAGTATGTCGAACAAACAAAAAACAGCCCAGTGCGTTCAACCATCCCTGAATTACTGAAAAAGCTTTAACCACATTACAGGAACACAAAGAGATTTGAATTAGGCCATTAATATAGAGCGCAGGAATACCCAGTGTACAGCAGTCAAGTGCATGTTAGCGTGATACAAAAGGAGGAAGATCCATTTGAAACATTGGAGTAACTTCACTTAAGCTCAGAAAACTGGTCAAGGGGACCTCTTCACATTAAGGGTAACAGTGGTGGCAAAGAGTCACATTTCAGTCAGCCTCAAGCCACGACAAGAGCATTCTTTATCCTGCCATATACGGCGAGGGTGCTGGAGGGTAATCCGTCTGAGTGTTGTCGAAAGCAGAGGCTAACATTGAGAAAGACTACCAAAGCCAGCTGTCACAGTGCTGATCGGCATTGTGCAGGGGTACGGTTCTGCACAGTCACAGCTGCTGCCTGTCTTTACCGTTTGAGATAATCTACTACATTACATTACATTGTTATTTATCACATTACATTGTCATTTAGCAGACGCTCTTATCCTGAGCAACTTACACGGGTTATAGTGTTTACACGTTATCTGTTTATACAGCTGGATGTTTACTGAGGCAATTCCGGGTTAGGCACCTTGCCCAAGGGTACAGGTGCAGGCCCCCAGCAGGGAATCAAACCGGCAGCCTTTCAGTTACGAGCCCTGCTCCTTACTACTATGCTACACTGCTACTCAAATCTCAATCTAAGATTAGATTATGATTCTGAAATCCAGTCTGTAAACTCCTCTGAAAACCATCAGGAATGCAGGGAAGCAGACAAGCACCGGGGTACGGGTGAAGGGGGGGGCTTCGGTCCTGCGGCAGACCCGGTGTCGGACTCCAGCGACTGTGCGCTTGTGATGTAATGTATATCTCCCCGGGTGCGCGTTACTGTCTTTGATGGATAGCGGGCTGAGTAAACACAGGCAGGTTCCCTGCCTGGAAGCCAGCAGTCCCGTTCTGCGAAGGTAAATGCCACACCTGTGGGAGCTGCAAAGGAGCGTGGGTAACTGGGGAGCAGGAGGCTGTCCTCGGTCCCGGCTTCGCAGTCCGTGCCACCTGGTGAGCCCGCGCCCGCGGTCAGGGAGACAGGTCACGCGGCGTTGCCTAGGGAACAGTTGCCAGTAACGACACGCCTCTCTTTGGGTTGGGGATTGATCTGCGGATGGAGCTATTAAGCGGCGTGGTGGAGAGGCCTTGGAGATTTCACTTTTGAGGTTGAATCTTTGGTTGGAGTTTTTGATTAAAGAAAAAGAAAAGCTCTGATGAGATGAAAAAAACACTCAAAAGATGAGCTGGAAAAATTGCACATTTAGTGACAACTTTGCCTTTGTGTTCCTCCAGACCTATGTACCTAAATAAGAGCTTTTATATAATGACAGTGGAGTGTGTGTGTGTGTGTGTGTGTGTGTGTGTGTGTGTGTGTGTGTGTGTGTGTGTGTGTGTGTTTGTGTGTGTGTACCTTTCAAAATAACCTCCTCAATTGTCTCTCCAGTCGAAAAACGTGGTGCATGGTAACTATCTGGTCATTGCAGTCAGCTCCTGTCATGTCACTAGCAATGGGAAGGGGCAGCGTTTGGGTGTGGGTTAAAGGCTGTTGTATCCTTGACCACAACAGTTCATAAGCCAAATTGCTTCAGTAACACAGCTATCTCTATGAGCGTAATCAGTAAACCTCAGGGTTGTGAAAGTCACCTGAGAAAAGGGTGTCAACTCAGCTAACAGCTAACAATGTCATACTGACCAGAACGTCCCTTTAAGCAAGACAGGGCAGATAATGTGTGATGGCTACAGGAGGTCAGCTTCACCCTCACGTGAGGTGGGAGAGTTACAGAGGATCAAAAGCAGCACCCATCTCTTTAACAACACTGAGAGCTGCTCTCTGAAAGCTTTACTCCTTACTCTGTGCCCATGGGCATCAGTTTGTTTTGAAAAGTGCTGGGGACAACGACGGGTTCAACGTGTTCGGCTTTCAAAAAGTGCCGGGGACGAAATGGGCCACGACAAAAAGTGGTGGGGACATGTCCCCAGCGTCCCCAGCATAAATGACGCCTATGTCTGTGCCTGTCCTTTAACAAGTACGGCCAGCTAGAAACTGAGATTTGTTTTACGTTGATAAACATTTGAGAATGACCCCCAGGGAAGAGAGTTTAGTTGGCCAGCACAGCACCAAACGTACGCCAATTCAATGACCGCCCCCCCACCCACCCCCTCTCGGGACGGGTTTATAAATGCCCCGTGCGTCCAAAGAGACACTTTCCCCGGGATTTATTTTCCTGCAGAAAACACCCTCGGTGACTTTTAAGCGATCGATACCATTGTAGGACTGACGAATCTGGCCTGTCGGCTGAAAGGAGCGCTTCTGGATCCTTTGATGCACCGGGGTATCACAAGTGCCCCCTGCCCCCCGTTTTCTCCAGCAGGAAAATCCGCAGCTGCGTCTTGCTTTAGAATGGACGTGATT
>CM032876.1:7161526-7236526 GCA_019176425.1 Megalops atlanticus
CGGGGTTTCGTGAAGCTTCACTCTCCCATCACTCATCACTTAGAGGCCCGTCCAGTCCAGCATCAAACCGAGGATCAATCCGAAAGATTAACATTTAATGCAGCACAACAAAGCCAGTCTTCCTCTCAGCCTGACTCAACCCCCCCCCCAGTGCTTCGACTGAAAAGTTCTCAAAACGCGTGCGATAGATCTTCCCCGTCCGAGATCCGTCTGTTGAAACAGATATCCACAGGGGGCATTATTTTACATGCTGACCTCCTACCAGGCGGCGGCAAAACAATTTACTCTGCCAATGTTAAAAGCGCGGTACCCTCCCCGCACCCCACCAACCGTTTCAGTTCATATCTCTGCTCAATCCTTTACGGGGGAGCATGTGGAGAGGGCAGCCGCTGAGGAAAATGGGGCTGTAATGACTAAAAAAAGCACCGCGCGCAAAATGAAAGACAGAGGTGCTGACGGACATGCTGGAGAATAAGTCAGGCTTTTCAGCGGAGAAATGAGAAATCTCTGTGGGGCTCCATTCGGGCTCCGTGAACAAACAAACACACCCAGGCTATGGTGTAATCACCGCTGTTAGAGAGGCGGGTAACACAAAAAAAAATGAAGAGGGAAAAATCAATCCGCAATACAAGCGGCACAAACCCGTGATCTATGACCTGGCAGCTTTAAATGAATCCCGATTTCACAGGCTAGATCTGCAGCGAGCGGAACGGTGCTACGATTAGCTAAGCGTTACCACACCCCCTCCCATCACACACACACACACACACACACACACTCCCATCACACACACACACACACACACACACACACACACACACACTCACACACACACCCACACACACACACACACACACCCCCCCCTCCATCACACACACACACACACACACACACACACACACACACACACACACACACACACACACACACACACACCCCCTCCCATCACACACACACACACACACACACACACACACCCACACACACACACACCACACACACACACACACACCCACCCATCACACACACACACACACACACACACACACACACACACACTCACACACACTCACACACACACACACACACACACACACACACACACACCCCCTCCCATCACACACACACACACACACACACACACACACACACACACACACACACACACACTCACACACACACACACTCACACACACACACACAAACATCCAAAGTGCAAAGCTGCAGAGTGGAAGCTGGTTCTAAACCTCTGAGAGGCAGAACACAGGCCTGGCCCACAGACAGAGGAGAGAGAGGAGACAGAGGAGAGAGAGGAGAGAGAGGAGACAGAGGAGAGAGAGGAGAGAGGAGACAGAGGAGACAGAGGAGACAGAGGAGACAGAGGAGACAGAGGAGAGAGAGGAGACAGAGGAGACAGAGGAGAGAGAGGAGACAGAGGAGAGAGAGGAGAGAGCCAAAGCCACAGAAGCTTCAGTCTGCTCTCAGGGGCCAGAGAGAAAAGCACGCCTTTGGGGACTAATCTTCTGCTTCACCGAACCAACAGCCTTTTCTGGGACAGGAGGTGAGGAGGGCGGGAGAGGAGGAAAAGAGGAACCAGTCCCACTCTCCCAAACCTCAATCAGCTGGTCAGAACACCAGAGCACTCTCTGGCGAAACAGGGGACCGAGGACAGCGGACGTACCCTAAAGGAAGAAGTACTGCGAGGAGGAGAAATGAAGCAGAATGCGTGTGAGACAGAGATAGAGAGCTGCAGTTTACCCTCAGACACTTCATATGTACGGACACACACATACGGATACACACACACGTACACACTCGCGCACGCACACACACATGCGCACACATACACACATACGCACACACTCATGCGCACACATACACACACACACACACACACACACACACACACACACACACACACACATACATATACACACACACACACACACAAACTCACACACACCCATGCATGCACATACATACACACACCCTGTCACACACATACACACTGACATACATACACGCGCGCATTCACACACACACACACACATACACATACACACACACACTCAGACACACACACCTTGTTAAAAAGAAACAGGTTTGCTTTTTCCACATGCTAAAGGGCACCAAAAATGATGAGAGGAGGCTTAGAGACTTATAACTCAAACCCTTTCATTGGATGTGTCGTACAGCACGTTTGAAATGTTACCTTAATGCCTGACAATGGTGTCTCCAAACAGCAGTTAGCCCAGAGGCACTGCCAGTGATGGAACAC
Source organism: Megalops atlanticus (assembly GCA_019176425.1). Taxonomy (NCBI): domain Eukaryota; kingdom Metazoa; phylum Chordata; class Actinopteri; order Elopiformes; family Megalopidae; genus Megalops; species Megalops atlanticus. The sequence goes on from CM032876.1 coordinate 7,163,805, forward strand.
AACTAGGCCAGGAGCTGGTGCACTAACTCACCGGAAGGAAGCACCATTCTTTTTTCTTTTTATCTGGAGGAAAGAAGTATCTCAGAACAATGAAATATTCACTGTGCACAAGCTGTACATCCATATACGCTCTGATGAATTACACCTACAATCTGCTTGGTGTCATCAAGCGATCAGAGACCTGCACCTGGACACGGCAGAATTCTGCCCACTTTTTCCTAGCGGCTTACGGAAACCGCCCCGAGCTCCTTTACTTCCAGTCCTGTCATTAGCAGCCCGGTGGGGCTGTGGGCTAACTGTTCTTTCAAAACATCCCTCCCAGTCATCAAGGTAATTATTCATACCTAATACACGACTTACACAATTATTTCAACAGAGATGCCCCTTTAATTAGAGGATTTGAAACGTACGCAGGTTGCAGGGGTGCCAATGTAGCATAGTGGTAAGGAGCAGTGCTCATTACTGAAATGTTTCTGGTTTGCTGGGGCACTGCTGCTCTACCTTTGGGCAAACTACTTGAACCCCAGCTGCCTCTGTAAATATCCAGCTGTATAAATGGGTCCCATGTAAGAAATTTTAACCCATGTAAGTCGCTCTGTATAACAGTGTCTGCTAAATGACATTAATGTAATGTAATGTAATACGGTATCGCATGTTTAGCCTTCTCACTGTTCCTTTCAGACCTCTAACCTCTAAAAGGCTCACTAACTCAAGAGACAAGGTTTCAGAAGCCTTGGTTTTCCAGCCAATGCATCACCAGATAGCCATGGCATGGCTGTATTTCAGATGGAAAAAGTGCTTCCATCCGCTTGCCTGGTTTCTAATAAAATCCTCACCAACTGCATGCACAATCCCTCAGCCTGCATAGCCCCGTTCAAACATGCACTTATCCCCATCGCATAAACTGCTTACTCATAATAAAAATAAATGAATTAAAATTCTACTGGAGGGGGGAACGTAACAGATGTCAGAGTGATGGGCAAAAATAGTAATGAAAACAGATGAATTAGCAGGTTATTAACAAAATAAAACATCTACACATTCCTCTTGAGAGAGCGAACCTGTATTTTCTTTCAGCTGAATCTTCAAAACTATCTAAGGGCCCAACCAGAGGGCAGCTGAAAAAAAAACCCACATCTTTTTTAAGCCTAAAACTTGCAAATCTACAGAAGGAGAACTCTTATAATTGGTTATGTTTATGTTTAATTGCCGAGCGATACAGAGGAGACAATGAAAGTGTGAGTTCCCAAGAGTGATAATTACCATCTACAGAGAATAGAGCAGGACAAAGGCAGTGATTGATTTATGCTCAATTGCAAAAGAAAAGCAATACCATAGAGGATAATTAAGACTCAGCCTTTTGATGAATGAAATAGTTTTGCTTCATCCTCGGTTGTTGATTGTACCATTACTTTTTTTTTTTGTACAATTGATTGCATTTGCATACATCTTGAGCACATGAAAAGGTTTGAAAACACTCATCTGTGCAGAATTAACAAACAGCATCGTGATTTAGCAGAATCACAACAAAATTAAGTGTTAAATGGCCAGGTGAAACGATATCAGAGGTTTGGTTGAAACAGACACTTAGCATGACTAACTTTCCACTATACATCACCTGTGTATATGACCCAGTCTTTCAGTGAGTCTTTCAGTAAGCACTGTTACCAGCAACATTTTATCCACAACAAGGGAAGTAGATAAAAACTAACCATGTGCACTATTATGAGGAAACAAAAAAGTGGTGTGCAACACTGACATTCTGTACTAAGGAACCAAGCAGAAGGGATTGTGATTCAATTACATTACATAACAGACAATTAGCAGTCACTCTTATCCAGTGCAACTTACACAGGTTAGAAACTTTATATGTTATACACTCATACAGCTGGATATTTACTGAGGCAACTGTGGGTTAAGTATCTTACTGAAGGGTACAGCAGCAGTGCCCCTGCGGGGAATTGAACCAGCAACCTTTTGGTTACGAACCCTGCTCCTTACCACTATGATCCACTGCTGTGGTGACGTTGACTAATGAAGTCTACCTCTACCAGTCATTAAACCACGGTGAGCAATGGATTAATGGACACCAGCAATTTCATCAGCCTTACCTGACCATAGCCATTGCGAGTTGCCATCATTACCGAAACAGACCACCAGCCAGTATGTGGTAATAAATCTGCATTCAGTGTTTTAACTGGATGAGCTGCTGCTTTTCAAGAAGCTGCTGCTGGCCTTCTATCACTCCTCTGTGGAGAGCACATTAACATACTCTCTGGGGGTGTGGTATGGAGGCTCCACAGCTGAGGACAGGAAGACTGTGCAGAATGTTATTAACACCGCCCAAAAAAGTATCGGCTGCCCTCTGCCCACCCTGGACGACATATCCAGATCCCGCTGCCTCAGTAAAATTAAGGCCATCACAGGAGACCCCTCACATCCCGCCTATCACCTGTTTGACCTGTTGCCCCTTGGACGGCGCTTCAGGTCAATCAAGTCTCACACCACCAGACTAACCAACAGTTTCTTCCCCTGGGCCATACGGACTGCTAACAAACACTGACACACCCCCTCCCACCCCCCCACCATCTACCTCAATACAACTGTGCACTTTACGTAGTTTTTTTAAAAAAAGGCCATATTTATTGCACACGTTTTTCTTTATATTTACAAATGTGTGTTTTCTTTTTAAATTTGTGTTTTATTGTATTTTATACTTGTCGTGTGCCTTATTGTATTGTGTTAATATATATGTCCCACAGGTGCACTGTTGTTGCAGACCACCCGCAATTTCATTGTACCCCACCGTGCAATGACAATAAAGTCTATTCTATTCTATTGTACTCTATTCTATGAGCCAGCTTCCTGTGGTCTTTCGGAGGCTGCATCCTGCAGTTTGTACAGCAGTTGCTCTCTCCTGCTCTGCATTGTACCCTCTAAAGCTTATCTGCACAACAAACCTATCAGCAAAACTGAATCTTCAAATACACTTTTCTTCTGTATCTAGGAGCACTTATCGGAGGAACAGCGCAGCTGAGGCATTAAAAGCACAATGGCTGCAAAAGCATGGCAGAGAATCCCGCAGCACTGTCCGCATACGTGACATCACAGCAACCACAATACATGAACTGCAAGACTTCAGTGCCACTGAAATGAATGAGCCGGTGCAGGCGCTTATTCACCGGCCCAACTCACAAAGCCTTCCGTTATTCAGCGGCGCAGTCAATTATCCAGCAGTTCATTTCGGTAAACACCTCAGTCCCGCGATGACGGTCCCCGGGCTCGATGGGAGCGGACCGGGCGGCTTCACCCCCTCCGGAAAGACGTCGGGCGCAATACCCATCCGGAGGCTCACTCTGACTCAGCTGCCAATTCAATGAAACTCTTTACCGGGGAGCGAATTGCGCTGAACTCCGCGGCGGTAATCCAGGTCTGAGAGGACGGATCTGGCTGGATTTAACCGTGCGGGAGTGATGCCAAGGATCCCCGCTGAAAGCGCGCGGTTTCCTGAACCGAGCCCGAGAAGGAGTCCCCCGCCTGACGCGAGCGGAGCTTTCACTCCTGACGAAACCGCAGCTCTCTGTCTGTAATGGATCGCACAAAGGCGCGCGGAACACAAAGTGAAACAAATTAATGACCTGTCAGTCAATTACTTGACATTTCTTTGTGTTTCACAAAAATCCATAAAAATGTTCAGAAAAAACAGTAATTTGTGAGTAATTTTTAAAAGCCCCTTTCTCTACCTAACAGCATAATTATTATACACTTATTTGGCAGAAATTGTGCATTAATGACATGTACAACACGTATACGCATATTATATATATATATATATATATATATATATATATATATATATATATATATATATATATATATACACACACATATAAACGTATACATACATGTCCTAAATCTATACATCTTGTAGTTGTTCAGTGTATATGGTCCACTAGAAATACACAGATCAGACGTGCTAACACAAGCACAGAGAAGGGTACCCATTGGGCTAAAATTCAGTAGTGTGATCGATAACATTTCCATTGCTTTGTGTATCAGTACCAGGGTTGCTCAGTGATGTCAGTGTGCTGTCTGTCTCTCTAAGGCGTAGAGCGCTATTGGTCTGGAATACATACAGCAGAACGGCTGGGACTGCAGCATATCCGCAGCCCTGTGAACACTAACACACTTCCTTCATTGTGACAACAAACAGCTCTGACTGTCCATTACTGTGTTTGTGCTCACACTTTTCCGGCAGCGGAGGAAAAGCTGGAACACACCTTTAATGCCCTGGGGGTGCTGGGCCTCCAGAACCACTGCCGCACAGGCGGTGGGGGTCACCCGCTCACCTACAGCCATCTGGTCACCCTGCTCTCTGTGCGCCAAACTCACGGTCCACAAAAATGGAATGAGAGTGGGGCATTTTGTGTGTTTGTGTTATAGCCCTAATTTAAGGTCGAACCCGGGCTGTAGTGCTCAGCCTGAGCTGCCCAACAGCCCAGCACTCACCCCTTTTGCCTCCTGTCTGTGAGATGTACACCACACGGTGGTCCTTCTCTCTTTCTGAGGCGCTCGTTATCCAGAGCAACTCCAGGCGCTTAACTCAGCAAGGATGGTGCGGAGTGAGAGGTACAGGGAAAGGTCAGGTGATCACAGCGAACGAGCGAAGCCCTTTCAGACAGAGAAACTTCTCTCTGAAAGTGGAGGCGCGGTGGGCGGCACAGCGAGGAAGGGAGAACCCGGAAGCCCATCAGGCTCCAAACGGCCGCCTCCCGACAGGATCTCCTCTTCGCGGCAGCCTCTTAAAAAGGAAGCGAAACGGCCAGGGGGATCCGTCCAATTAGAGCGCGGAGGGGCAGGAGGTTCAGCGCTTCGTTGTCCGAGCTTCTCTCTCTGCAGGGCGGGAACGGCAGTGGGCGCAGTGCGGCTGTTCATTTCGCTCAACGCGTAATCAGTTACGGGCACGGCGGGCCCTCATGCGGGGGGACACACCCCTAACGCAGGTAGCACTGCTCTTCTCCGCGGGGTGGGGGGCGGAGAGAAATAGGGGTTGATGGGGGGGTTGGGGCCAACGCAGGGGCTAGGCGATAGATGGCCACGAAGACTTTAAAGGCAGCTGATCATGCTCTGTGTCTCATCTGTGTGGGTGCTCACAGGGAACAGGGAGGAAAGGGAGGCCTTGTATGAACACAGCACAGACAGTCCCCACTATATCACGGTCCAGTTCAGGTTCATCACAAGTTACATTACATTACATTACATTACCGTCATTTAGCAGGTGCTCTTACCCAGAGCGACTTCCAAATAAATGCATCACAATGCTAAGAGTAGTTGTTGAAAAGCACTACAAGAGCTCAGTAAAATGCTGAATTAATTGCTACACTAGTGTAGAGTGCTTTTTAATAGTAAATAGGGATAAACATTACAGTACATTACATTACTGTCATTTTTATAAGATGCTCTTATCCACAGTAACTTACACAGGTTACATTCCTACATTTATACAGCTGGATATTTACTGAGGCAACTGTGGGTTAGGTACCTTGCCCAAGGGTACAGCAGCAGTGCCCTGGTAGTGAACCAGCAACCTTTTGGTTACAAGTCCTGCTCCGTACCACTACGCTACACTGCTGCACCTGCATTTATGACGTTCAAAAAATACATCCATTAATTGTGACTGCAGATTCAGGTTTTTAACAAGATTTATGCTAAAATTTTCAACCATGTGATGGTGAATTCAGGGGTTCTGTATGACAGGATGTGCGATTCAGTAAGATGGGCTGGCAATTTTTTTTTATTAAAAAATATTTAAAAATCATTTTTTATTTTTATGCAGCTAAAAAAAGCAGACTGGAATCTGTCCCCAGATCATTAGAGGGATATGTACGGTGCATGTCTGAATGAAATGATTTTTGAAAAGGTCATCCTAAAATTGCGCTACAGCGGACTGGAGCACCACTGGATTTTGATGAGGGTTGTCTTAGAGATTGCACAATAGGGTTCTAAGAGATTGCATTCCTCTATGGGATATTGGATACAGCTGGATTGTAGCAAAGTATATTAGGTACTGTAGTGCCCTCCCGGACCAATTCACTATATTGTTTTTTTCTGGAATCCTCTGGGATTGGCTTGTGCAGGGTCCAATCTTTTTTTTTTTTTGCAGGGAATTGGCAAGGAATCTCTCAGTTATTCTAGCTGTAAAGAGAAACAGTTTGCAGACAACCCTCTTCATATTAAAACTTCCCTCACACCCGTATCTCTCAGTGAACACTTTCTCATTATATTGTCAGCACATAGCAGCACTGTTTCTGCAGGTCGCACTATCTTCTTTGATACAGAGACAGCTGCTACACAATGTGAGTCCTCTGGGCTAGAGCTGTGGAGTTCACCATTCCAATTTAAATTCCAACCCTCTATATGCTTGCACTGAAATACATTACATTACTTACATTTGTATATTTTATCCATTTACAAAGCTGGATCTTTATGGAAACACCCTGGGTGCCCTCTATTAAAATCCTGGGTAAAGCACCTTCCTGAAGGCAATGCCCTACCAAGGATTCAAACTTGCATCCTTGTGGTTCTCAGTCCAGTTCCCTAAATGCTGTTCCATTGTGGGTGGCAGTGTAGCATAGTGGTTAAGGAGCAGGGCTTGTTAGCGGTTCAATTCGCCACAGTGGTGCTACTGTACCCTTGGGCAAGGTGCTTAACCCACAATTGCCTCAGTAAATATTCAGCTGTATAAATGGATAACATTGATAAGAGCGTCTGCTAAATACCTGTAATGTAATGCCATTGCTTTACTCTAATGCCAAGACTGGGGTGTTTGAAAGATGAGACTTTTTTTTTTACAGAAAAGTCCCTTGGCAGTTTATTATCCCCATTTATGTACTTTGAAGACATCCCCCGTCCCTAAATCCTGTACGGTGCTGCACTTTTAATGCTCACATGTTTATTTATTATTCTTATTAAATACATTTTAATTTTATGTCTATGATTAATTAACTTAGCTAGACCTTTATGGAGGAAACCTGGCTGAGATACCCTGCTGAAGGCAGCAACAGCAGTGCCCCAGCCAGGACTGAAACCCGCAACCCTGAACGCTGGCAAAGATCGGTCCTTTTAAGAGAACAGTCCCTCGGCTTTCGTGGACTCGATCAACGTGGCCGATCTCTGCAAGAGAGAGAGCAGACCCGCGTGGGTGTCTCTCCTGCAGAACAGCAGTCCTTGGCTGTCTTTACCTGGCTCCTTTCGCTACTGTCTCGGGCCTTCAGAGGAAGGAGAACGGGCAGAGCGATATGATTCCCATCGATTCTCTGATCGTTATGAGAGACATGGCAAAGCAGGGGGAGGAGGCTTTCCTCAGAGGGGTACAGATGATTTATGATTCGGGGGTGCAGGCATTCGTCAGCTCCCAGGGAGAACCGCACAGCCGAAGAGCAGAAACACTTCTTAAATACTAAATCCTATTATCGTCTCTGGTTAGAATTGAATCTTGAGAGAACTCTGCCCTCTGTTGACAGATCTTCGTCAGGTACGCCAGTGTGAATTGGGCATGGATAGGGACGCTTGCTAAACGTTCCCGACATTTCCTTCTCTCTTTCTGGGCTCGGTGCATTAAAATGCAGGAGATCACAACACAACCCACCCCCCCCATACGCTGCCGAGTCCTGCTGTCTCTCCCCGTGCTCTGAGCTGCTGGTGGAATTCTAGATTTGGGTAAGGAAGCGTGCTTCTTATTTGTTAACATGACACTCAAACTGAGCCCAGTTAAAATAAATAGAAAGGCAGCCAGGCGGGCCTTTGTGTGTCTGTCAAACAGCGCGTGACCGGCCCGATAACCAATCTTACCAACAATTACGTGCGGAAGGCCTTCATCTACAAATGCACTGCACAAGAACGCAGTCCTGTGACCTTAAAACACACGTGGGAGTGTTCAAAGCGATACTCCTCTGAGACACAGTCCCGTGATGAAATTACACAGAAAATGGAGCACTGGCAGGCAATTGACCCCACTCCCACAGACACTCAACACTCACCATCCACTCTCAATTGAACCTTCTGTATCACTTTATATTAAGGACTCATTAATTAAGCAATTAATTAATACGTTATTACAATGTTATTAACAATCACTGCAGCATCTGTCCTTAAGCCAGCATCACTGGAATCATATCACTGACTTTGGCACTGACATTGCAAAATAAGTCAAATCACGCATTTTAGCAATCATTTTGTTTAATGATTATTAATAAATCATTTAAACAGGGTGAACAGTGTTATTTAGGACAGGCGGTGCAAAACAATGAACTGTCATCAATGTGAAGAAAAAAGATGAACTAGTATTAATGAGTAATTGACAGGACCTTGACATAAAGTGGTGCTGACAGTTTATCTAATGATCTAGGTGAGGCCCTCCCCCAGTCCAGACTCACAGGGACTGCCCACACAGTTAATGACGCCTGTCTGTCTGAATCTGTCTGGGATTGAGTATCACCCAGTCTGCACGCCCCCTCTCACAGGACACCACCAGTCTCTCCTGGGTTGGCGTCTCTCTGGGATCTGGAGCAGGCCAGGGGTCAGGCCGTACCCCCGAAACTGCTGGCTGTAGCTACCAGGAGGCTCCGGCCCCTCCGCCCTCTGGTAAAGGGCATTCCCAAAACACGGCCAGACACTTTGAGAATGACCCAGCCTCTCCCTGCTCCGGCCTCACTCTCTCCTCTGTCTCTCCCACCGTCTCCTGTGGGTAGCACCACCTCGCAATGCATCGCCCTGCTTTTCCCACCGGCACCACCCTCCCCGCCTCGAGCTCGGCTGGAGTGGGAACAGGACAGCCTCTAGTGGTGAAGAGTGGGTACTGCAGGCTCAGCTCCAACACGCACAACTGTGCCACTGTAGTTTGTACCGTGCAGTACCAGTGAACGGTTTGGACACACCTACTCAAAGAAGGGTTTTTCTTTATTTTTTACTATTTACCACATTTTATAATAATAGTAAAGAAATCAAATCTATGAAATAGGAATGGAAGTATGCATCGACCAAAACAGTGTTAAACAAATCAAAACTCTCATCTCACATTTTAGATTGTTCAAAGCAGTCAAAAAACATATTTTTTAAATTCATACATGGGCATCAACTTCGCTATTTATATTTGTCTAAGAAACAGATTTCAAGTATTTCAGCATAAGTCTTTAGACCAGCATGTCTTTGAATGCATGTTTCCCATTATCTTAATCAGGTGTGTCCAAACTTTTGACTGGTACTATAGTCACAGTCAAAGTCAAGGTCAGCAGTCTGGATCTTTGGCATGTGAAGGCTTTGGAGGGGTGGCACCAATGCGGAAAGTCACCCAATTGTCTACTGCATGGTGCACTTCAAAAGAGGAAAAACAAACCTCTCCTTTTTAAAAGGGGGGAACAATCGTAGGCTAGAGAATAATGATCTGTCACTCCGTTTTACACAGGCAGCAGTCAAAGATGATTATGTCCCACATGAGAACATATCCCAGAATACCTCAAAGCAACTCTCATCTTTCAAACCAGAAGGCAAACTATACGCTGGCAAAATGAATAATTCAGTTCAACAAAAAAAAAAGAAAACGAAGAAAAAGATAACACCTTCAGCAGTGACACACACGAACAAAAAAACGCATTAAACATCAACAGCGGCTCCTCAAAATATCTAGGGAGCGAGATGAAGAGGTAAATAGAGGTGGCTATATTTAGGCAACGGGAGCAAAGTTTTAAAGAGACGAAGCAAAAAAAAACTCCCCGTAGGCAGTGTTCCTCCCGGCCCTGAGGGGCCCGGTGTGTGCCCAAATTAGGTTACCGCTTTATGAGGAGGAAAAAAAAAGCACAAAACAAAGGACATTCACACAGCCAGCAGCCTCCACCTGGTAGCCGAGTGAAAACTTCAGAGGAAGCCAGCTGAAGATGCAAAACCGAGGTGCGCTCACCGTCTGCAGGCCTATTTTTCATCCTAATTGCCGCGGGAATGGCGGGACAGCCTCGTAAATAACGCCTAAATAAGCTCGTCAGACGCGTGACCCTCGGAGGGGATCGCGTCGCATGCCTCAGACTCCCCCCCGCTGGGAGGGGGGGATGGGCTCGGCGGGCCCGAACGCGGGTTCCTCCCGGCCGAGGAAGAATGATGCCCCGTGATTGGCTATGTGACGGCGCTCTCTCCTGGGCCTGTAAACAGTGTGCGGGAGAGGGGCCCGAGAGGATGATGGGAAATGTAACGGAAAAGACAACATTATTAATGATAATCATCTGTCGCCGCCGCAGCGGGGACAGCGCAAACAAGCGAGTGACGCACAGCCTGAGGAACACCAGCACAGGTAAATGAGCTTCCAGCCCGGCCAATAGCAGGCCGCCTCCGGAGGTCACGTGGGCAGACAGGCAGTCACATGGGCAGGGCCTGGTATGGCGGGGAGACACCGGTAGCATATCTGTAGATAGTAACACAGCTGTGCTCATGCCAGTGATCTTCCTGTGAGAGTGTCCGTCTAAGTCCCATGTTATGAGGTCAAAATTACGCAGTGTGTGTGTCACTGTGTGTGCGTGCGTTCACGAGTGTGTGTCTGTGTGTACATGTGTGTCATTACCCCATGTGATCATGATTACGCCATCACATATGTTTTTGCTTACATGACTACACTGACATAACACGAGCAAATAATTTCTGGACGCGTCAGGTTTGTCTGACTTTTGGCACCTGGCCATACATCACTGCACCTCCTGAGCCTCCCAAGGTGGCGGAGCACGCGGCCTTAGCCTCTCCGCCTGGGAAACCATGGCAACGAGGAGAAGGGTCCCCGCTGAAGCAGCAGGGCAGAGCGGCTGTTACCCCCTGCTACCCTGCTAATGACAGCCGGCCAGCGCAGGGGGGGCAGGGGGAGGGGGGCGGAGACATGCACAGCCACAGACACAGCGAGGCACCATGGGAAACAAGTCAGTGCCATAGCAATTACTATTATTATTATTATTATTATTATTGTTATTATTGTTATTATTATTATGGGGCTTTGAGATACACATACCACTGATTCAACATCCACTTCAAATGAAAAGTAAATATAACTGAACTGAAATTGATTTTGATACCGTACAGTCTTATTAAGGGTGGTTATTTTGTGAGGGGAAGAACATGCTGGTTCTGTTCTTTTTTAACACTCCAGTGTATTCCTCCATCAGCTCTAACATCTAACAGCCTCAGAAATACAAGGGTGCAAGGCATACAGGGCTGCAAGAGGCATTTACCAAGGGCTCAGAATGAAGAGCTACTGCAGGGCTTCATTAATGGGTCCTCATTAGCAATGTCCCGATACCACTTTTTCACTTCTGATACGATACCGATACCGCAACTTTGGCTATCTTGTTTTACTCTTGAACAATTAATAATAATAAAATATATGGAAGCACTTTGCTCATGATGGCCAATTTGCCACCTAAAAACATCTCACTCAAATGGAGAACAAACAAATACTTCCCCAGTATATAGTCCACAACAACAATTGGTTTTGAAAGACCGCCATCTTTTATTCAAACACAACAAAAAACAGGGTCTCTAGGTGACTCACAGGGTAAGCTATTTGCCTAGGAGCTCTGAGATCAGGGGTTTGAATCTCAGTCTCGCCATGGCCAGTTAGTCTGCATTGCGACCAACAGGTTTAAAATTAAAACAATTTAAACAGCAGCATTCAGCATTATAAAAAAAAAAAAACTATCCCTTGTAGATTCGGCTGTAATAATTTATAGTTGTTAGCTACATACCCGGCATACTGAGAAGATTGCTATGTCCTTGGTTATTAGCAAGCTTAGTTGTTTTGTCAAAGTGCCAAAACCATTAACGTTAAGCAGCTATAAAAAACTTGATAGCTGACTAGTGTATTAGTATCCCTGTAAGCACACATACATCTCCGAGACGTCTATGCGATGTATGCCGATAGATCTGGAAGAGGTATTTAAAAGAGCGTTTGCTCATCTGGAAGACGTCTCTGAGTCATCGGATTTGACGTGTCTACAGTTTAACAACAAATTACCTGTAAAAGTAAAACATCCGAAACATTTTAAACATTTTAGGGAGTCAATTACTCCTTGATATTTCAGTAAAAAAGTTCAATCTGCTTACACATTCAAATCTCTGCACGCAAATTGAGGGAAAAGAGTGAACTTCAGTCAATTCGCCCACACAAATAGAATAGAACCCACGTTCTACGGGCTCTTTTCCTCCTTCGGTGAAATATCAGAGCAATTCCCAGGGCTCTTTTCTGTTGTTTGCTGAAATACATGTTCAGCAAAGTTGTTGAGTAAGTACTTGAGGTTCTGTCTTTGCCTTATTTCTCTCGCTCTCTACTTTTTAAAATAGCGCTTCCGTGACTACATATCTAGGACGCTTGTCATGTGGAGGACTGAGTGGCACATCAAGTCTATTCTGAGCGTTGCGTTGACGCCCCAATGCTAGTCATGTGTAAACAGCTTAATTGGCTACTACTGTTGTTATCACGTGACACGCTGCGCGTATTGGATCATATTTTTTTTCTCCCCTCCGATATCCGATCCAGCATTCTGGGCCACTATCGACCCGATACCGATGCCGTGGATCGGATCGGGACATCCCTAGTCCTCTTTGGTTATACCACCTGACACCGCCTACTGATTGGACAAGAAAGATCTGAGAGGTTTACTATGGGCCTGCCCCTCTGACTCTCAACTCAGAGAGCATATAATGAGCTAAGAGAACCCTGGACCTCTAGGCCACATGGGTGAAGCATCCTCATATATCCTGTAGCAGAAGTGAAGATGGCTTTTTGTGATTTACATTATAATTTATTGCATTACATTATTGTCATTTATTAGTCACTCTTATCCTCACTTAACTACGTTACAATTTTTAGGTTACCATTTATACAGCTGGATATTTACTGAGAAACTCTGGCTTAAGTATCTTGCCCAAGGGTACGGCAGCAGTGTCTCGGCAGGCACCGGGGCCTTATGGGGATGGCTATTTACCACTGAGGACGGCTGTAGGTACCAGGTCTGAGAGTGTCTATTTGGACCAAGGCTGAAGACGCCTTATTTTCCTCTCAAACGGTGAGATGTTTCTAGGAGTCTTGCCCCCAGATCTCCCAAATTCAAACCTGCATTCCTGGCCCCTCCTCCTCCTCCTTTGGTCCAGCCACCCTCAGTCCAGGGGCCAAGATGGCAGCAAGAGAACAGGACGCCAAGCCTGCCAGCAGCGCTCATCCAATTTCCTCCCGTCAGCGCCATTTGGCCGGCTTCGGCCCCGCGCCTAATCTCGCGCTGACAGGCGCTCCGGTGGCCCTGGACCCGGGCCAAGCCTCTGCCAGAACCCCCCCACGGCTTCATCATCCCGGGCCAATCAGAAGGGGAGCAAAACAGAGGTTTTAGTAACCGTTATCGTCGCCGTTGTAACCCTCGTCCCCTCTCCGATCTCGGCGGCGGTCCCGGCAGAGATGCGGGCGGCAGCAGCGGGGTGGCAGGCTGGCCCCAGGATAACCCCGCCGGCTCTTACAGGAGGCCTGGACCGGAACTAATCTGCCGCTTAATTCGAGACTGTGGTGCATGAGGTCCTCCAGACAGGACGGGTTTATCCGAACCCGAGTCCCGAGTCAGAGGAGGGGGAAGCGTGGCGTATCAGTGCTCCTCTGACGCCGTCTTTCAGCCCCTCTGTAATGAGAAATTTCACACTCTCCTCCCACAGTCAGTTATCGCATCCTGTGAAATCCATGCGCATTTTTAAAGCACTGGGCACCTCAAAAATAAGTCAAATATTACATACTGAAGAGGCACTCTGGCGTTTCACCAGGAAATGGGAGTTTAATTATTTCACTTTAATAAAGAGGTTCTGATTGGCCTGACTAGTCATCGGCCTATCTCTATAATACAGCCTCAAAATAGCTCCAGGAAAAATGCAGGTTGTTACATTGCCACTGATGTGAGCAGAGCAAGCAGAATAAAGAGTCTGTCTGGATCACTCACCAGCAGTAAACAGAGACAGACCTAAATCACTGCCATGGAGAGTCATAATAATATTAACCGTATAAAGCTACTAATGCCACAGTACAGACCGACACCAAAACCACATAGACCTGCCATACAAGGTTAAAACAGACATCCACAATCCACAAAGATGAACAGATGGCATTATAAACTAACTGATACATAAAACAAAACATACTAACCAAAAGAGGTGGCATATGAAAGACTCGAGATAATAACAAAATTAAACAATAATTACAAGAAATTGACATGTAAGAATAAAGTGTAAAGCGGAAAACTAGAGGACACTGGGTCATCATACAGATACCTAGGCAAAACATGGAGTTACTTCTTTGCTTTTTTGGTAAATACTGTCTGTTGCGTACTGAACCCTGAAAGAAATGTAATGTATAAAATTTGGGCGGCAGTGTAGCATAGCAATAAGGAGCAGGGCTTGTAACCGAACGGTTTCTGGTTCAATTCCCCTTGGGCAATGTACTTTTGCCAGAATTGCCAGCTGTATAAATGGATAACATGCAAAAACAGTAACCAAGTTCAGGGTAAAATCACACAGCATCATCACATTTTACCTTATCCGGCTGGTTGCAGCTGTGCCCCATTTGGGAGTCAAACCTGCAACCACTTTGTCATCGACCGCCACCACACTGCCACTGAGACACCCCTGAAACTCATATTCCAATTCTGTTTCCCCCTGCACAGCGCTCCTGTAATGAGTGCAGGTGTCGTTGCACACGGGGGGAGGAGGGTGCTGAAGATCAAAAATAACTTCGCAACTTCAAACGTGATAATTGGTAAAGAACACAGCCCGAGACAGGCACGCAACACCCGGCTTCAGTTGGCTCCACCTCATTTCAGCTAGCAAGCTCCCCCTGTTGGCGCCCGACTGGAAAAGGTATCACTAGTCCAGCATGACAGCATGACGGCCAGCATACAGAGAGTACAGTGAGAGAGAAATCTAAAGGCCAGAGTCCATGGCTTCACTCCACTGACCTCTGCTGTGCTCTCATTGACATCATTAACTCATTCACCCCACATAAACAGTGCCTGTTATCACAGGTACAGCGCTCAGTGACCAGTCGGCGCGGTAACTCAATTAAAACCAAAACAAGTGTGCTGCTGCGCTTCAACGGCCCATTAGACAATGCTTTTTCAGAAGAAGAAAAAATAACATCTTTAATAAATGAAAGCAGCCGGGTGCTCTTTGATCTGCCAAGCGGACCTATGCCACTTCACGCAGCGATGAATATGCATGAACAGATGAGATCATAAAGGAAGCCAGCCGGCACGCAACCGCAAAGCGGTAAACGGCACCAGCCGAAAAACACCAGAGCCCTCTTTCCCTGACGTTATGGTTAAGGCGGGAAGCTGTGTGTTCACAGGGCTCTGCCGATGACTCTAAAAGAAAAAAAGGCAAAATTTATGAATTCATAACACCCTTTGCATGCTTTGCATATTTGTTCATCTCGGGGTGAAGCCTGGAGATGTCCTGCCTGCTTCAGCTGCAGGGAGTCTCAGGAAGGGCTCGTCCCGGCCCTGTCTGCTGACGACACAGGAGGTGAGTGCTGCCGGGGGGGGAGATATCACCCCCGGCGTTTCCGAAACGCAGCCCGGCACCTCGCCGGAGGTTTCCACGCTATCAAACCCCACGCTGACTTCAATAACAGCAAAAAAAAAATTCCGTAATGATCTGGGCGTACTTTGGAAAGCTTTCATCCAGCTTCAAACGCCTTAACAGCTGCAGCGCTCAGCTCGTAATGTCTTATTTCGGAACGAGGCTGCATGCCTGTTCTGCTGACTCTGTTTTCAGCCACAACTTCAGCACTGACCTTGGTGAGATCGCCACTCATCAACATTATTAACGACAGAATTTTTTATTAATTTATATAATAAATAATAACAATGAACTATCTAAGTGATTTATTTGAAAGGGACAGTGCACATTAATCAGACATGAATAAGGAGCTGAGTCACGGCTCTCAAAGGAAGCATGCGGCCATGGGGGAAACTCAGGTGAAACTCGGGAGAAACTCAGGTGAGGACGTCCCTTGGACCCTCCCTTAGGCACTGGCAGAACCCTCTCTTCTGAGGATCTCTCACTGGTGGCCTGTCTAACACCTACCATAGCTTGCACCCCACTGTCACTGTCCTGTCTGCCAGCCACAAACATGAAAAATGTTACAAATCTCAGTAAACAGACTCTTGCCATTGTGTATAAGGGAAAGCGGCGGACCAGTTTTAAATACCTGTGTGATTAATCTCATGTGCTACTTATCTGTTGCATTCTGAGAAAGTGCTGATCCTTATGTCTGTTCTTTTAGAAGTTAAAGATTCCAGATGTGGATATGAATCACTGCACAAGCCATGTTCACTCCTGGCTGCCTAGTGCCAAACCATGTGACAATGCACAGGGCTCACTTCCTGTATGGACAGGAAATGAAGGAGTGGCTGTAAAAGCTGATCAGCCAATCCAAGTGATCCGTTCGAAAACACGAAGAACTGAACCTCTAGAAAATAAAGATTAAAACCAAAGAGAGGAGAACAGGAATACAGGAATACAGAATCACAGGAATACAGAATCCAAGAAAACAGGCCATCAGGTCGGACTGCAGGAAATCCCAGTTAAAACCAAATATAATTGCACTACCATGAACCAGAAACGTGTGCGCCAAAGACCAGTGCCTTACAGTACACAAGCAGTGACGAGAACACTGGGTTTCAACGAAGAGGGAGACATTCACAGCATTTCACAGGGGGCAGCACAAAAGATGATGTCACTGTTTTTGTGGTGCATATTTTGGCAGGGCTCCCGATCAATTACCTGCTGTGACTAAGCACGGATTTGTAGCAATTACCTGTGATTGCATGAAACAAGCATCTCAAACACAGAGTGCCGCTGCTTCCAGGAACTACACTGGAGCCCACAATCCCGCTGTACTCATTAAACGCAGAAACGATAGTCCAAATCTGCAGACCGATTTCACATGGAGAGATTGGTGAAACTCCCATCATAAATTTTGCAATGCAGACTACAGCTGAGTTTTAAAACAATGGGGATAGTAACAAAGGCCAAAATAAGATATTAACTCATTAAATACACTGCATCAAACAAGTGGTTTGCAGCCGGTAAAATAAGCTGACGCAGGTCTGTTTTCTCTGGGGGCCCATTTGCACGACGGTACCAAATTACTATCATCTGCAGTATTCTATCCCATCCCAAAGGCTGTGGTTCAGTATTGAAGAGAGAAATGAATCATGCATGTTCTAGATAGTTTGAAATGTCACTAAGCTGACATTCTATGAGAAAAAAACAAAAACAATGATTTATATTTCATCACCTTCTTGCTGCGTTGTCGAAACAGCAGACGGCCAAAGACCTCTGAGACAGCTATTCTGTCCAATACACCACTATGTCCCTCCACACACATTCTGACATTATTTCATTAAGGGTTATATATTATGCAATACTGTATATCATATTCTATATCACAATGTTATATTACCACACACTACATTAGACAGTAATACACAGTAATAACATGTAATATAATCTCATTTATTCCAAGGGTGCACAATGATGGCATTCATTTATTATACATTATTGTCATTTAGCCGATGCTGTTACCCAGAGCAACTTGCATAGGTTATTATTTTGCATGGTTTCCATTCGTACAGCTGGATATTTACTGAGACAATTCTGGGTTAAATACCTTTCCCCACTAGGGAATCAGCACCATTTCGGTTATAAACCCTGCTCCTTACCACCATGCTACACAATTGCCCAGATTATTTATTGTAATAATAACAATATTATTATCACATTATTGCATTCATTATTCCATTACATTCATTAATACATTATTTATTATTGAAATAACAAATGAAATATAATATTATTTATTTATACAAAGTTATAATAATATCTTATTACAAATAAACATATATTTATAACATCAATATTACACATACATACACACACAAACAGTTCACAGATCTCCAGCTGACCCCAGACCAGCATCTCCTGTTCAGCTGTGATCTCAGTATGTACGCAGAAATACAGATGTGTGAGATGTGGGAATGCTGCAGGACTGCAGGAGTTTTTCTTCACGGGAGAACTCATTTTCCCCAGTCCTTCTGTGCATGCTACCTTAACCCAGGTTTCAATGACTAATTAATTTTACTTCATCAGGTTTCAGTCATGTGAAAAATAACAACAAAAAAAAAAGTAAATAAATAAAATAAAAGCAGCAGCTCCTTGCTACTTCCCCAACTGAATGAACGCCTAGGGCTCTCCTATGAATGATAACTTGTGGTTTACCTTTTACATTCAATCGCAGATTGCAGACCCTCTCCCCTTTGACTCAAACTCAACATCTAGTGGTAAACACTTGTTACTGCACCCCTTTAGCGCGAACATCATAAGATGCAGACAAACATACTTATGCCAAATTCAATGCCTTCTTATCATTAGAAATGGGTATCTAATTGGACCGTTAAACTACTTTTTTCAGTTCTACAGTAAAAAAAAAATCAATAAGCATTTGAGTGCTTTCTCCAGGGAGAGTGTGATCCCTGGAGAAAGTAAATGGCAAATATATGGAGACTCCACAAGCTCAGACAAACACGTCCCCTTTGCATTTCACACTCGCTCACAACCATCCTGGGTACCTTTTTTTAGAAACGGCTGACAGAGAAACAACAAGGAGATGGAAATCGTCTCGTTTTCAGTACTGTCTGTGTGAAAGAGCCGCACTCATTCTGTTTGGCACATCATTAGCGCCAATTCAGTAACAGGCACTCGCTATCAATGGAAAGACGCACAAAAGCTCTCAGCTAAGCAAAGTACACACTTTGAAAGAGGGGCAGTGATTTCAGGTTTTGAAATTAAAATTTCACCTTCCTTTTCATGTTTTTTATTATTATTATTATTTGCAATATTGAGCTCGATTCTGGTGGGGATCATATTCCTGTCAGTAGCAAACACTTTGATTAACTTACCCAGCCCTACAGTGAGATGAGATTGCATCTAAGTTACCTCAAGCACTAGGCTTTCATTTCTAACTATAGACAAGTCAATATTTCTCTGCAGTCTTCACTGATTGTTTTGACCATTTTAAAGTATTTTTAAAATGTGCTTTTCACAGCTTAGAGACAAAAGCCAAAAGCAGCATTAAACTCAATTCTTGACTGTATATGAAGAAGGAAAAACTGCACGGTGTGCGCTTCTTAAAGACACACTGCAGGAAATGTAAGTCACCCAGAAATGGTTCCTTTGGCTTCTAATAAACTGACCATACAGTAACCATTTTTTTTCTTTTATAACCCAAAAATCTTGTCCCAAAGCCCACTTACTATCCTTTAATATGAAGATTCATTTCCGTGCTGAATCCTAAACATACATACGGTGGACGGCAAAGATGAATTAACAAGTCAATAAAGCCGTCAATATATTTAGCAATGTGATGTGAGACTAAACCCACATTCTGCATATATACATTCCTCTGCCTTAAAGGAAGGGGATGGCAGCCAGGAGGTCACAATGATAGATAAAGGTGGCATTTACAGTTTAAATCATTGCATAAGGCAAAACCACATTTACCAGGGATGTGGAGAGGAAGACATTTAGTTCTGTGGTGAAAGGTGTTGTAGAAAGTGGCTTAGGTAACGGTCTTCACTTCACTAACCAGGTCACTTCCCAGTGGACTGAAATCCAATCAATGCCATCGTTTTCTGTGAAGACTGTTCAATGAACAAATTCAGTTTTGATTTGTTTTCAGAATTGCCTGAACTGAAATGAAATTGACTCCAACTGTGTATCAGACACCTACATTCTTCCAAAAAAACAAACAATAGAAACAACAACACATTACTAAATTATTTTCATTATTATATTCTTATTAAATATTCCATAATAACTGCCACCTGCTTGCACGATGCATTGACTGGCACAGGTATCAACAGTGGTATAGCTGTTTACTG
The DNA here is from genome assembly GCA_019176425.1 of Megalops atlanticus. Taxonomy (NCBI): domain Eukaryota; kingdom Metazoa; phylum Chordata; class Actinopteri; order Elopiformes; family Megalopidae; genus Megalops; species Megalops atlanticus. The sequence goes on from CM032876.1 coordinate 7,183,805, forward strand.
AGCTGAGGTTGTAATAGACAATAGTTTCAATGTGTCATGATTGCCTAGCATTTTCTGAAATCGCTATCTGCTGAAAGCATCTAGGATCTCTATGTATAAACTTAAAAACATAAATTATGCTGCACATAATTTAAGTTTGGAAGGTTATAGGTTCTGACCTATTATATAATGATGCCTGAGGCAAGACGATTAGGGGGAGAAAGGTGCACCGCCAAGGACTGTCTTACTAAAACTTTGACACGGATTTAAGGATTTAAATCCTCAGCATTTGCTGAGAGTGTAGTTAATATTCCATCCGTGACTCCCGTCTCTCTTTAAACCCTCCGTAGCAGTTCTCTCAGTTTGCCTAACCGCCGCATTCATTTATCACGCCCACGACTCGCTCCCGACGTCTTACCGGGGCGCCGAGGAGTTCTCAAGCGTTTCGAGAGCTAATGTTTATAGCTGTTTAATTCCACGACGCATTAATTCGACCAAAACTTGCAGGCCCACGGCGAAAGATCGCGAATGACGCGAATGTGGAGCGTCAGCGCGTTCCTGCTCTGTGCGCTTCAGAACCACGGACAGCGCCATGTGCTGCGCATTCAGATACACCGAGCTGAAACACCTGGGTCTCTCTCTGCAGCTCTTCAGCGCACAACGACATCAAAATCTGATTAATTTTATAGTCTCAGATGGTAAGACTTTATTCAGGTAAAATATATTATCATTTAGGTATCCTCTGAAAATAAGCCTCGGGCAATACAGTAACCGTTATATTCACTGAAGTTGCTATAAACAAAATGACTAGTATTTACTTATTTCACTTACAGTGCAGTTTTTAGTTTAGAAATAATATCGGTTATTATTTCTAAAGTACGTAAGAAGGGCCTACTTTTCACAAACAAAGGCGACCCCTACTGCTTAAACGTTTTCAGGGCACACCAGAGATGCCGCAATAACGCTCAGCTAACACAGAAAGGTTTACATGGCTTGACTTAAATGACTTCACTCTACACTAGTGCATATACTTTCCAAATTCCACGCACACATACTTTAATACTTACAGCATAAAAAGTACGCTTTTCAGCCGACAGGATTTTAGAGATTAAACTTAATTACTATCATACACACATAGTCAAGCTAGCATCGCCGAGCCTTTATTAACAGTTTTTAATTATTGTTTTTAATGATATCACAATCGTTAACATTAAAAATATTCAGTTTTCACCAAAATGGGGGCGTGGAGCAGAAACGAAGAGGAAATTTCTTTTATACCTTGTAAGTTTGCTGTCTATTTACATGCCTCAGAACTAGAAACCGCACCCCCTAAACTGTTTTAGAGCATTTACCAAAGGAGTTTTCGTAACAGAACAATTTATTCGAAAACGGTGCGGCGCCGTCAGCAGCTACCTTCAGAATATTACGGATCGAGTAATGCTCACTGCGGGACTGGAGCTGGCACGCCATCTGTTTGATTTATTGCCCATATTCTTAGAGACTTGCAAACAAATAGCCCAGAAATATCGACCCAGTAAGGCTTAACTCTTGAATCCATAGAGGGTCATCGACAGAGCCGTCACGAGCGAGCCGTTAGCGGGGCAATACACAAAGTGATTCCTCTGAACACTGAGAAACGGGTTTCTGGGGTTGTGACAACTAACAGAGTATTTAATTAATAGATTATTAATGCGATTAACAGATTGATCGACCGCATTGAGAAACCAAAGCTGCAGCTCGGCAATCTATGATCCAAAACAGCGGTAAGCATGTCTGTAAAACCCAAACTATTCTCATAAAAACAGAGGAGACAAGTTTCAAATAATGCTAACGCAGTCGTCTCATAGGCAGCAGAGAGACAGAGAAGCACCTACGGCGCTGTACCTTCCAGATAAAAACACGAGAAATGTAAAGATTTCTGCGACGTGTTGTAACCTTTTTGTAACCTTTTTTTCCAAGGGCATTCTTGTAAAGTAAAGGTGCGAGACAAAATGAAAGTGGGTGTATTTATTAGCAAAGATCCGCTTGCAGGTTAATACCACATCTGGGTTAAACAACCTAAGCACCAACGGCGCAGGGGTAAAATGGACACAAGCACCTGACAAACACAAGAGAGGGGTAAGAACAAGATTTCTCTTACATCCTCGTCTTCGCACTCACTCCTGTGCTGATAGCGGAAACGAGGACGGCCGTCTTGCAAGGGGCGTGTGGTCTTCCCCGCATTGTCCTCTTCGGCGCTCTGTCCGCCGAGCAGACGGCTGGCTTCAGGTAGAACGGGAAAGGACCTGTTCGTGTTAATCTTTCCCGTAAATCTCTGATACAGCGAAGCCATAGGTGAAATCAAACAAGCTACTGCATGTCACAACAGAAGACCGGTTTCGCGTAAAACGATTTTTTTCTGCTTTATTGTTTTGGCGTTTATCACCAGAGCTGATACCCAATGGTTCCGATTACGGGGACGGTACCGAAAGAAATCCTCAAAGACGCTCAGTTAAACTGATTTCACGAGATCAATCATTTCAAACCTCTGAAATGTATAAATTATTCCAGACGTTTGTGGTCAATATTTTTGGCCGCTTCACGAAAGCTGCACGCAGTCCAAAGAGGTGCATGTATGAGTTTAAGTCTGCTCTATATTCGAAGCACGTTGTTTCTCCTCTTCAAGTCCGTTGGGGGGTATGGAGATCCTTCTGTCCACGCAACGCAAGAGCAATTTAGTTTTTTTCCGCCCACAAAACTTGAAAAAAAGGATGCCCGGTTGCGATGACACAATAAAATATACAGAATTCAAAACGAGTTGCTCGGGGAAGAAGGCTCCAGCACAATCGTATTACTCTACCGATGTTTTCTGCATTTGGACACAGTAAAAACTGTTCAAAGACTAATCTCCCCAGTAGATCGCTCTCTAACACACAAATAAACGGAACGCTAGTGCAGCGCCTCTTGGTCAGTGCAAAGAAATAAAACAGCTAGTCTGTCAGATACAGAGAAAAAAGAATTATCGCTGCATTACTGCGAACAGGGCTTCACGGAATTTGTATTCCTAGTTTATAATCTTCTATTTTTTTTCTGAACAGCGCTGCAGCCGCAGCCATAAAAAATACTCGAGTGCCCCCTTGTGGCCAATGCAGGTACAACACTCGCAAGGAAATGGAAAAACGTCACTCTTCCATGACACCGCCTGCTGTTCGCTAGAATAGTCGGGCTAATCTCATTAATGAGATTTAATTGTTAAGAGCGAGAGATCAAAATAATTAACAGTCGAGGAAAATGGAAAAAAGAAAGCTCTCTGCGCGAACTGGACGACTGCCTGGCAGAAATGAGATTAAGTGTTATGGATAGCTACTGTTCAGCACAGAAGTGAGTGCCGTTGTCCTGCAAGTTTAATCAACACCATATCCTACATAACTCCTTTAAATTTAAAACCTTCTCAGTCTGATTGTTAGGTGACTGATTCCTTTAACCAATACAGCTGCTCCGGCCAACTATTACAACATTTCTGCCTTAAATAATTTTTAAAACATGGTTTATGTATACAGATATCCTTTGACATTTGTGTGTACTACTTTTGATACCCGGTGACTCATCCACAGGTGATTCGCAAATATGGGTGTCGACTAACCATAACTATTGTACCATGACTTTTTTGTCCTGTTTTTAAAATCTCAGTTAAGAATCTATACAAGACAGCACCGATACAGTCGTTCCAAAGACAATATCAATTTCCCTTAACGTTTCGACGATATGTAGCCCACGATATGACAGTTTCACCACTTCTGTTCCATCACCTTTAGGATTCCATTAGTATATTCAATTAATTGTTGTTGTGACGATAAAAATGCATATATCTTTACGTCAAGTAAACGTAATGGTTGAATGACATCATAGTATGCAGTAACCCAACAACAGCTTGAACAGGCAAGCACATACAGTACATGTCAAAAGGTAGCCAAGCGTTGAAATGAATCATACTTAAGGTAAAATCACATCTGATAGCAGTTCTAAACTTTAGGTCAACAGTGATGTGTTGACTTGACTTCACATGAAATGACCCCTTTGGCTTTTTTGCATCAATGGCACTGTAGGAATATGGGTTGTTTCACCTGATACCAAAAGTCTAGTGTATGTCAAGCAATCAGCCAGTCACCAGAAAAGGCTGTTTCTGTGCTCTGAACAGAATTAATTTACTCACATTGTAATTAATGACATTTTTTTTCCTGATAGTCACATCTAATCACTCAGCATTGTTCATCAGCTGACAAGCACTAATTAGCTTTGATTCCTTGGTGGCTGTCACTGCACAGTTAACTACACTGAGCTCCTAGCACTCATCTAAGACCGGCTTTCAACAGTTTGCAATGAATTTTGATCTTATTTCTGTCTCTTTCTTGCCTTTTTTCTGTCTGTTCATTGTACTGATGGCAGTTGAAAAGAGTGACACATCCTGCAGCTTCTGCAATGCCCCCTTTCGATATTTTTTGAACATATTTGCCATGACCTGAACGCTATCAGAATACCTTCTAAAGTACTTCAGCTTCTTGGAACCATTTTCCTTTTCTCTGCAGACTGCAGGTCTTTCAGCATGTTTGACTGTATTTAATTATTGCAGCGCTGGGATTAGTGTCGGAGAAACGCTGAAGTCAATCCATGTTAATTCCTGTGACAGATGTTCAGACTGTGCACAGCACATTTCTGGTGGACGTTAACTTTCCATCATTATTCGTCCTTAAGGCATTCATCGTAAAAATGTCCATAAATACAACACAAACCTATTCCTAGATCGTGTTCAGCTCTAGAGTGATCTCTCCTCTCCTCTACAGTGCACAAAAGTATTCTTTTCAGAGTCAATATGGATGCTTTATCTAACCATATCAGACCACTGGGTGCATGCTCCTCCAAACACTTTCACATATTCATCGACTTCCCAAAAAGAGCTTCAGAACAAGGGTGTGTCTACTAAGTATATAACACAATATGAATAATGCTGCTGGGTCTTTAAAGCTGAACTGTGCTCTGCCTGTTCCAGCTGAGGTAACATTTGCCATGCTGTCAGTACAGTCGCCGGTTGAGCCCATTCCAAACCTGCCCCCCTCTGGTTACCAGCGGTGGCCCCGGGGAAGCAAACAGACGTCGGGTAATTAGGTTTGAGCGAGCCGGCCATTTGCATAGGAGCTGGATCTGACGCACGTTTGGCAGTTGTTGGTAAAACCCCGTTCTTGGAAACATGCTGGAGGTGTGTAAGTATCCATAGTTCATCATCACCATTGTCCTCTCTCTGTTCTACTGGTTTTCTGTTCCAGTGTGTTTCAGTGGAGTTTCTCCTTCTCTCACTGAAATCAGGGAATCATTTTCCAGTGTGCTCTGTGCAGACTCTGCCTTTTCTGTTTTTTTTTTTTTTTTTTTATTTAATTTAATTTCATTTTATTTTATTGTTTTTCATTCCCCCTGGCAAACGAACTGTACGGCAGTTTATGTTATATTACCGCTACAAAATTGCACTGTAAAAACATTCTTGTTTCATTCTGTCACGCCTGAAACACATCGGAAAAGCAGATTGGTATTAAACCCAATTAACACTAATTCACTCTGTGACCTAAAACAATGAATGGAACAACAGATTAAGCCTGACAGAGGCCCAGCACCTGTGGATGTAATGGGAAGCCATTAACAAACATAATCTGACAAAACACCTTTGCATTTGTTTATACAAACACAAAAAGAGCTCCAACCACACATTTCCTTAGCAGATATACTGTAAATCCCTTCCAGATTGTATAAAACTATATCCATAAAGCCAGTTATTTCTGCAGAACAAAGTACAGCATAGTACCATCAGCATATGCATTGTACTGTGAACCATTGTATCATTGTGTCCTGACCTTTGTGTCATGATGTTGTGAAAGGATCACCCACACACAGCTCCAACGCAGTGTTCTTTACATGTGAAAAGAAGTCCTTCGCAACGACCTTGCTGTGACACACAAAGCACTAACAATGACTGATACAACGATTGAAACTGGCATGAAACCATTTAAGACCCTTATATAATTTTAATGAATTAATATTACCAGTATATCTATTGTGAGATCTGACGGAAACGGCCAAAAAATATATTTCATTGTGTTCTTTTTGCACGGCACAGAGAAGGTAGTATTGGAAATATCTTCTGTTAATCATTTGCAGTTCTGTGCACTCAGAAGACAAGAAAGGATCGGTCAATTGGGAGAGATTATGCATGTTGTATCTGACAGCACATTACAATGGCATTCAGATTTCAATATGATTTTGCGTGCATTTCGTGGAAGAATATATCGTATAAATCCTTTGCACTCAGTTGTTTTTTTGCCTTTTTTGGGGGGAGGGGGACAAACTGCAGGCATGACAATGTACTTGTGAGAGAGTGATTTGTAATCTTTAATCTCCCTGATCCCACCGATACAGCCCTTGACAAAAGTTCTAGCATCTAGCATCTGTCAGATTACAAATCATGAATTACTTTCCGAAGAGACACACTCCTGTTGTTCTCACATGCCTGCCAATCGGCACCTAATTGACACCTGACTCAACAGGTGTCTCTCTAGATGCCTCCCAATTAATGACTCCAATTAAGTCTTTAATGCCAGGAATTGGAAAAAAAAAATAGGAGCCATCTCCAAAAAACAAATGTGACCACCCCTATTACATATGAGCCTTCAAAAAGCTGAGGCCAGCTTTATTTGTATATGGTCCACATGCATGCTTTTTGGCTGTATACGTCATTTTCTGGTAGATGGGAGAGTTACATTAATCATTTTTGGAAACAGACACTTCAGCCCTCTCTCTGATTCCCACACTGCTTTGTGCGCCAGGCATTAGTAGCCCTCAAATACAAAACACGATATCAAGATTTTAGCTTTAGATTACATGGATAACAACACATAAATACTCAGCCACCCGCTCTCAAAGACACACACATACACAGAAACACAGAGACACACACACAGACACACACACACACATGCACACACACACACACATGCACACACACACACACACACACACACACACACACACACGTACATGCATACGCACACACATGCACACGCACACACAAAGATCTTAATTTCCCGAAGCTTTCGAGCGGAGTGAGCTTGAGCACCGGCGCTGATCTGAGATCTCACCTGTCGCCTTATCTCCCTCTCAGTGAAAAATCCTGCAGTGGTAATTGTGATAAATACCTCAGTAAATTTCATTACGGACGAGGTGGCCTCTCGAAGCGGGAGATAAGGACTCCACCGGAGCGCGTGCATGATGGGAAGGCACTGAGCACAGAGGCTCGCTCAGCGATGAAAGGGGATCTCAGCGGGTGAGCGCGCTTATCTGGCACGGAGGGCCCGGCCCGACTGCCAATCAGAGGTCAGACCACACCGCGGCGCACCCGGTTGGCCCTGGCTCGGACAAGCACTCGGTTACCACGGCAGCAGGGCGGTGTAGGGAGGCCGGTAACCAGTAGGCTGCGTGTTTAAGTCCCTGGTATGGCATTGCAGTTGTGCCCCGATTCATTTCCAGATGCATGAAAGGCAGCGGCAGTGTGACTTAGTGCTTAAGGAGCCGGACTTATAACAAAAAGGTTTGATTCGGTTTGATTCCCCACTGGGGCACTGCTGCTGCTTTCCCTTGCGGGCAAGGTATTTAACCCACAATTGCCTTAGTAAGCATCCAGCTGTATAAATGGATAACATTGTAAAGACATGGTAACCAATGTAAGTCGCTCTGGGTAGGAGCATCTGCTAAATGCCAATAATATAATGTAAAATGAAAGGACAAGACAGCTGTGAGCTGCTTGCCTACTTCTTGTAAGACACATTACATAACTGCAATTTAGCAGATGCTCTTACACAGAGCAACTTACATAGGTTACAGTTTTTACACACTATTGATTTATTCAGCTGGATATTTACTGAGACAATTCTGGGTTCAGTACCTTATCCAAGGGTACAGCAGCTGTGCCCCAGCGGGGAATCAAGCCAGCAACCTTTTGGTTACAAGCCCTGCTCCTTACCACTATGCCACAGGACTCCCTGATTGCTGCCGCCTGCTGACTCCTCCCTCACAAACACCTCTCCCGTAATTTCACTGCGTTTTGCCCGCCTGGTGCTGTATATCTGGGGCACTTCTCTGTCATCATGGTTGAAAAGACTGGCCGTCTCTCAGGACGTAAACTACACGCCCAAAATAAACATTGTGTGAAGACTAAACTAACAGCCATTAAAACTCCATTTACAAATCCGCTGATGGTCAGGCTCTGGTCTTGAACCAATCAGAAACCCTACACATGCGGATGTTTAAACTGCAAAGGTCGTTGGAAGTACAAAGGGCTGCCCCATTATCGCCCGCCCGGCCATAGAAATCCCATTGCTATTAGACCTTCATTAATAGCTTGGCTGAAAACAGACACACTGATTGGCAGGTCATTAATTGTCATTTAGCCAACATTTTTATCCAGGTCCTCTCTTAATCACCTTGAGGTGACGTTTTACAGTTATACATATAAAGATTTGAAACACAACGACAGCATTCACTGCTGAGACACGTGTATCCCTTACTCTAATCATCATTTACACATGTAATTATACATACAAAACCACTAATTTTGAACATTTTTTACTAATGTTTTTTGCAGAACTACATTGTATAAAATATTCATTGCAGTTATTTTCTTTTTAATACGTTTACAGCACAGTGGTGACTTGAGGTAAAGAGTTTGTCTGTTCACGTAGCGTTTGTCAGCTCGGAGATTAATAGCACTTATTATAAATACACTGAGCGCTATTAAATGCATTTCTGCAATTTTATTGATTGAACGAAACCACGCCTCCTGGAGCCTGACAAGTGCTCTCATTGTATAGACGGCTAAATGGAAGACTAATGGCATGATGGACGTTTTTAATTTTCCCGTCGCAGGAAGCCCTGCTTTTTCCGCGGAGTACGGCGCGCTGCCTTCTTTTTTGCGCGAACGGACTTAGAAAACCGTTGCGGCACCAGGTCCCCCTTCCCGGCGTGCTGTTCTGGTGCATGTCCTCAGCAGACATTGCGAAATTAATTTCAGAGCGTTTTTTAATCCCACGAAGGCAGTCAGGTGACTCCGTCCATCGATTCTGCTTAGCGTTTGATTTCTCTGCATTGAACGGATTCCCTCTGCCGGAGCAGCCAAAGTCTGCGCCTCTGCTGTCTCTCAGCCTGTGTTCTTCTCCCTTCCATCTCTGGAGCGACAGTCTGGGGCTTCACAGGAGTGCATCTAAAAGACAACTTCTCCCAATCGAGCAATCCTTTTCTGTCTGCTTTGACTGCACAGAACTACATAGGATCAATAGAAGAATATTCCCCATGCTTGCTTCTTTGTGTCATGCAACAGAACATGATGAAATATATTTTTGGCCATTTTAGTCAGATGTCACGATAGATATACTGGCTACATTAATTATTTAAAAATATATTTTAATGCCAAAGAAAGTGTGCATGTCATTGGGCACATTCACGTTATTACATTATTGTCACTTAGAGGACACTTAACCAGAGTGACTCACATAGGTTACAATTTTATCCATTTACACAGCTGGATATTTAATGAGGCAGTTGTGGGTTAGGTAGCTTGCCCAAGGGTACAACAGTAGTGCCCCAGCGGGAAAGAGAACCAGCAGCCTTCTGGTTATGAGCCCTGCGCCTTATCAATATGCTAAACTGCTGCCTCATTTATGTGTCTTACATGCCAACTTTACCACATGTATATACAGGTTTAGAACAAATGTGCTACATCCCATGCATCTGAGATCTACAGTGGTCCTCAGGTGAGCAAAAGGCACATCTAAGGGTCTTATTTCTGCAATAAAACAAAACAAGGTCAAGTTTACAATTATGCCTTAATGCCTCTCCACACAAATGAATCAACACTGGCATCTAGTGGATGATACAATAATTTACTTATTTTCCTGCACGTCCTTGCATTACGCACATCCTTCAAACCAGTTTGATTTCATTTCGAACTCGGCGACCGTGTCCGAGCTGTACTGTGACGTGGGGTGAATGAGCGAAAAGAAGGCGGAGGAGAGTGAGTCTGGCCACTCTGAAACATAAACCCTTCCAATCCAGCAGGCTTATTCTGTACGCCCGGCCCAATTTGTTCCCCCATCCATAACAGAGTGCAGATCTGTCCCCTCACCCCCTCTCCCGAGCTCCCTCGTCTGGGACTTCATACAGGCGGAGGGGCCCACTGCGGATCGCCCCTCGGCCAGTTGATGGATGTTTTCTCATCCTCCTCTTTCACCTTAGGAGCCACACAGAAAAATAAAATGTCTAATTTTTCCCAGAGGCCTTTGCTACTGAAGCTCATAGCGGTTTTAGACTGTGCGGTCTGCGAACAACAGGCTATGGACGACAGGCTATGGACGACAGGCCGTTGACTGGATATCAAGGGCTTTCGAACACCCATGCCAACGTGGGCCCAAAATGTGACACCTGTTATATCCCCGACCTTGACCTAACCTCTGCATCCTCTGTTCTGACTTTGCGAGGCACAGTAGATTCTTTCATTACACAAAACATTCTGCGGCTCTCAAGGTCAAACACCGAAACAACAGAGCCTTGCTTTCTTTTCCCCGAGCACCACATGAAACTCCAGTTATTATCTGTGTAAATAATGAATCTACATTCGCTCACACCTTTAGGCAGGAAAAATGACTCATTTCAGGTAATCATCTGTATTATCAGCAGAGCTCTCACGGTCTCCTTTCATAAATATTTATTACAACTAATAAAACTCACATTGCTTTTTTTCATTTTTTGTCAATTAGCAGGAATTGGAATACTGATATAAATAATCCATTAACCAGCATCCCCCTTCCCCCCTTAAGATCAGGCACCTCAGTCTGTTAGAAAACAGCACCTCAGGATACATCAGTACTCCACAGATGCACACACCGTATTGCTTTCCTGTGGTCACACCACACTTATCCCTGCAAACAGGATATCAATCTGTCATCTGAATTGAGGGATTTCTCACCCCTTTGTGCCGTAGTGCAGAATCATTGGCCTTTGTAATAAGAGAGAGACAAGGAGCGGCTTCCAAAAAAAAGTACACACAGGTATCAAACAATCAAACAACCACGTACCTATACAACGCTGGATGTCACAAGCGTTTAGACACACAGTTATTTAATGCAGCCACTGTTTACGTAGTCCATGCCGTCTGTGGAAACGTGTACAATCAGGAGAGCGTGAATCGGTGGGCTGTGATTGGTTTAACCACTGCTAACGTCATCCTTTGAAATCTGACCAATCAGATTGGTCTCAGCCTGTATCCTGCAGTGTGGCACAGTGGTAAGGGAGTCTAACTTGTTTCCAGAGGGTTGCAAGCTCAAATCACAAGCAGGACTCTGCTGCAGTTCCCTTGAGTAAGGATGTTCTGTGGCAATTTCATTGCGTTCGCTCTGGATGAAGGCACATGCTCGAAGTTCTCCGGTAATTTTACCCTTCTCACATGCTGCTATATATTGTTTCAAAGAATTAGTTCCTCTTGGGAAATAAACCGTCCGCCCCGAAATGACCAGTGTGTGCAGACAAGCCCTGTGAGCATTAGAGGTAAAGCCCTATGTCATAGCTGGAGCCTAAAGTCTCCTCGGTCCGCTGCACATACTGTCCCCAAAGACAATGGCTGTTTCAGAAATTCATTCTGAAATTCTGGGAAATAGAGAATATCCCAAGAGAAGCATATCCATAAAGAAGAAGAAAAAAGAAAACTGAGGAAAACTGAAGAACCTGAATTGCTTCAGTAAATATCTAGCTGTGTAAACAGACAGACTCAAATGCAACAAAATGAATGCTGCATGAAAGTTATAAATACACAAACCTATTTACAAACTACACACCTGTTGCTAGCATCACACCCAGTAAGCACACATCTATAATTCGGACACAGCAGCACACAGAAGCATCACTGTCTAAAGAGCTCCAAGGGGAAGTGAGCCGGCGATGCAGGGAAAATGGGCGACCTTGCCTAAAAGAGCAGCTTCCTTTATTAAAGACAAGCCGGAGAGGGTCGAGACCACAACTCATGCCTGCTGAGACAGTAAACATCAATTTATCTGCGGGCGCCGCGATCCCCTCCCGCACACTCCATCTCTCACTCAAAGCACCGCCGCCTCGGCCCCGCCCCCTCCCCCACCCCCCGCGTCGCGCTCCAAGGCGCCCGGGATCAATGCCATCATTAATCAGGATATTCCACTCGCGGCTCTCCGCACCACTCCTCGTCGGGCCATTACCCACAATCCTTTGCGGGCAGCCGCATGCATCACTGGGACGTGCCCCGGTGCCCGTGTCCGAAATCACAGACGCAGACTGATCGGATCTCTCCGGCGGACGCCAGGCTCAGTCGCCAGCGGCGGGCGGGTGAAGGTGTAGGTTCAGTTAGCGGAGCTCCGCCTGAAGGAAGGCCGTTATTTGTGTGCATTGTTGGCGTCACATCACCGATGAGAAGCTGGCTCTGAGTCAAGGGGAGATTGGATGCGCTGGAGCCTGCTAGAGTCTGTCTGTCTTACGGCCAGAGGGGAGATGAACAGGCCTTGTCATATGCCTCCTCATGTTTCACCTTCTAATCGAAACTTTTTTTTTTTTTTTTTAAGTATTTGTCATGACTAGCGTAGCCACACACAGAGAACGCCTCAGAGAGGAGATTTTTTTGACGAGGGTTTGACGAAACAGTTTCTGCCCAAAAACAACCCTGAGTTGACTATAATGGGCACTTAGTGAATAAATCCTGGGAATTTCCTGTCTTAAAGACATGAGGCATGTCAAATTGAGTCCTAATTCTATTGGAACTGGCCATGATAACATCCCAGAAGCAGCCAGCAAGGGGAAGGGGGGGCAGTAAAACAGACAAAGAGGGAGAGACATGGAGACAGATGGAGAGAGGGAGGGAGGAGAAGGCAAAGAGAGGGAGGGAGAAGAAGGCAAAGAGAAGGAGGGAGCGAAAGCAACAGGAAATGAAAAAAAGAAAATGAGAGATGGGACAGGGAATGATCTATTTCCAGTTCAATATCATGTGACACACCTCTGGATTCTCAATTTGGTCATGTGTGACTGTAAGGTCTTCCTGTCCACTCATCTCACTCTTTACCATTGAGCTGTCATTTAGCCCCCAACAGTTTGGATTAGATCACCATGTCTCAATAGGGGGGCTGTGGGTATGATGGGATGTCACAGCCCAGATGTAAATACGAGATTTCAAAAAGAAAATCTGTTTTATTACAAATATTCATCTGTTTAGCAGCCTTTAATCAAGGGAAGCCTAAATAAGCAAAGTCTGATCAATTAATACAGCTGTGCATTCACTAAGCCAAAGCTACAACAGCGGGGCATTAAACGGGACTCAAACCCATAACACTCAGGTGCAGTTACCTCCCCTGCCGTCTCATGTCACTAGTGCCAGCGCGGTGCAACCTAAAATCATTCGCTCCAGGACTCTGTGCATCGCTGCTGCACTGAAGGCATACTTGCAAAAGGGCTGCTCCCACCCCACGTGTGAAAGTGCCGATGCACAGGCAGCAGTTTCCCGGCACAGCTCCGCCCGGGACACGCCCCGTGTGGTCCGCGCCGTACGGGCTCAGGGATAGAGCTGCCGAGGGACCGGTTCTGTTTCTGGCTCCGCCTCCTGTGGGCTGAGGTGTAAGTCCCCATGGTCACGTTTGCTCCAAACTCCCCTGGCAACCACACAGAGCGCTCAGAGCTCTCTCATCATTCCCACCACACCTCCTCAAACCCAGTCTGTAACCAGAGGGACACAGGTTTGATTCCCAGATTGGGCATGCTCAATTCCCCACACAGCATGCCCAGAGCTCTCTCATTATAACCACCCCTACCTACACCTCCCCAAACCCAGCCTGTAACCAGAGGGACACGGGTTCGATTCCTGGTGGGGCATGCTTGATTCCCCGCACAGCATGCCAAGAGCTCTCTCATTATTACAAGGCATCTCACCTGAACTGAACCAGTGTGTATCCATCTCTATAAACTGAAAATAGGTAATTCATCCAGGACGCGGATGCAGAGTTTTTTCAAGCAAAAGAACGATATACAACTATTCAAATCCCCCTTCTCATACAGGAACTTAAACATATCTTCCATCGACATTTTGGCATGAAGAAAAAGCACACCGCATGAGGAAGAGCCTCCATTCCAAGCACACCTTCACAGTCTCGACCGCAGGGTCCTGGCCAATATCACACTGCATTGTATATTCTACAGATTGATGGGGTGCACGGTTATGGCCAAGAGAGTCTCTACCAAATTCCTTAACTTTTTCAGTTGTTATTTATTATGGTGACTCATCCTTTCCTTTTTGGTTTTTTCTGCTGAATGAATCGGCTGAATGAATGAGTTCTGTGTGTGTTTTTTGTAATTTTTTTTTTAAAAAAAAGGCTCATTCTATTCCACACAATAACTTGTTTCAAGGACTGCGGGACATTTCACGGCTTTGGCTGGCACTGAGCCTCATCAGACCTCTCCCTCCCTGGACTGCTTCTGATATTTGATGATCTATAGACATGGACGACATCAATGATTGTATGAATGTCTCCACCCTACAGCACTGAAGAATGGATTACCGTTTCTCTCTGAGTGCTTGAGAGAGCTCTCCAGTGTAACAGTTGTGTGGAAGCGTGATATAATAAGTTCACACTTTCTTTCCCCAACAAAGGCACGCGTTCTTCCTTTAATTCCCCCGGAAGAATGGAGAACGCTAAATAAAAACTGCTACTTTGTTATTTTGTTCGGGTACCTCGCCATACCCACTCACTCCCTGTGAGTGACTGCTGGCGCTTTTTAAACCGGACAGCCCATAACAGATTGTGAGAAAGACAAAATTAAAACCGAACAAACAAATGGAGTTCCTTGACCTGTTGAGAAACGAAAGCCGAAACACTCGGCAACATAACACACCAGACTACCAGCGGGGCGCTCCGCTGATCCCAGTACAGAGGGCAGAGAGCTTTACTTATGCGATATCGGAGCAGAAATGCTGACACGGCTGATCTGAGTGACTTTAATAGAGTGTCAAAGGCGAGGCAAAAATGAGGTTTTCAGGGGATGATTTAAAAAGGGCCAAGTGAAGCCGCGGTTCAGCTCGGTAAGCGGCTATCTCGTGATGTGCCAGGGGAGGAACCGTTAAGGCAAGAAATGGTGTTTCAGCATAAATTCAGCATCCTCCATAAATCCTGTTAACAAACAACCTCACTTAACTTTCTACCTGGCTCCGGGCTCTCCAACTTGCTTAAAAACACCAGCCCGTATTCCTTCTTGCGTTTCTTGTTATCGAGTCGTAGAAAGAGGCAAAACTCCATACATCACCGCATACGGTACAGCTGCACCAAACACCTGTTTATGCAAGCATCAGTTACAGCGCACTGACACGGAAAAGCCATCAATACCCATGGCAAAAAGCAGCCTTGGAGTTCCGCAAACCATGAGCGAATCATTTGGAATTGACTGGGAAAAAAAATTCAAAAATCTCTTTGGCTCTTTATTGATAAGGCTATGTTAAAGTGCGGAAAAAGGGGTTGGAGGGAATGAGGTGCGCACGCCGTGCTTTCGCGTGCTGGTGCGTGAGAATGAATGAATGAATGAATGAATGGATGAATGAATGAATGAATGAATGAACGAGCGCCTTACTGTTTTGGAGGAGGTGGTGGTGTCGATCTTCTGCTGGGTGGCGATCAGCACAGACATGCTTCAGGCGGGCTGGCTGGCGAGCTGGCTGACGGGCGCCTCTCGTCCTCAAGTTGAGCTCCAAAGAGTGCCGGGGGTTGGGGGAGCTTTTTCGGATCCCCGCGTCCCGGACACCACGCTCGAGCGCCGCTCCCCGGGGGAATCAATCAAGAGGCGGAGAAGGTCCCCCCCTCTCTTCGGGATATCGTAATCCGCCCGCCGAAACGCTGCCTTTTAAACTCTGTCTACCTCTCCCCTCTCTCCAAACCCTCTTCCGCAGGCTTCTTCTATAGGTTCAGCACCTCTGGCAAACTGGCGCTCCTACACCTCCCCTCATACACAAACGCACACACACTCGCACTTAAGCAAGCTTCGCCGTGGCATCTGTCAGAATGCGGGGCGCAGAGAGTCCTCTGTTCCTTACATCTCAACTTTAGACGGGGGGGAGAACCGAGAGATTTAGGTTTCTCTCTCTTTTCTGAGCGCATACATGTGAGCATGCGTGTGTTTACAAGTGTGTGTGAGCGCGCGCGTGTGTGTGTGTGTCTGTGCATGTGCGCGCACGTGTTTGCACCTGAGTTCTGCTCCAACCCGACAATGGATCAATTCAATCAGTTTTACCGTTAGGTTGTGATAAAGGGCCGGCAATATTTATGCTGTATGTCTAGCGTGCCGTAAATTGCGTCGGCTCCTAAGAGGACAGCTCCCTGGCGCAATATGTGATGCTGTTTTATTTATGTTGCATTTGTGCCCGTGTGCCGAAAGGAGTACCCAAACAGAATAACCAATCTGTGCTGCCGAGGTGAGTCCCTGTCTGAGGGCTAAGTAGCACCGCAGGCTGGGAGAGAGGGGATTGGGAACGTCTGGAGTAATTGCTTTGGAAAGATTGGGTTTTTTTTTTTTTTTTCACACGAACCCACACTATCAGTTTCCTATTACCACTGTTCTCCATTGACGGAGAGGAGTAATCTTTAAACAGAGTTCAAAAGAGCCGCATGGAAAATGCAATTAAGTTTTACATACACTCCTAATTGAATTTCATTGTGATAATAAGGGGTTCTGGCTGATATGTGAGCTGTGTCTTAATATGTGAGTACAGCACATGTGTACAGTACTGTATGGTGAGGCTGAAAACGCAGGTCTCTGCCTGATTTACAATGATGTAACAATCAATGATGTTTCTTGTAGTTCGTTACAGCTTAACTACATGTCACACAAACAGCACAGCGTTTCTTATTGCTTCTCATAATCACTGGTTTGGAGATATATCATCTGTGGTTTATTACAATCTGTCAAAGTTGACTCTACTACATCATTCTTGCTCAAGCCAATATAATACACCAATATGATGTTTGACGAAACCAAAACCAAACCCATGTGAAATAACTCATTACACTTACACATGGAAACACATGGGAAAATGAGTCTCAGTTAAACTGGGCACTTACTGGGAGTCTATCAAAAGCTTGGAAATCAACCACAAGAACAGCTTAATTTATCACAGGTCCGTTTCCTTCAAAAAGTTTGAAAGTTTTAAAAAATGATTTTCTGGGTATTTTTAAGTGGATTAGACTGGTGAAAACCTGCACCTAAGGCAGCGGTGTGGTAGAGTGGTAAGGAGCAGGGCTTATAACTGAAAGGTTGCTGGTTCAATTCCCCTTCGGTGCACTGCCACTGTACCCTTGGGCAAGGTGCTTAACCCGCAATTGCCCACAATCCAGCTGTATGAATGCATAAAACTGACACCTATATATGTTGCTCTAGATAAGAGTGCCTGCTAAATGACGATAAATGTACTGTAATGAATTGCACAATACTGAAATTCTGGTGAAAATGAGCACAGAGAGGTGGTCCATGCATTGTGGTGAAAAAGCTTCACTTGGATATTGGTTCTAGGGGGGCTAGCTGTGTAGCCAGGACTCTTCTCACTCTAGTGAGACTGCTTTGCATTAGCCACTGCTGATGATAGGTTATATGTAACAAAACAGCAGATGGTTTCTCTGGCTAACGTCCAACAGAAAGATTGAGCACTTGATCACGCTGTCAGCTAGGGCTAAAACGTAATCAATAGGGGAATGATCAATCAATCAATCAAATTTACTGATTAATCGTGCTCCCAACAAAGACACTGCCACAGACCATTCCCAGAGTGCTTAGGGGGTGAAGCAGAGTGACAATATGAGATGGGTGATTGACAGAGCGCAACGACATAGTAATCACAGATAACGATGCCATGACTGTCAAATCAGATCAGTGATGCTGCTCGCTTTCCAGCTATCCACCATCAATGTCACTTCCTGTCTGCGAGTCCATGCAACACTTCCACCTCCCACAAACACAAATTCAATACAAATTCAAGCCAGCCTGTGATTACCTCCCACAGTTATACATTATCTCTTGTATAATTTATTTATCTATCAATTTTCATTTTTACATAGTCAGTTCAAGTTACACTGATTACAGTTTTCCCCTTTCACAGCTGGATATCTGGTGTCACGAGTGCTTTGCTCAAGGGTACTACCACACCTATGATCTGAACCCATGACCTGCTGGTTACAAGTCTGGCTCACCGACCACTATGTCACGCTGCCACCCTCTAATCATTTTATACCAATCTCCTGTCCGTTTATACTCACATGCTCCACACTTGTATCACTCCATTACACACCCATATTCACTTACAAATTCAACCGCTAAAAGCTACAATAGCTAGGATATGTTTTGACTGGTAATTTTGAAAGCACTGGACTAAAGCACTGGACTAATGCTAACGCTGGTACACCTTTCTTAGCGATGGATCCCACAGAGTCGAATGGGATATTGGACAAAGATGGAGAAGTGAGCATCTTCAGTGGACCTTACATATATGTACTACTGCTCGGTAGTCTGCATGCTGTAGAATGGCACAGAACGTAACTCAGTGAAAAACAGCCTGCTCACCCAAACTGCTGTTCACGCTGTCCAACCCCCCTCATGAAGTCGGGGTGTTCGTCATGCTTTGTGAATGAACAGCAGGCATCAAATCTGAATGCACTCGGATGTTAGGGATTTGCTAACCTCTTAAATTCACTCTTAACCCCCAAACCCCCCAAACCGCCCCATTTCTTTAATCATCCTGCTCTGTTGTTTTGCGCCGTTTTGCCTTCGGTTTCGTTTTCTGGCTTTCCCACGGTGCAGTCACCTTCACCCGACCTAGCCTGACAGCTCTCTGTTTCCTTCATCTCGTTTTGCTCAGCGGCATTGGTTTTCTTTAAACCTCCCACCCTCCCGCCCCACAACGCTGCCGCCGCCCATACTAACGGCGCGGCCCCAGACTGCTTTACCTCCCTGCGCTACGCTATTTTAAACCTTCCCTGTTTGGAGGTGAGGCACATCCATTACATTATATTATTCTAATTTAGTAGATGCTCTATCCAGAGTGTCTTAAATATGTTGCAATTTTATTCATTTATAAAGCTGAATATTTACTGAGGGAATTGTGAGTTAAGTACCTTGCCCAAGTGTACAACAGCAATGCACTAGCAGGAAATAAAACCAGCAACCTTCTGGTTTCAAGCCCTGCTCCTTACCACTACACCACACTGCTGCCACATGATGGATTGTTTTCCATGAAGTACAAGTTTAGAAGGACAGTGAAAGTGAAATATATGCTTCTTTTCCACCATCTACCCAAGATACTTTTTTCATAGACAGATTTTTTATTTTCCAATTTTAAAGGGCAGAGAGAAAGTGATGTAGGATTCATGGGAAAAAACAGAAATCATTTTTTTTTATTTTGCATTTTTCAATTAACTGGTCGCTCAAAGTATGTTTTTTTAATTGGCCTGGCCTTGCGACTTAATTTGTATCAATCATATTTAATATATTCATGCTTTCATGCTTCTCAAATATGGGATTCATGGGTTATTTTCAACCCCTATAGGATTTTTATATTCAAACTGCTACATCTTTCATGCTGCACCTTGTGGCTTTAAAGTTCTCTCTTCTTCCATTGGCTCTGGTTGTTATTAATTGGCCAATCAGCTCAGTGCCCTGTGCCTGCAAAAAAAAACCCTTCCAGAAAAACACTCTGCAATACTAAATGAGAGGGCTGAACATTCAATTCAATTTATGATACATCTCCAGTATATAAAATGATTTTTGCTCTGACGCCAGCTTACTTTGCTCCTGTGGAGTACCTCATCTCCATTAGTGTATAACCAATTTTACAGAACCATTTGGTAAACTAAAACAGGCATGAGAAAGCTGTCCAACGAACCACACCAGGAAAAATGTACCTTTCAGAACAGATACACGTCGTCAGAGTGGTCTCCACACAGGTATGAAAACGCCACGTATGATAAAATTATAATACAGTCAATATACTTTTAACATGTCACAAAGGGATGTGTATATACACACGTGTGTGTGTGTATGTGTGTGTATGCATATGTGTCTATATGTCTATATATACAGTATATATATATGTGTGCGTGCTTAAATGCGTGCGTGTGTGTATGAAAATTTATTTCAAATTAAATCAAGTTAAAGATTAAATATGTTACAACATGTAAACAGAATAAAATGGAAATTAAAAGGAAATGACTGATCAATTTGATTCCACAGGCTAAAAGGCATCAGGTTTTAATGCAGACTATGTGGATCTCTTACTGGCGCCACAAACCTCAACAAAACTCTCTGAGTGAAGCATAAACCCTGTTCCCTTGGATGCGTCCTTGGCTGTAGCACTGATTAAGCCATTAAAATGTTCCTTTTTTTGAATGCCGGCTCCTTAAGTGGTGTTAAAGGTGATTGGCAACTGGGTCTGCCATTCATACTTCAGGACTCTTCTGATTGGCTGTCTGGGAAAGGAGGGGAACAATGCCAGCTCCACTCCATCAACTCTTCACAATTTACAAGTAACCCAAGTGAAACATGTCTGCACAGGCATCAATCCTCCCACCTCAACCTTACAATCTCCGCTTGTTTTTACGCATCTATGCACAGTATAAGATTGACTTAAAAAAAAAAATTAATGCTTGTTTCCCTTTGGCTGTGAAAACTGAATTGTGAAAGGGCTCCTGTACCTTATCTGCAACAACTTTTACTTCACACAGTAGCTAATACAGTCCTCAAGCTGCACCTTCCTGCTCTCTGATTGGCTCAGGGCTCAAAGGCCTCCAGCTGAGAGCTGACCAAGGCCCTACATGTAGAGCAATGGAAGATGGCTCTGGACCATGTCTGTTATGGGTGAAGTTTTTTGGTAGACTGTTGAGAAATTCTGAGGCTAACATTAAGTATATCATTAATTATACATAATTGGCACAGTCTGTCGTGTGTGTTAAGCAGCACCTGTGATTGCACTTTCGACTGCTTAAGTAAGAAAGAGCCTCTGGTTCTGAAGATCAAACATATGATGTCAAGACTTGAGCAACTATCTATTTTTTAATATGAAAAATTGAATATAGACCTTTTAAAGGCTACCTGGCGGCACTTTAGAATGTAGACCAGTGATAAATGCTTTATAAAGCACTAAGACCTGCATTAAATATAATAAAGAATACTGATCATTGTCTAGACCATCAATGATGAATGTTCAGAGATGCGTTATTAAGGAAATGTTTGCTAGACATTTCCACACAATGTTACACAATGTATTTGTGGAAATTGACCTGTACACATCTTGCTCTTGTGCCTGTTGTTTGCTATTTGCACTTTTGTACGTCGCTTTGGATAAAAGCGTCTGCCAAATGAATAAATGTAAATGGAAATGGAAATGGAAATTAATATAAAGCAGTATAAGCACATATTGTAACTTTCCGTGGAATGCTCAGTGTGGCAAACCTGGCCCCCACCTTAATAAGGCAAGTGCAAACCTTTGTTAACGTTAGGTTACACACCTGTAATGTATGTTTATTAAGCATCTATAACTGCACATTGTTCTCGGAGAGTGTTAATTAAAACCCTCATCATGTGACATTCTACGATCAAGACCAGCATATACAACAAATACAATACCCATACATTTAGAGACTGTACGATCATCGAAAATGAACACGTGAGTACTATGGATGATACGGTAACCTATGTAAGTCGCTTTGGATAAAAGCGTCTGCCAAATGAATAAATGTAAATGTAAATGGATGGATGTTAATAGGTCAAAAGGTCAAATGAATGCAGTCAATGGGTCCCAGAAAACACCGAGATCCCTCTGGATCTGAACTGCTTTCATTCTACATCACCCACCAATAGACATATAAATAAAAGACAGAGAGAAAGAAAGAGAAGGAGAGAGAGAGAGAGAGAGAGAGAGAGAGAGAGAGAGAGAGAGAGAGACGATATCAAACTGATTTGGCGGAGCCTGCTGGATCTCATTGGGCAGAATTAAACAGCTCTTGCTACAGGATCTTTATGGTCTTCATAAAGGCTGCTATGGAAAGCTGGATGAAAGGCTTTTACTCCCCTCTATAAAAAAACTTTTTTTAAAAGAGGACTGCAGCCCTGCGGATGAGTGTGGATCCTCCCGGCCACTGCGGCACCGGCACAGAACCCCGGCGTTTATTCCACACAAGGCTTCTTCACTTCCTCACAGAAGTATTGATTGATATGTCGCACACTGACACACTGATTAATTGTTCTGGACTGTTGGTGTGGTCAATCTCCGCTCGGTCAAAAGTATGCACGAGGCTCTTTCCCAAAAACAAGGAAGATTGAATATTTGCTACTTTTTACATTTTTTTTTTTTTTTTTACGATTGTGTCTACAATGCCAAGAAAAGTACAGTGTATGATGAATGGCTTTCCCTTGCAGTGAATTAAAGGGCACCTGTGATACAGAAAGAGATGACTGTAGTGCAATATTTCAAATCGTACATCTCTGTCAAACAGTGCTTTGAAAGAGAGTGCACAGTGCAGTACAACTGTAGAGCCATTTGGAGACTTTTAATGAACGAAAGACCTTAATATTAGAGCATTACAGTTTTTCCCTTTAATTGAAATGTAACATGTGCCTGCGTAATTTGCATGAACTAATGCAAAATGGATTCACCTTCCTACCAGGATTCATGCTGTGCAACAGGTGAAACAAATGAATGAACGAATGAACAAACGAACAAACAAATGAACGAACGAATGAACAAACAAATGAACGAACAAACAAACGAACAAACAAATGAACGAACGAATGAACAAACAAACAAACAAATGAACGAATGAACAAATGAACAAACAAAGCATGAACCAACAGACAGATAAACAAACGAATGAATGAATGAATGAATGAATGAACAAAATGTTTGAAAGAAATGAATGACCGAATGAAACAAATATAACAAATGAACAAATAAATTAATGAAAAAAATGAATGAATGAATCGCAGTTACAGCGGTGAGAACGGTGGCGGGAATATATATCTGAACCACACATCAGGAATGCGCTGCCTTCACCTGAGTGATGCATAACACACGCTTTCACCCAGCTCCATCCAACACAACCAGCTGAGGCCTTATTTATCTTCACAGGAGGGTGGGTTTGAAGGTGAATCAGGGACAGTCAGACTGGGACTACATCCAGAACTCCGGGGATCACTCTTTCTCATAACGGCCAAGACAACTTTAACAACCCACAGGACCTAGTTTAACATCTCACCCGAGCAGATGACCCCCTCCTATAACACAGTGTTCCCATCGCTGTGCCGGGGCACCCGAGGGAAGGGTACCCCCGAAGACCCTTTCACGTCATTTCCATTAGCAATTTGATTTTCCAGAAGGTCTCCCATGCTAAAACCCACCTGGCCCAGCCTCACTTACCTTCAGTCCTGTGGCAGGGGAAAGCTACAGGGTTGTGTGGGCCGTGGTGGACAATGCACCAGGCTCGGGACGTTAGAGACTGTCAGTCTGAATTTCAGGAGGAATGGGGCTGCCTGACTGCTGTGAGCATGGTGCTTTATCTTGCTTGCTGCGTGAAAACTCGTACCGACGTGGTAGGGAATATGTAAGGTGAGGAACCATAAATTTCCCAGATTAAGGTGGTCTGCTCCGCAAATTAACAATAAGATTATTCGCAATAATAAAAATAATAATAATGGCAAAGCCACAATGCGCCTTGAGTCATTCGAATGGAACCGGCAGCAAAACAAAACAAGCGCCGCATTACAGATTCCAGTATAATATCATTCACTTCACATGGACGTCCCTGCACGGCCAGACTCCACATACCAAAAAACGCTTAGAAATTCAGATGCTGTCTGGGTAAGCAATTAAGTCTAATGGCGCATTGTCTGGGCTGGAGCTTTGTTTACTGCAGGGAAATCAACGGGGGAAACTAATTTCATCCTGCATTATTAAATTTACGTAATTGTTACCGGTATGGAATACATAGGTGAAAAAAGAGGTGGCCTTTTGTTTCCGCTGGCGGTTGTCAAAACAAACAGTGAAGTAAAAAAAAAATAAATAAAAAAAGACGCAAGTCTCTCCTTTTCTGGTTTAGCACAATTTACAGTCGCTGTGGAGGTAGCCATCATCATCTCCAGAGCTCGCTGCGTGTTTGCTTATATGGCGTTTGCTTTAAAGCGGCCCCTTGATGAAGCTGAGAAAGCTTTAATAATAGGACAGTTACCAAAACCGAAGGCCTGGGAGATAAACACTTCAAGACTACCACTGTAGGGCATTAAATCACTTCTCTGGGTCTCACGCTGGGGTTTTCCACGTGGCCAGAATTGCTGGAATGCACGTATAGTTCTTTTTGTCTTGTGAGCTATTAAGGTTTGCCTGTAACATTCCAGGCCTCATTCATTATTTATTGTAATAACTTGTTTTATTATAGGCGTCCAGCACGCTACATCGGTACATTGGTCAAATTGAATTTCAGATATTTCCACAATTAGCAAGAAAACAAAACAGTGCCAAAATGTGGCAATCCATACTGATTACAGTCCCCCCCGAGCAGTGCTGCAAAATGAATTAGCCTGTGCCATGTGTAAATGAGCATTTAACAAAAATTCATTCACACGGTACACAATACCATCCAAACACATTTGGATCTACATGATGTAAAAGATAGGCCAGACTGTTGCCAGGAATGGGATGCGATGAGCTTAGAATGTTAAAGTGCAGAGAGGGATGAAGAGCTATTTAATGGGTGTGGCTAGTTTTTTTGTTTCCCAGGGTAGGTGAGGAAACCTGAGCTTTGCACATTGCTTTCATCCTAAATGCCCCCCAACCCTAACCCTAACCCACCCCCCAGACACACACACACACACAGAAACACACACACTCTCACATAAACACATACTCATACACACACACACACGCACACACACATACAGACACACACAAAATCCATCTGCCCTACCTGCTGCATTGCAGCATAAGTTGTTGTGCTATGAGGACAGAAAGGTTCCTGCCGGACAGAGGAGGAGTAATTGCTCTGGGCTGGGGGGGAAGCATTTCAGCGTGACACAGCCCTGCCAAACGTGAAGAGCTGTCCCAGATAAATCACATTTAAAGCTAAGGGGGAGCCTCAGATCCCCCACTTCACAAAACTACCAGGAAATGTGGTTCCACAGACTGAGTTTCAGAGCCTCAAAATACAGCACCATCTCTGAAGGCTCATCCAAGGGTTATGCCACTACAGTTACAATCAAAAGTCCTTCAAGCAAGTGTTTTATTCACAGGTTATATTGCACTGCACAAAGTTACCGTTGTTGATGCTTCAGACACAGTGGATTCCGTTAGCGTGAAAATGCTCAAGGTGTTCATGAAGGTGTCAAGGTGTCTGTTCTCCGTCACGTGCACACATTCCATTACCTGATTGAATTCACGTGGCAGAACGTCCCTACCCAAGGCCACTTACATAACTTACAGACTGATTTGTATTGCCCATTCAGACAGCTGGATGTAGTTTATGAGGTGGTAGTTTATTAGGTCAGGTGCACAGCTCACAGGCACCATCATGCCTAGAACCTGCAACCCCTTGTTGTGAACTCAATTCCTTAATTTAACAGCTGTGCCACACTTTGATCATTTATTGTAGTTACAGTGACTCATTGACCTTCACAGTATATGTCTATACTACAACAGCCTAAGCTTCAAACATACACAGACAATTATTTACAGTGCCCTCCATATTTACTCATACCCCTGGGATCACAGAAAATATAATTAACTTCAGCTCATTTTTCCAACTGTTGTTGTTTTACATGTATACTTTCATAACATTTAATAGCAGTGCACCGAGCAAAGTCATGTTGTTCTCTCTCTCTCTCTCTCTCTGTTTAAGAGGTCGATCCGCTAAATGAGGCAGAGACTCAGAAGGCCCCCATCACTCAGAGGCCACTCATAGATATTGACAATCTACTCTTTATACCAGCTGCATTCAACAGCTAGCTTTTAGAATCTGCATCAGCATGTGTTTGCAGCTGTGTGCATGTGTATGACACACCTCTACATTACACTATATAAATTTAGCAGATGCTCTTATCCAGAGTGATTTACATAGATTGCACTTCTAACATGTTACCCATTTATTCAGCTGGACATTTACTGAGGTAATTGAGGGCATAGGCGTCATTTACGCTGGGGACGCTGGGGACATGTCCCCACCACTTTTTGTCGTGGCCCATTTCGTCCCCACCACTCTTTGAAAGCCTTTACACGTCGAACCCGTCGTTGTCCCCAGCACTTTTCAAAACAAACTGACACCCATGATTGAGGGTTAAGTACCTTGTCCAAGGGTACAAAAGCAGTGCCCCCAGTGGGGAATCAAAACAGTAACCTTTCAGTTACAAGTCCTGCTCCTTAACCACTATGCTACACTGCTGCAGCTGTTCAGACCTGTATGATTATTATGCTATATGGTGTACAGATGTAAAATGCAAGTGCTTTCAGGGTACTGGCACAATGAACAAACAACACTAAGGAAACAGAGGCAGTGGAGAGCCAGACCTTATGAGCATTGCACTGGCTGGATTAGCTCTGGCCTCAAAGCTAAGGCATCAAAAGGCAACAGCACTCATTTGCTGGTGTTTGAAAACACAGATGCCAACCATCGATCGGTCTAATTTTCATTCAAGCTCCACAAGAGAGCCGTAACCATGCGAGGAGGCTTTTTTCCTTTTTTCCTTTGGTAGTAAAGCATTCACACACTCATTTAAGTACCAGCATGCAATGCTGATTTGTGTCTCAGAGGATGTTTTAGAGTCTCAACAACCGTGTACCCTTTCAGCATACCAATTTCCACATGTTAAATTCTACAGTCCACTGTGTGTGTGTGTGTGTGTGTGTGTGTGTGTGTGTGTGTGTGTGTGTGCTTGCTCGTGCGCCCATACATCCAGTGATAATATTAAAAATCCCATTCAGGAAACATAATAAGTGTCTTGTTGACACTGGCTTTGAAGGATAAACAGCACCAGCACGGCAGTGGAAAATGAACAGGAGTGCGTAATACAGACGTATTTCTGTGAAACGTTCGCACTGCTGGACATGTGCTATACCACTGTGTGACTAACACTGAGGCAGCTCACTCAAAGAGGGCCCATTCAGATGAGCGTAATGAACACTTCTGTCTCCCCATCACAGTTTCGGCGAGGTCACTGTAAGAAGGGTTCCATGTGATCCAGGGGCTCCAGGCTAAACTTTAAACAAAAAAAAAACTTGTGTAACTAAATGTTTGAAAGTAAGCAGAATTACCAGACAGGAGAACACAGAACATGCCATTATGTGAGACGCCAAGGGTGCAACTGATGTGTCCCGGCTGCGGTGATTGCAAGCCTGTTCAGAATGTCACTCATTTGCCTCCATGTTCAGTAAAAACTGCCAAACATTCCTCAGAGGAAGTGCTGTTCAATCAAAGAAGAAAAGAAAGAACACAAACATTCCAAACATAATGGAGTGCCATTTTACACCAAAGTGAAAACTTCCCTCACCATTGCTCAAAAACTTTAATTGCATCCAGGGACAACTACTTTAATACACTGCTGGATCAGTCTGTGGGGGTTGTCTGTTGTTTTTTGCATTGAATAGCACTTTTTATTGAAAATGCCTTGTTGGATTTGATTGAACCCAGTTGAAAGTGGCTGATTCAGGGGGTATCATTTTGTTTTATTACTCCTCAATTCTGCATAAACAAAGGGGTTTTCTCCTCTTTTATTCATTATTTTCACAACATAGTATGCACACAGCATATTAAAGTGCACCTGTATCGTGTTTATGTATCTACAGCATTGTGGATGGCAAGCAAATATGTGCCATACTCCCTATCAGTGATGCCAGTTAATTTTCTGGGTTACTTCTTTAGAAGTGATTGTAAAACAGACCATAAATCTGATGACCTCCATTGTCAGGGTGAACATCCTCTCAACACGGGTGAGCAACAGTCTTCAGGGCTAACATCTGTCACTCAACACAGGTGATAAATACAGTCGGCTTTGACATTCTATCTCTAGCTTATCTTCAAGTGTAAATGAAAAAATGCATCTTAGCTCTAACACCTGTCACTCAATCTACACCTGTACCTGATCCAGTCTCCAACATGAATGCCCTTAATGCAACACACTGTAACTGATCTAGTCTTCAGCAGTGATACCTTTCACCTAACATACTTTAGCTGATCTACAGTCTTTAACACTAATGCCTTTCACTCAACATACTGTAGCTGATCCATAGTCTTCAGCACTAATATCTTTCAACCAACATACTGTAGCTGATCCATAGTCTTTTACACTAACACCTTTCACTCAACATACTGTAGGTGAAGACTTTGGATCAGCCACTAATGCCTTTCACTCAACATACTACGACTGATCTATAGCCTTCAGCACTAATGCCTTTCACTCAACATACCATAACTGATCTATAGTCTTCAACACATTGTAACTGATCTATCGACTTCAACACTAATGCCTTTCACTCAACATACCGTAACTGATCTATAGTCAACACATTGTAACTGATCTATAGACTTCAACACTAATGCCTTTCACTCAACATACCGTAACTGATCTACAGTCTTCAACACATTGTAACTGATATATAGACTTCAACACTAATGCCTTTCACTCAACATACCGTAACTGATCTATAGTCAACACATTGTAACTGATCTATAGTCTTCAACACATTGTAACCGATTTATAGACTTCAGCACTAATGCCTTTCACTCAACATACCGTAACTGATCTATAGTCTTCAACACATTGTAACTGATCTATCGACTTCAACACTAATGCCTTTCACTCAACATACTACGACTGATCTATAGTCTTCAGCACTAATGCCTTTTACTCAACACACCGTAACTGATCTATAGTCTTCAACACATTGTAACTGATCTATAGACTTCAACACTAATGCCTTTCACTCAACATACCGTAACTGATCTACAGTCTTCAACACATTGTAACTGATCTATAGACTTCAACACTAATGCCTTTCACTCAACATACCATAACTGATCTATAGTCAACACATTGTAACTGATCTATAGACTTCAACACTAATGCCTTTCACTCAACATACCATAACTGATCTACAGTCTTCAACACATTGTATCTGATCTATAGACTTCAACACCAATGCCTTTTACACAACATACTGCAGCTGATGCACAGCTGTCAACACTGACGCCTGTCACTCAGCATGCAGTGCGGAGGACAATGGATCAGCCACTAATGCCTTTCACTCAGCACAGCCGCAGCAGGAGCAGAATCCTCCCCTGGTGCTTGCTCTGTGCTGCAGTGCAAACGCTGTGAGCATACACAATTTGATAAAGCTCCCAATAGATCTTTTTTTTTTTTTCCAGCCCTGGAGCGGAGCAGGTTTGGCGACAGATATTTTTCTCCGCCTTGGCACACCTCCCAGGTGAGCCGGGGAGAGCAGGGGATGCAGCCAGCCTCCCCGACGCTGTTCAGAGAAACACAGGCTGCTGTGGGAGGGGAAGGGATGTGAGGCTTTTACCAGAGCAAAGCCATTCAGAGGGAGTAAATATGCCGGAATGAGTTAACCCACTCACTGCTGGAGAGGGGGAACAGTGACTGAAAAAAAAAAAAAAACCTACCGGCACTGGGATAATAAAAGCATAGTGTTAATGTCTGTGCATGCGTGCATGTGTGTGTGCATGGGTGTGTGCCTGCATGCGTGTGTGTGTGTGTGTGTGTGTGCGTGTGCACTTCTGTGTGTGTGTGTGTGTAAGAGAGAGAGAGAGAGAGAGAGAGAGAGAATTATGACAGTGTACAACTTGTAAATAATGAACTGAAAATGTGTATTCAATACAAATTAAAACATTTTGTATCTAAGAGGTAATCTTTTTTGTGAGAAATCAGATAAAACGTCACAAAGAATGATAACAATAAAATGATAAACAACTTTTCCAGGCCTTCCTTATATACCCGCATGCTAACCAGTGATGCAAACAAAAGTTACTTAGAAAGGGGAAGGAAATCATTGTCTAGAAATGCATGCAAGTATGAAAAGACTACTCTGTTTTTAAGGGTAGGATTCGCATAAAACTGGGAATATAGCATTAAGATTAAACCAGAAGGCACATTTACGCTTACGTGCCAGGGCATTAACACAGTGTCTGACAAGCACTGCATTACTTTCATTATATTATATTACATTCATTTAGCAGATGCTCTAATCCAGTGTAATTTCCAGCACAAGAGAACAGAATTGTAACAATCCAAGTTATACAAGCAGTATCAGACCAGGCTAAAAACACTCCCAGAAAAGCATAACACATTCAAGCACTATCACAAGTTAACCTGTGCTAACTTGAAACTAGACAGCCAACTAAAGGAAGTCAAGTAAATACACTACCATATATCACACAGTCAGTAGATAACAGTATCCAAAACACATTGTGATACTACATATAAAGTCACCAAAAAGTAATACAAATAGCAGGTTAGGGGTGGGGGATTGAGATTTCACTACTTTCAAAAACTATTGGAGAGAAATTTTGCCTCCAACTTGCTCCCAAGAGATAGGGCCCTGTAATAGCCTAATCAAAACAAATGAGCCACACCTAACACCATCACCTGTTACGGTGAAGTGTCAGTTTTGCTTTGAGCAAAGACGACTGGTTCTCCCACAACTGAGAAGATCTCTGTCAAGGGCTGAATACTGGGCCAGATGACAGTCTGTGACTCCAAGGACTTGGCAGGTGTCAGCTACACCGAGACAATATGGCATGAGACTGGGTGTCTGGCAGGTGAGGGAAACCTGGACTGTTTGCGGAACTTCATGATGTTTCTAAAGGAACGGCGTGATCGAAAACAGATATGACACCTCACTGCCATACTCGAACAGGAGTTTAAAATTTTTACTCATTTATAGTATTTTCATTAAATAGATTTTCCACCTAATTCAACATTGTTTTCACGCCTGTTCAACTGATGGACCAGATCCCGAAGACGTCACTATGACAACATCATACCAACATCACATCAACATCGATAAATGAGATCATCAACCCATGGCAGAACTCTGATGATGATGATGATGATGGTGATGGTGATGTACATGCCATTAAATAACACCCTTGTCTTTCAAACATACCACTGTCACACAGACACCCTGATCTAGTTAGATACACAGAAATATTTCCCCCAAATATATTTAAAAGACTTCAAAAACGTCCCTCTGTAAATGAAGACGCATGAATGACGCTGTCTTTGGGAGACAGGCCAGGCCACCTGTGGCTGTCCGTGATTGGTATACTCCCTGTGAGCTGCACTCTCCCGGCCGTGGAGCTGTTGCATTGTGGGACATCACACTGACATGCAGATGGCGTGAAGAGCAGACCCTGTGCAGAGCTCAGAGATAGGTGAGTCAGGTCACGGTCACATGTTGGAAAAACCGGAAAACTGCGATTGGGGAGGTGTTTACAGGATGCCGTCACTGTTACGCAGGGTCCGATATAACACCCGCCAGCCTGCAGAAGCAGTGATTGGCGTTAAAGCTTTAAGGGTTGGAATATCAGGAAAATTGCCAACACGACAACAGGCCTTCATGCACATCAGGCAGCACGTGTCATTCTGAGGACGCGAAAGCAACCCCCAGTTTTAATTAATCTTTTTTTTTTCCTTCCTGACTACGCTAAAGCCGGTCTCATCAAACGCACTTCCTGTTCGTTTTCCGCCATCTAATTAATAAGCGCACGTCCTCGCTGGGGGCACCTGCGGCGCAGGCATCTGCCGCTTCCATAGGGCGCCCAGCAGGAGGCGCTGGCGCTCTGCTGCGTCATTAAGCCGGCCTGGATGGGCTCGGCGCGCTCCCTCTCTCCGCGGAGCTTCAGGCGTGCGCCGCCAGGGGGTCCGAGCCCAGCGCGGATCGAGCCTGTCCGCCACGCCCTCGGTGCCTCTGCCCGCGTGACGGAGCGCACGCCTGCAGGCGGCTGTGTGGCGTAGCGGTGAGGAGCAGGGCTTTTAATGGAAAGGTTGCTGGTTCGATTCCCCGCTGGGGCACTGCTGCTGTACCCTTGGGCGAGGTACTTAACCAACAGTTGCCTCAGTAAATACCCAGCTGTATAAATGGATAACATGTAAAAACTGTCACCTATGTCACCTCTGGATAAGAGCGTCTGCTAAATGCCAATAATGTAATGTAATATAACACAGCAAGAACAGCAACAGGTCATGTAATGTAATGCATATGTTATCGCGCCACATCAAACGAGTCTGTCCTCTCCACAGTGCTGCAGCAGCTGCAAACCAGACCGGCAGTCTGCAAACCAGACCGGCAGTCTGCAAGCCAGACCGTCGGTCTGCAAACCGGACCGACGGTCTGCGAACCGGACCGACGGTCTGCGAACCGGACCGACGGTCTGCGAGCCGGACCGGCGGTCTGCGAGCCGGACCGGCGGTCTGCGAGCCGGACCGACGGTCTGCGAACGGGACCGACGGTCTGCGAACCAGACCGACAGTCTGCAAACCAGTCTGCAAATGAGACCAACAGTCTGCAAATGGGACCGACAGTCTGCAAATGAGACCGACAGTCTGCATCTGCAGCTTGGCAGCGGTGGACACTTTCTAGGTCTCCCCAAGGCGCTACGACAGTTCTTGTGTTACACTGTATTACATTACACTGTCACTCAGCAGATGCTGTTATCCAGAACGACTTACATAAGTGACAATTTTTTGCATGTTGTCCATTTATACAGCTGAATATTTACTGAGGCATGTCTGGGTTATGTACCTTGCCCAAGGGTACAGCAGCAGTGTCCCAGTAGGGAAGTGAACTAGCAACCTTACAGTTATAATCCCTGCTCCTTATGCCCACTGTGCTACACTGCCACCCTATTGTGTTATCATTTCACAATTATGGCACTAATGATTCAGTATCTATACAGCTACATGCCTAACACTGCTGAATACAGTTTTTGTAAGTAATTCCGGAAAAGAGCACCTGCCAAACAAATAAATTAATACATGTAAACATCATTGACTACAACTCCTTTGCTGGATGCCCTTACTTGCGCCTTTTTCACCCTCTAGTGGTGAAACAAAGGTACTGCTGTTACTTTGGGGGAGCTATAGCGGGTGACTAAGGGTCACATCTGTTTCCCTTCCTGGATCAGTTCTGCATAGTGAACATTTTCCAGGGCTTTCGCATTTCCCAAGCGACCTTGTCCTCTCCAGCCTCACCGGCTTCCTCTTCTACAGTGAGTGGCTTTCCACAAAATGAGCTCTGAAGTGTGCTTAATCCTCAACACTGAGAGCCCCCCCCCCCCCGATCCCCGGTCCTGTCTGCAGGCGGATGAGATGAGGATAGGGAGGAGAGAGGAGCGTCGGGCCGGTCACCGTGACAGCCCCGATTCCCGTCAGCCACGCCCCTCACACCGGTCTAATCCCCAAGGATCTCGCCGCTTCCTCTCCTAAAACACCACCACAGTAAACGCCAACTTGCCAATCAATTTGGTAATACAGCCTCACAATATCATCATGTTACAGGGAATTTGATGTCCAATATAATGTGTTTTTTTTTAATCATTCAAAAATGTTTTGTCCTCAGAGAGGAGTCTATTAACAGTCCAGAGACTGGATTCTGTACCGCGGGAGCGAGACTGCCATGAGCATTATAACCAGACACGTTAATGGCTCACCCAGAGAAAATGATGTCTGTCTCTCCGACCAGGACTCCATGAGAGCCCGGCCGCAGAATAGGAAGTGCTGCATTTGCACAGGCAACAGAGGAGACTTGCTAAGGAAAAGTACAAATTGATTTAGTGAATACGGTCATCAGCCATGCCTTGCTTTGGGGAGACAAAAAAAAAAAAAAAGCAGGATTCCATTAAAAGGAGCGATTCATCACCTCGACTTCCCCCTGCAGTTCGCTGATTTCCTGTGGTGGAGATGAAACGTTCAATATGAATCATTTTGCATCTGCTGGCTGAAGAGCGTGTGAGGAACCGCACCTTTTTTTCTGTGCATATCAGAGCGATGTGTACATTTAATGAGACAGACGATGAGGGATGCACAGTCCCAAGCCCCTCAGGAAAAGAGCTGGGTTCGAGGGACACCGCCTGTACACCTCTGCTGTTTAAGGGTTCACCCACTATCATGCAGGCCTAACATGTCCAACTAAAAACACTTTTGGACTTCTTCCAGAAAAAAAAATCTGACAAGCTCTGACAAGACGTACACATTAAATGATAGCTGTGAAGGATATATGATCACTCTTTCAGTGGTGCATAAAGTAAGCAGTACAAAGATAGCACTGTAGCCATCAGAGAAGCCAGCACTTCTGGCCAGTGTGAGGAAGCAAAAACATAATGCTTATTAAATGTGTAATTATTTGCAAGAACTCAGGGTTAGATAAGTGTTGTTAATTAATCTACTCCAGAACAGGACAAAAGACGTGCAAAGCATACAACGGGTGGGAAATGTGTTTTTTAGTTTGCATAATTACAAATGTGTTTTTAAATTTCCATAATTACAGGGTGAAATAAGACAAAGAAGACGCCAGTAAAAACTAAATGTCATATTCACAAAGCCAGCTGAAGGCTAGAGAGTCAGAAATGCCATCAAAGGAAGCAGCCACTGAATGTCAGAAACATTTCCTTTCTTTAAAGGTGCAAGTTCAATGAATCGTCAGAGCAAAAATGACTAAAATGACCTCAACTCAACGCAATTTAGTCTGGCTTTTATTTATTTAAATTATTTGATATTTTTGTGAGAGGAAGATTCATCCCTAACATGCCTCTCAAGCAGCTTGCTTCTCCCAATAGGGATGTAGCCATCTTGTGCCACAGTCATAATGACTCAGACAGGCAGGCGGATACCACAGTACTACAGTACAAAATTTCACCATCACATCTGACAATACAGTACTGCTCTACCAATGACAATCACAATCACATCTGACAGACGCAATGATCATGCCATCACAGCGGACAATGCAGTGCTAATGTAAAAATTATCTCACCATTGCATCTGACAACAGCATAATTGTATCAACAATAATACCATCATATCAGACAGACCCACTGATCACACCTTCACATCTGACAATACTGCAAAGTTCTACCAATGAGAACACCTTCACACCTGACAACAAAGTACTCTTCTACCAATGATCACACCATCACCTCTGATAATACATTACTGCTGAACCAATGATCATACGATCACATCTGTCAGGAGAATGGCCACACCATCTCAACAGGAGATCACAGAGTTTCCCCATTGGTTCAGGATCTTATTTATTTATTATGTTATCATAACAATATCTTTGGAATGTGATCTATCAATTGAACCACATGGAGCAAAGAAGAAGGAAGACAGGAGCGGTAGCGGTTAAGGAGCAGGACTCATAACCGAAAGGTTGCCGGTTCAATTCCCCGCTGGAGCACTGCTGCAGTACCCTTGGGAAAGGTACTTAACCCACAGTTACCTCAGTCAATATCCAGCTGTATAAATGGATAATGTTATAAAAAAAAAACCTGTAACCAATGTAAGTAGCTCTGGATAAGAGCGTCTGCTAAATGCCAATAATGCAATGTAAATGTAATGTAAAGATGGGGAAGAGGGAGCTTTTCTCTGCACAGCCTGCATCGTATGCATTCACAACAGGCGTCTTCAAATACAGAACAGACACGTGCCACAAAGCATGCCAGCTGACCGCACAACACTGGAAGGAACCTGGATGCGTGGTGTTTGTGTATTTTAATAAGCACAGCGCAACCAGGAAAGAGCTGAATGTGAACTGACAGAAACTTCAATGAACACAGAGGAAACCAAACCTACTTAATTTAAAAACATTTTATAGCCTTCAAATCACTAGAATGAATTGGTAGCCTGAAGCAACGGCATGTTTTGAAAAATAAAATTGGTTTCACGCTTAAGTGAATGTCACCCTCAGGAATGCTTCGCAGACTGTGGAACAAGGTGGAAACAAACAGGAGAATCACCTTCAGATGAAGAAGAAGTATGTAAATAGTTTAAACGTATTTAAATGATTCATTTTAAAAGTCTGTTTAGTTAAATGCCAATTGTTCTCATTCATACACCCCATTTCCCAACCAAACACCTTTTTAACCTTTTTCAGCAGGAACAGTGAACTGTACTGTAAGCAAGTGAGAGAGCTCAGATTCTGTTACCCCCACCCCCCTGCCACCCCCTCTGTAAAATCATTATGAGGATCTTATCCGCACAACATGCTGTCCGTCACACTCATTGTGTTGGAGATGATCTCTGAGAGGTTTAATCTGATGCACTCACAAACACGTGGTCTCAAAAAGATGTCCAATGCCAAATGTATGGTCTCTCCAAAGCATCAAATTCTGAACGCACGGTCTCACAAATGCTTCTAATGCCCAATGTACAGCCTCACAAATGCATGTAATGCCAAATGTGTGGTCTCACTCTAATGCTGAACATACGGTCTTGCAAACTGAATGCATGGTCTCTCAAACGTACATATTGCCAAATGTGTGGTCTCACATATCTAACGCCGAACATACAGTCTAACAAACATATGTAATGCCAGCTGCCTGGTCTCACAAATCTAATGCCAAAAGTGTGGTCTCACAAGTCTAACGTTAACTCTGAGCCCTGCTCCCACTGTCTGGCCCCGGCCCTCCCCGATAATCCAGACACGTCTCAGAGAGCCCCACTGTACCCAAACAAGGCGATTACAGACAAGAAGTGTCCGGGGTTTTTATCATTCCTCACACACACACACGCCCAGCCGTGAAATATAATTACGCTGGGTGGCAGGAGTAAGCACCAGGAAGCAGCTTATGACAGGGGGTTCTAATGGGCTCAGCTGCGCGAGAGCCGCAGTAACGTGCAGCACGCAGCCACTGGTCCCGGGAAAACAGAGGGGGCTCCCGTGACACTTAGGCCTTTTCATTTAACCCCGCGTCTTAATTGCAGACCGCGCGCGTCCGAAGTGTAATCTAAACCAGAGAGCACGGCAGAGTATCTGTGATTAATAGAATGTCTCTAATGCAGGAATAGGCCCACGTGTGCGCACACATACTCACACACACACACACACAGACACAGACACACACACACACACACACACACACACACACAGACACACACACACACTTGCGCGTATGTGTACCTTGTGAACACAGTGAGACACATTTGCACACATACACAGAAACCACAAACACATTCACATACCCTAAACACGCTGACACACAAACACAACATAAACACACACACTCACACACACTCACAAAACAATCACAAATACTCACACACACACACACACGCACGTGTCTGTTAAGTCAGTAAGGTTAAGTGCTATTGTTTCACATCCACAACAAGCATGTTTCTCTCTCTCTTTCTTTAACTCCTTCTCTCTCTCTCCTCTCTCCATCTCTTCCTCTGTCCCTCTTCCTATCTCTTCCTCCCCCTCTCCCTTCCTCTCTCCCTCCCTCTCTCTATCTCTCGTTAGCATCTCTAAAACAGACTGCCAAATTAGCCCCTAATTGCACGCAGAAGCGTTTGTTATGTGAACTCTGGTCTGCCAGAGACTGCCAATGACAGCTTCAAAATACTTTCCTGAACGTGGTGGCAGCCAAGGATATGAATTATCCCTCCTGCAATTGAAAAC
This sequence comes from Megalops atlanticus, assembly GCA_019176425.1. Lineage (NCBI taxonomy): Eukaryota > Metazoa > Chordata > Actinopteri > Elopiformes > Megalopidae > Megalops > Megalops atlanticus. The sequence goes on from CM032876.1 coordinate 7,221,564, forward strand.
AGACCAGGACCCCGGAGTGCGTCACTATTTCTCCTCCCATAGCTTCTGGCTAGGTTTTGTTATTTTCGAAACCATTACGTTGAGTCAAGCAAAAAGACGTGACTGGGAATACAGTGGCAAGCGCTTGCCGTACACACCACTAACACACTAACCGAGCACTTTCTCCCCGATGTCACCATCTACAATACGCACTACTGCAGATCAGCTATACTCACTACTCACCACTATTACATTTGTAATAGTGATTTGTAATGGAGAAATTGATTGGTACCAGAGAATGAAGGATGGGCAGCCTTTCACTGATTAACACAAATTCAACTAGTCGCAATAAATAGCAGGCGGCAAATATAGAGGCCGGTTTAAGACAGGAAGGCAAAAAAAAAAATCACCATGAAATATTCATCTATTGTAAACTCATTATTTTGCTGGAGCCCAGCACGGCGCTAGCTGGCTGAGCTGTGATTGATTGCTTTGGACTGGGGGGAGCAGACAGAAGCGGGAGAGTGCCTATCAGCGCACTGTGCATTTTATGGAGGCCGATATTTTCCATCGCCGCCGTCAAAGTAGCAAAACAAAGTCGTCAGGGGTTTGCGCCGGGCCCCGAAACATGCGCACACATTATCGTGGAGATCCACAGTGATCAGACGTCTACAGTGACATCTACGGCAAGCATGTCCTTAAAAGATGTTTTTTTTTTTAGGACATTTCATGTTTACCGTGTCACCGCAGATGAAAGACCGTCTCAGCAAACGAAAAGAACCCCGGATGGTCCTTCCGGTTCCGCCACATTGTAAAGCAAACCAATTTACAAACCGAACATGCAGCGTAGCATCCGTAATTTGAGGAGAGAGAGAGAAAAAAGGAACACCACCTCTGAAATAATACTGAATTATTCAAAAACAGAAAGAAAAAAACCCCTTGAAGGATGCACATCAGCCGATCTGACGGAGCATCAAAGAGGAGGCTTTAATTATGTAAACGCAGGAGGATTAGACTTAATTACTCTTGTGCTGAGAGCACAGCCCCAAGCCCCAAGTGTTTGCACCACACTTCTGCTTCCTCGCCCAAAGTGTCACAAACACAGCCGTCTTGGATCAAACCAGCGCTGCATTAACAACCCGTCGCTTTAAAGCGGGAAACCTATCGATCACCTCGATCAGCCTTTAACCTCGAGGCGAAATGGGACGCGGTCAATGGGCCATTCCAATGATACATCACAGCAGCCTAGCAGACGGTCTTATCCTGAATTACTTAGAGGGCGTATGATTTCCACATGGTCCAGATCTTTACTGTTGCCCACCTGGGAACTACACTGGTAGTCTCTGAGGTTTCAAGCCCTGTCTCTTTTTTTACATTTTTTACATTTACATTTATTCATTTGGCAGACGCTTTTATCCAAAGCGACTTATAAGTGAGGTGCAAAACAAGATACCACGCTGCCACCCTACTGGTTGCCGTCATATTCATTTAGGACTTCCGTGTTCAATGATGGTGTTTAATCTTTAACACTTTTGATGTCGCGGATTCAATGTCAGTACAGGGCATCAAAATTTGACAGGCACAACATCAGAACCAATACCCTGCCTAAAGTTAAATGGGACACCAGCAGAGAGTATGTTGCAGCAGTGGAATGTACATAATTCTCTACAGCGCTGTCATTCACTTTCGAACACCAACATTGACGGACCACAGAGGATTCCTTCCAGACTGCTGGATAATTCTCACATGTGCAGCATATTTCAGTTTCAGCGGGAAATTCAACATAACCACCGAGGCACTCAATTTTCTTAAATTTCAGTAACGCATTTAGACAACAATGACTTTTTCAGAACAATAGTTTGCATTTATTTTAGTGTTGACCGATCTCGTAACAGTGCCTCAGAAAAGAATCAAACAGAATACTCACTTAAACGTGTTACTGGTTGTGGCAGAGAAAGTGCCGCGGCTGTTAAGATTGAGCGGCCCCTCCCTCCAACCCCCCAACCCCCCACCTTCAGACTCTCATAACCATTTAGAGGAGTACTACGTTTGATGGATTCTAAGGAGCGTAATAAAATGCAGAATGAACGGGCTCAACTTTGAGCAATGACATCTCATATAAAGGTCACCATAAATCAGGGCCGCTTTTTCCGGAACATTCCCGATTGTCCCACAGGCCAACGGGCAATCCGATAAATAAGCACGAAAAGTAATTGTGAGTCCAGACCTGACACTTAGCGCAACATGCTCCTCCATCAGTATTAAACTAATAGCTGAGGGGGACGGGGGGACGATAATCACAGCTCGTAACGCCAGCCAATGCTGTATTCCTAATGACTCGCTGGCTGATGCTATTAAAAGCCAAAGTGCAAATGCCTGATTGAAAAAATCCAATTTAAACATGCCGCCCTCGAACAAAAGGAATATCAAAGCACCATACCCCTTTCCCCACAGAGGGCTGGTGGATGGGACGGGACAAATCTGCAGAGATGTCCCAAGCAGTGAGAGCACAATTGCACTGAGAGCTCCTTGAGACATCACCTGAGAAAAAGAAGAAGTATTATACCAAAGAGTAATACTAAAGCCCTCACCTGAGAAATTGCTAAGAGTATAACCAAAGACCTCACCTGAGAAAAAGATGAAGGAATCTCACAGGTGCTGGGGCTGCTAGCTAGCTTGAATATCACTAGCATGTTCCTCCCATGCATATCACAACACAAAGTTAAGGATATGAAACTATCATGATACAATGTATGTCACAATTGTTCCCTACATCAGAAGCTTCCAGCATTATTCATGAACTGGATCCTTTTCAGCCAAAGGATTTAAATCCATTGCCCCATTACAATGTCTGCCCATTCAGGTTCATTACTAGTGATGACCACTCTCCTTCATCCTAATACCCTGCACAGCCCTTAGAAGTACCCCTAAGGGTGCCTGTATCCCTGGTTAAAATCCTTTGCTCAACACCATTGTACAAATCAGTATATACTGTAAACTAACGTGTATGCAATTTCTGCTGCCTATATTTAAACTTCACCTTCTGTAACTGATTCACTGATGATTTCCATGGTAATCTATTGTTTGGACAAAAAATGAAAGCCAAATAATGTATTGACTCTGAAACACTGTGATATTAGGATTGGTGTCGATAGATACATTATATTTATAAAGGAGGGCACAGAGGTAATTCAGATGAAAGCCAGAAACACATGTTAAGGTCTGATTCTATCTGCTGTAAACCAGCTGCTGACTGCTTTGTCATAACTATGACTGCCTACATCTGTAGGGCATGCTTTAAAAACTACAATTAAGAGCATTCATTGCTGTGCCTTCTACAATCACACACTGAAAACATATTAACGGCATAAGCACAAGGACTTTGGTCAGTGACCACCTTGGAAAGGTCTTTTACGCTTAGACTACAAAACCTAGCCAACACCCAGATCAAAAGGAAATAAAAACTCTCTTCTCTGCAATTTAAACAACGCACTAGCCTGACATTAGATCAGCACTGCATTAACAATGAATGAAGAAACAGGTAACCTATCAACCCCGTTGATCAGCTGTAAGCCACATTGGATGCGGTCAACAGTGGATTCAAATATAACATATTAATGTTATTTGCTGTTATGATCATGTAGGACGTGACAGGCTGACAAGGGCGTTTAGATTTTACCCTTTTGATGTTAATGGTCTGATTTCAGCACAAGGCAGATCTAATGTGAGTTCTTTAGCGTTACTCTCAGGTATAATCCTTTTTTCACAGGTGAGGTCTTTCGTGTTACTCTCAGGTACAATACTTCCTTTTTTCTGGGTGAGGTCTTTAGTGTTACTCTCAGGTATAATACTTCCTTTTTTCGAGGATGAGTTCTTTAGCGTTACTCTCAGGTATAATACTTCCTTTTTTCACAGGTGAGGTCTTTAGTGTTACTTTCAGGTACAATACTTCCTTTTTTCTGGGTGAGGTCTTTAGTGTTACTCTCAGGTATAATACTTCCTTTTTTCTCAGGTGAGTTCTTTAGTGTTACTCTCGGGTATAATATTCCTTTTTCTCAGGTGAGGTCTTTAATGTTACTCTCAGATATAATACTTCCTTTTTTCTCAAGCACAAGGCATGCAAAGCTGAAAGGCACCTCATGGCGTCCACAACCAAGATGTCTGAACTGACTGTAATGGAAAACCATGTGTACAGAGGGACAGAGCACTATAAAGATCATGTTCCCATTCCTCTCTACAGCACTGTCCTTTCCTTCTGGATGCTACCTTTCACAGAGGGAAGAGGACTCCTGCCACACTGTAGGAAAGCACAGAAGGGCTCGCCTACAAAGGTTTTACCCATCCAACCCCAACAACAAGTCAACAGTACCATTACCACACTGTGTACATCTTCACAGCCTGGCTAAAAAGATTTGCAGAAGGTACCCAGCCTGTTAGTTCTTGTCAAGGGAGGGGAAAAAAATAAGTAAGGGTGCTCTTGGTACATTCAGTCTCTGAGAGGAAGACAACATTACAGAGACAAGTAAGTCACTCTAAAATTTCACAGAATAAATGTCAGACACACTGAAACATAAGCAAAGGCAGAGGTGGCCCGAGAAATTGTTTCCAAAATCTGAACTTGAATGTCAAAAGGAGAGTAATGTAACCACACAGCAAAACGAGGCAACAGGTCATTGACTCTCCTTTCACATTGATCATCAAAGGTACTGGGCAATAAACATGGAATATAAAAAGCATACAAATCTTGTTTCAGATTTGGTTTGGAACTATAAAAAAATGTCTAATAGCATGAATCAAAATGTAGAAATATGAAAAATATTTTCATATTAATAAATACAGGACAATGTTTTAATGCTCAAATCTGCAGATTTTCAGAGACCAGTATCAAAAATGCACATAGCTCAAAGTAGCATTATCAAAGCACTTGAAATATCATAACAGCAACAGCTTATTTAATATACATAGATACTTCAGATACACAAAAGCATTCTCAATAACCCAGAATACAGAAATGCATCAGAGGAGGTTAAATACTACACATTCCCAGTGCTGTATAGCGATTACAGCATTGATTACACAGAGCTGTAATCTTAAACACTGCCAGACGTTAGGCAGGTGCCGGTGGGATGGCACAGTGGAAACAGATGGGCGGAAGCAGGTGCGAAAGAGCAGCTTGTGGTGTGGAGTCCGGCTCCTTACTCTCTTCACCGGCCAGATGAAGAAGAAGCACGAGGACAGAAATAAAACAAACTCATGAAGATAACGCTTAGGCGCATCTACAGGGTCCTGAGACATTGTATGAAAGTGCCAAATTAATAAGAGCACAAAGAAAACAGATAACCACATTTGTGTGTAATGAATTGCTATGAACTCTCCTTTGGCTTTACCCATGAGGGTAATATCTCAAGTTCCTGAGTGACAGGGGACAGGATGAGGAAATGTAACTGATCTGAGGATTTTTATGTGAGAAAAACACACGTGTACCCAGTGCTGATGTGCACTGGTTGCTGACTGCTGTATTTCCCTGCCATCGCTACTCAGAATACGAGAACACAATGACCAGCATGAACTGCTGTTTGTTTCAGAACAAAGCACCAGAAATACAGTCTTGACGTGACCGTGATGGTTTTAATGTCTTGGTTTTTCCAAGACATTCTGCACTGAAAAAGTTTGATGACAGACATACTTTGAATGAAATCTGGAAACAGATGAACAGCTCACGCTTCATACAGCCCTGTGTATTCCACTGAGATCCACTGCCACACCTGTCAAAACACTTTGAGAGGGAGTTCCAACAGTTCACATCAAACGCTGTCTAACATTCTCCGCACACCTCGCGTTTTCACCGAAGGCCTGATCTATATTCCATATCGACACAGACTGTAATATACCAAGATTAGCATTTGCAGCTTTAGGCGTGGTGAAATTTTAATGGCTTCTCTCCCAGCGCAAACGGGGAGATGATGCGCAAAAGGTCACTTTTGCCCGCCAAGCATAATAAACCAACATAAAAGATGCGGAAGGTCACGGGATTTAACCCAGCGTTTAGATGAATCACTTTTTCGCCCTTTTTTGCAAAAGGCAGATGAGAAAGAACTTGCGAACTTTAACTCGCACAGGGTGGCATAGCTGTATAATAAAGAGATAAAGCAGTTCGTGTTTCTTTCACTGTACAATAGGGAGGAAAACTTTAGCTCTGCAAAAATATAAATCTAGCATCTACGTTCAAATTACACCAACACGTTTTCGTAGATGTAGCCAGTTACGGCTCATCCTTTCAAAGAACTAACCTGCTGAAATGAAGAAAAAGCCAGATTGGCCGTTTCAGCGGCGAGACAGGAAAAAAGCCAGTGTTTAGAATAAAGCGGTTCTTTGATCGCAAACTAAAGCTCTTTCTTTCTCCGCCACGGTCGCAGAACGTGTAAACACAAACCACAGTGAAAGCTTTACTTCGGGAAAAAGAACATCCTTACCAGCAACAGCGCCGTATGAATTCAGTTTTAACAGTAAAAAAATCGTTACAGAAAGAGCACTTTTCACTTACCATCATGTTGCCTTGCATTTTTGCAGTTTCGATCAAATCCTTTTCCCTCATTTTCGCAAAATTGTACAATCCTTTTCTCAACAAATCCTGTACACTTTTGGTACGTGCAACCTCTGCCTTCCACCCGTCTGCTCTCAGTTTTTTTTTTTTTTTGCCTGTCCTTAATTCTGACTTGATAGTTCAGCGAACAGGTTTGCCGTGCATCGATGTATGATATCAGCCGCACTTCCTATGGTCAGTTTTATCCTGTTGATTGATGGTAAAACACGCTGAGTAGCCCTCGTCCCTGTGCGCGGGTTGAGGAGCAATCAAACATGGAGGGAAGTTGATTTTTTTACACGGAGATTGGCATTTTTATGTGTAAAACGTGATAGAGCTCCATGTTTTCTTTCAATCCTTCCCGTGTGCTCGCTTATCTTTTTTACGCGATTAGATTTATCTGCTGCGAAACGGGAAGAGGGGATTCCATACGTATGCAGCTACCGAAATATAGCTAACGAAATATGATATGACGGACGGAACCGGGAAAGCATAGCTTTCAGAATACGTTTCAGTGTTACAGTGAATGGACCACACGGTACCACTTGCAGAAGCCACCACATGCAGATCTAAAATCCATGCGGTTGGCTAGATGCGTTTTGAGGCAGACGATGAAACTGGCAGTTTTTGCTTGTGCAATTTAATTGACCCACATCTTCGTTACAATTGTTATCAAGTGCTCCAAGTCGATTCAGAGAAATTACAATGAGTTCAACAGAATTAATGCACATCGTGCACATAGTGCACACGAGAAGTTGCATCCAATGTAAGTAATCCGGGTGCGCATTTTAACAGAAGTTCAATGTTAAATCAAAGCCACGCAGTATGCCAAGTGCTATACACACGTGCCCCGTGCAAACCCAAACAGCACGGACACCGAAAAAGAATCCTCATCTGAGTATCAAGAATAACAATTTATCCCACTAAATGAGGCGCTTTATTTCCCCCGCACCCCCTAAATTCATTGCCCCGCGATCTAAATGACCCAGCCGGGTCAGTGTCGCCGGGGACACGCGCAAAGGGGCTCGCCAGCGGTGGAAGAAGAATGGCTTTAATTCGAGTGCCACGCGCAGCATACCATTAATCAAACCAGGTAGTGTACAATTACGCAAAATGCACAGCTGACCTCCCGCTGCAATAAGCCAGTTTATGATATAATAGACAAGACTACAAAATAATTTTCATAAAGGCCAGTTGCTAAGCAGAAACGCTTAGCCTTGGTCAGAGGTTTTCCACTCATACATACTGTGCCCGGTAATACATGCAGTGATGCTTGCCAAAAATGAGAGAAAATGTAATGAAAGCATGCGTGTTATGACTGGCATGATACACTTACTGTACATATTTCAACCTATTGACAAAATAAGAAGGATTCATAAGTTCATGGATGCCAAATTAGTTACCATAATTTAGTAAAATTATTTACCAAAGTTGGTAAATCATGTAAAAATGTCAACATCTTAAATTGTTACGTGCTGTCTTATCTTATTTCATCAACTTCTCAGAGAGAGTCACTGTCGATCCGTTGAAACTGCTGAACCTAAGGATTTCTGGAAACTTTCTCCAGAACTTTTGGGTCAATAATGGTAGAGATGGAACTTTTGCATAGAGAAGCCAACATCTTTCTGACAGCTGATGCAGTCTCTGAATTTCCATTCTAAAGAGCCCAAAGGAGATGGCTGTCAGCCTATAGTTTAGCCTCTTGTCAGGCATTATATCAAGTGGCACAGTTCGCTCCCCTGTCCCATTGCTGTCACCCACTAATTCCTAAAGTTTTCGCAGCGAGCTAAGCTTGGCCCACACTCCTGGGTCTCCACTGAAAAGTTGTCTGAATGCTCGCTGGTTACTTAGCTACACAGGTAACTCTCACATTGTTCTTTGCAACAATCTGAAATTTCCACTAGTTTTATTGTGCAGTCAATTTAGTTTTATTTTTTGGGTGCCAAGCATGGTAGTTCTCAGTTTGACCCCTGTGGCCAGGAGATATCTTGCAGACCATTAGTTAGGTTGCAGTTATCAGAGCTGGGGTCAATTCTATTTCCATTCAGTCAAATCAATTAATGAAATGAAATTCAATTAATAAATAGAAAACAGCTCATCGTTTTCTGTGAATGATATTGCAGTTAATGAATTGAAGTTCACTTAATTTACTGAAATGACTGAACTGAAATGGAACTGAACCCAACTGTGACAGCTATATAAGCTATATTTATTTTCAAGCTCCACCACTGAACATTTTGCCAACTATGGGCACCAGCGTTTTTTGGTCAGAAAGACGTATTTAATCACAAAAGGCAGATCCACTTGCAGCCAGGTTTCCTGCACTCGCTCCTAGTGACAGCCCTCAAAATGGAAACAGCCTGACCTCTAATTCAAAAAATGAGAATGTGCCAAATAAGTGTAAAGTATCTGAAGGAACATCACACAATGACTTGGAGCTTAGCCTATGGCTCTAGCATTCATGGGAGTGTTTTGTAAATTCCTCCTAATCGCAAGTGGTGATAAAAACCTAGTTCAGATGTAGGTGACCCTGGTCCTGGAGAATTAATTATTATTCTGAACAAATGCTGGTGTACATGGTTCAAGGTAAATATGTCTTTGCAATTGAACCACCCTCATTCATTTAACATAAGAACTGATCCAATTATGTACTTAAGAGCTCAGAAGGAACTAATGCCAGAAACATCTCCAGCTCTCCATAACCAGTGTTGCCTATACCAATCTAGCTGTAGCTGAAGTGTGTTTGCTTGTAGTGTTTTAACTGGCTTACTAATGACTGTTAAAGGGTGTTGTTGAATTTTAAAATACTCAGTAACTCCCAAAGTAGCTCACATACAAGAAACGTCTGCATTTTGCCATATTGGTTTAATACACTTGACAGAAGCAATCACAAATATATTCATACCAGCTTATTACCATTAGATTCTGCTTATGAAAGCAGACCAGGCATACCAGTCATAATATGTGATGCTGGCTGTCATCACCAACAGTTATGAATATTTACGAATGCCTATTTCACACATTATTAATCATCATGGGGCCATTGTGTATGCTTCACGACACTTTATAACAACTTAAAGCAAACTGACACCAGATAATAAATGGAACAGTTAATTGATTGAACTTTTAGCTGCAGTTCTTAACCACAGGCTGTATCTTAGGCATCAGACTTTTTTACTTTATACACTGCAAAACTCCTAAAAACCTCAGAGACTGATGTGATAACTAAATACACCCATGTATCAGCAGTGGAGGCTTATGGGCTTTAAATAAGAGGGGCTAAAACATGACCTTTAAGCTGTTCATTGTCCTAAACCTGCTCCTGATTCTATATAATGATCAGCTCTGTAGTTATAAACAAGCATGTCCTTATCTGTTGCCGATTCCCTTTTTGATTTGATTACTTGATATCCAGTGCAGCAGAACTACCTTGATCTACCTTTTTAAGTACAGTTTAGCCTCCCCCATTTCAAGCTCAGGAGTCTCCACTGCTACAAAGTGCATGTAGATGCGTATGATATGAAAAAGACTCAGCGATGCACGGTTTTATATATATAACGCTGGCTTTTTATATTTGCATATGGGTGGGCGTGCTCTCTCCCTCTGCATTTCAAACACTACCAGTCGTTTGAACAGGCGTTGCAGCGGAGGTCACCCTTCCCGGCTGTTTGGCCGCCCCTGTTCCTCGGCGCCGCTGCCTGCCTTTCAGAGCGACGGGAAGCGGCTGGCAGAGCATCAGAGATTGCTCCAGGCTGGCGTTGTCACGGCAGCGGCAGCAGCAGCAGCAGAAGCATCAGCAGCGCCGCGTGGGCTCAGAGCCAATGAGCGAGAGCGATACTGATGGGAGGAAAAGTTCACCTTGGTGCATCCACAGAGGGGCACGAAACATACCTCTCGCAAAGCCCAAAGCCCAGTTTAAAAAAAAAAACGGGAAAAGGAGCACCCCTCTGAAGATCGTCAGTCAGCGATGCAGCTAGTTGACTACAAAATTGTGGATTAGGAAATTGTCAATGATCTTTCTCTCATCTCACAAATTGGTCCCTGTGTTTTGCAGTGCAGAACAGGCAGCGTAGTTACTGTACAAGATTGGAGAGTTAAGTACACATAGCATTTACTCTTTACAACTCATCAGAGAGAGGGCAATTTCCTGAAAGCTGTGCTCGGCCTATCACTGACTGAACACTCATGCTGATTTGGAGTGCTCCTCGTGTGCATTGTACCACTTGTGTGATTTCAGAACAGATTGTACTACAAAGTGAGCAAAGTCATTCTGGGATAAGGCCACCACCTGGCGATTTAATCTTGCATAATGATGAGTCTTTGATCTAGCCTAAATCTACATGTTTAAGACAAGAGCTCAGGTGGGCTGGCTTGTAATCTAGAGCTCCAGTATGGCGATGAATTGATTTTTATGTCTTCTGATTGTGCTAGGAGTAAGAACACAGTAATTAATAGATGCTGAATTCAGTAATTTTAATTGCCAAACTGAAACGGTGATGACAACAGGCCTGTGTGTACAGGCTTATGCAGACAATAAAGTTAGAGATTCTAGAACAAATCCTCTGCGTTCTTTAATGCAGCAAAGATTTTCTGTTGTCAAAACACTTTCACCACAGTGTAGAATAAGCAGTAATGTCACCCTGGATAAGCAGACACAGCTGTGTCTCTTAGTGATGTTGTCTTTTCTCTGTGGGCCAAATTTATTTATTAATTCATTTAGTTATTTTTACTTTATAAAAGAAGCCACTGCAATGTTACACAACTTCCTTTACTGACTAATGCATTGTTCATAAACGTCAACCCCTAAAGTCGGGAAAATAGAAGGATTGGTGTCCAGAGTTTGGACACTTGCATCTCAGTGTACCGTCTGGGGAGTGCAGGTGGACATTTGATACGTGACTTTATAAGCTGCTGCAGCAACAAATGGATTTTTGTGTCACCTCTGCTTTGCTCAATGGATTTCAAGAGAAGCAATACATTGTAAATCAGATTACTGTCCTCTCTTTATGCTGCACAGACGTGACATTGTTCACCCTGTTAACCAACAAGCAAAGCCTTCTCCTCCATGAACTTTAGTGTAGTGAGCTCAATAGGCCTAAGAAAAGAGAAGTGATACAATTTAGTAAAAAAAAAACATCATATATGACAACCACTGTCCCTTTCGTTCAAGGGATGAGATAACCAGCTGTCTTATATGGATATAGAATCATTTTGATTATGCAGAGATGTGGGAGTACTTACATCATGCAGCCTATACAAACTGCATGTTACATTACATAACATTTTTGTCATTTAGCAGACACTCTTATCCATAGCAACTTACATAGGTCACAATATTTATATTTTATCTATTTATAGAGCTGGACATTTAGCAAGGCTTATTTTGATTACAGATTCTGGGGTAAGTACCTTGCCCAAGGCTACAACAGCATTGCCCCAGTGGGGAATAAAACCGGCAACGTTTCAGTTACGAGCCCTGCTGCTTACCACTATGCTACACTCCTGCCCCTTTCACACCGAAGCCAAATGAGCATCCACACTCAACTCTCTTTTGCATTCATGCTGGCAGTGTTCACATATCCTCTGCTGAATCACAAGCAAAGGTTTAGGAGGCCACAGCTTAATCCCATAAAATATGGTGTTTATGCATTCAATTCTAATGCATGAATTTTTTATCAACATTGACGCATTACTGCACAGTCACACCCGGTGACCTCAGCGCTGGGTGTCTGTGCCAAGGGCACACTTGTAAGTGTCAGTCACAGCTAATCTAAAAGATTACATCCACTGTAACGGAGGATGGAGTGATTTGGCAATCACCAGCCTCAAAATTGCACTCCCCTCGCATCTGATCCAAAAAGCCTTAAGACTTTAGCAGGTATGACGGCAGTCTAATAGCTGAAAGGGTAGAGTACAGGAAGTGGTTTGAGAGCTCAGGTCAGGACTTCGTCACATTCTGAATTTGTGCAGACAGCGTGGATGCTACTTAGTGTTGCACTACTGTAGTAATTGTTTAAATGAAGCCGCTGGTCTGATGAGATCTTACTTTTACTAACTACTATATTCTCCAGGTGCCAATCAGCTGCTATTTAAAAGGAATTTCTTCAACGGACACAGCCGAGGATCTCCAGGACTCTGACCGTACATCATTGCTCTTGTGATGTTCTCACCAGTATTCTGCAACAGAGGCCTATTACCACAGGTTTCCGCATAAGGACCAGACAGACTGAGAAGCCCACCAAGCCGGCTAAGTTCTATTTCTGTCACTGAAGAATCTTAATTGTCTCTGATTTACTGCCTTGTTATGAACATTCTTGAAAGGGTGTGGTCCAAAACAGAACACCCATAGTCAGGTGGGTTCAGTTCTGGAACCTTCTGTTACCAGCCAAGACCTCCTAAGCTGAGGACGCAAAAAGGGCTTGAGATGAATACCTGATCATCATAGAATATCTGTGCTTTGACTTTGGGTGGGTTTTGTGCTTCTTGCTTCCCTGTCTTCAGGTGCCATCTCTGCAAGATGTCATAAGTTGAAGTCTGTGTACACCCCTCTGGCTAAGAGTTCACGGAGCTCATATGTAAAATCATACATTTTTCTGCTTCTTCTCACAAAATAGTTTCTTCACTCTGAATACTACTGTGCATGTGAGGAAACTGGAAATGGTACAACCACATGGCAGGCAAGCTCACAGTGATTTCAGCTTATGGAATGTTAACTTTTCACCTTTTACCTCACACAAAAGAAGAAAGAAGATTTGCTGTTCACATCATATAGAAGCAGCAAAAGAAAGATCAAGGATCATAGCAACAGTAACTTTTTACCTTCAGGCAGCACCATATTGAGGACAAACTAGTTTTTCCCATGACTTATTTGCAAACTCAAAGACAGAACAGTATAAGGCACTGCACTATCTGTCTGAAGACAATGCTTTTCAGGACCAACACTTACCATGTGGTTCATCTGGGAACTTTACATTACATTATTGGCATTTAGCAGACGCCCTTACCCAGATCGGCTTACATCAGTTACAATGTTTTCCATTCATATAGCTAGATATTTACTAAGGCAATTGGGGGCTAAGTACCTTGTCCAAGGATACAACAGCAGTACCCCAGTGGGGAATCGAACCGGCAACCTTTTGGTCACGAGTCCTGCTCCTGAACTACTGTGCTACACTGCAGTTCCAATGCTCAGGACTACAAAAAGGAACATTATCAATCAAACCTCAGTTTCCCTTGTTCTTAACTTCTAAGAACGAAATTAAACTGTTTTTGTGTTTGACAGCTTTTTTCTTTGCTTTCCAGTGCAATTTATTTGCCATTAATTCTGACTGCCAAAAATCATTCAATTCTGTAAGTTGCAAAAAAGTAACACTTCAGATTAAAACTCTTTCAGACAAAGTTACTAACTTAAGGACAAATTCCACTGTGGTGCATATTAAATCAGCCTATGCTTGACTTATAGGTTATGATAAATCTATTATATGTTCTCAATGTCCCACAGGTTTTATCAGATATATGGGTGTATCAGTTACATGGTATCGTAGTATAATTGGCTTTCGTTGCCTAGTCAGTTTGCACAAGTTAACTTGTAGTGGGGCTTCAATAGTGTTATGCTCACACTGGTCGGGGAGTGTTGTTAGCCTGGTCTGACACTGTTGCTCATTTAACTTGAATGGATACACTTGCGTATATGTTCTATTGTGCTGGAAGTCACTCTGGATAAGAGTGTCTGCTAAATGCATGTAATTTAATGCAATATGGTTAACCTGTGCTTGTCTGTCTGAAGCATATGTCCAGCAACAAGTGGGCCTCCCTTCTTGTACAGATACTGCACCTTCAGGTTAATTTTTGTGATGCTATATACCACAGACAACTACTGGTATTAGCACACCGAACACACAGAACCATTGCAACTACATGCACACAATTGGAAAGGAGTAAAGACTGACTATTACATTAGTCTTGGGAGCCACGTAATATTCCAATAATTATATATTCAAAATGGGCATCCCAGACTATAATACACATCCAACAGGAGCAAGTCAGTCAGAATAAAATGGACCAGCCCAGCTGCAGAATATGCAATAAAACAGTATGCAATTACCCAATACACAGTTATAGGGAGTTGACTGTGAGCAAACAGGAGAAGCCTCCATGTTTCATTTACATTCTGGAATGGAGAACGCCAAAGAAAAATGAATGAATAAATAAAGATGAAAATGCAACCATGTACCAAACCCTGCTGCAAAAAAAATAAATTACACCACTGACGTCCTTAGCTAGCGAGGCTTGCAGAATTCGCGGGAGCATTCCAATCTCAGATCGCCTGCTGGTCAAGAGCAGGCCGCTGCCCTCACGCCTCCCGCTGTCCTGCAAACCCCAGGCGGTGAATAAGACTCGC
>CM032876.1:7241526-7419026 GCA_019176425.1 Megalops atlanticus
CCAGAATCAAAGAAAAGCTGGGCTATGACCAGGTTTAATACCATGTTTACCGGTGAGGGAAAGGCCTGACTATCAGATGAAGTGCTGTTTGATATGTTACAGGGAAATGCTGACCCACACATAATCATACTGACTGATTATGTCTGATGTTTAAGTACCTGTTGTAATTGTCAGTGCTCCGCCCCCCTGGCTGTGTGTTTGTGTTCTTCCCCTGTCCATGTGCTTTTGTTTTTCCTTGTGTTCCGGCCCTGCCCCGCTCTCCGCCCTGTCTCCGCCCACCTGATCATCTTCGCCCGCCTGCCTGCACACCTGCTTCCCATCACCTCATCAGCCCTACCCTATATTTACCCTGCTTTTCTCTGTCTTGTTGCCAGTTCGTCTCAGTATCCTGTTTCGTCCTTGCCTTCTGTTACTCGGTTTTTCCACGGTCTTCTGTCTCCCGCCCAGAGTCTCTGTGTTTGCCCGCTGTTCTGTCACGTGAGTTCTGTTAGTCTGTTTTCTGTTTCGTCCTGTCTTTGTGTATCCCTGTTTGTGCGAGTCTGCTCCCGCCTGCTGTTCTGCCTCCGCTCCCTGTTGCCGGCCTGCCCGGTTCTGCCCCTGTCCAGACCCTGTTTCCGCCTGCTCAGCCCCGGTCCAGCCTGCCGTTCTGCTTCGGCTGCCTGGGTTGCCCGTGGTTCTGCCCCAGCTCCCTGTTGCCGGTCTCCCTGGTTCTGCCCCTTCCCAGACTTCACTCCCCGCTTCTCGTCTGCCCTGCTCCGGACCTGCCTGCCCAGTTTGTGACCCCTGCCTGGCCTTCGGATCTCGTCTCTGCCTGCCGCTCTGTTTTGGTTGCCCCGCTGCCTGCCTGCCCGTTGCCGACCCTCGCCTGTCCAGACCACGTGCTTGCTCTGTTTGTTTTTGGACTGACTTCCCTGGTTTTGACCCTGCCTGTCTTTTACCCTGTCCTCGTCTGCTCCTGTTTTGGGGCTCTAATAAAGCCACTCTGCCACTCACCTCCGGGTCTGCGTGTGAGTCCTCACCCCGCATCCCTGACAGTACGAACTGGCCAGCCTTGGACTCAGCGGACCCACCCCGCCAGAAAGCCACCATGAATCCTGCGGACACGGAAGACCTCCTTCAGGAGTTGGAGGAGGTTAGGGGCATTTTTTCGGTTTTGTGCTTGGTCGTGGGCAGCACCTCTGACATAGAGCGTAAGCTCACTGCTGTCACACTCATGGAGAGCACGCTGGCATCTAAGCCCGGGCTTAGGGGGTTTCCGGAGATGGCCCGTTTGACAACAGAGACTGCTAAGCTCAAGGAGAGCCTGCAGGCCCTTCAGGTCGTTCACGGTGGTCCCCAATCCGTGTCCAGCCTGGGGCCTGCCAGTCCCCTGCCCGGGCCTGTTTCTTTGTCAGCTAGCGTTGGGACCGCTAGCCGCCGCCACGCCCAGTATCTGCATCAGCTAGCTGCTATCCTGCTAGCTTCCCGCCTGACCCTGTTCCTGGGCCAGTTAACCACCTGCCTGATCTGGTGACTGAGCCAACCAGTCTCCGGCCTGCTAGCCTCCTGTCCAACCCAGTCCCTGCATCAGCTAGCCGTTGTCATGCTAGCACCCGGCCCGATTCTGTTCCTGATCCCGCTCTCCTGGCCCCAGTTCGCATCACCACCGGATCTTTGATGCTGGCGGCTACCAGGGCAGACGCCGTGCTTAACACAGGGTCTCCAGTTCCTGTTCCCAAGCCTGTTCCTGACCCTGACCCCAGGAGTCACCATTCTGGGGGACTCGTCTGGCGATCAGGCCATCCCCCAGAGGAAAGCGTGGCTCCCGACGACGTCGGGCCTCTCAGCCGCCCAGCGCCCCGGCCTCTCAGCCGCCCAGCGCCCCGGCCTCTCAGCCGCCCAGCGCCCCGGCCTCTCAGCCGCCCAGCGCCCCGGCCTCTCAGCCGCCCAGCGCCCGGCCTCAGCGCCCAGCGCCCCGGCCTCTCAGCCGCCCAGCGCCCCGGCCGACGTCTCGCTGCCCAGCGCCCCGGCCGACGCCTCGCTGCCCAGCGCCCCGGCCGACGCCTCGCTGCCCAGCGCCCCGGCCGACGCCTCGCTGCCCAGCGCCCCGGCCGACGCCTCGCTGCCCAGCGCCCCGGCCGACGCCTCGCTGCCCAGCGCCCCGGTCGACGCCTCGCTGCCCAGCGCCCCGGTCGACGCCTCGCTGCCCAGCGCCCCACCGGACCCTGAGTCTGTCCTCTGTCTCCCTGTTGCCCTGTCTGTCCTTGAGGCTGCTCCCGAGTCGTCCGACGCCCCGCCAGTTGCTCGGAGCATTGAGTGTGTGCCTGAGTGTGTGCCGGTCCCCGAGCCTGCTCCTGGACTACTTCCTGTCCCTGAGTCGGTCCCTGTCCCTGAGGGGGTTCCTGTTCCGGGAATTGCAGGGGCTGCGCCCGCCTCTCGGCCCCCTGTCCCTGTTCCTGTCGCCGCAGAGGCCGCGCCCGCCTCTGGGCCTCCAGTCCCCGCTCCTGTCGCCGCAGAGGCCGCGCCCGCCTCTGGGCCCCCTGTCAGGGTCCCTGTCGCCGCAGAGGCCGCGCCCGCCTCTGGGCCCCTGTCAGGTCCCTGTCGCCGCAGAGAGGCCGCGCCCGCCTCTGGGTCTCCTATACCTGAGCCTGTTCCTGAGTCGGCCCCGAGCCGCCCGTTCCTGAGCCGGCCCCGAGCGCCCCGTTCCTGAGCCGGCCCCGAGCCGCCTGTTCCTGAGCCGGCCCCGAGCCGCCCGTTCCTGAGCCGGCCCCGAGCCGCCCGTTCCTGAGCCGGCCCCTGAGCCGCCCGTTCCTGAGCCGGCCCCTGAGCCGCCCGCTGCCGGGCCTGTTCCTGTTTCTGCTCCCGGGCCTGTTCCTGTTTCTGCTCCCGGCCTGTTCCTGTTCCTGGGCGGGTAGCCATGAAGCCTACCCGCCCCCGGGAGGGGTCCGGCCTTCGCCGCAGGCCTCCTGCCCGGCCCCGGAGGGGTCCGGCCTCCGCCGCAGGCCTCCTGCCCGGCCCCCGGAGGGGTCCCGCCTCCGCCGCAGGCCTCCTGCCCGGCCCCCGGAGGGGTCCGGCCTCCGCCGCAGGCCTCCTGCCCGGCCCCGGAGGGGTTCCGCCTCCGCCGCAGGCCGCCTGCCCGGCCCCGGAGGTCCGGCCTCCGCCGCAGGCCTCCTGCCCGGCCCCGGAGGGGTCCCGCCGCCGCAGGCCGCCTGCCCGGCCCCGGAGGGGTCCCGCCGCCGCAGGCCGCCTGCCCGGCCCCGGAGGGGTCCCGCCGCCGCAGGCCGCCTGCCCGGCCCCGGAGGGGTCCCGCCGCCGCAGGCCGCCTGCCCGGCCCCGGAGGGGTCCCGCCTCGCCGCAGGCCGCCTGCCCGGCCCCCGGAGGGGTCCCGCCTTGACTGCAGGCTCCCGAGCGGCCCCCTGTCCGCCCTGCCGCCGGGCCGCCCTCCCGAGCGGTCCCGCCTGTCCGCCCTGCCGCCGGGCCGCCCTCCCGAGCGGCCTCGCCTGTCCGCCCTGCCGCCGGGCCGCCCTCCCGAGCGGCCTCGCCTGTCCGCCCGGCCTCCGGGCCGCCCTCCCGAGCGGCCTCGCCTGTCCGCCCGGCCTCCGGGCCCCCTCCGCCCCGGCTTGGGTTTGGTTTTTTTTTCGGGCCTTTTGTTTGGGACGCCCGGTGGCGTCCGTTGGGGGGGGGGTACTGTCAGTGCTCCGCCCCCCTGGCTGTGTGTTTGTGTTCTTCCCCTGTCCATGTGCTTTTGTTTTTCCTTGTGTTCCGGCCCTGCCCCGCTCTCCGCCCTGTCTCCGCCCACCTGATCATCTTCGCCCGCCTGCCTGCACACCTGCTTCCCATCACCTCATCAGCCCTACCCTATATTTACCCTGCTTTTCTCTGTCTTGTTGCCAGTTCGTCGCAGTATCCTGTTTCGTCCTTGCCTTCTGTTTCCCGGTTTTTCCACGGTCTTCTGTCTCCCGCCCTGGGTCTCTGTGTTTGCCCGCTGTTCTGTCACGTGAGTTCTGTTAGTCTGTTTTCTGTTTCGTCCTGTCTTTGTGTATCCCTGTTTGTGCGGAGTCTGCTCCGCCTGCTGTTCTGCCTCCGCTCCTGTTGCCGGCCTGCCCGGTTCTGCCCCTGTCCAGACCCTGTTTCCCGCCTGCTCAGCCCCGGTCCAGCCTGCCGTTCTGCTTCGGCTGCCTGGGTTGCCCGTGGTTCTGCCCCAGCTCCCTGTTGCCGGTCTCCTGGTTCTGCCCCTTCCCAGACTTCACTCCCGCTTCTCGTCTGCCCTGCTCCGGACCTGCCTGCCCAGTTTGTGACCCCTGCCTGGCCTTCGGACCTCGTCTCTGCCTGCCGCTCTGTTTTGGTTGCCCCGCTGCCTGCCTGCCCGTTGCCGACCCTCGCCTGTCCAGACCACGTGCTTGCTCTGTTTGTTTTTGGACTGACTTCCCTGGTTTTGACCCTGCCTGTCTTTTACCCTGTCCTCGTCTGCTCCTGTTTTGGGGCTCTAATAAAGCCACTCTGCCACTCACCTCCGGGTCTGCGTGTGAGTCCTCACCCCGCATCCCTGACAGTAATTCTTTCGCAGTTTTAAACGGTCAGCTAGCATTGCACACCTCTGCCCCATCACACGCAGTAAAACCTGGGGCTAGCAGCTCTGAGAATCCTTTCCGTGCGTGTTCAGGAAGACAGGGAAGATTGAGCTGGACGCCTCAACAACAACGTCTCCGTCCCACGCCCACAGGATCGATGCTAATCTCCATACAGCGCGGTCTGGGGTTTCAGTGATAACTATACATTACCAAAAGCCCACCGGAGTAATGAGCTGGTGATCAATACCTGGCACACTCAGAAATCTGTTCTACTTTACTGCTGGCCCGCGGAGCCAGTGTAATTAAGAGGAACACTTAAATTATAATATGCTTGCTGTCAGCTTTTTTTCCTTTTTCCTTTTTTTTTCAGTGGGTGTATATCTTCCATTGAGGCAATTTCATGAACAATTGAATTCTTCCAGACTATGTATCCTCATATTCTGAAGCAATAACAATAATGGGAGGCCTTTGGAATGGTAATGAGCCAAGCGGCCTTTCAATTAAACTGATTGATGAACATCCAATATCCATATTCATATGTAGATCGCCGTTTAATTATTTAATCAATATGTCCGCTAATGGCAGTATTAGGGACGTAGGGAGCATGTTCCTCCTGAGCAGAAAGCCAAAGATGACGCTGTAACTAGTGAAGGCGACGAGAGGTGAGATTAAGAAGCATTTTTAATACGTGGAGCTCTGTGAAAATGGCATGATTAGTCTAAATGACAGATTCAAGGGGGTTCTGGCTCAGTTAGAGCAGTAAGACATTGGGCCACTTCAGGCTTCTGAGACATGCACACTCTGTACAAAACACTGCAGATCAGCACGTCCAAGAATGTACAACACGGTATGAACTTAACATTTGCGCCGTGGCAGAGAAACAAGCTGTGACAGTCAGTTCAAAGCACATGACACCCTGTCACTGCTGCCCAACGCAATTGGACGCCGACCTGTCTCCAGCCGTCTTTTCAAAGATCAATCACATCTTCAGTGTACAACCCAGTGGAGAATTTGCAGAAAGTCTCTGTATAGAACAAAAAATTGGATACTTCTAGTAAAAAATGAACACATTTTCAGTCTTGCTTATGAGGGTTTTTTGTTTTTTTCAGCCATACTGCAGTACAACAACGCATCCTAGAAAATCTCATCCCTTTGTCACACAACCCTCTGGCATGTATTGCTGTTTGGGGACCTCTAGTGGTGGCCGCTGATGCAGTTTCACTGGAAATGTGTCACAGACGAAACATTTAATATTTTTTATGTTATTATCACACCGCAGAGCCTCCTGGGAGCTTTGCTCTCAGGCTGGAGGCATATTCAACAGCATCGGTAGCGTTGCTCTAGTCTGACATGTACCTTGCCTGGCCAGCCACTGAAACCTGGTCATGCAGGGCTTGTAATATTGTTGACTCCGTGTGGTTTTTTTGCTTGTGTTGTACTCTACCTCACCTGTAAGTCGCTTCGGATAAAAAGCGTCTGCCAAATGAATAAATGTAAATGTAAATGATATGGTATTACGCTGTCTGAATGAGGTTAAGGATACTGATGGAGATGCTTAAAAGGGCAGCCGACGCAGCTACTGCGAGAGGAGAATTCCGATTCCACACTATTGGATTTAAAAAGGGGAAAACAGCAGTGGATGAGATGAGCGGGAGCCTGTGCCCAGCGGGTGAATGTGTGTGTGTGTGTGCGTGTGTGCGCGTGTGTGTGTGTGTCTGTGTGTGTGTTGGGGGAAGGGGGGGTGGGGGGGGGGAGGCAGTGTGTCGCCACGCTGTTCGATCTAAAGGTCGCCGCCGCAGAGCCATCAAAGCGAGAGGTCAACGGCTTTAGCAAAATGTCACCGTGAATTTGCGAGTGTCCAAACGCGCCAGGAGAAGGTCACGCAGGCGGGCAGCGGCGGCGGGGGTGACGTCTCCCTCGCTAAGTCCATCTGCCTCGCAGCACTGTGGCCTAGCATTTACAGAACAGCGCCCTGCAGCTCGGAGGTTGCCAGTTCGATTCCCAGGTGGGCCACTGCCTTCTCAGCTGTTTAAATGGATGAAAACATGTACGCTACGCAATTTGCCCTGGTGTTTGCTAAGATAATATAAGGTAATACAAGTGGAATTACTGTGGTCCAGCCATCGTGAATACTTCCAACCCCCATGAACATGCAATTAATAAAAAGATACAAGAAAGGAATGAATGTTTCCTATAGGTACTCATATAGCTGAAACCATAACAATCATTACCATCTCACTATGTACTGTATAATTAGCTGCATATGCAGTAAGCACAGTAATGCATATATGAATAAAGGAATATTCAATACATGATCAATCCTTGGCAACATTTATTTTGTCATACAGCATAAAAATATATCCCCTACATTCTGGATTTCCTATGTTCCCACATACACAGTATATACAGTATACGCACATATGAGAGAGCTCTGCTGGATATACAGAGAGGATAAATCCTACTTTTCTAATGCAGTTTCTGCTGTTCCAGGACAGCTGGTGCCTCCTTTCACAAATGCTCCTGACTCTGCGCCTTTCATTACATTACATTACATTACATGGTTGGCATTACGGGCATGTCACAGTGGCACCCGCTCCGTCTCCTTGGTGCTTGCCTGTGATTACCTGTGATTAACGTGCATGCGCTGTGATGTCACACTGTCCGTCAAGCGCCGTGGTGCGAGAGACAAGAGAGGGACTGACAAAGAAACCCTGCAGGATGCAGCATCTGAGGAGGAAGAAGATGAGTCTTCTTCCTCTTCCTCACTGCAACCTCCATCCTCTGCCACCACTTTATTACATTTGCATTTACATTTATTAATTTGGCAGATGCTTTGATCAAAAGTGACGCATAAATACTTTATTACATTAAGTTATTTGTTTAGCAGATGCTCTTACCCAATGTGACATACATAGCCTACATTTTACACACTCTCCAGTTAGACTGCTGGATATTTAGAGAAGCAATTTAACTTGTCGTACCAGAGGACAATAATGTCCCACCTGGGAATTGAACTGGTAAGCTCTGGGTTACGCGTCCAACTCCTTGCAATGTCATTACACCCAGGCTGGGACTGTTTTAGGATACTGCTGTTGATGTCTGCTCTTTCCCCGCAGGGGTGGATGCCTTGCACCACTGTCCCTGCTCAAAAACACAGTAGGTAAATATTTCCAAAAGGGTACAATTAAATGCTGCTGTCACATTCAAGCACATTCATTCCTGAGCGCAGACCACTAAGTCAACTCTGATCCCATCACAACATGCTAGCAAACACAGGTTAATACTGATTAGCGGAATACGTGGGCAGCATATTGGTGTCAGACTATTCAGCTGAATCTTCGTTTTTTTTTTCACCTAAGTCTAATCACACTTACAGTCTACAGAAGCTCCTATCCAGAGTTTAACTTACATAGGTTATAATCTTTACATGTTATTCATTTATACAGCTGGATATTCACTGAGGCAGGTCTGGGTTAAGTACCTTGCCCAAGGGTACAGCAGCAGTGCCACAGCAGGGAATCAAACCGGCAACCTTTCGGCCACAAGCCCCGCTGCTTACCCCTACGCTACAGGACAACCCACCTGGAAGCGTACACACAGCCCCTTTTTAATAGAATTAAACGGGAGAGAGGCTGCCTGCAGCAGAAGCAGCAGTAATAGCAGCAGCAGGCACACACAGCGTGTGCATGTGTGGGATGCGGGAGCTCCTCTTTCTCAGGCAGACGCCGCTTTTTAATGGGATCATTATGCACAAACCCGCGCTTGCTGCAGCGGCTCCGCCCCCGAGGCGATTCGAGCTGCAAATGAGCGCGGTTCCCATCGATTTGGGTCACAGCTCAAAGCTACGAAGGGCAAAAAAAAAACACGTCTCCGGATTCCCCGTGGGACACAGGAAGACTCGTTTGGATTCCCTCACTGGGATCTCTGAATGTACCATTTTTATAATTTGTGAGATTCCACTCTGAATCACCTATTCCTCAAGCTCTCCCAAGATGAGTGCTGCACAAGAAGTTGTCATGTACTGTACAGTCAATTCCCAGTGATAACACATTTTCAGTGTTACATTTCACCAGCTTCGCAGCTATGTACAGGGAGAAATTGAACTGCAAAGACATAAGATCCCCAAAGTGCATGCGCCCACTTTTGTGGATGTCTTAAAAGTGTGAAATAAACATTACAGTTTATCTGCTATGCATATAGCCTTACCCACAGTGACTTGCGTGTTGTAGCTTACTTTTTATGCACGGTCAAAAGAAATAACTGCATACTCC
The DNA here is from genome assembly GCA_019176425.1 of Megalops atlanticus. NCBI lineage: Eukaryota > Metazoa > Chordata > Actinopteri > Elopiformes > Megalopidae > Megalops > Megalops atlanticus. The sequence goes on from CM032876.1 coordinate 7,250,348, forward strand.
GCAGAAGAAGTTCCTGGCATGCTCCATGCTCAAATGCACAACAGCTGTGTTCCACACCAGATTCAAACTGGCAACTCCCCTGTTACAAGTACTATTGCCTATTATAACTGCACAGCAGATTTTTTTTCCCCAATGACCATCACTAGCTTGCTTATACCATATGGCGAACTGTCATCAATAATTAGCTTCTGCAATCGGAAGGGCGGTCGGCATTTACATTTTTGGCTCCTCGGCCGTGTGTCAGCCACGAGCAATGTTCCGCCGATTATTTTGCTGCCACCCTCTAATCGGATCTAATTAATCCAAAATATGGCTGTCAAAATCCTCATTGAGACGTGTGAATAATGACAAACTGTATCAAAGGACAGCTGCAAGGCTAGGGCCAGACCACCTGGAAACACCAGCACAGCCACAGTTTAAGCAAGTTGTCTTAAAAGCCTAAGACTAAAGTGTCGTTTGAGGGTCTCCTCATGGATATGTTTGAATGATATTACTATGATGATATTACAAAGGTACAAAGTGGGTTGGTGTCTGAGGTGTTTGGCATGGTTTATGTCTGAGTTGTGTAACAAGAGAGAACCATCACCTCAAAGAAGACAACATGAAAGACATGGCTTACACTGATCATTCCAGCAAAGGAACAGAGAAAGGAGTTATTTGAAGCCATTTTATGTTTGATGTTGGAGAATACAGACTCTGCTACGATAGAAGTAACGATTTACTGTAAAATATGCAGATTTGCTGAGCGCAATGACATTGCTTATTCAGCTATGTTCCATCTCCCGACTAAAATAGGATCACACCACAGTAATGCTAAGGCGCATCTGGTCAATTTCCACGTACTGATCTTGAACTGCTGACGTTCCAGTTATCCTATTTGAAAAGTCACAACGATGATTTCAGCGTCCTTGTCATCGACATTAACTGTAATTGAACAAAACACGCAGGACTGAAAACGCACAAGAACAAGTTGTGCGACGCGAGGCGCTTTCACCGCACGTACTGATGTCTGTCTCGCGCTCTGGGCTCGCAGCATCCTGGAGCGTTTCCAAGGCTACCGCACTGATGGTAGGTTTTAGCTCCGTGTAATATATTTTTGATATTTATGGGACTTAGTCTCTTGAACTTGAGTTTGCTTTTAATTTCAAAAACCCAAACGATATGCCGCTAATTGTTGCTAATAGGTTTAGGCGCTATAGGAGCTATAGGCTTTCCCGTCCTCGAGCTTGTTTCTGGAAGGGTGACGGAGGGTTTCCCCGTACTTGGTTAAAATACCCCATTAGTTTAGCCAACATACCCCAACAGTTTAAAGAAAAAAACAGCATAAATATCATTTTACCAATACTGCTTTTCGAGCACACCGGCTATATTTGATCATACACACATGTGATTACTGTTATTTACAAGTGATTGAGAGGCCACGCCATATCGGTAGAGTTACAGTGCTGTAGACTCTAGTAGGTGAACATGGATTTCATTCATCTGACAAGTAAAACGCTCCTTAAATCTACATACTGTTTCAAAAAATCCAATCAGTTAAGCTGCCTGCGGAAGTGTTTCCCCGCATTATAAACCATGGACTCGTAGGTGAATCGTAGGTGAAATGTGGACTGCAACGCTAACGACCACTTCCAGGGGGTATAATAAACAGCACAACCAAAGCGACAAAACTGTTTTCAGTTACTAAAGTCACACAGTGAGGGGAGCGGAAAAAGTCATCAGCATCTGAGGACGAAAATTCAAGAGTCCAAGTTGCTTACCTTTCCCCCTTTGGAGCATCTGCGGTAGTTGTTGGTTACCCCTGCGGTTTGGTTCATGGCTGAAACAAGACAGAAATGCGGCGATTTGTCTCATACAATAAAGTTTTTAATGCAACGTATACGAAGAACTTAATAAAATGGGAAGTTTAGATACGTACCAAAATAGGTCCAGCTTTTTGTTTTCCTAGAGGACGACTTCTATTTGTATGTTTAAATACTAAGTGTATTTGTGATTGCTACTTTTTCAAGTGGATAAAGTTTTCCTTAAAGTGGTCTCTTGGTTTTAAATTCGAGTGAGCCTTGAACGTGTTCCAAAAGTGCAGAGCCAGAAAGGAACCTCGGATCGTGCGCGTATTTTTTTATACTTAGAAGCTTGGAGCCGTTTGTAATATTCCTGGCGGACAAATCCCGTAACACACATCCGAGACCAGTTAAATAATTTAAAAAGTATCCACCACTAGAATGGCATCAGAAAATCCAGGAAGATCCTTACAGAATATGAGGCATAATCCGTCCGCGGTGTATCAGTGGAACTACTCCAGTTGGCAAAGTTACTTTAGTGAACGTGTGAGGATCCACGCATTCCAGATCAAGCGCGTAAAGACGAACAACTGCACCAAACGTATTCCGTTACGAATCCTCACCTGCACTAGTTTCGACTTGTAAAATGGTGTCAAAACGGAGATATTATACTTCAGGTAGTTTAGCAATGGTGGTTATGAGGATAGCAACAATAAGTATCCCGCGCTGACTTTGCCATTTGAACGCGAGCGAATGCAGAGCTGCGGGAGTCTCGCGCGCTTCTCACACTCCCGTCGAAAGGTGGCACGCGAACCCTAACCCATAACATGAAGTGGTTTTCATAAGGAGGTCAGTGCGTAAAACAATATTTTAATGAGGATCCGAATCCTGCGTTTTGTACGCCGTGGCGCTGACATACATGCAAATACTATACTTTATTCCAGGCCATGTTGGTGTCGTTTTGAATGCAAACAATCTACTTATATAACGACGGCAAAATACACTATTGGATACCAACACCACCATCACCACTGCTGCTAATAGTAAAACTAATCGTGATGTTACTGTAGGGTGAAATAAAATTACCTGGAAAATCAACGAACAGCAAGTTTTGAGTGAAATTTACATGATTGACATGCATGCATGAAGGTGGTTTATGGAACATCAACAGCAAATCTGCGACGATTAATTGACTGTAACTTTCTTTTTTTGTTGCCGTCGGGGGCGGTAGGCGAAGGGCATGAATTAGATGAGAATCCTTTGGGTGTAACTAATGCGATAAGTACAGGGCAGGGTACGGCTGAATTATGTTTGTGGATGCTGTCGCTTAAAGACTCGGTAAGCAAACCCCCATCACAGCCGATGCGCTCGGAACCCCATTAGCTACACGTTTCCCGCCTGCCTGGCTCATTAAGCCATCGGATAAGAATATTAATGTCATCGCTGCACACTGTGTACAGCGCATTGCTCTTTAAGATAAAGTTTTGAAGGTTGTACCTCGAGATCTAGCGGGTTTCTAACAAGTACAGCATTTGCCCACATCCCAGATATGGCTCGGGGGTAAAAAGAAGGCACAGATCAAAAAAATAAACAAATAAATACCTGTGAGAGGGGCAGTTTAGGAAACGTGTTCTTTGTCAGAAGCAAGGAGCATGATGGGAAAAATAAAACATTTGGAAGCAGGTTCAGCACCGGTTACTTAAAAAAAGAAAGAATTGAGACTGGAATGAACTTTAAGCCTGTTGTGGGTTTTTCGTGTGGCTAAAACGCTGTGTGTGGATAAGGTGTGAGCCGGCTTCCTTCCACGACAATGGAATCACAACGAAATCATTAATCTTCTGCGCTTCAAAGCCGGTTTGAAAGGCTTAGGCTCCTCCCATGAGGAAGGAAGTGGGAGTTAAAGCACCAGATCCTGAACCTGTGTGCAGTCCGTGGCTTTCCCATTACCCCAGCGATGATATGGCGGTTCTCTTAACTGGCACCGGTGGGGATTCCGCCAGGGAGCAGGGGGACTCATTACTGAGAGGCAGAGCGTGGCTACGGCAGCACCCAGGGGGAGGGCAAAGGTCACCGGTTTCATGCGACACTCCGCTGGGAGGTAACTCAAGGTAAAAGACACTACATTTCGCCCAAATATTCAGCTCCTGTGCCACCTTCCATCCCGCATGCTCCTTCCTTGTCTAAGAGGTTCAAGTTAGTAATGGAGGAGTTGTGGTGCTCTTTGTATTGCTGTGCTGTCTATGGATATTCCCTTGTCGTCCCTCCATGAATATTCACAATATTGCCAGCAGCAAATCGGAGCACTTTTATCCATCCACCTCAGCAGAGACAGTGCTCTCCATGTTAAGGAAGTGGTGCTGAAAATCTGGTGAATATGTAGAATATCTGTGGTAACGGAAGCGGTACTCGGGAGACGGTCATGTGCAGTAAACAGAAAGGTGTTTAACGGGACTGTCCTTACTGCTGTGTGTGTAGCGGAGCTCAGAAACTGAGCAGCTCTGCTACAAAAGGTGATCCTGAGTGGCTCAGCAGTTAAGGTGTTCCTTTTGAACACAAGCTGAGCTGCACAGCCGAGGTTCATCCCCAGCTGATGACGACTGGGAGATCACAGAACAAACATGGCACAAACTGGCTTCCTTCTATTCCGAATAGGGGTGGGTTGGTTGGCCAGGGTTCGTCTGTCTCATTGCACACAAAAGACCCCCTGCTGGTGAGTCGCGCAACATGACGTGTCTCCTTTCCCTCCTTCCTTTCTGCACATGTCTGTGCAAGCTGTGACAGCTCAGCTGCAGTGTGAAAGGAAGCATTGTTTGACATCTCGTGTTTCTGAGGCGAGCATGTGTCTTGTCTCTCCCGGATTCTCAGTGGGGGTTATAACAATGAGCCACATCCGTATGCTACAGCTGGGCATTCCAAATTGGGAGACAGGTGGTGAATAAGGAGGTGAAAAAAGCATTTGGCTTTTCATTTTAAAAAAAAGGGCGGCAGTGTAGCATAGTGGTTAAGGAGCAGAACTCGTGACCGAAAGGTTGCCGGTTCGATTCCCCACTGGGGCACTGCTGCTGTACCCTTGGGCAAGGTGCTTAACCCACAATTGCCTCAGTAAATATCCAGCTGTGTCAATGGATAACTTTGTAAGTCGCTCTGGATAAGAGCGTCTGCTAAATGCAAATAATGTAATAATGTAAAAGAATGTGACCTAACCCTAGAGCCAGAGTAAAACCAAAACCAAGGGTCCCCAGGGAGGGACCCCAAGGTTAAGGTCAGCGCCGGATACCACACCTGTGACACTTTCCTCTCTCAGTTCCGAAAACTTGTGCAGAGGAACTTCGGCAGACCCTGTTTGGAGGCACAGATCTGCGAGCCATCGTCAATGTTCAAGCCCTGGGAAGACAAATAAGAGCTCGTCAGAGCTTCGTACAGGAGCACCTGCACACGTAGACGGCGCTTATTTTAATTTGTCACACATCCGACCGAACTCCTTAAACTATTGGCTGTCGTCCACATCACAGCTCTGCTGTTAAAATTGCATCGATTCCCGCACGAGCAGTGCGTCGGCGTGCAGAAATGAATGCGAAACCAGGGAGCTGCGCACGGAGCGGATTAATCAGGAGACAGAGGCAGGGTCCATTCCTCAGCTGCAGAGGAGATGTCCTGGCTGGCTTTCCCCCTGGCGAAAAGTTATTGTGATCTAAACTAAATTTAAAAGACACCAAGGCCAGTTCTGTGAGAAAAATAGATCCCAAGGAAAAAAAAAAAAAAGAAATGTTGGGAATGACTTATTAAGCAAGTATAAATCTGCCTTGGCAAGAGCAATAAGCTACACTGCAGCAGTGTAGCACAGTGGTGCGGAGCAGGACTTGTAACCGAAACGTTGCTGGTTCCATTCCCCTGCTGGGGCGCTGCTGTTGTGCCCTTAGGCAAGGTGCCTACCCCACGATTGTCTCAGTAAATATAAAGCTGTATAAATGGATAACATGTAAAAATTGTCGCTCTGGATAAGAGCGTCTGCTAAATGACAATAGTGTAACGCTTGGTACATCCACATGAAAACTTTCCCAGGGGTTCCATTTCAGATGCTCATTGTTTTTTTCGTGAACACTTTAGTTTAATACTTTAATTTCAAATTTCAAACAGATGGTGAATTTATAAACCAGCCCTGCATCATTTTTCCAAGAGCATCACAGGTGTCCTTTAAGACACCTTCCATATCAACAGCTGTCTGTTTCTCCTCTACAGCCTGCGCAGAAGTCAGTGGTTATAATCCTAGGCTTCTCAGGCCTTGTCTACACACAGGTTACAGTCAGTGTTTGTCTGTACCCTGTTGTTTTCTCTCTCCCCGCCAGAAAAAGCTGCTGGGCACTGGGGTACAACTGGTGGTGAATAATTTAGAGGGGGAAAAATAGGATCATTGCTCACAGATTCTGAAGGTGATTAGAAGAATCCCAGAGCAGCTGAGACAGAGGGATGCCAGAGCCACTGGAGTAGCGGCTACAGATGTTTGTTCACTCAAGTCCCTCAGGAGCAGAAAGACATGCTGAACTGGTTCTGCTGTCATCATCAGGCTTAACTACTTTTTGAGTAAAGAGTGTGGAAGCTTTCTACATCACGCACTTGGTGTGATTAAGGGCCCACCCGGTTATGTGTTTATTACACATTTATCGTCAGTGTACATATATACACACTTCACTTTTTACCTGCAAAACCTTCATAGGCTTCTGGGACAATATTAGGCCTCAGATGGCAGGAGCAGGGGAATCAAACTTTAGATGAAAAGAACATCTTCCTCAGAGATGATTTTTCCTGAATAATTATGTGTTAGTTTCCAATAACAGATTTTAGTTCAATTTTATGAGACTCATTCTCTGATAGGAAGAATTGATAGGGGGGAATTGTTCAACCCACTGCTGTTCTGTTACAAAATGCTGAGAATTGCACAGGTTTAGATGCCCTGGCGGTCAGAGGAAGGACACATCATGATATATGATGAGTGTTCTCCATGCATTGCATTAGAATTATACAGATTTGTAATCACTGCTCGTCCTGTGTTTTCTGCACATGGATCTCGGATCGCAGAGAGATGCATTTACACATTGCATTTGGTTGCTACATTGCACTGTATAGGAGTAGACATGAGAGTTGCATACATCACAGAAAGACACATATATGTTTTTCAATGATGAGTTGGCAGTCAGGTTTCTCTATGAGTGATAAAATGGGGAAATGCAGCCACATGCTTTATATGCAGTCATGAGCTGAAGTATGGTGTCAGGCTGGCTACAGGTTTGGATGGCAGGGCTGGCATGGTCGTATCGAGCGAGTGAACTTACTTGGCACACTTTGAGTTTTGCAGATTTGGTTGGCTGAAATAGATCTGTTTCATCCTAGGTTACTTTACCACCCCCACGGAGCTTAATACATGAGAAGGACCCAAACCTCCAAGCCTGTCTTTATCAGGCTGCCTTCATTATTTGAAAGCTGAATAAACTGTTACCTTTTAGATAAGCATGCAATCACACTCTCACCTTAATTCTTTTCCATTAATACTTTAAATTTTCGACTGCAGGAGGAGCTCTGTCTATCCCCCTGTAAAGCATATGCCAGTATTTACGTTCCCTAAATCAGGACCTTGGACAGCTGCCAGTTGCTGTTCGCTTTGGTACAGGCCTATTCTGCTTCTAATGAAATATGGATTCACAGAGGTGTTGGCATACAAAAGCCACACATTTCTTTAACAATGTCACAGCTGCTCTAGCAAAAACTGTCTTAATAATAATAATAATAACAATAACAATAATAATAAAAGAAGAAGAAGAAGAAGACTTCTCCTTTGTTGAGTGGCTTGCCAACACTCATGGTTCTATACAGTTGAACATGAAATACAATGACATCATTTATGAATATTAAGGTACAACAAGAGTGGAATATTTACTAAATACATACTGCATAGAGCTCTCCTAGGAAATGATACTCTGTGCAAGTCAGAATTCTGCTGTACCCCATTGTAAATTAATTAAACATTCTACTATATACAGTAAAAAATTCAGGATACAGGATTGTTTATGCACAGAAATTCAGTTACACCATTTAGTACATATTCAACAATTCAGGTGCTGTATTGTACATATTTATTGATTAAAGTGGGACATGGGATTACAATTAAAATGCAGTCAAGATGTGCAGCTGGGGGAACACAACATTGCTGACTGATCAGAGGACAGTTCTTTTGGACCTAAATGCTTAAGTGTAGCATAGTGGTAAGGAGCACGGCTTGTAACCAAAAGGTTTGATTCCCCACTGGGGAACTGCTGCTGTACCCTTAGGCAAGGTTACTTAACCCAGAATTGCCTCAGTAATTATCCAACTGTATAAATGGTAACCTAAAAATGATAAACTTTGTAATTCAGTCTGGATATGAGCACCTGCTAAATGACAATAATATAATGTAAAGTAATGTGAAGGCCATTCTGAGGAGGTGGGCTTTTATGGACTTATAGAGTGAAGAGAGAGATATTACCTAAGGTAAGGGGGCAAAGAATTCCATAGCCTATGAGGTGCTGAGGCCTTATTACCTATGGTGCATAGAGTAGCAGCAGGCACTGCTAGACCTCCTGTGTCAGTAGACTGTAAAGTATGGACTGGGGTTCAGCAGCAAGAAGTTAACAAATATTTTTGGGCAGAACCGCAAAGAGCTTTATATGAGGGACCACAGACACGTCATTTAAAGAACATGGAGAATGGATATCACTTACCAACTTTCTAGGATTACAAAAGTTTGAGAAAGTCGCTGGTGTAGGAATTTGTTGTGAGAATTTTGAAAGCAAGCCTTTCAAAAATGTTTCAAAATGTTTCCTCAAACATCGCATATCAACATTGAACAGATTAGTCTGAATTGAGAACTTTTTGGTGAGTCAGCTTCCTGATGTCTTTGAGTCCTTTCAGCATTCCTATATTGTTGCTTTCTAGGCAGTTGCACCTAGATAATGGACTTCTGCCAAATGTATGATGCATGTTGGTAAAATCTCTTTTGTCAAGGACCGTGTTCCTGACAGTACTGTATAATAATTTTATTCTTGCCATTTCTTCTTTATTTCCAGTGAACTTGACGCCAAAAGTCCTTTTTCCAAATATGTGGGATTATAAAGCACAAAGGAGAGCTTTACAGAGCCAAACCCAGGGAAAGGTGTTCAGTTAAACACCATCTCATTTTCTGAACATGTAATACATTTATATTTTGTCATTTAGCAGATGCTCTTTCCCAGAGTGATGTACAAGATGTGATTACATTTATTGTGACATTTACATCCAGCGGACATTCTTATCCAGAGCAACCTACAAGGTGTGATTACATTTAACGTTAAATTTACATCTGGCAGACAACAGGGTTAACCCAACATAGGTTAAAATTTAATCCCAGGTAGCAGTCAGTCAGTCTGTTTTTTAAATGTTTTATATGTCTGTCATTCTGCCTTGAATTGACTGCATTCTGTTCAACCAGTGGATATGAAAGACCTATGATTTAACAGTTTTTTATTTATTGACTTTAAACTGATTTTGGCTGAATTTGACTTGTTTTTTCTTCCTGAGCTATTTGAGGCCTTCAAAGAGTGCTGTACCTGTTGGGGAACCTCTACACCAGGAGCACCGGGCTACAACGTTTGCCTGCATGTTCTGCAACAAACCATGTGTTGCCCCTGTATGCAGTGTCATTGGGAATATTCCCCGCTACTGGTGAATCTGAGTTCATCTTATTTGTGAGGCTCAGAATTGTTTGCCATCACAGACCAACTGCTCATGAGTTTTGGATCCTGGAATCTTCACCTAACGCATCAGCCAATAGTGGACCAGCATTGTATGGGCAAATGGTGAAGTGGTTGCCAGATTGAAGGTTCTTCCTTCAAACACATTATAATATATCTTTCACTGGAGGAAGGGGTATCTGTGCTATGATCCCATGCCTTTGTCCCTGCTAGCCGGATGCTGAAATGGAAACCCCAGAAGAGCCGAGAGCAGTGTCTAGTGTGCTTTATTCCACAGAGCAGGAATCATGTATTTTCTGTTATGCTTCATCTTCTTCCTTCCTCATCCCAGATTAATTGGACAAAAATGTTGGAGTATCAGTTAGAATATTTCAAATAAGACATGATTGAACTACCAACCTGAACTACCAACTAATAGACATTGTACTGACAAACATCGACCTGTTCCGATTAGAAGTGGTTTAGGTTAGGTTAAGGTAAGGAGAAAGTCACTCCAGGGCTGCATCTGCTAGTATAGTAGTCAGATTGATTTTCTTGTATTGTAGTTCTTGAGGAAGCACATATAATTTCAGTGATATTACATTACATATATGCCTCTCCAGGAACTATATTGCAGGAAAATCAGAAGTAGTCAAGCTGAAGGAACCTAATCAGTGTGTGTGCTTGTCTTTGGAGGAGGCTAGACTCTTGAGTGCGAGCAAACTCACAGTTTGGGGCGATAGTTTTAAAGGCACGCACAGAGAATGTCCTCAGTGTCCCTCCGGAGCGTTTTGACTGAAACTGTTGTTGTTGTTGTCTCCGAGCTCTGGCTTCGGCCATTTGGGGCCCGGCGAAAGTGCTGACCATGAGATCACAGGCTTTAATTAGCTCCGCCTGCAGACTCCTTCACATCAATTTAAATAGGCCAGACAAGGACAAGTGCTAATCAGTGTCTGTCTGCTCTTTTATCAAAATCTGACTCATAGCACAGAGAAAGTTCAAAAAAATAGCAGGGCAGACAACAATTCAAAGGTTTTTTGACCCTGGCCGGGCTAAACTTCTTTATTTCCCAGCAGCGTCTCCTGAGGTTTCAGACTACAAGAGTCATTCAGTCAAACCATTATGGTGCTATGTCCTTAACTTTATGTTACAGATGAAAAGCAAGGCTTTTTTCCCAGTCGTACTCAGTCAATGAAATCAACAGTAGAATAGTGAGTAAAATTTGTGTGTGTTGCCCAGAGCCAAGGACAAAGCACCACAGTGATTTTAGATTGAATGTTCCCTTGCTGTATTTGGTTAAATGCATATGAGGCAGCAGGACACATACGCACATAACAAGAATGGAACCAGCACTCTAGTGATTTGTCTCACTACCCATCATTAATGGCCACATCCAGATTTGCCAAATATTTCAGACTTTACAGAATGCATGAGAACATTGTGTACAATGAGCCTGATGTCAGGGTTATTGTGGTCAGTTTTGCAGGAAACCACAGAAAGGGGCCAAGTTGCATTACAGCATGGACTTTGCCCCACCAGCCTTTAACTTGGCATTTGTCATACCTGCCTACCCATAGAATGTATCTGTCCCATGAAAAAAAATAATTGGTCCTCCGAATGACCTTTGCATTTTCATTGGTCTTCACCATTATGAGGCTGATGGAAGCCTGAAGGCTGATTGGAGGATGGTGGCTGCATGCATAATCCCTCCCCTTTTAAAGCGAACCAGCAGGACAGGATGAAGGTGTTTTAACAGGTGAAGCAAACTGCTATAAAAAAGAGGATATTCAGGAATGTTTTTTTTCATATGATAAAAATAAATATATAAGATATATGATAACATATCCAACCCATCTGCTTCTGGAACAGCCAACTGAATGCACATTGAAGGACAGAGGAAACCAGCAAGTGATGTTGGTTATTGATATTAAAATTGATATTGGCTCTTATTTTCATCAAATTGCTGAATGCTGCATGTGTAAATGTGAACATTCTGTACCTTGAGCAGTCTGGGATGATCATGTTGTAATGAAGGTCCTTGTTTGATGTGAAGCTTTACAGATAGGGATACATCAGTACAATGGAGCAGTTCTCTTTGGGGCCAGGACTTTACAGCCCCGCCTCCCTCATTGACCACAGCCCTCCACTGGCCGCACCCACCAGTGTACTTTTCTCTGTTTGTATCAAGCCATTTGAAAATGTTTATTCTCCCCAATTTGAATGTCTCAGACTTGGGATGGATCTGTATTTATTTATTTGACATTTAATCAAATGCTCATTTCCAAGTTCCAGTTTTGCCAAGTCAAGTTTTGGCACACAGCTGCCTACAAATGAATCAGATTAATTTTGTTTCAAATGCTGAATCCCTGGTAGAAATTTATACGAGGAGTCCATTCATTATCAACTGATAAAAAATTCTTCACCTTCATTAATGCTATTAAGATTCATTAGTTGTAATCAGTGTCTGTCATAAAGTAGAAAGTACTCACCCCTTACAAATGACTTATGAATACTGATTGAGCACCAGTTAATGTTATGAAGCATGAGACTTTCTTTGTAGAGCCTGTCCTAAAATCACTTGATGAAGGGTGCGTGATGTCTGGTTTAGAGCAAGCAGTGCAATGACTGTTAACAATTTGATGATAATATAGTATTTCGTGGCTATTTAATGGGACCTTTAAAATGAAACTTTACCTGAGATGAACTTTTTGCATATGCATCTATAACGTGCAATATCTTATGGGTCATATAGGTGGAAAGTCATGAGAGTTGCTTGCTGAACAAGAGGCCCGTAATATGATACTCCTCTCAGCCGCTACAGTTCAAGAAGTGTGAGAAGTCAATACACAAGCTTGCTATCTGTTGTAGTTATGACAAGTGTTTTTCACTCTGTTTATAAGGATACAGTATAGCCACCTTGCACCAAACCACATTGGAAGCTGCACTCACCTTTTGTTGTCTGCAAATAACTTTTCTAATGGTAGGGAAGTCTGAGCGTGAGAAATCAAACTTGGCTTTGTCTGGCCTTGGGTGTGTTTTCGAATGCTGAGGATTTGCTGATGCGCCATGACTGCAGTCCCACCTCGGTGAGGTGTTAAAGCATGGGCCGAGTGAGATGTTCTGCTCCCGAGCCTCTCAAGGTGGAGCTTGAATACAGAGATGCGGGGGGATGCTGACAGATGCTAGGTGACGGGGCGGGGGGGGGGTATTGGGCAGGTACCGGTCCACACCGCTGATGAAAAGTTAAAGACGAGTCGACAGATCTGTCATTCTTGACCCGGTGGCACAAACGCCTCCGCAGCTGCGAGGACGCTGATTGGAAGAGACGCCTCTCAGAGCTGCAGGGGTGCGCTGGAGAGCACGTGCAGGCAACCTTCCGCAGGGCGCGTGTACGGGTGAGCTGGTCTGTGTCAGGGGTCAGGGGTTTTCCTCGCAAAGAATCTTCTGGAGCTTGTTTTCCTTAAACTTTTCCCTCTGCCATGACATGGTGCATCAGACCCACACCGAATGCAATACAGTACACACGATTCCTCTGTTAGGAGACTGTTAGGAGACTGCTTATTCCTATGTATTTCTCTCTTTATTTTCTTATGGATGGATTTTTTTTTTTTTTGTTATGCTTAGTGTGTTAACATGCTCCAAATTTTGCAACATTCCTTCAGTTTTCAGTTGTTTGATTTGATCATCTTAGAAGCGATAAGGAAATAATCTCCTAGAGTTCTGGTGCATTTTTTCCTTAATATTAGTGTGTAAAATGCTCATTGTGTGAAAATGGCCACAGTACCCAGAGCAACCTAGCGAGTGCCAGGTGATCAAAGTACTGACCTCTAACCTGTGGTTAGAATACCACACGAATGCACCTGCCTCAAAACATGGATCAGAGCTGAGAGCACTGTGTCTGTTTGATGATGGTTTGGGGGGCTGTTGCCATTGCGCATAGTGACTCATGAAAAGCCACTGCTGTCACTGGTGTGTCCTCCGCCCCTCCACCCCTTTCCTCGATACGCTGCCACCTCTGTTCATTTTGAAAATTTGACAGAGGGGTACAGGGATTAGGTTTGGGAGCAGATGGCGGTTTGCTCAACAGGCTGCACTTCAAAATCTTGCTCAACGATTAGGGAGCAGCTGTTCGGAGGGTTCCGCTTCGCCCCTCCCAACACACCGCCCACAAAATCGTCTTCATCCCATTTGCTCAGCCACCGACAAGATTCAATCCCACAATGCACCTGGGAAGGCACGGGATGGTTCTGTCCCAGGAGGCCTCATGCAAATGTTGGTAAACCTGATTGGATGCTGATGAAATCAGTACTCTCTACAAAAAGTATTTCAACCAATCAGCATGACTGAAAGTTTGGCGAGTTATGCATTGCATCAGACAGCGCCCATGGACAGACCACTGCATCTCCCCTCAAGACCCAGAAAAAGATCTCCAATTAGTTTCAGCAAAACACTAAACACCTCAACAAAAGGTTACAAGACTGCACCAACAGTGTACATATGGTAACCTTTAAAACTGGGTATGTTACAGGTGAATATAATAATATGAAGAAGGTCTAAGAAGTCACCCCGTTGAGGGAAAAAAGAGGCCATGCTTCAAACATTAAATTAATCATTAAACTTTCTTAGTTTCAAAGGTGTGGTCTTTTGGTATGTGCTCCAGTTGTATAAACGAGTGTCTTAGAGTGGTGGTCCTACCAGCCATAACACCATGCCTGCAAACGTGTTCAGTGCGGTCAGAGGTCACCCAAAAAGCTGGCAGGGCTATGTTTTCAGGTTCAGCTTTGGTTCAGGTTAATTTGTCATCTGTATCCCTTTCATGGCGGCTTCATTTGTGCAGCGATAACAACTAGCAACAGCAATTACCGAGGTAAGGTCAGAAGTCATGTGATATTTCTGCTCGTATCGCGTTTCGGGAGCCGCCAGGCCACCTCCTCTTGAAACCCCCCCCCACACAGACATTCAGTATTGGTTTCTGCTTGAAATTCATGACACAGATACAGGCACTAGCCTACCAGTACTCAGAAAATATCACATGACAGCTTTTCCTCAGTGCAGTCTGTTACCAAAAACTTGTGAAAGATTTTCTGTCAGGGAGATGATAATGGCACTGCAGACGTAATGTTTGCAGTGACTAATTGAAACCACTTACAAATGTCACATAACTGAAAGAGGATCTGTCTTGTTATCAAACAATCTGATGCCCATGTCAGCAAAACTCAAAAGAAATGAAAATTAAATGTTAATATAAATGTGACCGACAGAGAGTTCTAGCTGTGTTGAAGGAACAAAGTTCTGATAAGTGGAAATTGCTGCAAAAATGTGAGTGAGTGTGTGTTGTGTGTGTAGGTGTGTGTGTACATGTGGCTATGTATGTGTGTGTCTATGTGCATTGTGTTTATAGGCCTACTTTTGTGTGTGCCTCTGTATGCGTGCATTTGTGTGTGTTTGTGTGTGTGTGTGTGTGGTTTGGTTTCCTTCATGATTCCAGGACATTGGCCTGATTACAAGGCACTGACATGCAGTCTAACTTGCATCAATACTCATGTTGGATTCATGAATTTCAAAGATCCACACGAATGAATATTAAATAGAATAAATTAACATGAAAAATATGTTCTTGCAAAACAGATCCAAGGCCATTATTTTGGCCGTGATCATTTGGCTTGTGAAAGTCTGACAACTGTTCCCCTGAATTTCCTGTGCAGTTAATTTTTATGGAGGCTTTTCCCATGGGCCTGCTGCTCTCAGGACACTGTTACTCCAGTGTGCAGTGAGTCTCTCACACACATAGGGGGCACCAGTGAGCAGCCCTGCTGAAGCAGCTGGAATTGTGATCAGAGGATTGTTGACAATGGCATAAAAGACAGGACACCATATATTAACTGTAACTGTAATTTCAGTAACACATGAGTATAGAGGAAGGTGTACGTCAATACATTACATTATTGCCATTTAGCAGATGCATATCCAGAGCACGTTACATAGGTCACAATTTATACATGTTATCCATTTAAACAGCCGGATATTTACTGAGGCAATTGTGGGTTAAATACCTAGCTAAAGGGTACAGCAGCAATGCCCCAGCTGGGAATCGAACCAGCAACCTTTCACAAGCCCTGTTCCTTACCACTATGCTACACTGCTGCCCTGTACAAGTGAACAAGTGAACAAACAGGAGTGTCTTCCCCAGCTATCCGTGTCAGTGGATTTGTATGTTGATCTGAAATGTAAGTCACTACCTCAATAAATCTCAATTCCTCCCAAATCGGCTCATGGTTCTTTTCTGTTTTTTGATTCCCATCTGGAAAACATCTGTACAGTGCTTTGTGACCTTGCTTGTAAAATGCAGTATATGAAATAATTCTTACTGTTGTTGTTGGTGTTGTTGTACCTACCACAAGGTGTGTGGACTATAGTGCTTAGTGGCCAGAATGTGTTTGCAGTGGAATTCATGTTGAAATCCGCTTCTTTGTGAAAGGGTTAAATTCTAAGCGGCTCTGATTCACTCTGTTCTCAAATTAGCTCCTGTCTCTACCAAATGTGACGCATTTGAACTCTGATGGCATGTGACAGGTCTTAACACATAGCACACGGTGCAACAGTTCAGAAATCGAACGTACCTTTTAGCTTAAGTTGGGTCACACAGCCAATCACGTTTGCATTCATCCAGCCCAAGACAGCAAGAATATTACATTTGCATTTCCTGAATTATGTTTTCAGTTAAATGTCTCCTCAAACACAAACACATTATTTAAGTGTGTGTGCTGCTAAGCCCAGAGGAAAAAAAATCTGTTATTTGTCCCAATAGCTGAGAGATTTGGCCATTCAAAAATTAATTCACAATTATCAGATTCCTCTTTCTAGCCAAGAGTGACTGTACAAGTAAACAAACAGTAGAATATTCATCCTCGGGGGTAAAGCCTTGAAAATATTTACAAATGATTAAGAATTCATTTTGGCTTTTTTTTGATAGTGCCAAATGTTGTCATGTGGTTCACACAAAACTCGCTAATATGATACAATTAAAATCCAATTTATTTGTTCCCAGTATTACGGGATATTTCGGGACTTGTTGATACGGCAATCATCAGACTAACCAAAAACTTCCATCTCTCTCTCTGTACCTCCCTACAGAGTCAGAGTAAAACAATGTACTGATGTATCAGTCCTGCATAAATTAGCATTGAGCGGTACAGCTGGCTGGAGAGTGCTGAGGAGGGATATGAAATATGCAGATATCAGACCCTCAGGCTCCAACCAACCAGCATACAGTATGCAAATGAGTAATATGATCTCTTTGAGATCTGGCCCCCGTGATGCTGGGCGCCAGAGCCCACTCACTGTTCGGTGACACATCCGAAAATCGATTCCACAGTGAGCAATCATCACCACTTACACAAAGCCTCTGACACAAATCCAACTTAGCGTGAGTAACTTTCTTATTGAATTGTTCGTATTATTATTATTACACTGCAGTGTTGGGACTGTACTGCATTTTTGTATTGTTTTATTCTTCTGTTTTTCAGCTTTTGAAAAAAAAAAAAGGTCACAGCAGCGTAGCAAATCTGATGACAATCTGCTGAACTTTGTGACACTAAAGCCAATAGCCTCACAATTAATTCATTGCCCAGTGCTGGCACCCTGTGGCACATTCAAAAATCATTAAACTCGTTAAACAATATGCAGGTTAATGTAAATTATGCATGTATGCATTTTCTTTTATTACAAGCTTGTATTTTAAAATATGGCACCAAATTGCAGGCGTACTTAAAAGGTCTTAAATTCTAGGGAATTAAATTCAAAGACAATTAAATTTCTTCAAATTTAACATTCCTCAAGTTTTGCATAGGTAATTAGGACATGGAGGCAATTGATGTGGAGTAAATCAATTAGGAAGCAATCAAAGTACATTGGTAAATCAAGGTAAAGGAGTTTGTAACCCCTTGTTCCAACCAAGGGTAGGTAGCTGTACCTGTTAGTCACCTCAGTGTGGACAGTTTGAATTTCTGTAGACACTGTCTGTGCTTGGACCTTTTTACATCTTCTTGTAGCTATATTTATCTTTAGCATTTATCATTAGCATAAGCAACAGCATTAGCAGTAAGATGAGTAGCATTATTTCCTCAGATAAAATAGCAATAACATACATTTCAAATTGATAGTTTTACAGAGCACTGATCATCAGGAAATACAAAAAAGGCAAGCAAGACATAAAAACGAGATTAAATAAGTTCTAAAAACATTTCTGCAATTCCTGTGGTATTCATGCTTCTCTTTCAAAGCTCATCATGGTTGGTTCTTTCAATTAGTATTAGCCTGAAACAAAAATTTCAAAATGTTTCACTTTTTGAAGATGCTGGTAAAGGCCTGAAACTTTTATCAGATGCTCTTATGCAATGTATGGTATAAATTCTTCACAACCCTATCCTTATTTCAAAAGTTCAAATAAAAATATGGTCATAAATACAGATTGAGACACTATACTTCCATTTCTTCAGGCATGATGAAATCAGTTTTTTTTAAATATTTTGACTCTTTAATCCAGGGAATTTGACTCTTTCAAACACAGTTTGCACATTTTCCATTCAAATTCTGTCATATTTGCATATTTAAAATGCAAGCTAACTGCAGTGGAGTGCCAGTAATGGCGTATTTTGAAGAGTGAAAAAATTTAGGCGCAGTTTTGAACTAATTTGAACTAATTTGGTATACTGCCTGTGGAGAAAAACATCCCACTGCGTTCTATGTGCAGTTCTGAAACGGTGTCACAGGGTTAAACACCTGAGTTCAGATAGAAGCTATGTGACACTTGAGCACACGTAGAAGCTATGGGACCACCTGGCTCATTGTTTCTCTCTGTGCTCCAAAGCTATGAGACTTTGAAGTTGAGTCAAACCCTGGTATGTATCTTAATCAAGCTTCACATTTCAGGTAGCATAAATCTGCTGAAAAGCTCCTTGTAGCTATTGCACTTTTCCCCTTCTGAGGAGCTAGTTAAAGGTGGTTGGTTCTGCAAGAGGGTTAGGCTTAGGGTTAGGGTAAGTGCAACTGCATTATGGTTGACTTGTTCAGTGGCATTCCTGTTTCAGCGCCACTAACACAGCTCATGTTGTCCATCTGTACAGCTGGGTATTTGCTAAAGGGATAGAGGTTTGATGTCCTGGGTACAAGGGTATCCAGGGTCCAAGAGCAGTGCCCCTTCTGGTGACACGCCCTTTTCCTAAACTACCATGCCAACCTGCAGTCCTGCTGTGCTTTCTCCTCCCTCAAAATTCTCCTCAGACTTGATTTAACATGCAGTTATGCAAATCATATTCTAAAACCATAACCGTAAACATCAGAAATAGTTTGCTAATGAAACTTTGGGGACCAGAATCACACACGTCAAAAATTATCACCTCAAGGGTTTTTTTAAATTAATTTCCATTTGATAACAGAACGTTGACAGTGATTTGTTTCTGTTTGACTACGCTGGTGTTTGCTGGCTCCTTGGCTTCCAGGTAGACACAAACTTTAATATTTTTTTAACAAGATCAACAAAAAAGGTGCTAGTTCAGTTTAAGAGGGTCATTCTTGTTATTGTGTCATTTTGCTCTACGTTCAGAAATCCCAGTCTAAACAGACAACATTTGTTGGTTTGTTTGTATGTACCATCACAAGTTTGGTGGCTGCTAAGATGAACAAAATAACAATGCATGGCAATAGTTTTGAAAATGTGCAATGACTTGCTCAATCTTACTCATACAGCTAAGAAGAAAAATGTAGAAAAAGTCCTAAAGTTTTGAGTTTTGATCCCCTGCCCTCCCTGCCTTCCTGACCCAACAGCGTGCACAGCTGACATGTCAGGAGGAATTTCCCAATTTCCTTGCTGGCCTGGGCGATGACACAGCCATTTTCAGGTGTCGTCCTCTGCTCGGTTGATGACAGCTTTTGACAAGTTCATTAACACCTCTGCTGACAAGTTTTGCCCACCTACATGTGAGATGAACATCCAAAATGGACGTTTTTTCTTGCCTGGACTACTTCCTCGTGAGATCACTTCGGGTGTTAGGGAGATGTTTGTTGATACACAGACTTGCAGGCCCAAACACACATTACCCCCACAGTGCAGTGAGGAGGGCATCAGGACCAGGGGTTCTGAAGGGTCCCCTCTGTGTGACAGAGAGGGGCTGTCCATCATCCCGGCACCCCACTTCCGAAACAGCGTGACTGGGACCTCGAACCCCTGTCTGCGCTCTGGCCTCCAGGCATAGCGCCACCCAGCAGGGCGAGTCTGAATTGCATGGGGGGTGTCACAGCGTTAGCAACCCGCCCCGCTGCCTTCACGCTCCATTGATCTCTTCCTCGGGTTTCGCTCTCTTCCTCATCCTCCTCTTCCTCCTCCTCCTCCTCTCTCAGCTCCTGCTGTTCTTTCCCTGCCCTCCAGCTGCGCTTGGTAACCCTTTCATCCCCCCCACGTTCGTCACTCACGCGGCTCCGGGACCACGGGCTGGGCGGAATGAGCCAGAGAGAGGCTCTCGCCCGCCTTCTGCCTGCTTTAAGTGCAGAGCAATCAGCTGTCAATTCAAAACGCTGACACGCACTGATGCTGTTTTCCATTCACATACCTTATAAAGAGCTTGTTAATTCCCCTTTTGTCAGGTCAGTCTTCCATACCTGTCAAATTTCTCATTGATTGTCTTAGAGTGCTTATCACACTAAAATGCCCGTACAGAAATCACTCCACAGCTGTCAGAAATTGGCGCTCAGGTTGTTCCAATAATATGCTGTCATTACTGCCATACTAGTGTAACACAATGGTCAGTATAGAACGTAATTACCTGATGACTAAAGGACTTCAATTTTTCCTCTTTCTTTTTAAGGGTGATAATGTCTCTGCGCCTGATTTTTTTTATCCACTGTCAAGATTCTGCTGCTTCTAGGTTGCAGTTGTTTACGTGGTTCTCAGAATTGTTTGTAACTGACAAAAATTTAAAGAGCAACAGAAAATTCAGCAAGGCAATGCATGCCAGATCTCTTTTGTGCTTCAACTGGAGGCATTGGCACCGATGTACTATAGCATCATGTTGATGAAATTTGATGTGATATGAGCCCTACTTAGTGTTTAATTAACAGGATTTGTTCTGGTTAATGTATTCAGTTATCCGCACATTAAGCAAACATAAGACTTTTGTCAGATGTTAATGTAATGGTATTTCAGTTTATTTTAAATATCTCCAGAATATCATATCTTTAATTTTGTCTTCTTGAACAGTCATGGAATTGTTCCTCCTGGCTCCCAGGTTTCTGTTGCCAGCACTAACACAAACAGGGAGCCAATCAGAGAGCTTCATGGGGGGTGGGGGCGGGCTGTGGTTGGTATCAATATGCTGATGCCAAAGTGCTCAGCCGTTACTATAGCACCCCGTGGCAGTGTAGCACAGTGAGGAGCAGGGCTCATAACTGAAAGGGTGCTGGTTTGATTCACTGCTGGTTCACTGCCGCTGTGCCCTTTGGCAGGGTACCTAACCCAGAATTGCCTCAGTAAATATCCAGCTATGTAAATGGGTAACATGTAAAAATTGTAAGCTATGTAAGTCACTCTGGATAAGAGAGTCTACCAAATGACTGTAATGCTGTTAGTGTAATGTACCACATTCTGCCTTTCTCAGTGTTACCAGTGCTGTAGTCACATGGGATGGTTGTGGACTGGTATTTCAAACTGGCTGTTTGAAGTCTGCCTTTCCTCACTCTGGGGGAAGCAAACGGATGCGGAATGTTTTAGAACGCTGATGAAGCCAGGTTGCAACGGGAGGGTGGAGCTGTCACAGGCAGGCGTGAGGATCCTCTGGGAGGAAGTGACACGCTTGTGAGTTCCTGCCGCGCTGAGTTCCGGTTCCACGCTGCTCTCCTTTATCCTGTTTTCATTAAGTAAGTCACTCGTTTATTCATCCCCTCACACCGCGGAAATCCAAGTTTCGCTCAGCATGAAGTATCCGCCAGCATGTATAATTCAGGCCTAATTTGCACCCATGCTGTTATTGGCTAACACAAGGGTGTGCTTTGCTGATGCTCAGAGGGAAGTCTTTACTTTGCTTGTAATGTACCATGCCCCACTCTATAAGCAAGGGTAATTTTTTTGAGGAATTCGCTTGGCTCATATGTCTTTTCGGTGGTGTTGAAGTACAGTGAGAAGGGCTCAGAATGGACTCCAAGCTCATTTTAAATTCTCCAAAGTGATGCAAGTGTTGGCTGCACAGCAGAGATCGCCTGGCATTTTAATGCACAACTGTCACTGAAACGGCAATGACTTCCAGCCCAGCTGAGGCTTTTCGAAAAGCCAATTGCAGACCCATCCATGAGGTTTCAAAGACCCGGCTCGCTTTCATGGGTTCTGGAAGCTTGCTTTGCTCGGACCCAGAGCTGAGCAAC
The DNA here is from genome assembly GCA_019176425.1 of Megalops atlanticus. NCBI lineage: Eukaryota > Metazoa > Chordata > Actinopteri > Elopiformes > Megalopidae > Megalops > Megalops atlanticus. The sequence continues at coordinate 7,272,279 of CM032876.1, forward strand.
TGAAACACACAGTCAAAAGACCAGTGCTGGCATGGAATGCTTTGCAGTCTCATATTACTTCTGCAGAAAGCAGCAGCAGCTGTAAGGACTGTCTTAAAAAGGACATCTTTCGGTGTACCGTGCTTTACCGATAATAATCTTACTGCTTGTTCTTCTCTCAGGCAAAAGGTTTTTTTTTTCTCAGTACAAATTCTAAATCACTTGTCTTAATTTTTTGTAATCTTTTGCGTTGAGCCCATTGTTACTCCTATGGAGATTGCTATTATTTTATTTACATTATATTACATTACATTTTTGTCTTTGAGCAGACAGTCTTATCCGGACCTAACCCATATCCTAACCCTAACCCTAACTGACTTACACAGGTTAGAATTTTACAGGTTATCCATTTCAATAGCTGCATCTTAACTGTGGCAATTCTGGGTTAAGTACTTTGCCCAAGGGTACAGCAGCAGTGGAACAGTGGAGAATAGAACCAGAAACCTTTCGGTTATGAACCTGCTCCTTACCACTACACCACACTGCTGCTGTGCTAATTATTTCTGAAAAATAATTGATCTCTGCTAGAATTTGTAAAAATAAAGCACATCATTACTTTGGGATTCTACCAGCTTTTTTCTATTAACCTTTGATGTTGCTAAACTCAGGAAGCGTAGTTGTCATTAACATGATATACTGTAAAGACATACAGAGTTTAATGATAAGAACGGTCTGTTTAGCCCTCTTAGACTGATCACTTTGCCTGTAATCTGAAGTGTATTTAGCGCTCTGTCAGGCCTGGTCTTGAACACTTGAACGGCCTCTGCTTCCAATGTCCTGGTGAGCTATCCCATAAAGTGATAAATGAAATGATAATGGAGAAATACACTTGGAGAAAACTGACCAAATTTCAGGTGGAAATTGACCTTATATTGGTTTCCACCTTCGCCCTGTTGTTCAGCTGACCTACCTCAGCCTGAAAGCATGGAAGCAGCTTGTAGGAGTCTGAATGTATTGCCTCCCTCAGTTCTGAGATTGTGTGTCATTTAAAGACAGCTGGAAAACCTGGTGAATAGAGCCCCTCAGGGACCAGGACAGGGCCACACCCTGTAGTGTTTTAAATGCTCTTGGGACTTCAGTTTCACTTTCCAGCTTGACTCAACTAAAAGAATACCAGTTTCTCTAACATGGAAGAGGTAAAATAGACTCGTCTCCAACTGGTGAAACATATGATGGTGAGTTTCAGGAGCAGATTAGTGACTCCTTTGTGGCTCTAGGTTTGAGTTTTCTTGTAGTACTAAAGGGAGAGCGGCCAGAGGCCTGTCTGAATCCCTGGAATGCCATGGTCCACCTCGGGACTTGTGTTCGCCTCAGTAACTTGCGCGAACTTCAGTGACTCAATGCCGTAATTAATATCAAAGCACATCCCAATGTCCACAGGGATCTGTGCTTCTGGTCTGCGAACGCTTTGATTTGACTGCAGACTACACACACTTTACGGTCACTCCAGGGAGACAGATATTGATTACTACTGTGTGCTGGAGGGGGTAACTCATTTGGAAATCTCGGCGATTGAAGTCCCGATTGAAAATCGCAGCGACTGCCTTTGAAATCAGGCCTTTGTTGGAAACATTTGTCCCTGGGATTTTGACCACGCTTGGTCAGTGATGTACAGCAGGAGAGACATTTCACGTCAGAGCTTCCATCTTCAAACACTAGCCTTCATTACTGGGCAAGCTGATTAAGGAGAATCACTAAAAAATTAGCTTAGAGGGCAAACCAGGGTAAAGCTAATGAATTATGCTCATTTCTATGAGTTCATTCTCCATTCAAAGATCAGCATTTTTTTTTCTTTTTTGTCTTTATTTTCATGTTTTCTGTCAGCTCTTTTCTGGCTAGTTGATCATGATTTAGTGCTATTACTATCTGTTTGTGTTCACATCCAGAGTGACTCACCTAGTGTTTAGCGTGATACCGTAGCGTCTGGGTGAGCTGAGCTCCACATCTTCCCAAAAAAAAAAAAAACAGACCCATAATTTGCAGAAATTGTCTCGCACTGCAGTTTATTTCCTGCTGCGCAAACAGGCAACCCAAGGCGGGATGCAAACACTGAACAACAAAATTATCTCCCTGGTACTGACTCCCGCTCCTTTGCCGTCGCAGTCCATTCCAAATCACAGTGTCTTCTGTCCTTATTCCCTCACCCTCCGTTACCTCTTTTTCAAGAACCATCAGAGCCCCGCCATCATTGCACTCTCCAACTATGACTGTGATTGGTTCCCATCTTCTCCAGTTGTCTCCCATGTTGGCAGCAGCGCAGTGATAATGAACACGGGTTGAAACCAAAGGTTGCTGGTTCATTTCCCAGGTTAGCTGCTGTTGTACCCTTGGGCAGGGCGCTTAACCTGAACTTCCTCAGTGAATATAGAGGTGTGTAAATGGGTAATGTGTAAAAACTGTATGCTCTGTAAGTCACTCTGGATAAGAATGTCACCTAAACCAATGTAATGGGCCCCCCACACACACGCACATGCTTACAGGTGGAACACACATATTCCCTTTGTGCAGGTGCCACCTTGGTCAGATGCTTTAAATAATTAGTGTCACAAGAACAATGAAAACACAGAACAAGCACAGTTACAATAAAAACTCCCATAACAAAACATACCCTTAAATAAAAATATGCTGCTGTTCAAAAGTCAGACATGTTTTGGAGTTACAATACATACTCAATCAATATCTGCAGCAGCCAAGTCACTGAGAACCATCACCTGAAACTGTCATACCCGAGACTTGAAGACACAAAAAACTTTCTAAGAGGGATGATCAGCGCTTGGAGAAAATGTCCTTAAAGAACAGAAGGAGGACAAGTGCAGAACTGACAGCAGAACATGCGGAGGGCTCAAGTGTGCTTTTCCATCCATTTACAGTACAAAAGTCACTAATGGAATCAGGACTGCAAAGGACGCTTTGCCAAGGAGTACAAAATGTAACAAAACACGCACAAACAACAGAATTTTTAGTTGCCTTATGCGTCAGGTTGTGAAAACGCACCGTGCCTTCTTCACAGTGTTCCACGATAGCAAAAACATACAGCCTAGCAATTATCTTTAAGAGCAATACACTTCCATCAGCTAAAGTGAACCCCTACCAATGATCCGTGAAAGCAGCACTATCTGAAATCACAGTGTTTACAGGGTGCCGAAAAAGCCACCGCTAAGAGCTGCAGCAATGTGGATCACATTACCATACTCATTGTGTTTTACAAGGGCTGTTTTCAGAACGATCTGATCCGAACGCTACGCTATATTCGAAATCACTTTGTGCCGTTGCTGTTTCTCTTGATAACCCTGCGTGGTCTTGCATGGCCCAGCTCCAGCTTTGGGTCCACAGTCTCCTGACTTTCCTGTCTTTTTTTTTCCCCCCCTGTCTCCGCAGGCCCTACGTATCATCAACACCTTGATGCCAGGCGTTGCCACACAGAAATGGATGCGTGATTGCTTTGCTGGGATCACTGTAGTGAAGCATCCCCATCTGTCACACTGAGCACCGAGTAAAGACACGTCTGACAGCTCTAATGCATGAAAGCTTCACTAATATATAACCGCGTGACCTGTGCTTTATGCCAGACAAAGCCACGCACGTTACTCCCCTGTTGTCTTGCGCCTCTGCCAAACACATTTACACCCTCCGAGAACTGCCATTTGCCGCCAGGCCTGGCTCACAAAGAACTGCATTTGCACAAACTGTATTACATTACATCACATTACATTCATTTAGCAGACGCTGTTAATCCAGAGCAACTTCCAGCACAAAAGAACAGTGTATCCATTCAAACTGAGTGAGCGACAGTGTCAGACCAGGCTAACAACACACCCAGATCAATGAGTGTGAGCATAACACTACTCAAGCCCTGTCACAAGTTAACTTGCGCAACTGCACCCATCACATGGGTGTTTCCAGATGTTCCTCTGAAGCCTCTGAATTTTATGTCAGTTGTTTAAAAACAGCCACGTACGCAGTCATTAAACCCAGCCGACATCTGTACGAAGAGGAGTGTGCCCTCTGGGGTTTGAGAATCAAATGAAAATGATTTATGGGTCCCAGTCAATGACAACCCGATTTTAGGGCCGTCAATCTGCAGTTACATGTGAGGCATCAGATGGAGCGAAGCGGTTTTCCGGCCGTAACCGTTTTCGCCTCTTTGTTTTTTAACGCCAAATCGGTCCTACACTGGGCATCTGCACCGATGATGGTCACAGGTTTAATTAAGTAAAAGAGCTTCCACTTCTTCCTCCTCTTTGAGGCTGTGATCCTGTAATAGAACTCATGGCCACCAGCAATAATGACAGAGTGAATTCCTGTCTGTTCATTAAGACCTTCAGGTCCGGCTGCGATTTTTCATCTTTAACAACTACACTATCTTTGCCTCCAGCCGATATACATTACCTATGACAATGCAATGAGTGGAAGAAAATTTGGACAACGGTTCATCCATAGTTAAATTTACATTTCGTCCACACGAATTACTTATCAAATAAGCTAAGCTTTCATATGTATTAGTTCACTTTCTTCAGAATTTGTGCATGGTGGATTTGGAAGAATAGAAGAATGTTTATCTATTGCGGAATATAATAGAAAGGCTTTATTAATCTCCACTGAGGAAATTAGCTGGAACATTTTGAGGGCACAGGAATTATGATTCTGCTTTGGTGAACGGGTGTACACAATCTAAAAATGACAATGATTCATTATCATTGATATTCAATGGGCTCCAGCTATTACAAAAGAGAAAACATTATTACAACGGAAGAACATTGTCATGAAATGGTGAAGTGCATATAACACCGACAGCCCTGGGAAAGTGAAATGCCGTTCTTATTTCATTTCAACAGTCTTTTCATTCAACTAACAAGCTCATCAATATACTCCAGCTCTCACATTCATGGGCTAATTGGCTAAAACAATGCTGCTAACACTTTAGTTGCAAAAGATATTTTACCTCATATCAAATTCCTTATGGGGAGTCCAAATGTCAAGAAACATGAAAAATAGGGCAGCTTTCATGGTTAATATGTAATGGTGTTCAGTCACAGTGTTGCCACCGAATTAATACAGAGTAACTACACTGGTGTAGTGCAGCTTCATACAGACTGTTACCTGAATGTTGGAATGTATAAAATGAGATGCAACATTTGCTTTTGATTCTACGTACCATGACTTTCTATGGCCCACTTAAAATGACATCCCTTTACTGAAGAAACAAATCAAACATAACAGACAGACAGGCAGAGTGAGACAGTAAAAACCAGAAAAGAACAAGGGGGGCTGCAGAACAATGGGTTTTCACAGGTAGACTAGAATGCTCTGCGGGTGTTTTCTCCTAATAACCTGTGGTACTTAATGCAGAAGCACATTCTCATATCAAGTACAATCACCTGCCACAGATATGGGGTAGGGATGGTGATATTGGTGCACAGAGAGCCATTTGAAATGTGTTAGAGATATTACAATAACAGATGGCCTCACCTCTGCTGGGTGTACGCCGTGATTGATTTGCACCAGGGGAAACATTCAAACAAACATGACCTCGCACGAACCACTGGACACATGGTACAGATCGCATGAAGAGGAACCCTGATGATATGCAGCATTTAAATCTAGAACTACACCCCCCAACACACACAGACACACACACAACCGCCAACGGAAAAGATAAAAACCGCAACATACATACGGCCAATCTCTGTTTCAGTCATCTGAGAGAATCACATTGATGAAGCTTAGAATCAGTAACATCGGACCTTTACACATGACTCACTCACACACGCACGCGCACACACACACACGCACACACACGCACGCACGCGCACACACACACATGCACGCACACACCACCGAACATACAAACAGGCTGCCACTAGTTCCAGCTCAATGTGCCCCTCTGTTGCACCTGCCTGTAAAGAGATTCAGTGAGTATGAGAGACTGAACTCTGGCTTTGTCTTCATAACAGATACTTCAGTACAAAATAGGCCGGCACTTTCGTGATTCCATGTGGTTTACACCTCTGAAACCACAGGGTTTCTCTCTTTTTTTTTTTCCGAAAAATGTCACGTCCTTGTCCCTGGGGTATTGAAAAACGGGCCAGACCCCATGCCTCGGGCGTACAGCACACATTACGAGAGGCGCTTCATGATTACCGAAAAATCATTGTCTGTGACGCACAAAGCAGATGACTCACTGTTCCTTTGAGTTTTGAAACAGAATGAGACGGATCGGCGCAGTGCCGTTTCTAATTGAATCACAGACAATACAAACACAGGAGGCAAACGCTGCCATGCTGAAATGGTTGTTTTTGGGAGGCGATGTACACAACTTGTGAAGTCTCGCTTTATTATTCATTGTCAGTGAATTTGGAAAATAAATGTGTTTTTAAACTGTCATAATGAATGCTGTGTCCTTGTTTGATTTTTGGTGATGGTGGTGGTGGTGGTGTGTGTGTGTGTGTGTGTGTGTGTGTGTGTGTGGGGGGGTTATGATTTGACTGAAGTTTGAGCTCAAACCTTTGTGGAGGTGTTTTCAGTCATTCGGTATACTGTCACTGATGTTGCTGTCTGTCTCGTTTTTTGGGCATTTCTAATTGGACTTGTGTTTGAATCTGAACAAACTGTCTACCATTCGTCAGGCATGCATTAAATACACTCAGCAAACAGAGCGCAAAGTCAAACTTTGAAAAAAGGTCAAACAAACTCAAACTAATGCATTTTCCCCCCCAGAGTACCGGAAATTGTTTTTCAAGCCGCAATTAGTTTGAGTGTAAGTGTGGGATAATTATTCTAGCGAGGGTCACAATATAATATAACTTTCAAAAACTCCCCTTTAAAATAAAAATCAAAAAAAAGTTTGCGTGGGGTAAGGAAGCTAAGCTGCAGCGCTGCCTCTGCAGTGGCACCGTTCGCGGGGGTGCGTGGGGGACAGCGTCGTTTAGGGAGTTACGTAAAGGGAACGATTTCAGGGTAAGAACATTAGCGTGAGACAAAGCTCCAGAGACACAATGGGGCTGGCACTGCTTCTAACCGAGGAAGCACTTCAGAGAGAAACAGCACCAGAATTCAGGAAGCTTGCATGCATTTGGAAAAATTACCATAAGTAATAAAATGTTCCACAAATACAAAAAATATGTGTGTGTTTATTTATTTATTATTTATTTATTTTTATTTTCTGATTTAATTTTGCTGAGAGCTTGGGGTGGCCATCGTATGAATTATTTATATCTTTGTGAGGTTTCACTGAAGCTTCTGTGAAGACTTCACATGGATGGAAGAGATTAAAAAATAAATAAATAATTTAACTAAATTGAAGCAAAGCTTGCAGGGAATGATCTGAGGTCCATTCCAAGTTTTAACCTAATCAGTGATACATCGTTTAGACTCTAAGCTGCTGGCACATTTTCTCATGGAAATTAAACTCACCCCTCGGTCATTATTTATTTCAATTGCCTGTTTATAGTGCTATCAACTCTTTAATAAATATGTTACTACTTAAGTTCAACTTTTGAAAAACAGAAGAAACTTGAAGAAACAGTGAAGAAACTTTTACTTTTACTTTTGTCAGGAAATCACAAACTCGTCTTCTCCGAGGAACCTCTCAATTTGTGTTGAGAATGCAAAGGTAATGGCAACCGCGGCTTTCAAAAACCTAGGGGTAACCTTGGACAGCAATCTATCTTTCAAGGAGCATATTGCGGCCACAACCAGGATCTGCAGTTTCCTTTTGTTCAACATTAGAAAGATCAGACCATACCTCTCCAAATACACAGCCCAAGTTATGATCCAGGCTCTTATCCTGTCATGTAATGTAATGCAATGTAATGCAATGTATAGTGTTAGAACCAGAATTCAATAAATTCAATTTATTTAATACCTGCTTTACTGTATCGTTTTACAAATTACCTAAAAAAGGTCATCATTAATTATGTCTCTGCTTAAGGGGTAGCAATGTTTCTAACAATATGAATAAGCCCTTAAAATAGAATATGATGTCACCGAGAGACAATGCAATATGTTTACACGTGTATCTGTATTTGATGAACAATGTTTATCCAAACATACATGATATCAAGTGCTCCATGTTAGAAAAAAATCCGTGATGAAATCTGTGAAATTTTTTTTCCCAGTGCAGATGATCCCTTTAATGATATTTTGTGTCAGTTATTAATGCTGCTAAAAAAAGTAAATGTCCAGTAGTGTAGCGGCTATTTTTTTCTGCAAATGCAGAAGGATAGAGGAAAATGGCATTCTGTGAAGATGATGGAGGTGGCTTCACTCCCTCGTCCCCGCGGAGGTGGGCGTGGTCTTGCCGAGCTCCTCTGGGCGGCTCAGCGGTTTCCCAGTGCATCATGGCCTTGGTGTCGCGCTAACAGTGATGGATGGTCTGCGCAATGCATGGGAAGAGGGGTTAAATTAAAACCGCCAACAGGAAAGATAAACGACTGTGATGTGCATATGGGCGATCTCTGTTTCAGCAGCCTGAGAGAATCACACTGATGATGCTCAGAGTCAGTAACGTGGGACCCGTCCCGCACACAAGCACACGCTGGCACACGCACGTACACACACACGCGCACAGGCAGACACACACACTTACTCAAACACACATACAAACACACACACACAGACACAGACACACACACAGGCACACACTCAGGCACAGACACACAAACACACACAGACACACACAGACAGACAGACAGACACACACACGTACATGTACATGCACACACTTGCACACACACACATTTAAACATACATGCATACACACACACAGCAAGACACACACTCACTCATACACACACACACACACACACACACACACACACACACACACACACACACACACACACACACAGTTCATCATAGATCACTCTTTTGTAGTTGACCTTCATTCTCTTTACATACTCTGATGAAAGCAGTTGAAACAGGAGGCTTCCACCAGTGCACTAATAACAACAGCATGTATGCAGGATGCAGACAGAAATCAGTGCCCAGCCTCGCCACTCCTCTCCTGTAAAGGTTATGATTATTAGCATTTAGTTCACCAGTGTTATCTGCCTCTGGGATTCCTGGAGGACTCTTATGCCCATGATGTAGAGTGCATTGATGTTTTTAATTTGTATTGATGCTGGAAGGATGTTGATATGTTTTTGCCCGGGGATTCGCACTGGCCCAAAGAAATTGCTGCCAGGCTGCACTTTGTACTCCTAAATCTTTTACTTGCAGTAAGACTTGGATAGTAGCTACTGTCAGTGTGGTGCTGTGTTATTACATTGTTATTAATGTAGAGCCTTTCATGCTTTCTATTTATTCTTTTTGTAGTTCATGTGTGTATTACACTTGAAGTAAACTGGATCTGTAAGTCACCCTGGACTTTACTGTGTGTATTTACCTTGAGAGTATATATGTGGTGTATATAAATACACAAAAGCAGTGTATTCTAAAGGTAAGGAACAGGGTTTGCACCCCAAAGATTGTTGGTTTAATTCCAAGTGGGTCACTGCTGTTGTACCCTTGGGCAAAGTACTTAATCTGCATTGTCTCAGTACATATCAACTGCTCTATATACATATGATGTTCAGGAAGACAGAAGATTCCTGGATCCACACCTACTCTCCCCCAAACCAATCCAAACCAGCAAATGAGGTACATTATTATATTACATTATTGGCATTTAACAGACACTATTATCCAGAGCAACTTACATCAATTACAGATTTTAACCATGCTACCCATTTATACAGCTGGATATTTAGTGAGGCTATTGTGGGTTAAGTATCTTGCTCAAGGGTGCAGCAGCAGTGCCCCTGTAGGGAATCAAACCGGCAACCTTTCGGTTAACAGTCCTGCTCCTTAACCACTATGCTACACTGCTGCCCACAAGTGGATCCCAATAGACCTGCTAAGATAGATAGATAGATAGATAGATAGATAGATAGATAGATAGATAGATAGATAGATAGATAGATAGATAGATAGATAGATAGATAGATAAAGATGCTTATTTACCTTGAACTGCTTCTGGTTACACCCATACCCATTTGTGTTTTCAGGATAAGTACTGATGATGTTGAATAAGGTGCCTGTATTGCTTTGGTAAAATAGCAGTTGTATGGAAGGACATTATGCTGAAATGTAAGTTGCCTGAATACAACTAAAGCAAATAAATAATCACAATGTACAAGGTGCTATCAACTAGATTGCTGAAATGCCTTTTTAGGTTGCGCCTTTTGCCTTTCCCTCCATCCAAACCATCAACAGACGGAGTGAAAAGCATGAAATTGTAGTCTACGGTGTATTTAGAGACAGAGCAGTTATCACTGTGCGAGCGCGCTCTGAATCGCCCGAGGGCTGGAAGGGTTGCATCATTATCTGATCGTTGTGCTGATTGCGCTTCATTATTCTGCCAAATGAAGTCGAACTGCAAGTAAAAGGATGCAGATTGAGATAAAATTGATGCAGTGGCTCTCGAGGGGATGACCTGAGGTTGACCGTTCAGTTCCTACCTCCTTGTTAACGTGTATTTGTGTGTTCGCCACAGTATATTGATTTTGACCGGTTTGAATGCCACTGCTAGCATTGATGTCCAGTGACTAGTAAGCGATGTAATGCTGTAAGCTTTGTGAATATCTGTGTAGAGAAAGGAGCACTGATAATCGTAGACATTGCCCACAACAAAGAGAAGGGATTGCATTCTTAAAGTAATGTTGTTTGCATTTGGGGAGTAAAATCAAATCCTGCTACCATTTGACTTCAAGCTATTGATGTATTATCAATGTGTTTTTCAGCTGGGAAAACAGCCTCTTTAAGATCTTTAAATTGGGATCTAATCATGTATAAATAATTTGCAGGGTGCACGAAACTTTGATCACACACTGGAAGGTTGGGACTTTTCTGGTTTCTGCATAGCCATGTTTGAATTTAGAATATCCAAAATGTGAGAGATGCTTGGACATCAGAAAGGACATTGGGATCTGGTTTTGGAAAAATTTGGTTGTCTCAATATGCATACACTGATCATTTTGAACATGACACATTACATTACATTATTGGCATGTGGCAAACACTCTCATCCAGAGCAGCTTGCATCAATTACAGGTTTTTACAATGTTATCCATTTATATAGCTGGATATTAACTAAGGCAGTTGTAGGTTAAGTACCGTGCCCAAGGGTATAGCAGCACTGCCCCCGTGGGGAATCAAACCAGCCACGTTTCGGTTTGAAGTCCTGCGCCTTATCCACTATGCTACAATGCCACCTCACTGGGAAAAGTGAGGCGGGGAAGATACTCCACAGCTCATTTACTACACTATGAATGCCAGGGCACACCTGTGTACATCCTGGCATTTCAGTCTTCTTTCGCCATTAGTCTGTTTCACAACAAGCTTTGAGCCATGTCTGTATGGTGAGAACCTTCGATCTCAATATACTTTATTTTAGGCAGGTACAAAAGGTGAAAATGGGCATTCTGGGTCACTGACACCCAGGAGCTTTAAGTGGTCCTACAACCTGTTCATTAACACTTTGTTTTGACATACACATAGTGGTTGTATTAGGGGCAGCGCTGTAGCATAGTAGTAAGGAGCAGGATTTGTAACAGAAAGGTTGCTGGTTCAATTCCCTGCTGTGGCACTGCTGTTGCACCCTTGAGCAAGGCACCTCACTCAGAAATGCTGCAGTAGTCATCCAGCTGTATAAATGGATAACATGCAAAAACCGCAACTCATGTAAGTCGCTCTGGATAGGAGCATCCGCTAAATGCTAATATTGTAATGTAATGTACACAGGTGTAATTACACAGGTCGTACACGGGTTTATCAGTTGTAAGTGCAGTGAAAGAATGTGTAGGTGTCAGAGCGGTCATGCCTCCTCCGTGTAAGAGCAGTGTAAGCACAGGTATTAGGGAGACTTATTGCGAAATGGCACTGGATTATTATGATGTAATCCCATTGTGATGCAGCAGTGAGAATATTATTGTTTGTGCACCTTCCTGTTTATTGTCAGTGTAAACAGCAGGCGTGTTGCCGTGGGGGTGGTTGTGTGTGTGTGTGTAGGGGGGAAGGGGTGGGGGTTATCTACATGAATAAAAGCAGATTTACGACAGGGAAATTTGCAAAAACAAGCGTGCTGACGTGGGCGGTTAATCTGGCCGCTGTAAATATGTCAGAGGCTGCTGTGTGGCTCTTCTATAACGGCACCATTGTCTCCCGTTCCAAATCCCCAGCAGTACAGAACAGGAAGGGCCTCTTTCTCTTCCTGGGGTCCCACTACTCTCCGTCTTTCATAGTTGTTACTTCAGATGTATTTGGGTCACGGCTAAGCTTCACCGACGCTTTGATGCATCATCTTATTTTTATTTATTAATTTTTTCAATCAAAAAAGTAGATTCCTTTCATTGCATCACTGTCAGTTGATTTGTCAGACTGTTTGAGGACTCTCTGAATGTGCTGATGGTAAATGAGTTATCCTTACCCCCCCTCCACACCCCAGCTCACTCCACAGAGAGATATCATTTGCATTCTTCTCCTTCTTTGTAAACAACCCCCCCCACACACACACACACACACACCCTGCCCAAACCTCCCAAAATAAATATCCCTTCTTTGTCCTTAATGTATTCATGGCAGAGGGGTTTGGAAGAATGGCGCACGACCCGCTTGCGGAATATAAACGGAATTAATTCCTCATTCCCGAAGAATCCCTGTGTGTATTCAGAGCCCTCATCCCGTGGGTGCTGTAACGTTCTGCTGATTTGCAAACTGGGGGACAAACAAATGTTCCTGAGCATTATCGTCCCTCTGAAAGATATTTTTAAAAAAAAAGTCTACTCATACTATCAATAACTTTGTGCGTTTGTTGCACAGACGTGATATGACTGCTAGTCTCAGGTTTCTGTTTAAACGGCCACCGTTTGATAGCTCGTGTGAGTTCCTAATGTATGGTGAGGGAGATATGTAACTGCAGGCTTGTCTGTGATTAACAGTAATGGGCTGTGTTTCTCCCTTCTTTCTTTATGAAGATGAATGTCTTTCCAGTCTGTCACTGCATGCCAGATTCCATCTGCTGTTGGGTTCATTGCAGAATGCCCAACTCTCCTTCTGTATCACGTGACATGTATAAAATGACTCCTAAAACAGACCAGATCTCCTGACCTGAAAGGCCAGAAAAGGATGTCCTAGGATGTGGAGAAAAATAAGTAGTTCACCTTATCTCTTATTGTGCGTGTCTAAAAACCCTGGAAACGGCCTAACTCTCTGTGCTGCCTAGGTATGGGGGATCCCATAAACAGGAAATGGAAATCAGTGAGTGTACAGAAATGGACCCCCAGAGAAAACGATCAGTAAAAAGCATTAACAAAGCCAGTGGTCCTTACAAGCTGAATGCTTCATTTTTAGCATGTCCAACAAAGAACTTTCCCTGGGTTTCTTTTTCAAATTGAACTCCCTTCAATGCCTTTTGACACCCTGGAGCGGATATCGGTCTGTACTTTATGTTTTAATTTGGTTCGTCTTATAAAGGTGAATTTTGAAATGTTTAATGCAACATTTGAAATGGGATATGCTTTATGGTATCTCTGAAGTAGATGTCAATGCAAAGGGCTGATGAAATATGCAGCACTTACTACTAACGGGGGCTTTTTAGTAGAGTAAATGGGGAAATACAAAGCCCAGTTGAAAAAGAAAGTCCCTGCTCTTCCTGCAGACACAGATGCTCTCTAATAATTCAAAGTATCATGCAGAAATACACCTAGAGGGCATATCACCTTCTGGTTTGTGAATATGGATGATTCCACAGTTTAGAAATTTTGCGTAAAAGAGAGTAGAACTTCGTCTTCCAGCAAGTCATCCTCCAAGGAGCCGAGAACGTCTTCTCCAGTTTCAGATTTGCTCTCGGCTTGTGTCGTACACCTGAGGAGGAGAGCTGGGGTTTTTACGCTCGCAGAACACAGTCGGAGATGCTGCAACATGTGGGTAAGCACCTGGTACATGTGCCACCTTTCTCACAACAGAGGCTCACTGGTGTCTGAAATCAATTGGTGAGAACTCGGCATCAACTGGAAAAATGTAGAGTTATAAAGTAGAGCAAAAATTGGTCATGGACAAAAGCTATTGCAAAGGGGCTTCTTTCTTTTCATTCTTGTCTTAGTTAAAGGACGTGCTTTTATGTGTCATGAGCAGTCAGTGGTTATTTTGAAGGGAGATTTAAAAATAAGCTTTACTGTGTCATTTAACGTTCAACTGGCTTTTGAATCCCCTGGGGCAACAGGGAGAGCTGTGCCAATTTTACCTGGTATTCATTCATTATAACCTGCCTGCTTAGTGCATACCTCTTAAAAGCCAACAAAACACTCATTCTGGTTTATTATTATCATTGGCATTCAGCAGATGCTCTTACTCAGGGCGACTTACATAAGTTACACTTCATTTTACAATGTTATCCATTTATACAGCTGGATATTTACTGAGGGAATTGTGGGTTAAGTACCTTGCCCAAGGATACAACAGCAGTCAAACTGGCAACCTTTCGGTCACAAGTCCTGCTCCTTAACCACTATGCTACACTGCTGCCCACACCTATGCCCATGGGTTGATTATTAGTCTTAGGTACCAAGGTAGCTATCATTACTTACACATTTACTTTTATTTATTTTTTTTATTTGGATAGGGAGTAATACGAGTAAACTGGGCGCATTTATCAACATACACCAAAGCCCAGATGAAGCCAAAGCATCCACCCCTCCCATCACAACCCATGAAATCACACTGAGGCCTGAATTCATTGGTCCTTAACTTTTACCCAGAAAACCTTTACCCAGAAAAAAACATATTTACATTTAATTGTGACTCAATCATTGTTATTTATTTTAAACTGTGACTTACGTCAATATGTGTGAGCTGTGTTTCTGATGCAGTGTGATTGCCATATGCAAGAAAATACATGTCAGTACCTTGCACAGTGACATCCCATAGCTGTGACATGTCCACCTCAATAGCCACACATTGTATTAAATTACATTACATTACTTCATTTAGCAGACGGTCTTACCCAGAGCGACTTCCAAATAAATGCATCACTATGCTGAGAGTAGTTATCGTGAAGTATTACAAGAGGTCAGTAAGATACAAAGTTAAGTACTAAGCTAGTGTAGAGTGCCTCTTTTTTAGTGAAAATAGCAATCGATAGGATAGATACACATAGGGAGGAAGGTAGGCTAGAGATACAGCTTGAAAAGATGAGTTTTAAGTTTTTTTCTTGAAGGCATCCAGGGAGTCTGTTGTCCAAATCCATACCTTGCAACACTAGGCCTCTAAAGTCGCATTCAGACACCGGCAGAGAGATAAGACCTTCACCAAACCTGTTGCTCAAAGTTATGGACAAAGCAGAATGGACCCCTGTTACCTCCACAATGAACCCATTACAAACCTGCAGACTACTCAAACATTTACACTGGAGTTACAGGAATGACGGGCTACTGGCTTAAACCTTTTCAATGGCAACCTGTGAATTCATTGCCTCCGATTAGGGCATTGAGCGTGATGTGAAGGTTATGGAATCGGCAGAGATGTTCGCGAGGCTCACGGCTCCTTCGTGTCCTAAACCTGCTGCCCTTTTTTCAAAGCCAAGGGGCTTTAATGTTTAAAATACATATTGGGGAAAGCGTATGCCCTGGAGGTCTTGTTTTGCTTGTGTTCAAAGGAAAGTGTGATTACACAATACCCCCAGGCGTGTTTCAGGGAAACGCGGGAGGAATGAAGATCATCGGCACAGGCAGGAACAGGATCTCATAGGTTTCTGCTTTCACCTATTTTTATTGGTGGGTAGTCCCATCAATTTTTAATACATCATCAAAAAAAGCCGCAATGTGACTCTGTAGAAATAGTTGTAACATATCAAAATCTCTAGTTTGTTCACTCTGACAGCTGTTTTGGAACAAGAGCATGCAATAGTTTTTTAAGCTCTGCTCAAGATTCTAGGCAAAATGTAGCTGCATCGTTAGACCGTTACATTGTTACATTGTTACATTGTTAGTTTGTTAGATGTCTACCCCCCATACAGGGGGTAGACAAAATAATGGAAGCACCAAACAATATATGAATATTTATTCATTCATAAAGAGATGGACCACCCTTTGTTTTCAGAACATCTTAAATCCCTCTTGGAAGGATTATCATCCTGTCAAGTTTTGATGTGCTTTTGTTTTCCTTGTGTTCTAGCCCTGCCCCTGTTGTTTCATTGCAGGGATATTGGACCATCCCTCAAGAGGGAAAGCCTCTAGCACTTAGAACGATGAAGGAGGTGAAAATTTACTCCGTATATACATTACAGAAAATCAAGGTTCAATGATGTTTAGATCTGGTGATTTGGGGGGGCCATGGAAAGTGTTTGACTTAATCATGGAGTTCATGAAACCACTCTTGAATCCATTTAGCAGCATGTATGGAGGTGTTATCAACTTGGAAAAATGGGAGCATCTTGAGGAAACAATATCTCCACCTTAGGGTGAACCTGGTTACCTAAAATCACTTCATTTTCCATGGTTGTAATTCTGCCATGCAGAGAAATAATCAGATAAATCAATAATCGTGACTCCCACGAGATGGCTTCCTATACCATAACAGATCCACCACCATGTTTAACAGTTGGAAACAGGCAGTGTGGGTTGAAGGCTTCCTTTGCTTTTTTTCAATCATAAACCCATCCTGAAGTAGGAAAAAGAATAAAAGAAGACTCATCAGACTATTACTTTCTCCCACTGCTCAGAAATCCAGGTTTTGTGCTCTTTACACCAGGTTATGCATTGTTACCCACTAGCCTTGTTACAAGTGGTTTCTGAATGGCAGCTCTACAGTGAAGCTCATGATGTAGTTTTTTGCTTAACATTTACGAATTACTTCCCACATTTTCAGTAAAACTGGGAGTTTCCACTTTGAAGTGACTGCTGCCAGGTCAGCAGTGAAAGCTGATGATGTAATTGAGGGCGTAGCCAAGGGGAGTGGCTAGAAGCACCCTGCTGCTCTGTGGGGTGCCAGATTGCAGAGGAGGCATCCAGATTGCAGAAGGAAAGACTAAGTGGAAATTGTAAAGCGCATACAAGATATCAGTATCGGTGGTCTTAGCCATTTGTTATAGCTTTTGCATTTGATTATTATTATTATTATTATCTATCAAAAAGAGAACAAGGTCAATACTCATGTTAAACAAAGTGAGCCAGAACTTACCTGGACGTCTCAGCTGTGATAAGCATTCTCCAGTTGAGCACACCTGTTTTTTTTTTTCATTTATATTCTGAGCATGTGACCTTACATTATATTACACTGATAACACACATAGGTAGATAAGTGTTCACTGTAGAGTGGACTTTCATTGATTTTTTTTCTGCAGGACTCAGTTCACTATAGATAAGATGATGATAAACTTACACAATGGAAAATCATGCAGAGTTGCATCTCAGAAATGTGAGGTCAGGTGACCAAAGGTGTTTCTGTTCCTGTGCATCTTCTTTTTCTTTCTCTTCTTCTCTCTCTCTTTCTATCCCTCTGTATTCTCTTTTTTCTTCATTTATGACACACATTCTCCATCTTTCTCCCTTTCTCTCTCACCTACACTCTCTGCTGAGTCTAACCATTAAGATACCTCTCTCTCAGTCCACCTCCTCCTGCCTTCCTCACATTCTCCCTCCGCTCTGTGTATCTCTCCCCCTTTCTTTTTTACACACTCTCTCCGTTGTTCTCTCTTTCTCTCACATACACTCTCTCCCTTCCTTTCTCCCACTCTCCCTCTTCCTGCCTTTCTTTCTCACATACACTCTATTTCAGTCTGTCTCAGGGCCGGCACTACGGGGGTGCATTGCACCCCCAGACGGACCTCAGTGCACCCCCAGTTGTCTCCTTATAACCCAATGTCTGCATAGTATTTATTACGTTTTCTTTAAGATATGATGTTTTGTGCCCCCCGTGGATTGCAAGTGCACCCCTTTGTATTTTCTCTGAACTCAAAGCCTGGTCTGTTTCTCTCTTTACCTCTCTCCCTCTCTCTTTCTAACCCCTCTCTCTTTCTCCCTCTCTCCCTCTCCCTTCCTCACCATCATTTCTCCACACTGCAGAGTAGCTCAGGAGAAAGTGGCTTATGCTCTTTTAGTTATGAGCGTGCTTCAACCCGAGCTCTCAGGCCAGTTGAACGGTCAGCAAGATTCCCCCCGGTGAACACGTGCACAACAGCGCAGCCCTGGCTACTCTAACAAAGACAGGTACAAAACCCATTACAAGCTCCCGATGTATATGAATCAAAGGGCTATTTTTTGAATAATTGAACAGGAGAAAAACGTTGCGCCGTTTGAATGTTCTCTCAGACTACAGCTGAAAGTTTCATTAGCCTGGAGACCGGGTTGCACTGTTCAGCACTGTTCTTTGAAAGCAGTTACGCTCCCATTATAGCCCTCATTATTCCATTTCGGGGGTTGTGTGAATAAAAAAGAAAGTGCCAAAGGCGGAATTAAAAGTATGTATTCCACAGTCACACCATCTCCCTTAAATGATGCAATTTAGGTCGGGAATGGATTTATTCAAACGGATGAGCCGAACAAACGGATTCCGTCAAATCCCGGCGCTCCCAGAGCTCAAGAAACACCCCCACCCCAGTTAGAAGGCGCCCCCATCAAACGTGTAGAAGGTCACATGACTGCACTCGCGGGTCCTCCATCTGCTATCGTGATGTAATTACGCCCTGTGTGAGTTTTATATCGGTGAGAAGACCTAGCGAACAGACTCAATGCGTAATTACCTCTGCAGGTAAGGAACTCCCCGGCGGGACATCCCAGCCCGAAGGCACCTGCTATAACACAGCGTTACGGCGGAATGAGATCGCCGCGGCGCAGTGTAATGGAATCGTAATGGAAATCGCTAGCGTGAAAAGACATCGCGATGTGAAACCGCCGAACGGATCACCTGCTCGAAGAGGTAACTCCTCTGAGCATTCCGGCTGTGGAAATGGTGAGAGGAACCACAACTGTCAATGTCCTGTACATTTAAACTGCTGCCTGGTTATGCATGCAGAGGGTTCTGTTTCACTTGAATTAAATGAGTATTGTCACTATTGACATTAATATATGATAATATAAAATGATACATAAAAATATCTAAAATAATATAAAATGATATATAAAATATATATTTTCTTATTTTTAATAATATTAGATAGAAGAGAGAGACAGAGATGGATAGATTACCGGCTTTGCAGACAGCTCCAGTTACATAGCTTACCTTTTACATAATAAGCTGTACCCCATGAGGGATTTGAACCTGCATCCATTCAACATAAGTGAAGTGCCCTGTGGATGCTGTCACACCTACACTACACGGGGGCCCAGGCTTTGGATCTCGGCCTCTTCTCAGCACCTCAGAGGCGGTTGCCGGTGGACGCCGCTGTGAAACCTTGGCAGCTTCCTATTCAGGCCTACCCAAGAGCTTGCCGGGCTTTGCAGAGAGAGACGCTGATCTGAGTGAGAGGGGGACCGTGAGCCTCCAAGACTGCCAAAAGCAACTGCTGCTGTCTGAGGCTGGGATTGCCTGAACGCCACCAAGCCATGCAGGTGCCTGGACAGTTCAGGCATGATCTCCAGCATTGTATTATATGGTCAACAGGGATACCAAGGCCCCATATTCATGTATTATCCATCTGCATAATGTTCATTCATATGATGCATTAGTAGTATTATCCTTCATATTATTAAAACGTGGCTAATGTCTAAGTACAAAGATTAACAAATTACTTAAATGGTCATTTGCTTCATTTAGGACTGTATATTCTGCTGTTTGAGATTAGAGATTGAGTCTTCAGTAATCTTCCCACTTGTGAGTACATGCTGTGTGAAGCAAACCAAGTATCACAGTGTATATTAAATCAGTGTGCTGAAAAGCTTCATCAGTATGTGTTTTGTGGCTTTTTCCAGCATTAAACTCAAATTTAAAAGCAGTATTTTGTTAATGAATAAATATAAACCATTAACACATCTCTCTTAATGACATTCCTTTTGTTTGGGTCTGGATGTTATAGCAGGGTATTAAAGGAACACATGTACACTTTTACAAAGTGCTAACCTGCCAGGGAAAATAATAAAAAAACAACAAAAAAGCCACTCTGCATTCAAAGCAATATTGTAAGACTGGGAATATAACACGTTTTTAATGATTTTTTAACAATTACCTTTCACTGCTCGGCGAATAATAAATGTCACTGGGGCGTGTAGGCATTCATTATTAATATTTTAAAAGCGTGCCTAACCCGCTGCTTACGAATTCCTTCGCCCAAAGACATCAGCGTCCCAATATTAAAGAAATAAATCACAGTTTTAAGAAGCGGTGCTGATTGCAGTACAAGGCGCTGAGGGGAACTTTAGCTGTTCCATTACACTCTGGTTACAACAACAACAGGGAAAAAAACACAATGCAATCAAGCCCAGCTCTCCAAGGGCTGCACGCTGTGTTTTAGCTTGAGCTTGAAGCGAACTTTTACTCTAATGTGACCTTAATTTTTTTAAAACTACTGCTCTGGAGATTGCTGTACATCGACTTAAAACGGTTTCGGATTTTTACCCGTTTTTAATATCTTGCGTTCGTTGAACCAACGCTTATCAGTTTCACGTTGTGAGGAAATAAAACTTTTTTTTTTGGTGCTCCGTAGAATATGTTCTATGTGTGATGAAACATTCTTTAAGAATGTGAAATCTTTCAAAAGACTTTAGGGATGGTAAGATTCACCGATTCGCATCAGTGCACCGGGATGATTTGGGATAACATCTTTACATCGGTAAAATTTATTTATATATAATTATTAGTAGAGGCCCTATGCCTTTATTATTTAGAAATGTGACCAATTATTTTATATTTAGATTGATTCCTCCTCTTTAAACTGTTTCTCGAGCGCGCTCTCTCATTTCCACTGCTGTCAGTGGCCAATTCTCGTCAAGTCACAGAGTCACAGATTATCACGGAGGAGGAAGAGCTACACGTTCCACCGAATTGCTACAAATCAAATGTTTGGCGACACTTCGGATTTTTCAAGAGAGACGACAATTTGACAAGACGCATGCAATTTGCAAAATATGCCGTGCGCTATAAAGAAAAGAAAGCATAAATATGATGCTTACTGAGTTGCAGTACTAGAGAAACAGATATGTGAAGTAAAAATGGCACTTTTTTTAGTTAATTTATGATTTGCTGTCTGCTTAAGAAGAACCAAAGATATAAAATCAAACTGTCTGCACCATATTGAATTACATAGCATCATATTATTTTGCATCGTATTGTATCGCGTTGAATCGCATTGTGTTGAATCAAATCGTGTCGAATCGCACTGCATCGCAATATAGGTGAATCGTATCGTATCGCATTAGTAGTTGCTTCATATGTATCTTTAATGTATCGGATTGTTGGCAATGCATCGAGATGTGTATCGCATCTGCCTCAGTGATGGAGATGCACGTCCCTAAAAGACTTCAGGAAGCCGAGCAGGGAGGAGCTGTCATTCACAGGATTTGACCTATCGCCTTACAAGGGGGCCCGAGGACGCAGCCACTCAGCTCCTGCGGCTCACCCATAATTAACCTTGAGCCCCTCCCCTTGTTCCATTTGTCCAGTTTGTGATCTGTGACTGACTGCTGGTTTACGAGTGTAATGCTGGCAGTTAAACCTGTTATGATGAGATTAATTTTCAGAATTCTCAAGCACACACACATGCACAGTAAAACTCTAAGTCAGTCAAAATAAAACAATAAATGTACAGTGTCGCATGTACTCCTTTTTAAAAAGCATTTGACCTAGCTGAATGATGGAATAATGTCTTTTCTAATGCCTCCCCAGCGGCACCTAACTATCGAAGCACTACTGGAATGAGGATTTTTTTGTTCGAATTAACTCTTCCCTAATGAACTGGTACACCAACCGCCAATGTGTCTGCTCGCTTCTACATAAAACATGTAAGTTTGCCAGTTCACCCATGAACATCCAATTTCCTGAAGTGTCCCCTTTTTTTAACTGTTTGCATTATCTTGAATAATGAATAAATTAAATTCACAGTGGTGGGAAAATAGGAAAATTCCAGCCCTTGGCGGTGCTTTGTGGAGGCATTACGCCGCTGATAGAGCTAAGCATTTCCAATCTGCTTTAACCTACAATGCGGTGATGCAGAGCTACACTGAGCTTTTAATCTCAGCTGGAATCTTGTTATTGGGCACAGGGTCAAAACACAAGGAATAGTACTTTCACGTGTATTTTACAGAAATACATTTTTATACAGCTTGGATGCGTTCTATTTAAACTCCTTCACCTTGAGAGACGGAGAAAAAAAAACAAAACAAAAGAAGCAGACTAAAAAGACAAGAAAAAAACACACCATGCAAGGAACAGCTGTTTATTTGATCATCTTTACTTTAGAGTGAAACTCTTAAAAGAAAGAAGGTGCTCACTGCTGGCTGACCTTCAGTGTTCTCTCCTTTTCGGCCAAAAAACGATGAACCCACAGGAGCTTTGGGGAGGAGTTCGCTTTCCCTGCCAAGCTCAAATAAGCTGGAAGTCCCTGTAATCAGTTTTGAAAATCGTATCATGCACCATTTCCCAGAGGCCTTTTCATCTGATTCAAATTTTTCTTTTCTCTTTAATTTGGCTCCCGGGAACGATAAAATGATAAAAGAAATCAAGTTGAAAATGTCCATTAATTTGCGCAGAGTTATTATTAAGTCCGGGAAGGGGGACCATTCATTCTTAACGGTTTGGCATAACCTTTTTATGACAAATTGAATTCAGTCTCAATTTTTCAGTAATCGTATGCCTTTTTTTAAATCTACTTCAGATTATGGACTATATTCATTGCCTTGAAGAGGCACGCTGGCCATATCTCCGGCATAACAGCACATAATGAAAACCATGTTAGCAACCTGTGATTAATGTCCTCTCTTTTGAATATTGAATAAGTTCAGAATTATCTTGGCTAACCGTGGTAACATTCATTGTACTCAATGTTGTAGAAGCCATCATTCTAGAAGGCTTTGAGCATTGTACGACTGCTATTGGATTGCACCTAGCCCTTGGTTTTAACTGTCAGTTTGGTTTTTGTAATTTGATTGGGTGGATGTGCTCACAGGCTTATTAAAAGATAATTGAAAGCAGTTAATCATCGATTTATTGCCCCATGGCACTGTGTGTTCATTAACGCAATGAAAAAAAGAGGGTAAGTGATTATGATAAACAGAGATTGCGAGGGATTTAACACAACCAGCCACACCTCATCTTTTATCATGTATAAAAAAATTGAAACTATAATCATAACTGTATAATTGTCAGGTGTCAAGATGATGCAACCTTCACTGGCAAGCCAGTCTTTTCACTCCCAACAAGTCTGGATTCAGACAAAAACGGGCTTTCTGATGTCTTTCACTCACAGACAATTTCATTGCATCGCTTCCCATGTGAATGAAACGTGTAATAATGTGATGAGCAATATCAGCTGACATGTTTCACTGTAACCTGGGTCCGGCACAGACCCACTCTACTGGCTTTCTGAGGGCAGTAGTGTGGCATAGTTGCTAGGAAACTAGACAGGTAAGCGGAATTGTGGGCTTGAGTACTGGGTTAGTCCTTGTTATTGTAGCCTTGAGCATTTTGACACCCCTCTGTATTGGCAGGATATGAGGTATCGTGGTTTGGGACTGGGGTAATGATCAGAGAGAAGCAGGTTGGTTTCTCGAGTGGGTTAATTGCCTCAATAAATATCCAGCTGTATGTATAGATCTGTAAGAGTGTGAACTGGGTGTGTTGCCCAAGGTAAGGATGTCAGTTCAGCGAACAGACAATGTCACAGAACATGGAAGGAATGACATACACATCAATAGAACGGAGGCCGTGGTGGAATTCACTGGAAATTTCCGCACCCCATATCATCAAGGACAGGCATGAAATAGGACGTTTTATGGGGACACGTTCTAGGTCGTGATCCCCGTAGCGATGGAAGCAGGTGCAAACAGCGATGTCACCTCCAGCGGAGATTTACACCACACACCCCTCCACAGCTGAACATCGATCCAGCCAATCCGCTGGCCAGGAGCGTGATGACCTCCCTTTGACCTCAGACACTGACCGTTAACCACGCTCGTAAACAGTAAAGTTATACGACCGCAATCAAAATGGAAATCTCAGGATATTATCTATTTATGACCGTATTTAACCAAAATAGACTACTACCTATTTCTGACCCGCTTGATATGTGTTTATTAATGGATTATAAATATAGAATGTCTATTTGCATAATTAACATGTAGTATACATATTTAGGAAATGTTTTCTCCCTGTATAACACAAAGTGACTTCTAACCCTTTAATATGTGTTTGTGAGCAGCAGAACATGGCTCTTGTCAGATGGGTATTGATCAGTTTCTGTTGAGTAGGTGTTAATTGACCAGGACAGTAAAAAAAGTCATTAATGCGTGGTGTAATTACTGCCATAAAAACACACTTAGGCCCCAGTGCAATGTTGTAGTTATGCAGGTATGTATACAAAGAAAAGGTTGCAGGTTCAACTCCTAGCTGGGGCATTGCTGTTGTCTCTCTGAGCAATTACATTTACTTATCAAATACAAGAGGCAGTAATGCTCTATCACTCATTCTAAAAGCATTGCATTGCTTTGCGCCATTTTCCATTGCTTTGAGTCATTTTCAGTTTGGGACTCGTGTCATAGACCAACGACAGCAGCAGTGTGGCATAGCACTTAATGAATATGCCTTGCAACCCAAAGGTTGCAGGTTCAACTCTCAGCTGGGGCACTGCCACTCTAACTTTGAGCAAGCTTTCCTCCGAGCTGGCCGGGTAAACACCCAGCTGCACACAGGGATAATACACAAACTGTGTACACTCTAATTCACATTGCCAAGCGAATGTGCGATAATTTGAAGGCCACGAGCCCAACCGAGCACCTCTGATATCTCTCTGTGCAGGCAGCCTTCACCTTTTTCCCAGCGAGCTCAAAGGATCCTCCCCTGCTCAGCAGTGGAGTCAGCACTGTGAGGTACTGCCTGTCCCTCAGAGTGTCCACCCCTCTTTGATGTGGAATATCAAAAACACAGTCTGTTTAGATATGCCCGGAGCGAGTCAGCAAAAACAACCGGCAAAAAAAAAAAGAAAGAAAGACCGCGCGGGGCTCAGTCAGACTGGCTGTGCCAATTACCCAGAAAGCCTGCATCTCCCTGCACATCCTGTGCTGGATGTTAACTTTAAAACAGATGCACGAGTTAAGGGGGGGAGGGAGGGGAAAAAGTCCACTTCTGTGCTTCTTCGCAAAGCTTTAACAAGCAGGTGAAATTACGCAGAGGAGTCTTGGTGAGGGCGCTTTTCCAGCCAGACCAGGCATTGATCACCCAGTAGGAAATGTCTGCTTCCCACAGGAAATGAAGCCAGGCCAATAACTCAGCCGGAATTGCCTAACTGTCTCCCTTTCTTCAGAAGCACAACCTTCTGGACCCCCACCAGTCTGGGTTCAGACCCGGGCACTCAACCGAGACGGCACTCCTGGCGGTGACAGAGGCCCTCCACGCAGCCAGAGCCTCCGACCTGTCCTCGGTCCTCATCCTCCTCGACCTCTCCACTGCGTTTGACACCGTCGACCACCAGCTGCTCATCGCCAAGCTCTCTGAGCTTGGCATCTCTGGGACAGCCCTTTCTTGGTTCAGGTCCTACCTGACTGGCAGATCTTCCCAGGTCTATTGGAAAGGCTCCACCTCCACTCCCACTACCCTCACTACAGGTGTCCCCAGGGATCTGTACTGGGACCCCTACTCTTCTCCATCTACACTAACTCTCTTGGTTCAGTCATTGCCTTGCATGGTTTCTCCTACCACTGCTACGCTGATGACACTCAACTAATTTTTTCCTTTTCCCCCTCCACCCCCAGGTCAACGAAAAGATCTCCGCGTGCCTGGCTGACATCTCCAGATGGATGGCCTCCAACCACCTCAAGCTCAACCTGGACAAGACCGATCTGCTGCTTATCCCGGCCAGGACCTCTCCTCTTCAAGAGCTCTCAGTTACTGTTGACGGCACCACAGTAACTTCCTCCACTTCGGTGAAGAGCCTGGGCGTCACCCTCGACAACAGGCTGGACTTCACCGACTACATCTCCCAGACGGCACGCTCCTGTCGATTCCTCCTCTACAACATCAGGAGGATTCGCCGTTTTCTGACCACCTACTCCACCCAGCTGCTCGTCCAGGCCACTGTGCTCTCCCGCTTGGACTACTGTAACGCCTCCTCGCAGGCCTCCCAGCCTGCACCATTCAACCGCTGCAGCTCATCCAAAACGCAGCTGCTAGGCTGATCTACAATCTCCCCAAGTTCTCCCGTCACCCCCTACTGAGATCCCTCCACTGGCTCCCAATCGCAGCCAGGATCCGCTTCAAGACCCTGACTCTCACCTTTTCCGCTGCAAGAAAGACTGCCCCGACCTACCTCCAGGACCTCATCCTGCCCTACGCACCCGCTCGTCAACTCCGCTCTGCTACATCCGGACGCCTCGCTCCACCCACCTATAGTACGAAAGGCCCACGCTCCTCACAACGACGCTTCTCCATCATCGCCCCCCAGTGGTGGAATGAACTCCCCACCCCCCTAAGAACAACTCCATCAATCCAACCCTTCAGACGTGCGCTGAAGACACACCTCTTCAGACTCTACCTGGACTGATACCTCCCTCTTCGACCTTGTAACTCTGATGTTGTGAATCTGACCCCTGCCTTGTACTTGTTGCTCACTTGTCTAGGTAGTATAGCGGTACTCCATTTTTCTTTCTGTAATTGTATTTGAGATGCAATCCTAGTTCAGATTAGTTGGCTCGCGTCACTGACCTTGCGCTCAGCTTCAGCACTATTTGCATTATATGACCTTTACACATCTTGCTCTTGTGCCTGTTGTTTGCTCACTATTTGCACTTTTGTACGTCACTTTGGATAAAAGCGTCTGCCAAATAAATAAATGTAAATGTAAATGGTGCAGGGCTCCCGCGAAAAACAGGCGAATCATTTAGGCCCCACTATAGCCTGTCCGGCAGAGTATAATTGATTTCATACTACTCATTTTGGGCACATAACAAAAGTGCTGTTAACGGTTGAAAGTTTATGATTTTGAGGGCGCAGTTTTTCATCTGAAGGAACAGATGTTCCTTCAGAAGTGCTGGGTTTCCAAAAGGAACATGATTGTGTGTGGGTGTGAGCGCATATGTGTGTAGGTATGTACCACGTATGTGTGCATGCAGGCATGGAGACATATACAATGTGTGTGTGTGTGTGTGTGTGTGTGTTTAACGAATATAATTTGAGAGTACCAATACATTTCAAGAAGGAAAGGAAGACAAACACACATATTTTGGGTACAGGTAGAAGTTACTTCATGCCGACTCTCTGCCTGTTTGTGTGCATGGCTCTGAGCTGCAGACAGCTAATGTTAGACAACCTATTAAAACTTTTCTGTTGATGATCAAGTTTGCTCAGTGTTGCTGCTTTCATTGCCTCTTCATGAGCGCTGCATGTTTCTGCCACGGTTTGTTGTTTACTGGGATTCACTGCCTCAGTCATGCATTGTGAAGCACATGCATATATTAAGCACGAATAACAGTTTTATTCATTGATCGGTGTATTATTAACGCATGCAGCGGATATTTGCTGTACTTTTCAAACTTTGCATCCAGCAGGTTGGAATAAATGTCATGCCAGGGGGGGAAAAAAAAAACGCTGACACAAAACAAAAGAACAGCTTGTGAAATATAAAGGTTATTGTGCAATTTTTCAATATAGGCATTGCAATTTCGTTTGTGACATTTTGGGCCTGATTGTAAAGATTTTCCTGTGGATGTTGTCATGTCCCATACCATTTCTCTCACCAACTAGAAGGAGTAATGTGTATTGTGATGGTCCCGGATGAATCAGTTAACTCGGAATGAACTGACTCGAAGGCAAAACAGCAGTTGGAATTCTTCAATACGTATCTGCCAAGGGAATTGCATCTAATAACACACCGAAGCAAAATTCTCCCTGTAAAATGTTAAGCCCTGTGCAGTAGCGGGAGGCCTGGTGCATTGTGGGAAAGAATAGCAGATGAAACAGAGGCTCAACACATGATCAAGTTTGCTTTGTTGTCATGCTTCAGACATGTCTTCAAAATCAAAAGAAGAGAGCTTGTGCTTAAAAACATTGTATATTGAAAAAAAACCTCTCTTTGAGCTTTTTTCCCCTTTCGAATTAAAAAAATTTGCCTTCTCTTCCTGTAACGTGGTGTATGTTATCTGCACCAGTTGTCATTTTTATGGCAGTTCTTTACGAGTTGTCGGAAGACCAACAAAAATGCTAGGGCAGTTATTCCGCTCAGGGGAACTGAACTGAGCCCAACAAAGAGGTTTTTTAGAACATGTTACATGTCAACATCATACTTACTATGACAGGATGACAGCATTGAGTGTATCATGGAAATGTTATGTTTGGCATGGATGGTGTTCTGCTATGCCCCATGGCAGTGTATATCGGCTATATGCACTTATACAAGGCTTAAAAAGTGCATATTAAGGTCACAGTTCTCAAGCAGGACTCTTCAAAAAAGTGTTATGCATATATTTGTATACACATGAGGAAAATTCCATGTCACATTCTGCAGGTGTAAATGTTACAGGAAAACAGATTGCAGAGAAATAGTAATGCTAAACATATCTATGATTATGATTTGTGCACATGACTTTGTCTGATTTTTGAGAGTTTGACATGGTCTCCTGTCACAGAGGAAGGGGGGGATAGAACAGGGTACAAAGAGAGGTGGAGCTCTGTTTTTCAGTTAGCAGTTGTGTCAAAAGTGACCGGTGAAGCCGTACGTGACCAGCCTGTAAAACGACCCCTCTCTCACAAAGGCATAAATAATAAAATCATAAATAACAGAACCAAGAAGCCACCGCGCAGGTGGTTAAATTCAAATGCGCACCAGGCCTTCTGACAATACGTTAGTGCCCACGCGGTTCCTTCAGTGAGGAAAATGAGGACTGTGATGCATTTTTCTGACTAGGAAACAGACACCTACCCTGTGTGTGGAGGAATATGCGTACACGCGCACACACACACACACACACACACACACACACACAGACTGTATTTCTAAAGCAAAAGCACTACGGGTGGGTATATGTGGCCTTTCCTGACTTCCAGAGGATTTATCTGCCAAATCTGGCAACCGTCTAAATTTCAAGAAACGGCCTGGGATCTAAACTGGAATTTTCTGAGGTTCTACGTTCCTCGACTCCTGGCCTCCCCCTGACATGCGCTCCCCGGTCATGTTCTGGTCACATGTGCAGGTCCTGTGAGGCAATGAAATGGGGAGTGAGAACACAGCCAGGTGAGTGTGATTAGCTGATTGTAGAAAAATCCAGTGCACCTGTTTTTGGTTGTAGCACAGGGCTCCACGGCTGCATTTAAGCACACTGTTTGTGGTGTCTTTCATTTCAGCTCGGGAGTTTTCTGTGTCTGTTTGTTCCTGTGTGGGACCGAGAGGGTGGTGACCAGCCACACTGGTAGGCCCCTGCTAGGAAGCCAGAGGAAGATGTGGGCTCCAATACCTGCCTGGGAAGGAGCTGATGTTCCTGGCTGGGTCAGGGAGCAAGTGCGTTCGCAGGAGCACCACCCTGTGTGTTAACCATCTGTCCCGTACCAGTGTGAGTGTGATGAGGGGTGTATCGACAGATGTTGCAGTGTGCTGGTGTCAGCACGAGGGGGGAGATTACAGGCGTCCAGGACTCCTTTTATTGTGTGTGAACATCAGGGAGGTTTGGAGGGCTTTTTTGATTTGGTGATGGTTTTAGCCCCAGGTGTGTGGGGGTTAAAGCGCCATCTGTATATTGTATTTTTTTTTTTCCTGTAGTGGGAAAGATGGGGGGTGTTTGGGTCCAGCTAGCTCTCCACAGGGGTGGCAGTATAGCATAGTAGATGAGGAGCAGGACTTGTGACTGAAAGGTTGCCGCTTCGATTCCCCACTGGGGCACTGCTGCTGTACCCTTGGGCAAGGTAATTAACCCAGAATTGCCTCGGTAAACATCCAGCTGTATAAATGGATAACGTTGTAAAAAAATCGTAACCTATGTAAGTCTCTCTGGATAAGAGCGTCTGCTAAATGACAATAATGTAATAATGTAATGTACTAACCTTGAGCCTAAAAGCATAAACAGCGTGCAGTGGGACTACTGATGTAAAGTGTTTATTATACATATTGTTATACTTATTATACATATATTACTATTCATATGTTATGTATATTACACATATATTACATATTATTATCCGTTTATTATGCATTTGCATGGCAGATGTCTTCATTCAGGGCACCTTGCATAACTGACAGTTTTACGTATTACTCATCTCTATATATGGCTGTATAAATGAGTAATATGTGAAACTGTCAGATATGTGAGGTGCCCTGGATGAAGACATCTGCCACACAAATACACATACATAACTGTATGTATATTATGTGTGCAGCTATATTTACTGAAGCAGTTCAGGATAAACCCCTGGTACAACAGCAGTTCCCCACCTGAGGATCAAGCATGCAGCTTTTGGGTTACAAACCCAATTCCTTAATTCAGCCACAACGCTGCCTTTACATAAATAGGTTGCCTTGTAAATCATCCTGAAACAGCACAGTAAAACAGTGCAGGATGAACCGAAACCTCTGGTGACCGAGAGCAGCTTTAATCAACCCGGGAAAGATAATGAAACAAGGTGCTTTGGTCGTCCCCCGCGCCCTTAAGCCGGAATCTCCATGCAGAGACTAACGTGCATCACTCCTTTTTTTTTTTTTAACGCCGCGTTTTCCCAGCCCCCCTCAGATAATTGATACCCCTCAGCTAACGGCCTTTCGAATCGACTTCAAGGTGAATAACTGTCATACTTCCTCCCCACGTGGGCCCTTGCCGCTGATTAATGCCTCCCCCGGGACCCCTAATGGTATCAGGAATGAAAAGCTATCTCCCCGAGGCAGCTCTCACTCGCGGGAACTGAGGAGACGTCTCACTTTTAGCGGGAAACGCATGAATCCCCCAGGAAAGACTAATTGTGAGATGAAGACTTCCTCTCTGAGAAAATGCGGCCTTGGTCTTCAATAGTCAGAAAAAAAAATGGATGTTTTTTTTAGAAAACTTGATTCCCTTCCACTGGAGGGTTTAGAGTTGAATGCCTTGATATTGCCCTGGAGTCAGATAAATTGCTAATAACATGATTTCATGTCAAAAGACAAAGTAATCCATTTGTCATGTTATTTGCGTCAACCTTTGAATGTCGTGACAGATTAACTTATGCAGGGATAACAATATGTAAGAACCTTCAAGCAATTTTACAAAAGCATGTCTTCTAATATGTAGTCAAAATTGTTGATAGATGGTCAGAGTTTCAGATGACTGTTCAATGTGGAATTTCTGTGATTAAAATGAATGTATTATTTTCTCAGTTTACATGTTGCTGCCACCTCTTCTCTGCGAGTGTATTAGTCAAATTAATTCATTCTACTCAAATTTCTTCCTCTAAAATTAGCCTAGCTATGCTGCAATGTCCTAAATCCTCCAGGGGTCTCACTCAACCGAATTTCCAGCGCCACTTCGGGGCTCTCTGCCTCAGAGCTGCAAATCCATTTATGGTTTCATTCTGTATTTGTGGTTTTGTTCTGTTTTATTCCTGTTTCTCGGTGCTTTGTGGGAAACGCATTAGCTCCTGCTTATCAGTTGCGGAATCTCAGTCTCCCCCTCTCCGGTTTGAAACAAAGAACACTGTCCTTTTGTGTGGGTGGAATAATCACTCCTGCCTTGACTGACATTGACTAAAATCCGTAAATTTAGTTTCCTTTCTCCTCTACGCCGCATGCATTATCTCCTCCCTCGCTAACTGCCTTTCTGTCCCTGATGCTTATTCTCCCTGTGCGGCGTGTAATATGCACATACCGTGTGATTTATTGCAGTTTTGGCCTGTTCTCATTTCAACAATTATTCTGTAATGAGATCCTCCATGTGCTTGTATCTCCAGTTCTACCGTGTCATGATCTCCATACTTCCTGTCACATGACCTCTGCTCTCCTGCTCCCTAAAACCTTGCACAGAGTAAAGTATTCCTGTTTTTTTTTTTTAACTGCTTAAATGATACCAGCCAGTACAATGGGCAGAATTTGGAGGTCAGCAACCCCCCAACCCCCCGCCCCCGCCCCCACTTAGGGGGTCAACTGGTTGACCATTCACAGTTCAGCTTGACCTTGAATTCCAGAGGACGATTTCTGGCAGGGTTTGACAGCCACAAAGAAGCCCACATCAAGGTGTTTGGTAACCGTACCAATAAGAGTCTCCCAGTCCTTATGCACAGATATAGCAGGGATATTCCCTAAGTATAATTCTTACAGAAGCCTCTACAGCTAGAATTCACAGAGCCAGCAGCAGTGCAGTGGAACTGTCACACAGTCACTGAGGAAGTGACACAGTTACTTTAAAGAGATTAGGCCCACGCATTGTCTTTCTCCGTGAGCATTTGATAACTTGCATTGTTTCATATTGATGTTTATTTGATGATTTGTATTACTTAGCCCTCCCTTCTCCATAGTTCCTTTTGCTCTAAATATGAATAAAAAGTTAAAAAAGGAACAGAGCAATATGTGGGGACAAAGCATTGTGTATACATTTTATACCCAGATAATACATCAATGCATTTTACACTATCTCATGCCTGCCTTTTTCTGCAGTGATTCATCACCCCAGAAAAGCCCAAGTTAAAAATACACAAAATAAATAACATAATGCTTATATGTGTTGCACATTAGGGTTTTTTGTTGGAACTGACTATTGCATTGGGTCTGTACAGATGCACGGAGGCATTCGTCTTTTGAGGAAACTAACTTTTAATTAGGTAGGTGGACGGTTGCTTTCAAAGATGTGTCTGGAAAAAAAAAAGTGAATCCATTTTATAAAACTCCATTAGTGCTGTAGACATGAGAAGAGATGAGCTTATACTCTTTAGATATGCAGCAGCTGCTCTTTTGAGCTTTTCTTTAAGACATTGCAAGTGGACCATGTCAGTAACAGACTTCTAGGGCCATTAAGCCTGTTAATCAAAAATTTGCTTGCGACTCTCATTGCCTGTTCACCCCTTCAAAGCTGGGCTCTTACTGGCCAGCAGACCTCAGATAGTTGCTGGTTTGGAGGTTTCAAACTAATTCCCAGTTATTTCACCTTAGCTAACCTTACATTACGAGTTTACCTCACATTGGAGGGCTGAATGTTACCAAGTGGGCTGCGTTTTTTAAAATACATATACATAATCACGAGACTGATAATCACCAAAGCAAAAATTCAGACCAAAATCCAAACGATGTAACGAATTGGTATAAAGCCGCAGTAATGGTGCACAGCGGAATTGCATAATTCATTTTTAATGATCGAATCCACGCTCCAGCAGATGCTCTTGTCCAAGGTTTTTGCATGTGATTCATCTGTGTAGGTTAGGGACCTTGCCTGAGGAAAGCGCAGCGGTGTCCTGCTCAGGATCTGAACACCGCTATGTACGCAGCATCTGCTGAGCCTGTCCGAATATACAGCGATGCTCGCACGTTCCTCAGTTTTACTGCGCGGGGTAGCAGCGCTACGGCCTCATGCGTCTTTGTAGATATTAGGTCAGTGACGTGGGAAACATATAGGAAATCGATGCTCACTGCGGGAGGTGGCAGCCAGGCCATCTTTTACTGCAAACTGCCTCTCGCTCTTTTTCGGAGCCCAGTGTTTTCACTGGGGCAGGGCGCTGGAGATGGGCGCAGGGGGTCTAAACACTCATGTGCACACTGGACAAAAAAAAGGACTCTGTTCTCTCATCTGCAGCCCACCCGGCAGAGTGATTTGGTAGAAAACAGCAAAGCGGTCTGACTTCGGCATTCATAAACCATTTTTGGGCACTGTTTTTTATCTTTTATTTTTTGGAATGTACCGTTCAACGTGCACGTGTGTTCACTTGTCACTTGTCACTCGTGTTTTATTTATAACTGAAACAGGCAAATAACTTGAAAAGTAGCCAAGGTAATGCTCGTATGCATTCTGTAAATAAGACTCTGCATCTATGTTTTCAGTTCCACCCAGTCAGAACAATTTGGTTGACAACCGCAAAGCAGCTTGGACTCCCCTGACCTTTTTTTGGGAATACACTGCTCAATGTACTGTACATGCGTGGTCACTTGTCGCTAGTGTTTTCTTTGAAACTGAATTGGGTAAATAACATAAAAAAATGAGCCATGGTATTCATTCATTATTGAAAGATCAAGCTGAATCCTTTTGCATTCTGTTCTCTTCTGCTCACACATGCACACACACAAATCCACAGGTGAAAGTGCAAACACTAGAGCTGATCCAATTATAAATATCCAATTACATTATATCACATTACTGTCACTTAGTAGATGTTCTTATCCAGAGCATCCATAGGTGACAATTCTATCCATTTATACAGCTGGATGTTCTATCCATTTATATAGCTGGATATTTACTGAAGCAATTGTGGGTTAAGTTCCCTGCCCAAGGGTGCATTACATTACATTATGTCATTTAGCAGACACTCTTACCCAGAGCGACTTCCAAATAAATGCATCACAATGATAAGAGTAGTTGTCAAAAAGTACAAGAGGTCAGTAAGATACTGAGTTAAGTGCTAAACTAGTGAAGAGTGCGTTTTTAATAGAAAATAGGGATAGATAGAGGAAGGTAGACTAGAGATAAAGCTTGAAGAGATGAGTTTTCAGCTCTCTCTTGAAGGCATGGTACAACAGTAGTGTCCAAGGAATAAAACCAGCAACCTTTTGGTTACAATCATTACCACCACAAATTGGCTTGTTGGTACAGATACTGAGGGAAGCTTGGTGCATCGGCGCTGCTGGGGGAAATGCCATCAATTCGTCTTGCCTGTCTGTGCCTGACAGAGTAGAGCGATGTGGCTGGAGTGTCCAATGCCTCAGCACGAGTCTCACCCCTCAGTGAGAGCGGAGCAGTTTAAGGAAACTCATTTCATTAACGCCGATTTGTCAGGGTGACCAAGCGTCCGTCAGCCTTTCCATATCGGGCCCGTCTCCAACATCCCTCTAATCAGGATGAAGTTTCATTAAGCCCACGATTAACAACAACAAGGATGCACTAACAAGCGAAACATAAAGAAACAGAGGAACAGACAAACGTTCGCCGAAGGACGTTGTTTAAATCCTAATTCACGGAGATGTACCTGGAACAAGGTCCCGTCAGACCGTCACTGAAAGCCCTGTGATTCACCACACTGGGGGGGGATGGGGTGTAATATTAGGGAGAGAATGCCTTTGGAATTGGCAATAAGCCCAGCGCTCTCGGTCAGCTTGTTTGAAAGTAAATATAGTTATTATCAAAGGATCTTGCCTTTGCCTCCAGACAATCTTCTTATTCAGCATTTTCCTTCCTCTAAACTGTATAATCAATACTCTATAATTATCAGAGTTAATAGAACAGGAAAATCTCCACCAAATATAGTTATCCGCACTTATAACTCATTCAAGTTCCTCCACAACCTTCAAACAAATGCTGGGGAGTTGCATTTAGCAGGCATTTACCATAGCCCGCATATTCAACCAAGTACACTAGGAGATTTTGTCCTTGACTTTCAGGAGCAAATTGAAACATGATGCATTGTTCCACTTCTTATACAGTATTTTTCTTTTGTGTTTTTTTTTGTTTTTCTTGTTTGTTTTTTTGTTATTTTCATGTCAGTGTCCACCTCCTGGTAACATGTATGAGCTAAAAAATTCATGACACTTGCCAAAAGTTGTCACTCAGACCTAATATTGGATTGATTCTGAGACTTTATCATATCATTTGTTCCACTAAGCCAAATACCGGTGGCATCCTCTTTCACATTATCTGCCACTTACAAGCTACTGCTTAGGGACTCCTGGATACAAAACAGAGTTTGTTAGACTCCAAAGGGACTCCTCTGCTGAGAAATCCAGCCAACAGACATTTCCATGCCTCTTTCTGTATACATCCTCTCAGTGACAGGACTGATTTCCTGGGAAAATGAGACCTACTTTTTTGGGCTTAAAGAGAACCGTTTACAGCCTAGTCTCACTATCATATTGTTGCAGGCCTCAGCATGATAATGTAAAGTTATACTAGCCCCACTATCAATCGCTTGCATCAGGGCTGCCTAGGGGCTTCCTGCTCTTCCTTTCTCTCTCTACAGCCCCCACAAGATCCCATGTGCCCCCTGACACCTACCTCACACCAGGCCCACACGAGGGAACTTCACCCTGACCAACACAGAAGCCCTGCTCTGTATTGGGTTACGTGCCTGTGTCGCTCTGCTTCAGCTGCTAATATCTTGTAATATCACTTGTAAGTCGCTTTGGATAAAATCGTCTGCCAAATGAATAAAATGTTAAATGTAAGGTAAATGTATCTGATAGTGCTGCAAACTGTGTTCTTCTGTTCCAACTTAGCTTTCTCTGAAGTGAGTTCAGTTCAGGCAACTACGTAAAAAAGAAGTAAAGTATGTCTGAGCTCAACATTTTTACCTTAGTTGCACTGTAAGGGACTGTAGGGAAATTTTCTCACATCTGAGGGTGTTGTGTGTGTGTGTGTGTGTGTGTGTGCGTGTGTGTGTGGGTGTGTGTGTTTTTTACCTTCTGTACCTTGAATTACTTCCGATGTGCACCTGAAGTTAGGGCATCACTCATTCCTCCCTGTCATATCTGCTTTCACTGGAACTGCGTACGTGAAATGTTACCTGCAGAGCACGGCGAGCGATAATTCCTTCATTAAGTACATGGCGTAAAAATAACGCTCGACTGATCGGTTTGAATAATGGCGGAGAGAGCGCAGGCCAGCCCCCCTACCCCTGCCCCACATTAGAAGCAACTCCTTAAACTCAGAAGAGCACTTGGAAATCAGTTCTCCGTGGGCGCCGGGTTCGAGCCCCGGCGAATCGCTTGCACGTTGAGAGCACTCTACCAGCCAGGGGCACGTTTGATTAAGTCTTTCTCGCTGGTGTGAGGCGGAGCAAAATCGCGACAAAGTCCCAGGTATTAATGCCCTCACCTCTCAGAGACACAAAAACACGTCCTTATCCTAGAGGAAATGGCCTCTCGCGAATGATTCAGCCGCACTTGAAATCATGGAATTGTGCAATAAAAATAGCCATACCTGATAATAGCTTACTATTACTATTGGGGTTTTTTTTGTTCTTTGAAAGTTCCTTTGCTGAAATGAAGGAATATACAGCACGTACAGAATTGTAAAGTGAATGAAAAGGACTGACGAAATAGGCCACTTTCCCTGCTGTATATGGTATATGTATATGGTCAACTGTACATGTGGTCAACTGCATGTCATCAAAAACAACAAAACTCAACCACAAAACGTCATGTACTACGAAGGTGCATGCTTGACATTAAAAATTCGATTTTGTATCTAAGGGTTGATTTAGCTGTATTTTACAATCTACAGGTACAAGTAACTGTCAGGAAAAGTATTTTGCAAATCCATCTCCTGTAGTTCAGTCTTTAGACATGCGTACATCCATATGTTATAGCATGTTTCTTCTAATTCATTTTTAAATTATCCAATGCCATCCCTGCAGGCAAAGATATTCTATTTACTGACTAGATATTCAGCTGTGTGCTCCCGATGTGCTCCAGTCTAACAGGATTGTCTGTTGTGCTGCCTGTGTTGCCCAGCCTGTGCTATGCAGCTATGGACGTTATGTCTTCGATCACATTCCCTCGTGAATATTCACAATGACCCAGCAAATTGGTGCCTGTTTATCTTCAGCAACAGCAGAAACTAAATTTTCAGAGTTAAGCACAAAGAGCTCAATATCTGTTCAGTAAATAGAGGGTCTGTGCCAAGAGGCTCAGTGAAAGGGAAATTCAGCAAGAAAAGCATCCTTAAGCATTTCTTTCAAGGCTATCCAGCCAGTGATAAAGTTTATTAGAGAGGGAGAGGGAGCTAGGCTATCCAGCCAGTGTTGGAGACAGCCTGAGAGAAAGGGAGAAAGAGAGAGAGCTCGGCTATCCAGTAAGTATTAAAGATGGTCTGAGAGAGAGAGAGAGAGAGAGAGAGAGAGAGACAGAGAGAGAGACAGAGACAGAAAGGGAGACGGAGGGAGAGAGAGAGAGAGAGACAGAGAGAGAGAGAGAGAGACAGAGACAGAGAAAGGGAGACGGAGGGAGAAGAGGCAGAAGAGTGTATGAGAGAGGGAAAAGAGGGTGAAAATCTGAGGGAGGGGAGAACAAGAAAGAATATAAGGGAGGAAGCTAGGCAAGTGTTTGACATTGTCTGAGACGGGGAAAGCTAGGCTTTCCGGTCAGTATTACAAATGGAGAGAGAGAGAGAGACGGAGAGAGAGAGAGAGAGAGAGAGAGAGAGAGAGAGAGAGAGAGAGAGAGAGAGCATTGCCTTTCCAGCTCCTTCTCTAAAAAGCTATGTGGACATCATCAGGAAGACTCCCTCCTGTCTTTAGCAAAGATTGAGTGTTCCAGCACTGTGGGGGTCATACCGCTACATTTATTAACCATTGATGAATACATGAATAAAACATTATTAACATTTAAAGTGCCTGTTATTAACAGTATTTATTTTGCAGTGTCTGTTCGAAAGTAAAGGTTACTCACCAATTAATTAATAGATTAAGACAGCTAATTGGACATCAAATCATACTGACTTATTTGGCAGTGCTTGTCCTTAAGTCACTAGTAAAATCTAATTGTCTGCTTAAGGACACAAACCACAATAAATGTTGGAAATATTCATATATATATACATATATTAATCAGTAGTTCAAATAATAATAGATTATTAATTTGTTTTTTATTTAGTTGTTTATATAGGTATTATTAGGTATCACTGGAAATGGCATTAAAGTGAAAGTATAAAACTAGCACTATTAGTTAACCATTAATTAACCAATGTAACACTTGACTATATATGAGTCAGTGCGCTCACAAATAGGAAACAATAATCAATGAGCTTTTGCAAAGGTTAAATTAATGTATTAACTGATGTTGATAAGGTCTGTTGACATGATTCCCTATAAATCAGTAACTGTTCTTAAGAAATGTTACATAAGGATGAATCACTGATTTTCCTACTGCAGAGTGTCTCCAAAACTATTTAGCTGAGGCTTTTCTTTAGCCTGTGGATGCTTTAAATTGCTTGTTTCTGTAAGATCATACATGTGTATGCAGAAAGCCCTAATCGCATGTGGTTTAATGATTTTACCCACTTGAGATCATTGCTGTCTTAGCCTGCATAACATATTGTCTTGAATATGTATAAACATGTAATGGAAAGTCTTGAGGGTAGATTTGTAACTTCCATAAGGTTATTACTTTCCTTTATTTATTTATTATGAATAACAAGGATCCTGTGATGTAAGTGAGGTCCTCTATATCATTTTTATTGAGTTAGCGGTGAGATGAGCTTTTGAATACCGTGGTAGGAAATTCTGCACGTGTTTTCTTATTAGATGCTCTAATCTAGAACTCACGCATTACCTTCATTCAGCTGGATCTTTGCCAAAGCGATTCAGATTAAGCACTTTGCTCAAGGGTACAGCAACAGTGCCCCACCTGGGGTTGCTGGAACCTGCCACTTTTTTTTTGGCCCGGCTCGTTAACCGCTGCTCCACATTGCCACCCCATGGCAAACCCTGTGCATTATGTGTGTTCTGTTATCAGATGATTCCCGCCGCTGTTCGTCAGCCAGGTGTCTCCCGTCTCCACTCACCCACCTACGGTTCGGTCCGATGGTAGCTGAACGGGTTGTTTCCTGTTCTCGGGGATCCGAAGACCAACGCCATGAGCCGTCTGAGTCCGCCAACCACGCGGCCCTGTGACAGGAAGAGAAAAAAATACAACAACGTTCTGCTTTCTTTGGTTCAAATGTGTAATGCATCTTCCCCTGCAGAGATGACCTGCAGCCGTTCATGTATTGTAGCTGCATTGGTTGTATTGTGATTCATTGCATTACATTATATTATTGTCATCTGGCACAGTGTTTCTCAATCCTACTCCTGGAGTCCCACTGTCCTGCATATCTTCTATCTATCCTTGCTCCAAACACACCTGATTAGTGTGATTAACATGCTTTTGATTAAATCAGGTGTGCTCAGCTAATCAAAAGTGTCACTGATGAGTTCAGTCAGGTAGGTAGAGCAGGGAAAGATGGAAAACGTGCGGAGCAGGGGGCCCCCAGGAGCAGGACTGAGAATCAGTGATTTAGCAGATGCTCTTATCCAGAGCAACTTACATAGGTTTCAGTTTTTGACAATGTTATCAGTTTATACAGCTGGATATTTACAGAGGCAATTGATGGTTAAGTACCTTGCCCAAGGGTACAGTCGCAGTGCCCCAGCAGGGAATCAAACCAAATACCTTTTTGGTTATGAGTCCTGCTCCTTAACCACTATGCTGCACTGCCACCCTTTCTTTACTAGATTCATGCAGCACACGCTGTTTTGCAGTTGGATCCGCGGGCTGGTTTGCCAGGATACTGGTGGAACCCTACCATTGCAGGGAGAAAATCACCAAGGGTAACAACAGGAATAAGAACAGGCACACAATCACACTGAGGAACAAGGTCTCATTGCAACGGCATGGGTACAAAAGGGTTTTCGGTTGCAAAAGCGATGTAATAGAGTACTCCTGAAAAAACCACTGGCTGGTGTCAAAGACAATTCATTAATGGTTAGGGAATTAGTGCAATTTGACAAATAACATAGCCATATGGATGCTATTGTGTACCATCCATTGCTAATATACTGGTCATGAAAGAGATTTAATTGTATAGCTTCCATCAAGAGATGCATCAGACATAATAATTTTAGCATGGTTATTTACCCTATATCTCGCATAGCTCAATTCTTTTGAGCATTCACACTATACTACGGCATAAACTGAGTTTCAAAGCCATGCTGTTTGCACCGTTTTCCTTGTCTGAAGCCCCTTGGAGCGACTCAGATGGCATTTAACTCGATGTTCAACACATTAGGCTCGGTCTTGTGGAAAGAGAACAGACCAGGCTGTATTTAAAAGCCAACAGGAGGCCAAATTTTTTTCTTTCTTCTTGCTGCTGAAATGTAATCTCTTCCCTGCGGTTGAAAATACTGTTGAAATGAACTTCAGGCCTGCCACAGGGGGAGCTGCTTCTTGCTGAAAATGACCTCTTGCTATTGACTCAATGTCTCCATTTTTTCCCAGCACATTTTGTAGCCATCTGTCACCAGTCTCCTCTCACATAAATGTTTTAGCACATCACAGAGTATCTTGTCCTGTGAGAAACAACATACCTTGTATGTATTGTGGTAATCTAATGCACCCAGGCTGTTTAGAGTTTATGCTGTCCTGCGTTATATTTTCTGCATTACGTGGAACTTGATTGCTCACCTTCGTCAAGAGCTGTAGCTAAGGATCCACTCAAGTAAAAGTCATTTAAAAAGTTGAGTTTGTGGATTTTCAGGAAAAAAAAACTCTTTTTTCTCAACATCTCCTAAATGGGGCCTTGATGGACAGGCGGTCTTCATTAATCATTTGGTGAAAATGATGATACACATTTAAAATTGAAAGTATTTTTTGTACTACAAAAACTTCAACAAATAACGCAACGCAAACATTTAGTTTTCCAACAGCCTGGTGGAAAGACAACATCGGGACATGGAAGCTCCACCGGCAGTCCATTAACTTTTGACCAGGGATGAGGCTTTGCGTGTAGCTTGAAAGAGAACATATTGACCATTAACTGGAATCTGCTCATCATCTTCAAAATATGACAGCATGAGCCGTGTTGAAATGAAATTATGACAAAATGAAAATGCAGTGCAGTTGCTCAATATCTGCTGATGAGGACTGGGAGGCATGGATAGAAACGTGCAAAAATCTGATATTAAGCATCTTTACTGAGATGGTTTATTATTACTAATTATTGTCATCAATTACTTGTTTATTTTAATGCCTTCTCAGTTAATGTGTCTAAAAGAAGGCATATTAAATGTAGGGTTATATAAATGCATTTGATATTTAATTGGTGATGGGTGATATAATTTAACGTTTGGTGTTATTTATAGTCAATTTTTCCATTTTCATGTTCAATATCACTGGATGAGAAACCGAGCCCTCTCCCAGAGGCATCTGGGGATTATTTTAATGCATTACCCACTTTCCAAGCGACAGAAAATAGACTGTATGATACCGCAGAGCCACATGCAGCCTTGTCTTTCTGCCATCACCTCATTACTTATAATCACGTGTCTGATTCGCCCCCTGGCCATACAAATGTTGGATGTCTCATATATGTGTGCATTTTATGGAGTATTTATTTCCCCCCGTCACCTTACACACAGAGGAGCTCAGGAAACAGCCCTGGGCCGCCTGCTCGGTATCACAGCAAACGTGTGCTCCTGTGATTACAGAGAGGGTAATTGTGTTCTCGATAATTAATCGCCTCGCAGCGCCAGCGCGGAGATAAATACTGAACTCAGATCAGCTTTTATCTGATGCTCTGCCTCCCTTATATCCGGCCCAATCCATCCTCCGCTGTATTGGGTACGCCCCGTGGCACTCCCCTGTCCTCAGAGTCCTCTCTGAACTGAGCGGGCCCCCAGCCAGGGTCCCACAGTGGACTCCCGTTACACTCCAAGCACTGTGCGCCCATTGTGCGTGAGTGGAGGGGAGAGGAGATGAAGGGGTTAAGTGCGTGCCATGGAGAGTTAGAGCGATCCCAACCCATCCCCCCACACACACACACACACACACACACACACACACACACACACACACACCTCCACGGAACATCAGGGCATCCGTTTTGCTCAGACGGAGGAGAGGCGGTCTTGACTTGCACCTGCGGCAGAGACACAGAGAGAGAGATCGCCAGAACGTAATGAGTTTAATGAGGAGAACAGGCCGGTCGGCCAGCCCAGCAGGGCTCGTCGCTCCCCCTGCAGTCTGGGAGGTGTTTCCGGCGCTGTGTCGAGCCTGGGCTCGGACCCTCTAAGGGCCTCTGCTTCTGCTGTGAATCCTGATAAGCTGCGCTGTGCATTCATATAACCTCCGCTTCGCGTCTGTGTTTCGGGGGGGGGAATGATTCCACTGCCATTCCCAGCAGCAGAGGGGAAAGGGAGGCAGTGTAGTATAGTGGTTAAGGAGGAGGTTGTGGGTTCAATTCCCCCACTGGGGCACTGCTGCTGTACCCTTGGGTAAGGTGCTTACCCCAGAATTGTCTCAGTAAATTTCCAGCTGTATAACTGTATAACAATGTAAAAAAAAAAAACTGTAACTGATGTAAGTCCCTCTGGGTAAGAGCATCTGCTAAATGCCAGTAAGGGAAAGAGGCAGTGCATTTTACCACACTGCAGAGGAAATCATCCCACCAAGGCATAGCGGAACACATGGAACATCTTCCCAAACTGCTCCCCCTCTCTTCCCCTCACCCCCTTCACCCAGTATGTACTTTTTGGGCAGTTTAGGTGACATCACGGTATACCCACTTGAGTGGGTGGGGACTGGGGCGGGGGGAGGTGCAAAAAACTGGGACTCTAGAAGACACCTTGGCATTAGTGTTAGGCTAACATTCAGGCTAATGTCCAGTGACAAATCTGTAGTTTGCTGTGGATTTGGTAGCTACAGCTGCTTTTTTTTCATTTGTTTAACTTTTGTAGCATTTACCACCTGTAATCAGATCAGTGGGACCGCTTCTTCATTGGTTCCATGGTATATATTCTACATACCTGTTCAGAGCCAGTTAACATGAACAAGCAATTTAGCATCTGGCAACATCCATGTTTGTTGCAAACTAGG
This sequence comes from Megalops atlanticus, assembly GCA_019176425.1. Lineage (NCBI taxonomy): Eukaryota > Metazoa > Chordata > Actinopteri > Elopiformes > Megalopidae > Megalops > Megalops atlanticus. Next base: position 7,316,206 of record CM032876.1, read on the forward strand.
ATATCTAGTTTCCTCTGCAGCAAGCTAGCCAACTACTTTCTAACCCTGTCTTGTTACAGATTGAGGCCAATAAACCAGCCCACACACAACAACTTTCACAAGTGATTTGGTTAGCAAGTAACCAATTAACCATTTGAAACCACATACTTCTATCTTACCTTCTGCATCTGACATTATGCCAGTGTCATTTCTATGCTGGTTTGGCTCCACCTGCAATGCAAGGGATGGGCCTCTTAGCCTGCCTGTTACACAGACTCACAGGGAGGGGGCAGTATAGAGCATAATAAGACTCCTTCCTCCACATAGATTTGTCTCTTCAGGAGCTTGGGCCAGATCTTCATATGAGCAAATGCAGGTTTAGGATACAGCCTGTGAGAGCGAGACAGAGAGAGAGAGAGAGAGAGAGGGAGAGAAAAACAGAGAGAGAGAGAGAGAGAGAGAGAGAGAGAGAGCATTGCCTTTCCAGCTCAATCTCTAAAAAGCTATGTGGACATCATCAGGAAGACTCCCTCCTGTCTTTAGCAAAGATTGAGTGTTCCAGCACTGTGGGAGAGAGGAGGAAGAGACAGAGAGAGAAGAGACAGAAGAGTGTGTTAGAGGAAAAAAAGGGTGAAAGTCAGAGGGAGGGGAGAACAAGAAAGAATATAAGGTAGGAAGAAGCAAGAGGGAAAGGGATTGTGAGAGAGCAAGAAAGAGAGGGAAAGAGACAGGCACAGAGATAGGAGAGAGAGTGTGTGCGTGAGAGAGAGAGAGTCCCAGGAACATTATCGAGATTAGGTTACCTGACCACAGAATTAATGACATAAGAGACAGAGAATACTATATTCCATAAATACTGGATCTGATTTATATGATATTATTCACATAAAATCAAATCCATCATGTTCCCTCTGTAATTATCATTCAAGCGCTGGCAAATGGATCAAGTTAAAGTCAGTGGTGGTTACCCGCGGGTCAGTCTGCTGAGGTCAGTGCGCCCTTGTTATCCTTGTACAACCCTGGGAAAAAAAAATCTGAGACGCACGAACTGAGTGAGGGCTTCAGAAATGATTGACACTTTGTATTAAATGGGATCTCATTTCATTTGCATCACAAAACAAAAACCTGAATAATTAATTCACATTTTAATTTAACTGTCTATCCTCGGGGAGATATCGATATTGGCAATTCAAACAGTCGTTTTGAAAAAGGCATAAAGTTCATTTCCTGTGGGACAGTTTGTAATTAAACCTTTTTGAGACTGCGAGACAAATATCACAGCTTTATATCAGATTAAAAACAATTTCACTGAAGCAAACGTTGACAAAAAGAAACCCTTATTAAAGAGCTACATCACGGCAATGTTATTAGAGGTGATTTTATGTTGGCTGGATGGTGCGGCAGTCTGAAAAGCACCGTGGAGAACAATAACAACCCGAGTCTTCCCATCTCAGGGCAATTTCTAATGAATGATATTTATTTTGATATGCAGCATATGACCGAGTGACAGAGAGCCAGTCTGGAACAGAGAGGAAAATCAATGACCAGGGAAGCAAACAAACACACTAACAGAGCAACGAGATGTCTGTCCACCAAGGGAGAGGAAGCCATCAAGTCGCAAAGCAGTCAAACCCAATAACTGGATGACAATGGCCAGGGTTGCGTATGTATGTGTGTGCATGTGTGTGTGTGTGTGTGTGTGTGTGCGCGTGTGTGTGTCTGTGTCTGTCTGTGTGTTTATGTTTGCCCATTGGTGCATGTGGGTATGCGCATCTATGTGTGTGCTGCATGTATTTGTGTGCATGGGTGTATGTGGGAGCGCTTATGCGTGTGTGTGCGGGCATATATGTGTGTGCATGTGTGCATGTTTGTGCATGCATGCCTGTGTGTTTTAATACATATGATGTACATATTAACTATGGACACAACTAATTCATTTTAGCATGGCCTCCATTCTGCTTCTCAGCCACAGAAGTTCAGGCCATGCCCTGCCATCTTTCCACTGTAGTCTGGCAATAAAGATCTCAGAGGAAATTAACGAGTGATATGCCATAAACCGCGACCTCTATATAAACAATGCACTGTGGCTAAAATGTCAAAACGGTTACTGTGTTTGCTTAGACGAGACGCAACTTAATGAACCTTTTATTTTCCCCTGGGTGTGAGCAAACACCAAAAACGCAGGTGGAGAAAAAAGAGAGCGAAGTGCAAATACCAAAATGAAGGCAAAACACAGACAATTAAAACCATGATGAGTCCTGTCCAGGAAAAAGACTATGAACAAAGGCACCTAAAGCAGTAATAAGCAGGTAGCTCCACTTCCCTGACTCTGAGATTTAGCCAGTGTGATTATATTGGTGTAGAGTGGTGGAAGTTCCCAGTGAGATTCAATTCCACAGGTGGTAACAGTGCAGTTTTGGGCCCAGTGGTGTTTGTCACCCTTTGAAAAATGGGGTGCAGCAAGGTAGCCTGAGCTCAGAGGCCTGTCTGAGGACTGCAGGGGGACACCCCAAGGCGGGGGGGGGTCCACTTAAATTCAGTTATTCGATGACAATGGTCCGCTCCTTCCTGTTACTCAGCTGATAAATTATTCTAATTGAATTTTCTCACATTTCTGTACTTTGCTCCGGGACAGGTCTGGCTGACAGTGGGGAGGCCCAGATCCACTGTGAGCCTGCTGTCCTAAAGGCGAGGGCTATGAATGTTGCATATGAAACAATGCCGAGCTAAAGCTTTGATTTCGCTTCTTTCTTTTTTTTTTTTAAAGACCAAAGAGAAGCTTGATCGAAAAGGGACACACTGAGAAACATGCTGATGCGCTTCAGTTGTGTTTAAAAAGTCACTGCAGCAGAAAACACCTCGGAAAAAACTACGGTGCTGCTCCAAGAGCAAACAGGTTGGTGGAGCATCTTCCTAAACTCCTCTGACACTCCATCTCTTCTTTAAGAAGAAATGGTCCTTTCCGTAGGGCTGAAGCTTTGTGTTCCCTCTAACTGTGACTTCCCACTGAGCCAGTATCAGAAGGAAAACTGCAGAGAGCGTTCCTCCTGGCTGGCCTTGCTTCTCCCAGCTTGTGATACAGGCGTGAATTCCTCACTGCAGTTCCGCTGGGGGGGAGACCACACTGTTTTTGACTTTTTAATTGTGTCCTGAGGGCCTGATCCCATCGACGGAGCCTAATCCTATCGACTTTCTCCTCAATTTGTGTGCCTCACTCAATTTCCCGCTGAAAATGGATGAACGAGTAAATTAATTTGGCACGAAATATTTTTCCTCTCGGCAATATTCCCTCTTGTTGTAGTCATGGCATTCTATACTGTTTTCAGAACGGTCAGAATTTTCAGAATAGAACAGTGCGAGTTAAATTCTGAAATTCTCACAGGTAAATTGCTTGTAAACGAAGACGTGTTTTCTTGTCTATTATAAACAGAGACGTGTTTTAACTCCCCGAGATGCCGACGAGATCTCCACAGTTGTGTACACAGTGCATGTTAAGAGACTTTCCTCCCCTCAAACGGGTCATGAATGAAAAAGCCCAGTACCCACCACACTGCTCACACCGACAGAGTGAACACATGGGAAGCAGGGAGGTATTGATTATGGTGATGACAGCATACGCCGGCCGACCCCCGCTCTGAAGGAAGGAAACGAAGCAGGGCTCGGGAGGGCAGAGGGCCAAGGAGATCAGCCCGTCAGATTTGATTTATGACCCGCGGCGGCTTGGCAGCTCGGCCGCCACTCTGAATGCGATCTAGAACCGTTTCAGAAGGCTGTGTGCGCACAGCTGCTTGTAACACCTCCGCACTCCAGCCGAAAGAGTACCCTGTGTGTGAGTGTGTGTGAGTGTGTGTGAGTGTCTGCCTTGTGATGGTACGAATGTGTTAAATGCTTCTCCATTCGTCTTCATCCTTCTTTCCCTGGGGTCAGTAGATCAAGGCTAAAATAGGGGAAAAAAGCAAGTAGAGGACAAACTATTCAAAGACCAGCTCCAGCCCTATTCACAGCAGTGCTACAGGACCATGGACAGCACCCACACTAGTTACATGAGTGCCACACAACCATGGACTCACAGGAGTGCTACAGGATCACAGACAGCATCCACTTTACTCACAGGAGTGCTACAGGATCACAGACAGCATCCACTTTACTCACAGGAGTGCTACAGGATCACACACAGCATCCACTTTACTCACAGGAGTGCTACATTACCACAGACAGCATCCACTTTACTCACAGGAGTGCTACAGGATCACACACAGCATCCACTTTACTCACAGGAGTGCTACAGGATCACACACAGCATCCACTTTACTCACAGGAGTGCTACAGGATCACAGACAGCATCCACACATTGCCAAACTCACAGGCATGCTGCTAGCTGCAGCTCATTAGTCATCATTGCGGCTGCATGTCTGCTGCCTTATCGATGGGCCTGGGGGAAGGCACAGCTCCCGCACCTTCCCTGAGGAAAGACATGTTCTCACGGTCTGGGGTGACCACCTGCTCCCTGAACACCAGCTGTACCTCTGCCTATGTGTCCTGCCTCATGCTTTTTACATGAGAGGTTACTGGATCATGGTGTGACACAGTGTTCAAGCATGGCAGTGTACAGGTGGAGTGACCTTGTAGCAACAGAGCACAGCTCTTCACAGTTTAAGAACTCTGATGTACCTGACCTCACAAGACATCTTGGTGAAAATTGTTAAAATCACCACTTTTGGTTTTCCCATTTATTTTTACTACACATTTTGTGCAGTAGTATGCATTGCACATTATTGAGTATCTTATGTCTTCTGTATAAGGTCACTATGTACTTAGTTTGCACATTTTATCCTTGTTAATATAAAGTAGCATATTTGTTGCTTTACTCGTCCAGTATTTGTATTTATTTATTATTGAAGCAAGGTAAAATATGTGTAAATTTAGTGTAATCTCATATGTATTTTCTGCCATGTGGATTACATGCACTTTTATCTGAATCTGAATAAGAGCTATAACCCGAGGGTTGTCACATAAAATAATAGCATGTAAATAGATTGAGCCATACTGTATTGTATTAAGTGCATGTATTCCATATTGATAATATACATATTTCATACCTCTCTATGAGACGTAAATAATGGATGCTTCTTAAGCAGGCTTTAATTGTACCTTCTGGATTTATTTGTGATTTTATCCTGAGGATCTGTTCAGATGGTTGGGAAGAAATAATACACTTTATAACTTAGTTACTTATTTTTGAGTTGTTTAAAAAACGGATTGTAAGCAGGTATTACATTTGTAGTAAGATTTCTAAGTCGGTTGTAGGCATAATACTCTGAATTGGAAGTAACAAAAAATTACATTTAATTCTGAGTGTCAGGTTTAGAGTCTGACATCAATCCAAAACAGCAAATCTGAACATACAAGCGGCAAGGCATTCGCCACCACTACAAAAATCCCTTGAAAGGCAGAGTGGCGCGGAACAGCTGACTCTGGAACTTTCTACTGACAAACCCCATTTTTCAAAAGCTGCCATTTTAATTCTCCGAAGAATATTCGGTGGGCACGTCCACCCGCCAGCCCCGCCATAAAACATATTGCTTTATTTAATCGCGTTGAAGCTGTGCAGAGGCGCGCCCCTTGATTGATGGACGTTGTAAAAATGGTGCTCTATGAACCCTGAAGCACTACACTGGCCTGACATGGCTAAAGCTTGTTCTGGCCAAATGGCAATTATGATTTACCCTGCAACGCCAAGGATCGCCGGCTTCCGTGGATCAGTAATGTGGAGATCGAAAAAAGACGTATTTCTAACGCTGCCCAGGGAAAGGCAGTGTGGGAGAGCCACTTACAAGCCCTGCACAAACGGAGGCTCAATTAAGGCGGCAGTGGAGCGTGCTTCTCTCATTACGTTTCCTGAGGGAATGAAATATCTCACTTGACGACCTTAGTCTTATGGCTCCGTTTAATCATGTGCAGGTTGTGGTTGAGCATTGGAACAGTCCACAGTGTAAAGAGCAGCAGCGGGGTGTAGTGGTTAGGGATGTGCAGAGAGCCCAGTATTTGTATGTGTATCTGTATTTGTTGAGGCAGCAAAATTATTTGTATTTGTATTCGTATTCGAATAAAAGTGGAAATAGGCGTAACAATCCTGTTTTTGTTTTTGTTTTTATTACACTTCTACTTTTAGGATATTAAAGTGTTAATATAAGTGTTCTTGAGCCTGTCAAACTATTGATCTTGCTGTCTGCAAAAAGGAGAGTAGCCTAACAGGCTATTCAAATATCTCAGTCCTTGTCAAGTGTAGATGCAATTTGAAACAATCACACAAAAGGTAGACTTACTCCTACACTGCCAACAATATAGGCTATGTTACAGGGCTAACAGGCGAATGCTAGCCTAATCTCCTCCCGGTCAAACAAGCTCCACTGCGTCTGCGTCTTCTAAGTGAAATAGCGGCACAGCAATTTTGCTAGACTAGCTACAAATAGGGCTCTATTTCTCTGGTGTGATATCTGCAACCATGTGAAACACAGGCTGACTGAGCAGTGAGCACAGCATGTAGGTGAACTAGCTAGTAATTAATTTTTAAACACAATTTTCCCCCTTTTCACTTTTGAAAGTAAGTTGATTTAAAAAATGCCATAACTTGCCATAACTTCCGATCAAGATATTTTGATAATTCAAAAACATCTGTCAAACACATTTGACAATTCAAACACTGGGTTTTGGTTGATTTGCAGTTTTCAGATCTACAAGAAAATCAAATATGAAATTTTCACTGAGTGAAGGTTTTTCCCCAGGCACACACACAAATATCCAGCTGGATAAACGGATAATACAAAAACTGTAACTTGTGTGAGTCGCTCTAGGTGAGAGCGTCCGCTAAGCAGTTAAATGAAAATGTAAACACAGTGCCTGTGGAGCTGCAGAGATTTTACTGTGATATGGTCCCTCTACAGTTCCTCTATCAAACATGAAATACCTTTACCTCCTCAGAGTGAAATGTGATTGCATCAGATTACAGTCAGAGCTCAGTTCTGAACCCCAATGGAATGGCCTTGTGATTGCCTCTCTTAACAGGCACACTTTAATATTGTTAATCTTCTTTTGTGAAGTGTCTGGTTTCATTATGGTCTGATTTCACTTTCTGATGCGTTGCCTGGTCAGGGAACGAAATGAGAGAGAGCTCTGAGCCGTGCTCTCTGACGGGTGTCTGTGACACGGCCGGTCCAACATCTTTCATCTTCCTCTCGTTATGGACCAACAGCATCGTCTCACTGGTGCACCACGACACAATTAAGATTCCCTGTAATTCATCATTAGAATTTCATTAGTGGAGGTACCTCATCGCTGAACTGGGACTCATTAAGATATTGGACTCTCACCAAAGAGAGAAGAAAAGGAGAAAGAGAGAGAGAGAGAGAGAGAGAGAGAGAGAGAGAGGAAATATAGAGAGAATGGATGAAAGGAAAAGAGTGGGAAAGAGCAAGAAAGAAAGGAATAGAGGATGAGAGAGAGAGAGGCAGAGACAATGAGAGGAGAAAAACGGAGGAGAGACAGAGAGAGAGTGAGAGAATGAGTGAGAGAGAGACAGTGAGAGAATGAGAGAGAGAAAGAGAGAGAAAGAGAGAGGCAGAGGCAATGAGAGAAGAGAGAGTTAGAGAATGAATGAGAGAGAGAACACAAGAGCAAAAGAAAGAGGCAGAGAGAGCATCAGTAGTTATAGTAATTGCAGCAACAGTTGGGCATCAGCAGACGGTATGATGAAAAGTGAATGCAGTGGCATCTCAGGCCTCCTGGGCTCACGCAAACAGCATCACACCTGAAGGCTGAGCCATGACTGTGGCTGAGTTTCCACAACGTTCATTTCAAACCAATGATGCTTATTGAGTGAGGTCCTTCAGTTCCCACAGCACCGCCCAAGCCTCTCAGTTCTGTCTCTGTCTATGGAGGTTTCATGGAAAAGTAGTCAATGCCAGAAAGTACAATAATACCCCAGCAAAAAAAAAAAAAAAAATCATATTTCACCTCATTATTTCCAGGAGGGAGGATTCTGAAAATCAATGACTACAATGGTACCGCATTGTGGATGTATAAGTATGTACAAAATGTACTGATATTCTCCTCTGTTTGCAGAGTTTCAGGGACATGTTCTGTGCATATCCTTATGAGGACACTCAGAGCAAAAGTGACAGTTCCCTGATGGAGTTCCTTTTTTTTTTTTCAGGAGCGTAAACATCAATCACAGTACTTCAAAAAAAATCTTCTTTCACAGATCAATGAACCTTGGAATAATTATGGTTTGGAAGGTTGTCAAGCTGAGAGTTGGTGTCTGTCAGTAAATGTTAAATTGTTAAATTGTCTGCTGTTACAGAGCTTGAAAACAGTCATTAGAGTATTTTTTCCATATCCCTCTTGGCTGAACAATAGATAAGTCGCTGTCATTTAGAGTAGCTCTCTCTTATTGTGTCTTGTTGAAGGTCTGCTACTGATAATTTGTTTATTTGACTGGGAAGGTCAAATGAGAACCCAATCCTCAGATGGAGCATAGCGAAGACTGCCCCCTACTGGCTCACCAACACCACCTCAAGCAGCAAAATCTTTTTTCCAGAAGTGCTCCCATCCAAGAATTAACCACGCCTAACCACAGTTCTACTGTTTAGCGTCACAGGTCTACAGAGGTGGCTGGGCCCCCATTTTCCTGAGGTGCAGTGCTTTAATGGTAAACCTGCAGTGCAGTCAGCTTTGATCAGCAAGAACTAAAAAGAGAGAATAAGAAAGAGAGGGGAGTGGGATTGTACTTAATGTATAGTTTAATTAAAGAACTGAGAAGAATATGCAATTTATATTGTTCTTATAAACTGATACCGATGGGATTTGAGCCGATGTTTTATGGAGCAAGATGTCTTTATTCCTTTTGTATGTGCAGATGTCTGTTCTGATTGTTGTATAGAACTGTATTAGTATCTTTTATCTTAAAGCATCACTGGGGGAAAAGTCTGTTTGCAAACAAAAACCTGTTCTTCTTTTCATTCTTGTTATTATTACTACTCTGTTAACGATCATTCCCTCTCATTTTCCAATAAGGTGTACAGGTAGGCTTACTGTATTTTAGTTTTTCCTTGCACTCCTTTTTTTCTCACTGTGAATCGAGCAAATTAATCAATTCATTTCTCATTCACTTTGTAGTCGTAACAGAGAAAGGCAGCATAACCCTCTGTTAATCCACCTCACGGACCTGTTTTAGCGGTCAGAGGGCAGAGGGAGGCCATGTTTTGGCATGCTGTGCTGGAACCCCGTCTCCCCATAATGCGCTTCAGAGGACATATCAGAGATTCACAGAAAGATGCAGCTCCTTATCTCCATCTCAGTGGAGGAGCAGCAACCTACCTTTCACCCCAAAGCACAGTACCGCCATCGAAGAAGGTGATTGGTGGAGAGATCGGGTTTAAGTTTAGCGCTGGACACGTATCTCGTTTCCGCATAAATGCTAACCAGAGCCTGCTGAGATTGAGCCGGACGCTTTGTTTCCGGGATGTCCACCCAAACTCAATTCCCAGACGGCTTCCTCTATTTAGCGTGGCAGAGGAGGATTGTGGGTAACAGCAGGAGGCTGCCACCCTCACTAGGGGGACCTACTTGTGCATTATGCAACCTCACCTGACAGCCAAATGAATCAGCGCTGACCTGGGGAGCTCTAACTGGCTCAGACGCGACGTCCATATTCTCATTAGCAGACCAGAATGCTGCCGTGTCCTTGCGGTGTGGATGAACACTTCCACAAAGTTTAAAGGATATAATAATTACGGACCAAATATAAACTACATTAATGACATGATGCAGAAAAAAAAAATCCAGAAAGGAGAGCTAAAGCCCAATTAAAAAACCGAGCCGCAACAGGTCAGCGCCGACATAAAAGGGGCTTCAAAGGGAGAGTTTACAAATGCAGGGTGAGAGTTTAATGAAAGACAGACGGCCAGCGACATCTAATCAATTCAAACCGGCCTAATGTGCAGTGTGAATATGGTTTGCTTAAGAGTAGCCGCTCTCGAAAAGTTATGACATGAAAGAGAGGAGAGGGGGGGATGGCTAGCAAAAGCAGCAGTGAACTGAACTGAACTGACTGAATGGTTTTACATTACATGGATATAGCACACGCTCTTATCCGGAGCACTTCCAGTACAACAGAACACAAGTGTATCCATTCAGTGTAAATGAGCAACAGTGTCAGGCTTGGCTAACAACACTCACAGACCAGTGAGTGTGTGCACAACACCATTCAAGCCCTACCTGCAAGTTAACTTGTGCAACCCGACTAGACAACGGAAGCCAAGTACACTACAATACATCAGTCACTAGAACACAGAATCCAGAATATTCCGGCCGAGGGCATGGGCCAGTTCAAATGCTTTCATGTAAACATTACATTATTGTCATTTAGCAGACACTCTTATCCAAAGCGACTTACATAGGGTACAATTTTTATGTTATCCATTTATACAGCTTGATATTTACTGCGGCAACTGTGGGTTGAGTCCCTTGCTCAAGGGTACAGCAGCAGTGCCCCAGTGGGGACTCAACCCAGCAACTTTTTCAACCCAGAAACTCTTTACCGCTATGCTACACTGCTGCCACAAACTCATTGTTTAGCATATTCCTCTTCATAGGGTTTGTTGGTAACATTAACATATTATGCAGGTTAGCAATATGTATTATGTTGATCAATATAAGCAGTTATGACTATACAAAAATGCTTATGCCAATCATTGCAAAGCCTTATGATACGTTATAAATGTGTTATGAATCAAATACATACATAGTGGTACATAGTGCTTTGTAATCACACACAAAGTTTTGCCAAGTTTTCTTCTGGTCTGATTTCTGAATTTACCAGCCGTTGTCTTTGAGTTTGCTCTGCTGGATGGTCTTCCCAGCAGGGATAAAGCATGAAGGAGGATCTGTGGAGTTGAAGGCTCTTCTGTGGAGGGCAGGACCAGACTGTGTCACAGCAACTGCGCAGGTTACCCACGCACCCTTCCGACCCCGTCAGCACGTCTCCTCCCTCCCCTCGGAAACGCGGGAGAGAGACAATTGGCCAATTTGTGGCACCGGGATCACCACCGGCCGCTCACCATATAAAACTAAAATATTCATCACGCGTGGTGGAACATGACGGGAATCGATGAAAGTCGAGTGCATCGGTAATCAGAGCTGCAGGGACCCGCAGCGGAGCAGGGGATGGGGGAGGGGAACAAGAGATCATGATGTCACAATGGAGCTCTGGGGCATTCAATTGTGATGTCATGCTGTTCATTCAGAAACACTTTTACATGCAGTGCCTCACAAAATGATTTTCTAACATAAAAAAAATGTTTTACATAATGAATTTTGAGTTTCAGTGTGATAAAATAAAATATCACACAGAATGATACAATGTATCATTTGTAATTCAGTAAAATGTGAGAATTGGTCAAGGGTCTGAATACTTTTACAAGACACTGTATATGCAGATATAATATATATACAGTAATGCAGTAAAATATAAAACATGCACAACTATCCATTGCAATTTAATTACTGTAATGACATATCATCTGTGCTTGTATCTGTGGCTCTTTCTCTTCTTTCTCACTGTTTTTACTATTACTTACCTTTCTTTTAATTGTGACGAAAGGTAGAGCACTTTGTGCTGAAATTATGGTCCTCCTTTGTGTTCAGCTCTCTTGGTGATTCAGAGATGCAACACTCTGAGAGCAGGGAAAAACACCTGCCTGCTCACCTGCCATAACAATGACAGGAACTCCTCCTCTCCACTTCCTTTTTTCCCCTCTCGTTTTCTCAGCAGGATCTTTTTTTCCCCTTTCGGATTCAAATGCTGTGCGAACACTGATGACGTAGAACACCCAGGCACGATGCAAAGGTCAAACTCAGGTGGTGGGTGAATTAACAAGATGCAGTAAAGAGCAAAATGTAAACTGCATAATGGGAAATCGGCTGTTTGTCTTGTGCTGCAATTTGGAAAGGGCCGCTATTGTCAATGAGAGGTCACCTTAGGGATGGATTAAATATGCATGGCTGCAGGAGAGGGCGGTGACCCGCGGAGCGGAGTTAAATAATAGATCAATGCCGTCGCACGATATACTGTTAAGGTGCAAATTCTATTACCCGATGAATATTTTAGGCCAATTACCGGCGCGCTGTTTTGCCTCTCGGTTGCCCTCTAAACTTTCGGAGAGGTGGATGCGAGCATGAACGTGCACTGTACAGGGAGGCGGAGAGCGGAATCTGCCACCTGTGGCCTGATTGGATGCGTACACGATCTCACCTAATTTAAGACCCGTTTCATTGGCTGCATTTTTTAAGACTGGTTTGACAGGCAGTTAAAATGTGACAGGAAGCTGTGATGTGATTGTAAAAGGATGGTTTTTAGATGGGGTTTAACAAGGACACCTACAGCGGGGTGTGGGGTGAATCATGGTGAAAATAAAGCACCTTTTAAAAGGGACGGGATCTTTATTACTAGGGAGAATTAATGATGTTCTGCTGCTTGTTATCTGGAATCATTATCTGGCCTTTGTATGTAAGCATTTAAAAAAAACCCATATTGTTCTGCCACAGCTTAGCCCTTAGTCAAATATGCTGTTCAATCTCAAGGCTTTTATATACTGAATCAACACTCCATTACACCGTTCACCGCGAGCATGGAGCACCGCTGTCACATAGAAATACGCCCCGGCCTATCACTGCCGATCTTCACCGTGGCACAACGAGGGAAAACTCTTTAAATTGAATCTGTTTTTCAGGGGGGAATTATGCGTCCCTCCCTCTCATCCTGACGGTAGCGGTTCCCCGGTCGTGATAAAAGAGCGGCTGGTGTAGTTCAATCTCTTTGCATCAAGAGGGAATCTTTTTTTTTCTTTCTCTAATTCGATTTAAAGCTTGCTGAGTCGTCACCTAAAGCAATACCGCACGAGGCAGCCAGCACGCCCCAGGGAATCTTCGGACAGCTGTGCAGATGATGGCTTGCTCTTCCCCCGCCCTCTCTCTGACGAAGGGGTTTCTTTACTTCGTTTTCTCGCAGTAGCTTTACCTCAGTGCGTTTTGCCACAGATAATGAACTAGGAGGCCGTGATGAAACGGAGCACGACCAGCAACATAAACAGAATGGCGAATGCAAACACGCTGAGAGGCAGCCAGGTCGGCCCGCTCGTCTCCCTAAGGAGGAGCCAACATAGAAAATGCAGTAAATATTAAATAAAAACCACGGCGGCAGTCCGTCATGACTGCCAGTGATCTCGGAAGCCGTTTTAAACAAGGTTTCCGAAACTTTAAACAAGGTTCCGTCTGTACCAGCACAGTACCACGTGAGGGTTTGGGAGAGCAGCGCTTGGGGTGTAACAGGGTGCTTAAATCTCCACCCCAGTTTTCACCCATTTCACAGATCCTCGGTTAAACATAGAAGTGAACCGTCTGCTCTCAGGTGGTCCTGACGAGTAAAAGAAAGCGCATCTATAAAGGCCTACAGGGAGATGCTTGGCACCCACTCAATGACTCAATGACAATGTCTGCTCCTCTATCACTGCCCCCTCCCCTGTCCCCACCCCCTCCCCTCCCCTTCTTTCTGGCGACAGGCTTCATTTACGTTCGCTCGCTACACCGTTGCCTCTGGGGGTTTTGGTGAGGCTCTCTCCGTTCAAAGAGTCAGTCAGCACCTTTGCAAATAAATGCCTTGCTGGCCACCCTTTGTTGATTGTGGTGCAAGCACAACAGGTGCTGTCAGCACATGTATATCCAATGAGCTGTGCAGTTATTTACCTACCACCCCATTGATTATTTTTTTCTTCAGCAGTATCCGAAGAGCAGCGTAGCATAGCAGGGTTTGCAACCAAAAGGTTGCTGGTTTATTTCTCTGCTGAGGCACTGCCTCCGTAACCTAGGGCAAGGTATTTAACCCAGAATTGTCTCAGTAAATATCCAGCTGTATAAACAGAAAACATGTAAAAATTGTAACCTATGTAAGTTGCTGTGGATAAGAGCGTCTGCTAAATGGCAATATTGTAATGTAACGTAATGTAATTTGAGCTCACTGAGTGTCCACCCATGAGTTACATTACATTATTGGCATTTAGCAGACACTCTTATCCAGAGCGACTTACATCAGGTACAGCTTTTTACAATATTATCCATTTATACAGCTGGATATTTACTGAGACAGTTCGGTGTTAAGTATCTTGCTCAAGGGTGCAGCAGCAGTGCCCCAGTGGGGAATCAACCCAGCAACTTTTTCAACCCAGAAACTCTTTACCGCTATGCTACACTGCTGCCGCAAACTCAGCAGGGAATTGAACCGGTAACCTTTCAGTGATGAGTCCTTCTCCTTAACCATTGCCACTACACTGCTGCCCAGCAGTGTTCCTTGCAGCTGGTATGGGATCAGTGTCCAGCCAGCTGAATGGTCTCTCCCTCTCCCTTCCTGTATTCTGTCCTACCTGCACACCCTATAGACATTCACATCGCAGAGGTTTGTACCTGAAAGGATTATAGTGTGATGTATTGATGAGGAACTGGGCTTGTAGCCTACACTTCATTGGTTCAGTTCCCAGGTAAGACATGTGCCAGGTAGCTAACTCATATTTCAGCATTAAAAAAATGCGAACTTTAAATGTAATCTGTACATAAGTCACTTCACATGAAGTGTTTATTAAGCATGTAAACCAAGTGAATAATGATTTGCTGTGAGAGGGAAAACAGCACTTTTGATGTTAGAAATGAGGGGACACGTTTCCAAGATTTGAATTTGACTCAAACAGGAAGCAGATTTCGCCATGCAGAGTTGGGCATGTTGGTTATCTTCGGAGGGGGGGCCGGTGCTTCCTTTCATGTAGCAGTCCTTTTCAGGTCTGTCCTCAGAGAGAGAGGGATAGAGAGAGAGAGGGAGAGAAAGACAGAGAGAAAGAAAGAGAGAGAGAGAGAGAGAGAGAGAGAGAGGCGCACCACTTCACTCAGTCAGCACAGGCCCACGGCAGAACAAAGTCCTGCCGGTTAGCCCAGGACTTGAAAAACGGCCGCTATAGGGAAGGAGCCTATACCACATACCTATCTAAAGAAAACAAGATTTGAAAAAAAAAAAGGGTACAGCCTCTGCCAGGACAACATAGGCATTTCAAAGGAGCCGGATGAAAAAATCTATGGAGTCAGATGAAAGGGAGAGAGCGTGTGCAGGGAGCGCGGGGAGGGTGGGGGTTCGGGGGGCTGGGGTATGGGGGGGATGAAGGGCGGAATATCTAATCGCTTCCAAGCAAAAGTGCTGAATCCTCCGTTACGAGCGGCCGGCGTGGCGCAATGCCACCGCGTATCGAGTTCCCCAAACCTGGTTACGCCAGAAATCCATACAGGCTTTGAAAGCGCCCCAAAGAGGAAATTAACCTTGTTTGCCTTTAGAGGTGTTGCGCCGGAAACTGTACCCCAGGCCTGAAAGCAGGGGAAACCAGATTACGCTCCATCGGGTTTGCTGCAGCCAGATAAGGGCAGTCTCAGTGGCCGCGCGGTGCCTCACTCTGGCCAGGGGCCCCTGGGAGAGAGGTGTGCCGTGAGGGAGGAGCGGTGTGTGTTATTCCTGTGATTGTATTTTTGGGTAGTTAGGTCTAATTCTGGGGTGTGACGTTGGTCTGTCGGGCCTGTCTCTGTCCCCACAGGGGTGCTGTGTCGTGCTCAGCAGTGGTACTGGCTCATGGCTGTCTCTGGACAGGAGGATGAAGCTGAGTACTGCTTGGCCTTGTTTGTCCTTAGATGGGAGACCTTCTGGGAAAACCAGATTGTTGCTGATAGGCCAGCAGGGGGCAGACTTGGGTCTGGGTCAGACAGGAGACCAGTCCCCACAGTGTAAGCATGAGGACACTGCGCTGTAGGAGGTGCCATCATTTGGAGGAGACTTTAAACTGAACATAGTTTTAGCCATGTATATTAAAAACATCAGGTGTAATACCCGCATAGTAGTTCCTCAGTACACAGCAGTTTCTGCAATTTAGCGATTTGCCATTTCAGAAACATGCCGGGAACTGGGAGGCATTAATTCCAATAGTGTTTTACTTGACTCCTTACTCTACAGAATAAAGTGAGCTGGGAATTCCCATGCTTTAGTCCTCTTTAGGGTAGAAGGTTCCAGTCCTGGACCTGGGGCCAAACCATGTGTTCTTTTTTCACTCTAAATGATCTTGAGTAATTTCTGAACTTTTACCTTACCTACATTTTGGTAAATGATCCATTTAGCAAGCAGACAGAGGCCCTGGATCTGTTTAAGCACCAGATATTAACAACAATTAACACAAAGAAATGTTTTTTTGTGTATACCAGTAGACAAAACATTCATATCAGCGTTCAAATAGCTGTTAAATTAAACACAACTTAGGAAGAACAGTTTTAGTGAAAAATGAATTAGCTTAAACAGTGGGCCCTAGGTCCAGTTTTAACCCTTTTGCACGTAACTTATTTTATGCTATGTAGCGCGCGTGTTACGTTACACAGTTCATTACGTTTTCATTAGCGTTATTAAGCTTCTAATAGTTTTCACCGCTACATTTGCTATACTTTTTAACGTTAAATCGCTGTTTCCTCAAAGCTAACATTAGCTAGAATTTTTCCAATCTAGTGTTCTAATTGCAGCGGTTTGACCGTAAAAGGGTTAAGAAACACAGTGCTGAATGCCACAGCAGTGAAACTGAGCTGCAAACACAGTTAATTTGGCATGAAGCTGTACACCATCATCTGTTGCTTTTATTTGTTTGAAACCTAGGTCCCTGAACATGAGATGAAAGTATTCTACAGACATTCATTGAAAGCACCCAGGTGCTACTCTCTAATTCACTTGTTCTCTGAAACCAATTAAAGGCGTTCCCAGTGGCAAGGTATTTTTGGAGGAATGAACTATACTAAGCATTAGGTCTCTGCGCGACTTTATAATGTATATATAAATCTATACTTTGTTAATTTGGTCTTCACTACAAATACCCCAAAACACACAACATTTTGCTGACTAGAACAATTATAAGTTCATTAAAAATGTTTCTGTTAGAGTGAATGTCCTTTGTATTGTACAGACGCTCATTTTGGAACAACTCAGCTTGGAACAATGCAAGACCTGTCTTTTGCTTATAGTATCACACGTTGCATGAGATGTTAAAAGAGAGTAAAAGCCACTGTCCTACATAAAAAATGCTATATTTATATTTCTCTTTCTTGTCAGATTATTATAACAGATAAAAATCAACTGCAATAAAAGGACCGCTGTGTTTCCGGAACAGGAGCGGTCATGCAGTTCACAGGTTCCTTTATTAACCATGTCTGTATGCTTGTTCCCCTCAGACCGGCCTCATATTTACAAGCTTTAAGCTGCCAGGGGGAACTCCATAAAGTGGAAGCTATTATCCTGTTTTACGAGGCGACCTGCGGCGGTGAGGGGACGTTAATATTGATGAATAGAAACAGAGATTCCTTCCTCCCTCGTTACTGGCTCATGGAGATGCGCGCAGAGACGCCGGACTGTTAAAATCACAGTAAAGAAGCAGAACCCCCCCCCCACCACCACGCGCACACACACACACACACACACACACACACACACACACATCAGCACCCTGCAGCATGGAAGAGTCATTACAAACATGCAGCAATTACATCTCTCAGCCCTCAGAAATGAAACCTGCCTCAGTGCATTTGTGGAGCAGCTGTGAATAGGTTTGTGGGGGTCTGGTATTGGCCCGAGGAGATCATTATGAGGAAACAGTGTGCAGTGTTTTCTCTCCTTAATGGAGGAGCTGCGAGATGTTAATATGTGCTGTTAAAGGCTGGGGATGAACACCTCCTATGGTGGGTCATAAACCGTTGGTGGCTGACCAGGTGTGTTGCATACATTACAGTAATTTAGCAGACGCTCTTATCCAGAGCAACTTACAAAGGTTACAGTTTTTAAATGTTTTGCGTTTATACAGCTGGATATTTACTGAAGCATTTCCAGGTAAAGTACCTTGCCCAAGGGTACAGCAGTAGCACCCCAGCAGGGACTCAAACCAGCAACCCTGTGGTTATGAGCCTGCTTCTTACTGCTATGCTGCACTGCCACAGAGGATGCAGTGTTGAGCTGGGGATGCAAACACCTGATGGACCCACATGTAGATGCCCACTGCTGATGGTCAGCATTCTCAATTCAACGTGTATAAACGGGTAAAAAACATTGTAAGTCGCTCTGGATAAGAGTATCTGCTAAATGCCAAAAATGTAATGTAATGTTTATCAGAGACTGCCGGCAGACCCCGATTGTCTCCACCATCAGTGCACCTCAGATGACCGTCAGGTGTATGTACCCCCAGCCGCAGAGCTGCAGGACACAATGACATGAGCTGAGGATAGGAAGTCATTGCAGCCTACCTCCCTGTGACCTCCACAATCAGGAAGACAACTCTCATAGACCTCTCCAACATCGCAATTTGATATTTACCTGTTTTCATCCTGTAGTTAACCTATTCTGTTTCTGCTCTCCCATCTTTGTTCGGGCGGTGGCCCGGCCATACTTTGACCCCCAAGGCCTGGTCATCACCACCGATTTTCCAGCCAAAGATAGCTTCAGTCTCTTTCACACCACAAGTCTGTTTCAATGTCTGACATGACCCCGTTTGCCAGGAGGGAAATCTGAACTCCTGCTTGTACTGCCATTTCTCCCCCCAGGGTATTTTGTTGTTTCCTGTCTCTGTTCAAGATATCTCTTCCACAAACGGACACTGAAGCGGTGTGTTAAAATGTGACAATTCACAAACAGTGTAGGCTGCCTTGTTCTCAGGTTGATTGGCCTCTAATGAACCTTCCAAAGGCAAACAGTAAGGCCTTGCCCTTCCCTTTTAGTACATTTAGTTAAGGTAAAAAAAACGCAACAATTCTGTCAGCATCGACTGGTGAAAATATACAAAGTTTGAAGAAACATAAGAAACTTTTAATGATGAAAACAGGCCATTGAGTCCATCGAGGCCTGTCATTTTGCCTGTAGTCCAGTGTGTATCCAGAACTGTGTCAGGCCTGGCTTTGTACAACCCAAGGGTCTCCCACTAAGAGTCCTGTTGAACTATTCAGTGCTGTAATAACTCTCTGTGGGGGAAAAAAAGCCTGTTAGTGTCAGTGAAAATTTACCTTTAACTTGTTTCCTCTTGTGCTGTGTTGACTTGCAGGAAAATGTAGTGTCATGATAACCGTAGAATTGATAGAATCCCTAAATATATAGAAATGTATTAATAATAATATTATTAATATAATGATTTGATCATCCTATTGGGTCATGTTTGCAGATGCAGCTCAGCTTTTGTTCATCAGAGCAGCAGATGGAGAATAACTGTTCAAAGCTTACATCTGGCAGGCAAACATTAAGATTGCCAGCATTCAAGCCCTCTTCCAGATGTTTTTTTTCCCTCACTTTCAGGTAACCTTGACAGTTTTTATCTGCTGTTGACATGAGTCATCAGTTTCATCACTCATTCATCACGCTCTGAAATGCACTGCTGTTAGTATCACCTGTTTTGTTTGAGTTCTCATGAGTATTGTAAAGAGCAAAGACATAAAGAGTAAAGAGTACTGATCAGGGTTGCCAGGTTCACTTTAAGAATCCCATACCAAAGTAATACCATCTTATTAATGTCATTCTCACAAATTCAGCTCCTCTTCAACATGAACAGAGTAATCTCTTTCAAGGATGCTATATGCATTTTGTCCCTCATCATTTAGATGCAGTTTATTGCTTGTAAACAATAAGCAACAAGCAATAAGCCTGTTGTAAATGCAGGATATAGCTCTTGTATTTTTGGCAGTGTGTTCTAATGGCAAACAAACATGTATTAGAGGATATCGCCGGCTAGGGCTCAGATTTGATCAGCAACAGAAGAGATTTGTTCCCATTTATATCGTACTTACTCACATACCCTCTTGCACAACCAAAGAGAGGAGACTGCCTTTGAACCCAATGCAAGTACAACATGGGCCACAGAGACTGACTCAGTGACCTTGAATCAACTTTAATGTGCTTGGTAATGATTCAGCATGGGGCAAAGCCATCTAATAATGCCTTCGCAAATTAATCACAGGGTTTAACTTTCATGGTGTTCTTTTGAACATCAAAAATAGTAATGATAAAGCTTAACTCCACTTCAGAGGCACGGGATATGTTTGTGGAACACTCCACGCAATGGTGGGCGGAGTTATCTGTGCTGGGGGGGGGCGTTCTAATATGCTGTACAGTGGCAGTGTACCATAGTGGTTAAAGAGCAGGACTTGTAACTGAAAGGTTGCCGGTTCGAGTCCTTGCTGGGGCACTGCTGCTGCACTCTTGGTCAAGGTAATTATCCCACAATTACCTCAGTAAATATCCAGCTGTATAAATGGATAACATTGTAAAAGAACTGTTAATGATGTAAATCACTGTGGATAAAAGTGTCTGCTAAATGCCAATAATGTCAGTACTCCAGCCCCCTAGCTGTTGTTTTGGTGTTCTCCTTGTCTGTCAATGTGGTCCATGTGCTTTTGTTTACTGTTTCCTTGTGTTCCAGCCCGTCCCCGCCCCCCACCCTGTCCCCGCCCCCTGATTTCCTGATCACCTCCACCTGCCTGCCTGCCACCTGCATCCCATCTTTGATTACCTGATCTCCTCGACCTGCCTGCCTGCCACCTGCATCCCATCTTCTCGTCAGCCCAGCCCTATATCTACCCTGCTTGTCTCTGTCTTCTTGCCAGTTCGTTGCAGTGTTTTTTTGTTTTTTTTTTTCTTTGCCTGTCTCGTTCCCGCCTGTACATCCTGTTTTGAGTTTCCTGTGCTGACCCTGCCTGTTCCTCAACTTTGTCTCTGCCTGCCGTTTTGCCCTGATTGCCAGATCCGCCTGCCTACCCGGGTTCACCCAGCCTGTTCCTGTTCTTGATCCCTGTTCTTCGTTTGCTCTGCCTTCGGACTGCCTACCCAGTTTGACCCTGCCTACGATTCAAATACAAACCGCTTGGAACCTGAGCACTCGTGGTCTGCGTCTGAGTCCGTGCCTGAGCCCTGACAAATAATAATAATGCTGGTATTTCACCATATATCACTGGAGGAAGGGTTGAATATGCAAATCTAGAAAAACGGGAAAAAAAATAAATGCCTGAAAAAAGCTGTGGAATCATTTACCTGATAAATGACCAATGTCTTTTTCCCTGTGAAAAGGAGACTTTTGCCAGCCTCCAATTAGAGAACAATCGTGTCTTTGGGGACTCACAGCTGTGTCTCATGTTGAAATGACCCCAGAAAGCGAGCACAGGTGATGACAATGCAGCATTCTAATGGGAGCAAAGTCCTAGTACCGTCTATGCACATGGTTTGATTGCCCAGTTTAGAGCGAATGTGTTCTGCAGGAAACCGGAATCAACAAGGTGGCATAGTATCATAAACTACGGCAGTAAGGCATTTAAACAGGCAAGGCGGCTCAGTCGTACAGATGGTGAATGCATGAATGATCAATTTTCCATTTGTTTTCCATTTGTAATACGTCCCTAAGATGCGCAGCGGGACTCATTCTAACATTGTTCTCACCCGATACAGCCATATGGCAGAACAAAAAAAAAGACAAGCTCCTCAAATCAAATAAGATTTACCGTCTTAATGCTTTTCACCGGCAATCGCAAATTGAGTTGCGTGAATCACACATTTACATTTTGTTGTCTTTTTTGCACGGAATGCCAGAATTAATTCAAATGGTAATCTGGTGTATCTATCTTATTAATTGCTTTGCAGCACAAACCCCGCTGTAACCGCAAGCTGAAAGTGCTCTTGCTGTTTTGAAAGCCTGATGAAGTGCATTTGTATCACAGTAGTCCAGGCATAGCTGTCTTTTCCCACAGCTGAAGTGGAATCCCAACACGTCTATGCTTGTTATGATTCCAGAATTTTAGAACAGTGGGTATGGAGGGAGAGGGTGAGTGATGTGATAATGCTTACTGACCAGTTTCTTCAGGGAACATCCGACGGGCAGTTGCGGTGGTGCTCCTGCAATGTTTTGTTCAGAGGAGATGTGCATTTGTGTGAAATTGCGTCAGTAAATCGTATGGAGCACCATGTTGAAACGATCGTTTCCTGCCACAGTTTTATCGGCTCATTATCAGCCAATGAGGAATAATGATTTTCAGTCTAATGCGGCACCCAGTTGAGGTGCTCGAACATGGAAAAAGACACATTGCTGTGAAACACGTTTCACAACATGGGTTATAAGGTCACATTTCTAATTTATCTGCCAAATGAATAAATGTAAATGTAATTTATTTCAGCTATATTCAAATAATAAAATTTCACATTTGTAGTTTCAAACATTATTTCAAACAATATGCAATATTTGCACATCTTTTTACATAGCCAACGTGTTGTTATTGTTGCAGGCTGTACTTGATTGTTCAAATTTTGTGTTCAAGGCCCCAGATCTCCCCCACCCCTCCCCCCCTCCTCATAGGTCCTGGTGTTTCTTTCTGCAGCTCAAGACACACATGTCAATTCAGATGTTTCTTAAAAATAGTGAGGGATTCAACAGAACGGATGACATGTGGAAGGCCTCTAATGGACAACAGCAGAGAAAGTTCTGGATTTTGTGCCGCAATGCGATGGGACCACCAGATGCCATTAGAAAGTAGAGTGTAGTGGTCGGGAGGGAACACACGCTTGCAGCAGAGTATTCAGGTAGGTAGGTGCAGTTTTGTATTTTGTTCTGAACGCAATCAACAAGGCCTTGTACCTGATGAGGGCAGCTACAGGGAGGCAGTGGAGTGAGACAAAGAGAGGTGTAATGTGGGCCCTCTTCAGCTGGTTGAAAACCAGACACGCAGCCTCATTTTGCATCATTTGTATTGCTCACATCCTTGCAATAGTGCATTTTGCAGAAGACAGTAAACCCAAACAGTTCTGCTTCCTGCTGCAGCTGGCTTTCGGCTCAATGGAAAGTAAAAAAACGTGTTTGGTTTGGCTTTTTGATGATTGCCTGTTTTTTGTTTGCCAGGGAGGGTTGTTTTCTGCTTTGCTACAAAGTGATGAAAGTATAATGCAATTTCCTTGTAAGGATTTCTGAAAAAAGGAGCACAGAGGAAAGATAAAGAGACTCATAGATC
Organism: Megalops atlanticus; assembly: GCA_019176425.1. NCBI lineage: Eukaryota > Metazoa > Chordata > Actinopteri > Elopiformes > Megalopidae > Megalops > Megalops atlanticus. The sequence continues at coordinate 7,339,321 of CM032876.1, forward strand.
TGTAGACCTGAATATAAAAAACGTGGGTACACCGCGCGTCCTTCACTTTGTGAAGGGTAAGGGTGATACAATCATTAAAGTCAATGTTAAGCCAGCACAGATCTGTCTGTGAGGATGTTCAAACGCTGCCGGCGGACCCTGACTGACTATACCTTTAGGTCGCCTCAAACTACCGTTAGGTGTACGTACCTGGTACAGGTGCATAAACAGGCAGAGTCCTGGCACAGTGGCAGAATGTGGTGGCTTTGGTGAAATTGAACATGTGTTGTGTGTGTTGCGGGTTTTGGTAAGCAGTGTTGTGAGGACTGCTGCTTTGATGCTGGGTGCCATATGCCTTCTTTAAGGCCTTTTCTCTTTCATATGCATTTCCACCACCAGCAGTCCCTGTGCTGTCAGCTGGCTAAAGATGATGCAACAGTCAAACAGGCCAGAGAAAATGTCATGCCTAAAGATCTGTGGATTGGCTTTCATTACTAGCAGGCAAGTTGAGCTTGCATAAGATTCCATCCCTACCCTACCTTGACAGATTGACAATAACTTGACCGTGTTAAGGATAACGAGGAGGACTGAGGGTAAGATTAAGAAGTCAGGAAATTTAAACTGCCACTCCTGTCAATGGGAACAGCTAACACAGGTGCTGTACTGCATAATCCATAGACTGGATGAACTACAATGGAGCTCCTGTTTTCTCAATGTGTGTTGTAAGAGCTGCTTAAGGTTTGTTCTCAGAAACCTGGTTCAAAGAGGCTGATTGAGGCAAGAATACAGATATGGATGGCTAGGGCAAGATAGAAATCTACGCCCAGGCAAAAAGACTGGAGGGGGCATCTGTATTTATGTCTCATGTCTGCATGTTCCAGTTCAAGTCAAAGACCACAAATATTGTAAAGATATTACATAATCTCTTGTGAATCAATGATTATATGGGAGAAGCCATTTAAGGTTTAGTAGTAAACCTGTAATAAGCCAGTAATAAACCATGGATTACCAAAGAAAGTACTGAGACTTTAAAAACAGTAGACTCTCAAAGGCAATGACAGGGTAAGAAATGAGGATGTTTAAGCAAAGTATAGATAAATACATTAAAAAATGAGGGCAAAATTAATGATGGGGCTGCAGTGTAACAAAGTGGTAAGGAGGAGGACTTGAAACCGAAAGGTTGCCAGTTTGATGCCCTGCTGGGTCATTGCTGTTATAGGGAAAGGTACTTAACCCACAACTGCCTCAGTAAAACATCCAGCTGTATAAATGGGTAACGTTAAAAAAAAATTGTAACTTATGTAAGTCGCTCTGTATAATTACGTCTGCTAAGTGCCGATAAGGTCATGTAATGACTTGAAAGTTACGACCTTTTAGGCAAGCTTGGAAAAGAAGGCTACAACAGGATGAGGCCTAAAGTGAAGTGTGACCCTTCCGTCTGACATAGACCAGGAACTGCTTTCTGATGAACTAAATACTTTTAGTCCACATCTGACACATATGAACCTAAATATAAAATGGGAGAAAGGTAGCAGCAGGGGTTAAAGTGGGCCGGAACGATCCAGAATGGCGTTCCGGCACCTTCGATTAATAAGTAAATAAATCTGATTGGCAGTTTCAAACATAATAATGTCGGGTGAGTTCATTTTTCGTGTGCTGCAGCCTGGCGTTCCAGCCTTCCAGCTGATGCCATTGAGATACTCACTCAACAAATCAGAAAGTAATGTCACCCCACGGCCCCGCCTCCACACTCAACACACATCCCTTTTCCGTTGTCATCCCTTCCCTTCACAGTGGGTTCATGCGTGCAGATGTCGATAAACTCGTGGTCGCGGTACTTATCGTCAACATCTAGCTAGCTACAGAAGGGGAGCAAGCATAAACGGAGTTGCTTTTTTCTGAAGTGGTAGGTAGTTTCAAATGCAACGTTTCAAACAGAGCTCAACAAATATCACCAAACACACAAGCTGTTTTATGTGCAACTTGGCTGTCTTGCTAGCTACCGGTACGGTAGCTGACTCTTTGGCTAGCACTTCGGCTAACTTAGCTCGAGTGACGTTAGGTCCCGCTCAGAAGTGGAGCTTGCACGGGGGTTCATTTTTCCCCACTGCACCGCTACCATGCCTGTAACCAGCTACTGTATGAGGTCATTTTTTTAGAGCTAAAAATAAAATTTGAAGCTAAACTGGATAAACATGTTAAATATGCGCACTCTGGCCATGAAGAAGGCTAGGCTATTTCTTTCATATTAGTAGGCTAGCTAATGTTTCACACAATGCCATTGATTATAAAACAGCTTATGTAGGCGACGGTATCAATAATAGTAGGCCTACGAAACATTTCAAAGCCAAATTTGGAAATGAATATAAGTGTATAATGACGTTAGCTTGTAATGGTGTTACTCTCAAGCATTTTTCTTTTATTTTTATAGCTAACTAAGGTTACAAATAACCTTAGCTTAATTATCATGTTTCATACTGTAGACCTATACATCTTACGAATGTAATGTTTATATGTGTAATTTTGACAAAACCCCCCCACCCAACAACATTGACAAACCCTAAACACCAGCCTCACTATTTTTAAAACTCTGGTTATGGCCATGACCGCTACACCAGATCTTAGGGTTCCCCTAACCCAAATCCCACTTTAACCCCTGGGTAGCAGGGAGGCCAAGATTGAGCTCAGCAGAGCTGAAGTGGAAAAATCCCAGAGTCTGATGAAAACCAACAAGGTGGTCAGACTAGACAGTGAATCGGGAAACTTCTCAAGCCCTGCAAAAAACTTTCCCTAGTCTCAGTATGCTTACTGAGGAGGAGGGTCACTGCTTACACGAGACAGAGAGCTTAGTGTAGTAGAGTGAGGATCACCATTTATTTCTAAACACAAAGAGGGCAAAAGAAATGGTGCTTGATTTCTGGGCCAAAAAAGAAGCCCATCTGTACATCACTGAAGATCCAGGGCAAGGAGGTAGAAATCTTTGCTGAACCTCGATAATGATCTCAACTGGAACACCCATGTAGTGAAAATCTATTCGGAAGCAAATCAACATCTGTGTTTTCATGTGGAAGCTAGAGCTCTTTCAAGTGAATGGGGGACATCATGCTGTCTTTCTACCAGAGTGTAAAGCAGTCTGTCATCACCCAAAGCTGCACTTCACAGATCGATAGATTTACAAAACGCAAACTCCAGTGCATTGCTGGGCAGGTGGAAAACATCATCTGCACCAGGAGGGAGGACCTGGTCAATGTCTACCAGAGGGCAGTGCAAGACAAATTACATTAGCATTACATTTGATGAAACACACACACTTCACTCAGCAGTTTCTTTCAGGAAACCCAGAGGGTGATCTCTCAGAAAACCCGCACAAACTGCTCTAGAGACGCTTTCATTCCAAGAGCCGTACACCTCCATAGTCAGGGACACTTGTGATAACCAGGCCAAAATGGCACACATTGCCCACGTTTTCTATTAAGTTTTTAATATTTTGAGCATTTTGTATGGTTTTGTGTGTATTTTGTGCGCTACATTTTTGATATAAGTCTTAGTGACTTGTGTTTGCACTAGGAGGACAAACGTCTATGTTTTGACATGGCTATTAAGGGAACCTGAATGTGAATCTGATCTGAATCTACCACAAAAATCTTGTGGGTCAGAAGTCTGAATCCCAACTGTGGTGCTGCTGTCAAAGTCATGAGAGAGCCGTGTTACCTGAGCATGCCAAATAAAGCTCCCTCAGGACAGTGCAAACAGGTTACGGGGAAATGTGTTGGACTGCTTGTGTGCCTTGATAAGGGAGGCTGTCCAGCCGATAAATCATGCATTATGAGGGACTGGAGCCGGTTAACAATGAAAAAAAGGCACAGGCGCTCTCAGTGATGGATGAGATCATTAAATCAGCTGCATTCATTACAAACATGATCTTTTTATGAAGTCAAAACTTCACCACACCCACATTATTTCATTTCAGGGACTCTGGACACCTCACTGATTCACCTGATGTGTGCAGACCCCGCTCCAAATACCGAACACTGTGCCAGCTGATAGGCCAAACAGCGAATGACCGCTGTCAGGGTGATGTTCCATGTGCTGCCATGTTACAAATCCTGGTGAATTATGTCACATTAAGAAGTGTCTTGATGTGATTGGGATTGCCTTGATGTGATTGAGATTGAAAAAAACACTGTACAAATGCAGTTTATCAGTATTATTATTAGCTGTATTACTAACAGAAGTAGTAGCATTTAGTATCATTGATATTCTCTGCATTCACTTTAGAATGATGTTGCTCTTAGGCATAATTGGTACTTATTGTTTGATTACTGTTTTATTTACTTTTATTTTAGTTGTTCATGTTTCTGTTGTGATGTATTTAATATATCATGCCACATGAGCCTTGTAGCTTATAATAGTATTTGCAATACTTTGGAGTTTATAAAATAGTAATAATAATGATGAATAGAATGGTGAATAGAATATGTCCACTTGTAGTAGCAGCAGCAGTGGTAGTAGCAATAATAGCTTTTAAGCAGTCATTTAAGATCCAGGGATCTTACTAATATTTTCACAATGCTATCTCTGCTTTGCGTGACCAATTTCTGGAAATTGCTCCAGCAGCAAGTGCATTGGCAGAGAATGGGTTCTGCACCACATTAAAGGGGACGCTTGCAGCGGTGCGAGAGACAGGCCCGTCTGTGGCTGCGTGGTCCTGCCGTGTACACAGAGTGCGCATGGCGGTTTGCACATCACGCACTGTTCGCTCCTGAGCGTGTTCAGCGGATACACACTCCCCTGATGCATGCCGCAAAGGATGCATGGTTGCTGTGTTCCACGTTCGCGAACGCTTAACCTACAAAGCTCCCCCTCAGCGCGGAGCTCGGCGAGGGACGATCGCCAGGAAGGCGCTCTCCGCTCGTCTTTGGAACGACCTGCACTGTGGACGTCTAAAAAAAAAGTGGGCATAGCTAGAAATAGCTTCAGATTTAATGAGGCCTCGTGGGACCTCCCGAACACCCCCTCCATCCCCTCCCCCCCCCCCCCCAATTCTCTGGGCTGTCAGACCCTCACCCAGATGAATGAAAAGGACACAGTCTTTCTTCATCTATGTTTCTAGAAAGGAGCAGATCAGAAAAAAAAGTGACAGCCCCATGTTAGACAAGCCAGCTGCATTTACACAGAGCCAGCATGCAAACAGGAAGAGGGAAGAAGCATGGGATGCCAGCAGAACATTAAGACATAGGGGTAAATTTTACACTGATATTAGGAGGTATACGGAGAACTAAAGATGATATAATGGTAGATACGCTCTAGGCTCTAGGCAGAATGACAAGCCTAGCTGGGTTGAATGGCCTGTTCTTGCTATTAAAATTCTTATGTTCTCACAGCAGTTAGCATCTGAATGGAAAATGAAATGTCTTTGACTGTTCTTCTCTTTCTTCCATCTATTTTTTTTTTCTTAAGATATAGGGTTTGACTGAGTTTGACTGAGTTTGGCCTGGCTTTTAAAACTGACTTTAAAAGGTCGTGCTATTTCAATAGCGGGGCGATGGTTGCACAGTAATGACAGTGGCTCACAATATGCCCCGGGCACGTGACTGAAAATTCAACAAGGTCCATTTGCATATCTCCTCAAAAGATCGGCGCAGGTGTGCGTTTGCTCCGTGCGTCTGTTTGACCTTGACGAGGCGGGGAATTCGTGGTGGCACGCATTTTTATTCTCCCCTCCAAAGAGAGCATAATGAAGCTTCTCAAAGCTGTTCAATCATGCCAACCGCTTTTCCTTTCAGAGTGGGTATATTTTAACGAGCAGCGGACATTAAGGCGGTCACATTGTCATTCACGATGGATGTACTCCATAAAAAAGGGGCACAGGGACCGGGAACCTCAAACGATCAAAGACCAAATGGCAAAGCCACATTTAAAACACTGTTAATGTCACCGCTCTCCTTTGGAACGACTGTGACTTTGCTGGCTGAAAATAACCAGATAAGAAACTCTTCAGGATCTCTTAGATCACGAGACAAAAAGTGGACAAAAATAATTAAATCTACAACGAAGAGCTCTTTTCATTATCTTAATGAGTTATCAAAGATTGCACCCTTAGACTTTTGTGTTAGATATCCTGTAAAATCTGAAACACATAATAAAGGACTCAACATTATTGTGAGTAAGATGTTCAATTCAAGAATGAAACTGTTCTCAAACCAAGAATGGGCACTTCAATGGCTAAAGCTTTCACTCTGAGCGCATGCTGAACTCAAAGGTTCAGGTTCGATCCCAGCCATGTCATCAGCTGACAATGACCAGGATACCAAAGCAGAGGAACAAGCTGGCTTCCTTCCAATAGGGTTAGAGGTGGGTGTGTCAGGAGGGGTTGCTCATCTTGTGGTTCTCACGCACCCTGTGACTCATCAGGCACCTGCAGATTGCTTGGATGACATCAGTGAAGCCACGCCCATCCCCCAGTTGGTGCTTTGCTCACCGTATTGTGGTGAGTGTGGAAGAGAGTTGCAGCTGGTGTGTGAGTGTATCGGAGGCCTGCATCGGCTACGCACCATCACTCTTGAGTGAGTGGTTGTCGAATGTAACGAATCCAACTGCCAATTCCAAAATAGGACTGCACAAAGGGGAAAGAGCATTTTAAAAATAACAGACTGTTGCTATAAATCACTTGCTCATTTCTCACATTGACGTCACGGGAACGTCACATTCTCTCAGGTTTTGCAAAAAGGAGAGTGGTAACCAGACTGTCTCTGTTATGACCTCCTTCAGAAAAGCACACATCCTTCTGAAGATGATCATTCTTATTAAGGCCATGAGACAGCAGCATTAGACACACTGTTTATTGGATTTGAAAAGTCTATTACAATGATTTTGGGAGGCACTCTTCTTCAGACCACCTGTAATTGCCATCTAGCTCTGTGTGAAAGACAGAAAAATAAGGTAAGTAATTGGCTCAGCCTGCAGTGTATTCAGTCTGAGATATACATCTATACACACACACACACACTCACACACACACATACACACACACACATTTTTTTATCCATATGCTCAGTGATGTGGTCACTTTTGATAAATGGTACCAAAACATTCTCTTTTCTTAAAGTTTACTAAAGAGGAAAATCAATATCCCCAGATCAATGTTAATGAAGGATTTACTGAGGTCTTTTGCAGCAAGATCCAATGGAGTGTTCAGCGGTGCTGAGTGCATGGTTACCCCGGGCAACCTACTTTTTGACTCAGACCTCTCCTGTGAAGATGTGTTTGAAAATAATAACCTTAAGGAAAAGCCTTCCGCTCTTGTGCGTTTGCCATGTTTTGCTCTGCACTCCTTTGCAACAGCAGGAAGCATCATTTCAAAGATCTTTTCCTTGCCTTTTTTTTCATTGCAGGTTATGACCATTTGAGATAAAAATGCCCCTAATTGCAGGGAGGTGCACTGTTTGTTGCCTACACTTGTCCATTGGTGGACATGAATCACGTACTGCGTGCTGATTGAGCAGCTGCTTTTGATTGCTTGATCTTCACGCGTGCATTATCTCAGTTTAGAGCACTGTTTATCTCCAGCAGGGTCGATAAACCTGAGGACAGTCAGTGCTGGTCCTGCAGTTTCCCATACAGACAAGATGATGATTACTGGAATCCGATGCTATGTGGATCTATGGAGCAAAGTAAAACCTTACAGGTACCGGGGCCCTGGAGGATTGTGTTGGAGTAATTCTGCTTCGGAGAGTGGGAAAGGGAGAAAGTCAAATGACCCGAAGAAGAGAAATCAGCTTGCTTCTGCATCAGCTCATCTAATGCAGAGTGGGCCTGTAATGCAGCCTGACTTTGCCAGCATATCCAAGAGATTCTTAGATTTCCAGTGCTCGTAAGTCAAATTTCACCGACCAGATGGAAAAAAAGTAACATCTCACCCATACCGATAAAAAACCTAAAAGAAATCCGTCTCATCCGTCAGACAATGCTCTGTCATTCTTTGTAATTTTTTTTTTTCTCTCTGGTGTGAGATAACTTTTGACAAGGTTTTACACAAATTCTCTGAACCTGGACCGAAACAGCTGCTGGAGACATGACTTTTTATTGCTGACCCACTGCTGAATCCTCACCACGCGGGTGAGACAGGCTGTCATTTCAGAAACCCCAAGAGTCTCGTAAAAAAGCAGCCAGTGAACATCGGAAGGCTTCACCTCCACCCCCCATAACGAATGCATCCTTTACCCTTTCCCTTCAATACATGTTATTAAGTTACAATTGAATGGTTATTTTTATTCTGAAATAAAAGCAGCGTTTAAAAGCACAGCCTGAAGTAGCTGCTTCAATATGAGAGGGATAATGTAAAACTGGCCCCCAGCTAAAAATGCTGCCGCCCCGCCAGACAGCCATTACAGAGCAACCGCTAACAGGAAATATATTGACTTCAACCCTTTCGCGAATAAAGCTCGCTTTTTTGTCAATAAACGGCTGAAAGGTGTGTCACTGTTTGACGAGAGCAGTGTCATTTTCTTTTCCCTGCCGCATATTTTTGTACCGCCTGTGAGCATGGCTGCTCTAATGGACTCACGTTAGTTTGATTTGTTTAATGGGAAGAAAGCCAGTTCCACAGTGCAGACGCGTTCATTTGCTTTGTTAAATGTGAGAAAGCCAGTTCCACGCTATACCAAGCTAAGTGCTCTTTAATGCCTTCACTTCCAGAGGAAGACCAAGCATATTGTTATCATTACAGTTTTATCATGTGTCTGCCCTGTGAGTTTGGTTTTTAGAGGGCGCATTCAATCTAACAAGCTGCTGTTTTTGGCCTTACCTTTGAGTATCAATTTCAAGCATTATTTTTTACAAGGCTCACACCTCATTATGAGTTTGAGGGTCATAGAAATGAACTTAAAATACTGCATACATACACTATAAACATAAAATATTTATAATAATACCTGCTCCAACTGAGGACAATGTCCCTGGTTACGGTTAATTTTGTAGTGGTACATTTTTTAGTGTTACTTTTCTTGCAAACTATTGGTTAAAATGAAGCACACACTCAACACATCAATGACAACATTTGAGTCAAGACTTCACTCAATTTGATGACTGAGTCACAGAATCCCTTTGCTTTGAGACACAGTGTTTAGCATTAAATATTTTCTGGTCTGACTCAACAGTTTTTGTTCATTTTCATGACGGCACAAGAAGCAAACAACAAAAACTTTAAAGTTCTTGCTTAAATTCAAAAGTAATGATCTCAAAATCAGAATCAAAGCCATTCCACTCAGAATGAAGATTGGGTTTAACAGCTTGAAAACATAATAAGCTTGTGGTATTTTCTTGAAATTTGCCCTTTATTTTAATTGTACAGCTTAAGCTTGAAGGAGGCCTGATAGATATTTGTTGATTTTATAGGTCATTTAGCTCTGAGCCAAGATTTCCTGGTGACCTATTGAGTTTTATGTCATTTTGCAGGAACTGTTTTTCTGGGTCTGTTGAACTGAACCTTTACCATTCTTCTCATCCCTTTGAACAGAAGTACTTCTCATACTGGAGGTCTTGAGACTTTTGGCAAGGAGGATTTTTTAATATTTAGATTTAAATGTGTGCTTTGAATATTTTTGCTGTCGCTTTGCCCCAATAATGCTGTGCGTTGATGTAAGCTCTTTACAGAGAGATGAAAGCCACCAGATTGAGTGTTGAGTCTGCTGACTTTTCCTGACATTTATTTTTTTTTCTCCTCTGTGACAAAACAAAATGTCAGGAAAATAAAGTTCTGAGTGCAAAGTTATGTCAGAAATGTTTTCTCTGCTTTTCCAAACACAGAGGGAATGTTTAGAATCTTTTGTTGACTATTGCCATAGGCCTCCGTCACAGTGAGAGAAACTTTGATTAATTCTCTGAATATGTGCTGTTATGTTCTTCGATATACATACACATTCTTTGATATGTCCTCTTATCACTCCAGGGGCATGTAGTGTAGTGGTAAAGAGCAGTGATCAAACCCAAAGGTTGCCAGTTTGAATCCCAGGTGGGCCGCTGCTGTTGTGCCCTTGGGTAAGGTACTGAACCCTCTTCACCTTAGTAAATACCCAGCTGTAGAAATGGTTGACATGTAAAAAATTGTAAGCTGTGTAAACCTGGATTAGAATATCCTCGATACAAATGTAGTGTAAGCTTCAAAGTCCAAAATGTAATGTACCTTGGATCAATAATTCCCAATAATAGCCCTTGTTATGTTTTTCTAAAAGGGATTACAACATTCATTATGTCAAATACAAAGAAGGAATAAATTTTTTTTTTTATGAATGAATGAATGAACGTTAATACCTAATTACTTTTCTACTGCTGCTCATGGCCTAATGATACAGCAGAACCTCTGAAACTGAGCTTGTGGTGATGTTACTCAAGGGGAAAGTCGGCCAAAATCTAGCTGAATATGCCGTGTCTTACACTGCAATATGGAATACATCTAAAGCAAGCAGCTGGTTTCACTGTGGAGCCAACTCCAGTTCTTTCTACTTGAATATCACGCTCAGATATCAGCACCTGGTATTCACCCTCTTCATTGCGTAAGAAACGTGTGGACAGTTGATTTGAACTCCTAGTCTTTTTCCAATCTCCAGATGATCCTTCAAGGCATGTATAACCGGCTGCCTTGAGGCAGCACAGCTATTTACCTTTTTACTGAAGTACTGACATTTCTTGGAATTTAAGCTGAAGCCAAAAGTGAGTCCGAACCAAATAACCAATGCAGTTAATGATCTGCTAAAACAGTAATTAAGTCAATTTTCCCACAAGACACAAACCAACTCAGTGTACAAAGAGGAAATAGCCCTTACTCTAACTTAGCTGACTGGCTGTCTGCATCTTTGCATTTAAGTGATCAGGAAGGGAAAGACAGCTACACCAGAAAATGCTAAATTAGTTCATGCTCAACATTATTAAAACAACTGAAAAGCTTTTCAGTATGGAGACCTATGATAAAACAGGAAGGGGCACAGTAAATCTGAGGTTTTCTGTGTGCTGTGTGGGTTTTATTAGTTCTGTTACTGTGTAGCGAATTGATTTCTTGAGTTAATTTGCTGCCAGCCCACTAAATAAAACAGTGTGGTCTGAGCTCTGTTTGCTGCAGTACCTAAAACAGACATTTTATCTGGTCTTATAATACTCAGCTAACACAGCTAGCTGGGAGAAGATGACAGGAAAGTGAAACTGGAACAAATACTACATCATAATGCACATACACCTACCTTTTATTGTCACAGGTGCTCCCTCCATTAATCTGCTTAGAATTTAGTTTAGTTTTTTTTATTCTCAACAGACAACTACATTTCCATGACAAACCTACCCCCTTATTATAAAACTGCATAGGGCAGGGACTAGAACTAGCAGTAGTATATTCAGGATATAAAAATAATTTTTTTGTTACATTCCAACGGTTATGTCTAATGTATATTTCAAAGGTGGCAAACCTGCTTTTAACCTACGGATGTCATACATGACCCGAAAGTGCGCTGTTTCCTCGTGAGCATTGAGATGAAATGTTTCACCGGCATTCTTCGCTTGTCCTACAAGCAGCAACATCAGGCTGAAGTTCTCAAAATCTCCGTCTGACTTTTAAAGCCAGATAAATCTCTTCACGTTGGACAAAGGCCAGCTCACCAGGAGGACCCCATAATCTGACATTATTAATGTGCCATATATCTCCCAGGGTAGGTCTGAAACTGTACAGAAATCCAAAAGAAAGGTGAAAGGATATGCATATATCTGTGGCATGTTAGAGCCAAGGTTCCCTTTGATTTCAAATGTCAGTCGAAAGGGGAAAAAAAGAATAAAAAGGTCTCCTTGAAGAAAGTAGGTACCTAAATAACAGTGCAGACAATCCTGACAGATTTATGTCTGATCCCACAAAATGAAAGCTTCTCTTTGGCACTGTCCTCCACATTATGGTGATAAATTCAGCTATAAGAAATGACCCAGAGTGTAAGCAGGCATCTTTTCTATTATATGAGTTCTGTGGGTTAGCCATACAGGATACTGCATCGTGCACTGAGGGAATTCAGCATTTCGCAACTGAGTGATGAGTTATGAGTCTGTGCACTTGCCTTCTGTTCGCTAATTATCTGCCCCCTCCTCCCTTTAACCTAAATTGGTTTCAGCTTCCGTATTGGGCTGGCGGTGTGGTGTAGTGGTTAAGGAGCAGGACTCGTACCCAAAAGGTTGCCGGTTCCATTCCCCACGGGGGCACTGCCGCTGCACCCTTGGGCGAGGTACATAACCCCGATTTGCCTCAGTAAATACCCAGCTGTATAAATGGATAACATTATAAAAACCTGTAATTGATCCCTCTGGATAAGAGCATCTCCTAAATGCCAATAATATGTAATGTAATGTAACGTATTGCAACAGGCGCATCTCTTCACGCCACCCACACTCATGCAGGAAGCACCAAAGTGAGGTGAGTGCAATCCTCCAATACACCTGGGTGCACCTAGAGGTCACAGCGTCACCATAGGCTGGACAGACAAATCGGGAGCCCTGGCTGACCTACTCAACCCCGCCCCCTCTGCCCCAGCGAAATGAACTCAGATTGTTCTGCGCAATGGGCTCGCAGTCACCGTCGGCAAATGACACAGCCAATTTCGTACCCAGGCCATAGGACTTGGGCTGCATATGAGACAAGAAGCCTAACTGTCAGAGCCGCTGCCATTTGCTAATTTAACAGCGTCTGGTCACTGCGATCTTCACCTTCTTTGGCTTGCTCATCTGCATCAGCATCCGCTACACACACAGTGCTGATCAAAACAATGTTTCACTTTCATTTCAAAGTCATCATCTGTTCAGTTGCTTTCCATTTCAGATAAAGATATTGCAACCAGCAAAGGTTATTGGTTCTATTCCCCACTGAGGCACTGCTGTTGTACCTTTGGTTAAGGTACCTAACCCACAATTGCCTCGGTATATATCCAGCTGAATAAATGGATGAAACTGTAACCTATGTAAATTGCACTGTATAGGAGCATCTGCTGAATGAAAATAATGTAATGCGACTGTACTGAAAACACATGATGGCCCTGTCTCATTATGGACAGCTCGCCATCCCATTTTTGCCATTCAAACTCAGGCAATGCTTTCAAAATCATATAAATCCAGTCTGCCAAATCACACCGCCATAGTGCCCGGCACGCTGGGTTTCACTCCATGCTTCTCACCTCTCCTCAAACAGCTTCTCAGCAGAGGCCGGGGTCCTTCGGCCCTTGCACAGGGCTGGCCAACAGACTGCCTGTGCAGAGGGCACCCGTTACACTGAAGAGATGGAGAAGCTGAGTCAGCTGAAGTCTTTAACTCACATTTTCCCACAGGCAGACTGTAATTAATTCTCCGGCTGATTATAGCTCATGACATGGCACATGTGGGTTAAGCAGTCGATAAGGAGCTTCTGATATGCTCCATCAAACTGAATAAAAGCACAAGACAGCATGTACTATTCGGAGTGAGGTGGTTTTCCTAAGATTTTTAAAATTCTAATTATTAAAATTATTGCTCACTTAAAAGATAAAGGCATGACATGACTTGTAAAGACTGGATAGACTATGTTAACCAGAGGGAACAGAACAACAATAAAAAGTGGGTTACAGATAGCAGCAGCAGGGACAGATTCTGGCAGCAATGGGGACACATTGTGGCAGAGACAGGGACAAACAGTGGCAGCAACAGGGACAGAATATGGCAGCATCTTAAAGAGGTGAGAAGCAAAGGCGAGACCTATGACCAGGAAGGGGATCTGAGATTTGATGTCCCACCATATTAAGGGCAGAGCAGAAACAGACCTCCTAACAAGGAGACAACACCAAATGGCAGTCTTTAGCACTCCAAATCTTTACAGCCTTCCATCTCAGGGCCGAAACTGACTTTGGGAAACTCTAAATAGATACATTTTTAATTGAGCTTTGAAGATTGAGATTGTGTCCTGGACAAAACCTGGTGAGCAGTTCTGTAGTAGAGGGGCTCAGTGTGAAAGCATTTGCCATTAGTTTTTTCTGTTCTTGGTTCTTGGAACAATCAAAGAGCCGGACACTTACAAACACATAAATCTGTGTGGGTTGTAGGGGATTGGGGGATTGTGTAAATAAAAAGTGCAAGACCATTTAAAAACCTTGTAGGCTAAGAGCATCCTTTTTTAAAATGAAAGCAGTGCTTTATTGGTAGTCAGAGAAACAATGCTAAAACAAGTGGTTTAATACTTTGTAGGTTTTTGGTGAAGATTCTAGCAGTAACATCTGGTACAAATTGCTGTGGGTTTATCAAGATGTTTGAGCAGCCAGAAGGTCACTCACACCTAGGCTTAACAAAAGCATTTCTAATGCAATTTTTAGAGGAAAGAAAGGCCTTATTTCAGCAATGTTTCAGAGGTGAAAAATGCCAGTCAAAATGTCAAAAAAAATTATATGAATTTGAAAGCAGAGAGCCTGGATACCTATAACCCCAAGATCGTTAATGAGGAGTCACAGGGCACATAACTCATTTAAGTAAGTTTGTCACAGTGCTGAGATATTAAGGGCCTGGGACTATTATCACTGGTTTATCTGAGGCTTTGTTTTTAATTAATACAAAGAGACCACCCTTGATCTTGTGGGATGATTTTAATAAATCTGTTTAGTGCACTTTATAGCAGGTGATAATGCATTCTAGAAATAATGTAATTGCCAAACGCACAGGGGGAATTCATTTTTCCTTGAAATCCTGCCATGAAAATCTAACAGCTTTGAACATCTGGAGAGCTCCATTCTGGATGTTTAATTGGTTTATGACACACAGCGGTTTACAGCACTGATGACATGTTTATGGGTGGCCAATTTGCTACCTGGAGCAGTTCCTGCCTTACACACAGACCCTCCATTTGGAAGTAAATGTAATTAATGTATCTGGCTTGTTTTGCAAAATGTGACCTGACAGATAATGGTAAAACATACTGTACCGAACTAATCACATATGATTATGTTCAGACCATCTCCAGAAAATTTGTCAAAGAGAGGAACAAGAGTCCATGAGTATTTTAGGAGAGTCAAATGGTGGAATGAGAGCTAGGTAGATTGGAGCTTTCTATCAGCCATTTTTGTCAGTCATCTCACGGAATAGAAAAGTCGAAAATGACATCTGAAAATGGGTTCATGCATTAGTGACATGACCGCCTCTGCTCTCGAAAATAATCTGCTGTGACATTTCCATAGTGTATAAATTAAGCTCCTGTAAAAGGAATACCTGTTTCCACGCAGTTCAGAGAGGGAAAGCAGAGGAATTAGCCAGAGGACGTCAGTCTGAAGCCTGAAGGCAAGCCGGAAAGTGACACAAGCCAGTTTGGCTGTTACATTACATTATTTAGCAGGCACTCTTACCCAAAGCGACTTACATAGGTTACAGTTCTTTACAATGTTATCCATTTGTACAGCTGTATATTTACTGAGGCAATTGTGGGTTAAGTACCTTGCCCAAGGGTACGGCAGCAGTGTCCCAATGGGGATCGAACCAGTAACCTTTCGGTTATGAGCCCTGCGTAACCTCCGTAACCACTATGCTACACTGCTGCCACTAAAGCGATGAGGCAAAGGACCGGTTGAATATCTCGCAGGTTAGGAACAAACCCTCCAGCCCTAACATCGTATTGTGAACTTTTTTAGACACAGGCTGCGTCTGTCGGGCTTTAAGGGTTAAAAGACATTTTTAGTGACAATTGCAAGTGACAAATAATTTTTTAAAGATTTTTCCAGAGACACCCCCAAATTTTGCTGTTGAGGCTTTCAGGGGGTCTCAAGTGTCAGTCAAGGGGTATCGGACCCCCCGAGACCCCCTGTATTTAGCACCCTGCTTAAAATCCCTTCTAAGGTGGTTTCAACAGGCCCAAAGCCTTTATAAGCTGAACAATAACTTCATTCTTAACTTTCAGCGGACGACAAAGTTCCTATAACTGCCAAAGCACACAATGGCGTATAGATTAT
The DNA here is from genome assembly GCA_019176425.1 of Megalops atlanticus. Classification (NCBI taxonomy): domain Eukaryota; kingdom Metazoa; phylum Chordata; class Actinopteri; order Elopiformes; family Megalopidae; genus Megalops; species Megalops atlanticus. Next base: position 7,355,280 of record CM032876.1, read on the forward strand.
CTGTACTGGCGGATGTTTGTAAAAGGTGTGATGCTCATATAAGGTGATGATGACCACAGCTCTAATGCTAACAATGATAAAAGCAAAAGGTTGCCGTCCTGGATGTTTACAGATTGGTTCTGACAGACAGGGGTTGTCTCCCCTGGCAGACGGTGAACAGGGGAGGCAGAGAGCTCAGCTTTCACTTCACAGTAAACTCTAAAAAAACTCAACAGCAAGCACTTTCATTCCTACTTTACGAGAATGACAGGCAAAGTACAAACTTCACATTAACGTGAAGCGAGATGAATTTCTTCCGAGAACACACAACTTTATTTTGTATTTGTATTAAGTAATATAATACGACATACGCTATAATACATTCTAAATGAACGTGCAGGTAACAGTGTAGCATTTGATCTTGGCCTCTGACTCTGGCCCTCAGAGTTCTCTCCCCTCCACCACCCAGGAGGAAAGGCAGAGATACCCAGCATACCTGACCAGAGGAGAGCTGCCAAAAAAAGACCAAAAAAGCAGGTAGAGGCTCTGGGGCATGAGGGATTTGCGAGAACAGCAAGCTTCAGGCATTTCAGAACCAGCTGGCTACTGTATCCGTTTGTTACATCTCAAGCACCTCCTAATCAACCCAACACAAGAGGTATGAGAAATATTTCTAAAGGTTTTTGGCCCTTTTTTGGTACCTTTTGTGAATATTTGTAACTATTTTGAAATTTGGTGATTATCCCCCCCCCCGGGACATATGCACAGCCCCAGCTGAGAAGCGATGTTTCAGATGATTGACGGTAGAGGCAATCAGCTGAAAGTGATGACACCCACCGGCGCCTAGCAACCCTGCGAGTTCCCTCTGTGAACCAGCATCTGTGTTAATTGCATGTACCTTTTGTTAAGAAAGCGGAAAGTAATGTCTCCATAAACACGGAACGCAAGTGGAAGTTCTTTCATCTGAGTCGAGCAGCTTTGAGACAATCGAGCTGAAGCAACCAGAACACAGCTCCCACATACACACACTGCACCAGACACACCGTCTGTTTCAAAAGCAAAATTTACACTGATAGTTTTATGCCCAGATGTTGAATGAGACAGGCCAGGCAAGCTTAATTAAACCTAGATCATCTCCCGTCTTGTAATAAAATATGAATTAAAAAAAATACATTGCCACAAGGAATATTAATCTTCCTTCCATTTGCGTTTGGCTAATAAGGCCAACTTTGTTACGAGTGAATAATGACCACTGCCCTGATCCAAACAGTTTAACAAATATGATATTGATTTTGGGGGCAGGGGCGGGGGGTGTTTGTTGGTTGGGGATGCCAGGAAATGAAATATTCATATTTGCAACTGGAGTACCGAGGGGCCCTATCAGTGGAACGATACACTGTGCTCTCATTGGCTGCATTCGACTGTAACTGGCCCTGGTCGTGTCGGTTCCGAGTTCTTTAAAATTCTCATATTTGTTGAATTCCTGCAGGCATATCTGGCACTAGATCCCCTCTAGCGGGGTCAGGGGTCATCTGTGCCTCTCTCACGAGTATCCAACTAGAAGGTGAGCCAGCAGAGAGCAGGCCTCACAGTAATGCAAAATAAATGAAGAAATCCAGCCACATTCAGTTGGATAATCCAATGGGTTGCTTTTATGGTGGCATCTGTGGTTAATTGTGAGGCATTTCAACAGTACTATGAGGAGTTTTTTTCTCTCATTTTTAAGCATGATATGCTGTGTACGTTTACAATGGCTGTGGTTGTAAGCCTATATCTTCACACTCCTTTGACACTATTTAACTTATGTGTAGTTCGCTCACTCTGTACTTGTGTTCCTGTTCTTACCACTCTTGCGGTATGCACTATATGTATGTTGCCATGACGGCCTTGTATGTAACACTGGGCTAGAGTCTCTACCAAATAAATAAATGAATAAATAAATAGATAATAATGCACACCAGTAAGGAATACCTTTTTATTGGTTATTACGCTGATTGCCAAGCATGAGGTGAAAATATATCTATAAATAAATAAATTTTCCTTTCATTGGTCATAGTTGAAGGACAAAATGCTATAGAAGGTGAACCAAATGTACCACTCAGTCTTAAATTATTGTGTTTACAATCAATAGGTCTAATAAGTAGAACTGTATAGCGCTTATTGTGGTGCTCAACACATCATTGGTCTTGGACTGAAATTCAGTACTGGGTCTGATGCAATAAATATTTGACACCCTGTGTTTTTACTCCATGTTCATCACATGCTGCCAGCAGGCTGCTACAGTGAGACATTAAACATTGAATGCAACACCATGCACATCTGTATAAAACATTGGACATCAAATATAAAACACAAAACAAGGGCCTACGAAATTTAGCTGAAATGTTTTTTTTTTAAGAATTCTACAGCGTTGCAGGAGTTTATGCCTCGAAAGCAAGTTTGCGAATGCAGAACGCAGCCTCTGAGGAGAATTCCTTTTTTGTGATGCGTTTGAGTTTACATTACATTATTGTCATTTAGCAATCGCTCTTAACCAGGGTGACTAACGTAGGTAGAAATGTTTACATGTTGTCCATTTATGGGTGGTTGACATATAAGCCTGAAAAATGATTTTTTTAAAAACTTCAAATATTATCCCTGAAAATCATTTATTTGTGTTCTTGTGACTCTTGAATTTTCAAATATACTTGTGGTCTTTTAGATATTGTACCGAAATCTTTATTTAGTCACCAATTTGCTATATCAGTGCCTAAAATTGTCATATGGTGTGACGTGAAAGCTATTTTATATAAAATGAAAATGGGGTATTTCTTTCTCATTTAACTTACTTCACCATACATTTTCATCACAACTGCATTGATATTTCACATTTCCTTGTGAAAATTTGTTATATTTTGCATTATTTTTCTAAATCATCACGCAAAGTAGGACATCTCTCCTCAGACTTTCAAGATATTTTAGATTAATTCTGATAAACCTTATAATAACTCTAACAAAATGCTTGAGACTGTTGCTGATACTATTTCCCTTGTGTTGTAATGACGTTTTCATGATGTATCACTAAGAAAGCCTTTTTCTTGTCACAATTGTGAAATGTCACACCAGATGACATGGTGTCACGCCATAGGATGAACTGCACTTCACCACAATTTGTCGATGCAAAAAAGTGTATTATGTATTTAACATGCAAACAAAAAAGCAGTTAAAGATAAATCACACAAACATTTTTTATCAACAGTGTGATTTTTGGCATAGGTTACACAGGAATTCCAAATGCTGAACTAAGATCATAGACCAATATCTTTCACATAGCCTTAACGGTCCAATAAAAACACCAAATAACATTACGTGTATTCAGTATGAATTAACATTTAAAATCAGTTGATATATAAATGTGAACGTGAATATTGCTATAAATGATAAAAAAGTGAGGCCTTTCACATGACTAAAAATTATCAACACACAACAAACTTTCAAACTGAAGAAACTCAAAAGTGTGAGTCAACATGTTATCATGAATGCATATTTAAAAAATATGAGGTGAGTGGGTGATTGGGTTATAACAACAATGGTACATTTTCAGTAAACAGTAAAACAGTAAAAATATTATCATTCTAGCAAATAGATGAGTGTTGTAAACTGCATTAAGGAGATTCACAGACATTCATAGGATCCGTATTTTCACATAAGTCAAAAATGTACAATGTATCATTCACAAATTAATGATTCGATCAATCATATAAAATTTGGTAGTTGTTCAGTTTTAAACTTCAGTGGAAAATGAAAAGCTTAAAGCCTTCAGACCATATTAAACTTCAGCCAATCAATGTCAGAGAGCTTGGCAGACCTGTGAAGTGGTTCAGGCTCAGATATCGTACATACTATTTGATTTCAGCTGTAAAATATGCAGTCTGGTTTATCTGGCCGGATGAAGACATTCTTGTCACCAACTTGCTTCATGCAATTCATTTCTGCCTCAGTGTGACATACATTCATGATCTGGCATCTTTTAATACGCACAGCGTAGCAAACATGGTAAAACATGGTTAAGTGAAATGTAAAATTGAAAAGGGAAACATTAATTATATAGATAATATATTTTTCCCATCAAACTTTTTAAATGCATATGTTTTGAATATATATTTATACAAATATTCTTGTAAAATAAGTTATATGTCATATGGTGCGACAGATGTGTCATAAGGTGTGACATGGAAAAAGGTGTGACACCATATGACACATTGTCACACCATATGACGTTTTGTTCAGTTAAGCTAATCTATTATCCAACTGAAAACAGATAGCCTATACCTATCATGTAATTAGCCACATGGCAGCAACAATTTTTAAGAATTAATGAGTAAGATTTGTAAAAAATATTTAATTTGTATGCAAATAATGTCACACCATAAGACACAAAACATTGACCACTATTGATGATGTCAGATATAGAGCTTTTTAACAAAAAATCATAAAAGTAAAATTCGCCTCTTGACCTTGCAAACCACTCCAGAGATGTTATCACTACTTCCTGGTTGAGGGTGGGCCTCTTCTTCATTAAGGTGTACAAATTATTGCCCATTTAAAATATACACTATAGTGTCGCACCATATGACGCCCATTTTACGGACAAAATGTATTTGGTCAGAACTTGCTATGACATTATGCATAGACATCAACACTTTCTGTGACCATTGGAAACACCTAATAATTTCACTTGAACTGGAGAGCTATCAAGTATTTATGCTTTATTCGGATATATACTCTTATTATTAAGGTCACACATAGGCCGGACAGTCACACCATATGACATTTTTGATGTTTGGATCAAAATTCTAAGAGGAGATCTTAATACATAAACAACAACCTTGGTATATTGTACTATATGCTATCAGAGGAACAACATTTACATATATATTTTAACCAAATAGCAATTTTCATTCATATGTGACACCATGGACAGTTAGAATTGCATTATTCGTCATCCACCCTTATACAGCTGGATATTTACGAAGGTAGCTCTGGGTGGGGTACCCTACCCAAGGGTACCACCGCGGTTCCCTAGCGAGGAATCAAACCAGCAACTCTTCGGTTAGGAGCCCCGCCTTACCACTAAGCTACGCTGCCACCTTGTATCTAAAACAAACTCACGGCAACAGGTTGACTGTCCTTGTCCCGCCGTCCGCGGAGCTGAAAGCGTGTGGTCAGCCTCGTCTCGTCTCGGCTTTTAATCATCCAGGGCTCGGAATCCGCCCTGCGATATCGTCTGTTCCTCCTGAATGGATTCTTTCACCGGCTTTTATTTATGAACCTCGTTTTGTTTGCAAACAGCCGGCTCCTTGCAAAGGTCTGTCTTGAGCCAGAAAATTTATCTCTGCCGGCTGCCTCGCGTCCTTTGTGAGGAGCGATGCTTTGAGTTGCCTTTTTAGACAGCCGATTTTTTTTTCTGTTGGTTGTTTGTTGACCTCCATTTCTATAGTGTTTGAGCGGCTTATATTAAAGCTTGAGAAATTTCACTGCATCGTGGATGAGGTGTTTGTGTGTAAACAGGATACAGCTACGAGGAACTGAACACATCCAAACAGCTCATGATACTTTTTCTCCCAACGCATTCATCCTTGAGACGTTTTAGCATCCTCGCTGTTACGTAAGAGTAACTGCTGTCACTGTTTTATGTAGAATTAGCGTTGAAACGCTATGATCTGTGTCCTAGGGTTGTACTGTGTCCATAGACAGCCTCCGAACAATTCTCTATGATCTCATCAAACAGCCTTGCCCAGAATCAATGTATTTTTTCTGACATCCACATTTCAAATGGATATTATCACTAGCGCGAAGAGCGACTCGCTGTTCCCTCGTCTATGACACCCGACAGCTAAACGCCGAACAGAATCTCATTTCGGGGCCTCACAAGCGAAGGTCAAGAGTGTGTGGCTGTCAGAAAATAAATAGGTTTGATATTTGGAGTCCAACTCATGCTTTCAGAATTTAAAGAGTTTGTTTTTTTTTCAAACTCAATAGACTAGTTGTTAACAAGTATTTTTTTTAAGAACTCAAAATCAAAAGTAACAAACATCTGTGATTTATAATCACCACAAAATAAGTAAAGATGAAAATTAACAAATTCCTTTTATGTGTTAGGAGTACACTTTTTAAGGAAGGGTGGACACTGTAATTATCAATGTATAATAACATAAATATATAATTAAAACTGAAATATCAGAAAAAAGAACTCTTCACAGGAAGATGATAACAGTTTATTGTGGAGTGCAAATTGCTTTGTCAGACAGTCTGCTCTCCAGTAGTTGAAATATAAAAGCCTTGCATTGTTCAGTGCTATTCTATTGTATATCAAATATCACTGCATCTAACAACGACACTGGGAGATATCGCACCAGAGTTACTTGTTGGATCTGATCATGTTATTTTTTTCTGCGCAAATTAAATCTAACTGGGACGCCAGTGCTTTCAAAGACATCAGAGACAGAGCACCAGGCCAGGAGAATGGAAGTAACACAGATGCATTTTTGACTCTTCCAGTATGATGTTTGTAACCCATTGATGTGGTTCCTGTCTAGCCATGCCTGGCACACTTGCAGCCATAGAATTCATTTTTAACATAGGGACCAGATAGTTAACCCGGTGCAAGTCACATTGAAAACTCTACCTCTGACATCGCTGAGGCTACAAGTGTTCTGATTGGCTGGCTCGTCACGCACATGCTTGAAGGGGCGTGTTCTAAAACAGAACATACACAGTTATGGGAGGAACAAAGACAGCTCCAGAACCTTCTGTTACAAAACCAGTGCCTCCTACGTGGAGGAACACAGGGGTCGAATGAATATCTTGTCAAATTAGAATACATGACGCTAACAACCAACTTTCTGCCTTCTATGTGGACACACGAACTCAGGTGCTAACGTCTCTTTTCACTGGTTACCTGCATTAATTTATTTATTTAAGTGTGTATTACATGTAGTTGCATCAGCTGTTTCTGATCGTATACAATGGAACAGTAATGATCTCACAAAAGGTAAGGAATGTTTCATAGTTTCACTATGTCTTATTTTGTTGACTCTGTTATATGTCCTTTTAACAAAAACAGAAAATCATTTAGGTGCCCTGTCTTATAATGAGCAAGACGCAAGATGCAAAGCACACAAGCAAGTATTGTCTTTTATGTAATTTTTGATAAATTAAGGTAAATTTAGATAAATAACAAGGTCATAGTCAAATAACCGAGTCAGGTCAGAGAGTGCCAACATATTTATAAAGTACACATGCACACACAGTATTTGATGTATGATTTGCTTTATATTATTTAAGATTTATGCTAAAATACCTCAAAAACAAATCCATGCTATTTGCAATCAAGTGCACTTTTTCTGAGTGGCACAAAGCAGATCGCGAATCTCTTGTTTCACAGTACTGAGGATTCCACACGGTTTATCCTGTACAGGAATGAGCCAAGCCTGAAATCGGCACACAGAAAGGTGGTATAGCTGTAGAAATTTCCGAGGAGACCTCCGTGCCAGCAGTGATTTATCGCGGTGTATGGCCAGGTCAATCTGATCGATTCAAGTTGAGAAGAGATCGTGAAGTCAAATCGTTAAAACAACGAAACAAGGCCGGTCGATAGTTAACGCTTTCTCTCTCTCTCTCTCTTAAATCACACAAAGGGATGGATTCCCCTTAATTAGAGAGGATGTTAGTCTTTACTACAACTGTGTGTGCATCATGAGATGCCCGGCTGAAGGGTTGGCCTGTTTCATTTCAGTGCTGTTACTGTACAGGACAGAAGACCAAACATACTGGACGTATCAGAAAATGATATTTTTGACATTGATTTGTTGTCTCTGTCATGTATGCAGTCTAGTGTACACAGCGTGGAGTACTTGTATTGTAATGTATGCATATAGCTACATACATTAAAACTGGCCATAATTTATATCTTTTTCTAATAAAAACAGTGCATGTGGACATGTTATGAAATATATGTTATGAAATATATTCATGTAATATAATCATGTAAATGTAATACATTTCACTCTGATGGCCAACTGCTGGACCTAAGGGTAAGAGTGTCCAATAGAGAAGGCAATAGGTTCTCTCAGATGGGAACCTCAGTCTTCAGTCTTCAGTTGTCTCTTTCTGTGCCTTGCTACTTTCTCAGCTTCACCCCTGTCTAATACACCATGCAGTTTTTTCTGTGTGCAGTGGTTTCCAGTCTCATTTTATTCGATTTATGTCCTTGAGGTGGGCACGGACAGACCTCCCAGCCGCAGTAGGAACCTGGGTTGTCCAGCTCCTTTAGCAGAGTGCTGTCAGGAACCATGAACGCTCCAGTAAAGCTTTCCTCTTAATGGAGGAGAGGATCCACTGAGTGTCAGTTTGTAATGGACTGAAGCCTGGCTTTCAGACACATTCAGGAGATGGAGGCAGAGTCTATTGATTGTGTGCATCCCCTTTGGTTTGGTGGGTCAGAAGGTCCTCCTGGTTGCTGCAGCCTTGCAGCTGACAATCAGCAGCGTGTAAAGCACACCCTAATCCTGGAGAGGGCCAGGCCTGCACCAGGGCTCATTACTGCCGGAGTTACTGACACGCACACTCATGCGCTGACACACACATTCACACACACACGCATCCACACAGACACGTGCGCACACACACAGATGAACACACATACACTCAAGCACACAGAGAGACATATACACACACACATACTCACACACACGCATCCACACAGACACGTGCGCACACACACAGATGAACACACACACAGATGCATAGACATACTCACACAAATGCACACTTGCAGACACACACGTGTATATGCACATCAACACACAAGTGCACACACACACACATGCACTCGCACACATATGCACAGACATACTCACACACATACACACATGCAGACACACACACATGTATATGCATACCAACACACAAGCGCAAACACACACACACACACACACACACACAAAGTTTGCAGTTACACCACCACAAACCTGAGAGTCCGAAACTGTCCTCTTTGACTCTCAGTTCAAAAGACGGCCTAGATGAAAAGTAAGCAGTTTAGTCTTTATGGATTGGAAACGCCAGTCATCGTCAAACTCTGGCTCTACGGCTAAGGAATCGGTTCATTTCAGTTTACATCCATTAAACATTTCCCTTGAAATCATTAACAAAAAAATCCTTAAGACATATTTAAAAAACAAAAAAGAGAACTGTTTCCAGCCTCTCGGTTTTGCGCTAAGATGCTTTTTTTTTTTAAGTTACGCCCGAAGCGTCCAAATCTGAATTATGACTAGCGTGGGAAGGCATACGGTAATTGTCTGGTCTATGACTATGCAAATGACTATGTAAATTCCTCTGGCCTTGATCATCTTTCCAGCGCAGAGCTACGTGGAGTTTGTGTTTGCGGGGTTCGATTATGTGCTAATGAGATATGAATTCAGCATCCTGGGGTGACACAAGGGGAGACATCCCCCCTCTTTAACGAGTCTCTGGGGAACGGCTGCATTCGCAGGCTGTGGGAGAAAATTAAGGCGAAGCAGTGGAAAATTAACACTGAGCTTCCTGAGAGCGAAACGAAGGGGGGAGAGAGGGAGAGAGATAAGCTGTAAAGGACAAAGAAAACGTTTAGCCTTTCCTCTTTTTTTCCTCCCAGCGTTTGGGGAGGGGATCTTTTTTTTTTTTAAAGGGTGGGGGATGTGGGATAGGGATGGAGTCAGGGGGCTGGAGGCGTAATTCCTTGCTAATTCCTGTGTTATCCTTTGAATGCTTATATGTATATATGAATCACACGTTTTGCCAAGAGAACACAGAAGCCACCTTACATGACATGTCTCAGCAAATGTTTGCAGTGAAGGAAGTTACAATCAAAAGAACATGCAATGTCTGTGATATTTTGGCATACGTAGGATGGCATTGTAGTGCTGCCTTATACTTACTGTCCAGAACCAATCAGCATGTTTTAACAGAACATTTAACAGAGGCAAAACAGGATATGAGCAGATTATGAGTGCCCCGTAATGATTCAGTGTACAGGGCATGTAATGCTAACAATGTGTCTCTGTTCCCTCTTCCTGTGAGAATGGCTTTTGGGGCCTGATTCAGTGGTCTCTAACCCTGGGCCTGGAGAGCAAACATCCAGTCTCATCTCCACACCCTCTTAAATTAACTGTATAATATGTACATATACCCTGTATACCCACACACACACACACACAATTTATTGTCTCAGATTCCAAATTTAAAATACATGAAAGTAATTTTCAATCTGGTCTTCACAGTATTTTACATCATGACAAATTAAAAGAAATGTCCATACCCTTTGCAATTATAAGCTTAACCTTGCTCAGCTGCAAGATATTGCCTTATAAACTGTTCTGTGGAACATCTGTGGACAGACCTCAAAATTGCTGTCCATCGCTGCTCCCCAACTAACCTGGTACAGCTGAGCAATTTTGCAAGGAGGAACCGACTAATATTTCTCCATCACGTTGTGCAAATTATTAGACTTCTCCAAAAAGACGGATGGCTGTAATAGCTGTGAAAGTTTGTTCAACCAAGTAGCCTACTAAAAAAGGGGGAAGAATACTTATTAATTGGTGACATGTCAGTTCTTGATTTTATCTCTTCCTTAATGGTTTATCATTTTATTTCTTTTTTGGGCTGCACTGTTGCAGAGTTCAATGATTCACAAATTTAAAAATCTAATTAGTTAAAATCTAATTAGTGAAAATCTCAGGTTGTGGAAATCATTTTGTGAAAAAAGGGTTGGGGGCTGAATACTTTTTCAAGGCTCCAACGTTGAAGTTGATACCTGTGCATGAATTTCTTTCCAAAAAAAAATCATTTTCAAAATTGCCAAAAAGTATTTTTTAAGAATCAATAATATGAGTTTTGATTTGTTTATGACACCTTTTTGATCATTGCACAATTCTATTCACATTATTTCATAGTTATGATGTCTTTACTATTATTCTAAAAAGTGGAAAATGGTAAAAATAAAGAAAAGTGTGTCCAAACTTATGTTATATACGTTTGTGTTGATATCTGCTCTATGCTTTATTGGCTGTAATCACCTTTGATTTCACAGCTGCTGAGAGGAGGCTGCTGGCTGTCAGTACTCCAGCCCCCTAGCTGTTGTTTTTTGTTTTCCCCCCAGCTGTCATTTTGGTCCATGTGCTTTTGTTTGTTGTTTTTCCTTGTGTTCAAGCCCTGCCCCACTCTCCACCCTGTCTCCGCCCACCTGATCATCTCCACCTGCCTGCCTGCACACCTGCTTCCCATCCCCTCATCAGCCCAGCGCTATATCTACCCTGCTTGTTTCTGTCTTGTTTGCTAGTTTGTCCCAGTGTCTTGTGCTTGTTTTGTCCCTGCTGTGTTTTCTGCCTGTCAGTACTACCGGTTACGATCCTGCCTGTTCCTCGACCTGGTTCCTGCCCGCCACCTTGCCCTGATTGCCCGCCCGCCCGCCTGCCTGCCTGCCTGCCTGGTTCCTGACCCTGCCTGTTTTCGACCCTGGTTTTGCCCACGGACTGCCTGCCTGTTACTGACACTGCCTGTTCAATGATTTGTCTGATGCTCTTCTCTCCTCCACAGGTTCACCACAGGGGTGTGTTCTCTCGCCTCTTATTTAGTTTATATACAAACATGTCAAAGTCAGCATATCGGGTGGCACATTGTAAAGTTTGCTGACGACTGTCATTGTTTCTCTTAAGTTCAGATTATTATTTTTTTTTTTTTTTTTTGGCCCTGTAGTTACTGGTTTTATTAACTGATGTGAGTCCTTTTTAGAGATAAAGGTTGGGGGGGGGGAACCAAGGAGATGTTCATTGACTTTAGGAAAAATCATGTTATCTCTCCAGTGGAGATCAAAGGTCAGGCTGTGGGGGTCGTACAGCAGTATGAATATCTAGGAACTATTATTGATAGTAAGCTGACCTTTGAGCATCAGGTGGATGCTGTTTGCAAGAAAGCTCATCAACGCTTGTATTTTTATTGTAAACTCAGGAATTTTAATGTGGATAGTACTTTTATGAGAATGTTCTACTGTTTTATAGAATCTGTTCTTACTACTTATTTGCTGGTACGGGTTACTGTCTCAGAAAAACGGGACCCGCCTTCAGCACGTGGTTTATATGTGCAGGAAAATAGCAGGTACTTCACTGGACTGCCTCCCTGTCTTATACAAGAATGGGTCCGTCAAGAAGGCCCAGTCAATTCTGGCTGACCCTTGCCGCCCTGTTTTTAGAGTTCTATCTGCTCCCGTCAGGCTGTAGATTTGTCTCAAGGAAGTGTAGAACAAACAGATACAAGAACTCATTTGTACCTGCTGTTATTGGCTTCCTAAATACCCTCACATGAGCATTTTACTTTTTTTTATTTTCTATGTCCTTGATGTTTGGGCTTGTCTGCTGGCTGTGAAACAAATTGCCCCCCTTGGGGATAATGAAGATACCTTGACCTTGTTCTGGTTTGCAACTTTGCCTGACGCTCTCAATAAAGCCCTTCGGAACCCGAAGCTCTTGTGTCCGCAACTGAGTCCTTGCCTGAGCCCTGACAGCTGGCAGTTGGTGGAGGAAGCAAACTCTGAGCTTCCCTCTCGCTACCTCAGAAGGTTTACTTTACAATGTTTGCTTTACTTTGCCTAACGGCTAGAAATGGAGTCACGGCCCTTAAACCGTGCCAGTTAGTGCTCCAGTTCACTGCCCTGAGAAATGCCTGCTTTCTGTTTGGAGCAGGCACTGGTGCCCCTAAAGAAAATACCTGGAAAGCTACTCACTGTCCCAGGATGCAGGGAGAGGGCTTCACTTTAAAAATCCCATCTCTTCACAGCAGAGATCACTGACCCCAGATCCATAGAGCAGAGGGTCAGACCACATGCCCCCAGTAACAAGGTAACATATTACAGCATGACATTTTAAATGCTTATCTTTTCATTGTGCACTCCAACATGAATCAAACAACTCTACATTCATCTGAAAGCGCATTAATCATTGTCACTTCTGTATATGTAAACGTGCAGGTATATTCTAAAATATGGCATGTGCTACATCATACAACATTTAGTATACCATGTAACTTTGTGGGAATGATTATAACAGTTTATATAGTACACCTAATGTTTCAGGATACATGAAAAATGTATTAGTTATATTTTATTATTATATGTCAGCTTTATTTGACTGAATTTTTAGTGTCAAGATCACACAGCATTCAAAGATGAAAGTGGGACCACATCCATAGCTGAAGAACTGAATACCAGTGCTGCCTGACTCGTGTAAGGCACCTTGTTTAAAATACACTCAAAAACTTTTTCCCAAGACTTTTTCCTTGTATCTCCTCTTGAATTTTTTCTTCTGAAAAGTTCCTCATTAATTTTAAAAATCCCCTAGAACTGGAAGCCAAGTCCCATCTGGCAACCCTACACACAGCCCTTTCCATCTCTTCAGGGGTCGCTGCCGAAATGTTGCCACCTGACCTTCCCCATGTCTACTCACTTTGCTTTGAATCTTGGGAAAAAATATTACAGGCAAATTTTAGGGTCACAGATCCCACACAGCAGAAGCGGGCTAAGGTGTATAAACAGATTATTTCACATAATTTACATCATCAGGTATGTTTCTGAGCGGCGTGGTCCTAAGATAGAAATTCGGTCACATTCTCGTGTAGTGTGTCTGTTACCTGTGCTTGGGTGAATCCAGGCACGTTTGCAGTTTGAGGCTACGCCCTTCACTGAATACCCAGACCCAATGACCAATTCTGTTTCCACAAACCCAGTTAAAAACACAAATGCCTAACCTGTCAACACAGATGTTTTCCAAAATTTCCACAACAGCCCCAGAATGTTACCAACCTCTGAACGCTAACCCGCTTGAAGGAGAGTGCTAGCGCTTCAGTACAGTCCATCCTGAGCGTAGCTACCTTTGCTGATTGCAGCAGGTTCTATTATAGTGATGGTATCATATCGCATATTCAGAGGAGCCTGGGTTACAATACTGGGGCTCCCATGGATCAGTGGGTTGTCCATAGATCACATCCTACGACTGCTTCCTCCCCTTTTAGCCATCTCAAGATCGATGGTCCAGTGACCAAGAGGCAGGGTCGTCTGACAGGGTCTCGTTTCCTGGAACAAGGGTTCTACACTTATTCGGTCGACCCAGACATGAACACACACACACACACACACACACACACGTACACCAATTGCACTGCATGTGCGCTAACACCAGTTCTGCATGACAAATTCCCTAACCTGCGAGCCTGGGGTCTCTTAGGTATCCCTGATGTAATACAGCATTTAGGTTCTGACAAACGTGATGCTGAATAGAAAAACCCTCAGCAATGTATTCGGCATGCCAGGAGGCGTACGTAACCATCAGCATTCAACAAACACGCGATTCTCCCAGGACGCACAATCTCTTCCCATACCGTGCAACATGCATCGTTATCTTTTTAATTCCTCCTTCGCTGCCTTTTGCATTGGTTTTATCTCTGCTTTATTCTCTCGGGCAAATGCACAGCGGCTGTGTCCATCTCATTTCATGCTCCGAGCGTTCCTCCGTATTCAGACGCGACTGTTCTCCATCTCCAACTTCAACCCCCTCCTCCCCCCCACCCCCATTGGCCCCGGATTCCTATTCATCACGCACGCCACTACCTCTGGCGCATCGTAGATTTATATCTCTCCCCCCCCTTTTGGGCCTGCTGTCTGGGGGACGTCTCGCTGGCCTCTCGCATCCCAGCAGGCCACGTTACCCATGATCCTTTTGGCTCCAGGGCGTTTGGCACCCGGACCAACAGATGGCATAGCTCCTTGTTTTCTTGTCGTGCTGTTCTTGTAGAGCTGACCCCTGTTTGGATGTGCTCCTGTTTCCTGACCTTCCCGGGACCGGGTCCAAGTCTCGGCCTCGTGTTATAAGGAGGAAAAGCTTAACGTGATTAAATTGTCGGTCAGATCACGCAAGTAGCTGTACCTCAGGGAGCTGGGACACCTTTGCCTCCTTTCTTTCACCTGTTCCCTCATCTGAGAAGATATCACCGCCCCTACAGCACAGGTTTGATAATAGCAACTTACTGACTCCTCTCGGGAGTACATCTGCTTCCCTTAGCGTTTTAAGAGGTACCATGGTACTTGCCACTTTTGCACAGCTACCAGAGGAAGGGAGAGATTCAGGTGACCTGTTTCAGTGTGGCATAGTGGTAAGGAGCAGGGCTTCCCTGCTGGGTCACTGTTGCTGTACCCTTCGATAAGGTATTTAACCCAGAATTGCCTCAGCAAAATATCCAGTTGTATAAACCAGAAAAATTGTAACATGTGCGAGTTGCACTGGATAAGACTGTCTGCTGAATGACAATAATGTGATGTAATGTTTCAGGAGATCCCGATGTCCTACATTCTCTTGCAACGTGGAGGAAGGAGTGACCTTGGTAATAGAGGGGAACTGAGAAAAAGGCACCAAGAGTAGCGTCACTCCTGAGGGCAGTTAACACGCAGCTTCACATGGAAAACTCCAAACCCCTGACTTAACATTTGAGCCCAACGTCAAAACTCAGGACCCCTGACTGGTCCTCTGACTCCTGCGTGGACTTGACACTGAGCTCAGTATCGACACTCCGAACCCCTGATGGATCCTCTGACTTTTGTGGGGACTTAACATTGAGCTCAATGTCAGAACTCAAGAACCCTCTGACTCATGTGTGGACTTAGCATTGAGCTCGACATCAATACTCCATGCCCCTGGTGGCTCCTCTCGCTCTTGTGGGGACTTAACATTGAGCTCAACGTCAAAACTCAGGACTCCCCTGACTGCCCCCTGCCAACCCCACCCAAAGAAGCTCCTCCAAGGTCAGAGAGAGGATATTCTTTGGTTGTGGGATTGGCAGAAGATCCCCGTCTATGAGGCATTAATGCAGCATGATATGTGTGCAGAGTTAGGGTTCGGGCTCTCCTGGGTTGCCTGTATGTGTGGGAGCAGAGGAGGTGAATTCTCCTTCTCCTGGGAGCCACACAGGCAGGCAGGTTTTCACAATGTGTCTGTCTTTGTGAGGCGAACCATCTGACAGACCACTGTCTGCATGATTTCGAATGAGAATCCCCAAGCAACCTCATCAAAATGACAGAATCAACTGTGACACAAGGACATAGGCAACACCTGGGACAGGGCAGCAGTGTGGTGTAGCACGGTGGTAAGGATGAGGGCTTGTAATTGTAAGGTTGCTGGTTTGATTTAGCCGCTGAGGCACTGCTTTTGTACTCTTGGGCAAGGTACTTACCACAGAATTGCCAGAGCAAATACAGAGCTGTATAAATGGATAACATGTAATTAAACTGTAACTGCTCTTGTAATTGCTCTGGATTAGAGCATCTGCTGAATGACTATAATGTAATGTAACGTACACGTAGCATTCCTGTGACGTTCAGAATGATCATAATTCCCCTACCTTCCCCGCCTACCTGACCACTCCACCACAGTGTAAATTCAGATTTTCATGACGTTTTATATCTTGTGAAAATATCTACGTGTAAGAAATACATTCATCCTAATAAAGAAAGAGAGGGATGTTCACTTTGGCCCCAAAAATTATCAGTGCACAGTTAAGGAGCAATTCAGTCTCTGCTTCAAAAATACCCGTTACACAATTTCAACTTCAAAGTTCACCTTGAAGACATGTGGTGTGGAACCATGCATTTCCCATCAAAGCAAGGTATGTTCTATTCTATTTCTGTGTAACTGACACCATGTTGCTGCGATCAAGCTTGCGCCGAGCTCTTTTGCCAGACGCAAGAACCGATGAAACAAAGCCTACTGGCCTGCCGACCACAAGGCAACTTACGCTTCTAACAGGAGAGTGATCCTGCCACTACTGCTCCTGTGCCTTAGCCACTACCACAAGCACACAGAGATGAATCATCAGATAGATCTCATTATGATCACACAATCTGGAAAGATGAAATGACAAATCAACACCTTATCAAGAGGCATTTGCAAGAGCAACACTGTGATCCTCATATGAAACACTGTGATCCTCATATGAAACATTGTTCACATCGCCACCCGTTTTACTGGAGTAATTTGAGTCGGCATCTTCCGTGCTTTTCCTTGCCCCAGTTTTGTTTCATGAATCACCTTAACAATATGCAAATCGGAGACAGAGGAGGACACCAAGGCGTTTCCAGCTTTCCTGCTAATGTCAACAGCTCCCTGTTGACCCACAATCCTAAAATATTGAAACAGGGCCAACTCAGTCTCTCTGCCTGTGGAAAAACCCAGCCACTTATAAGTAAACCCCCAGAGAGCTTTGTCGCTGTCTTTTCCTTAGCATTTTGTGATCATTACTGTAAGCTGATTGGCTGATTTAAACCTGCCCTTAGACAATGAGACAGCAAGGAGAGGACAAAGGTGAAAAGTGCCTTTATTGACATTACCTTGATACAGCAGTTTCTTGTTCTCACCAGCCAACACAATTCCTTAAATAATAATTTACTCTCAGGGTCCTACCATAGTACACAGTAGCTCAATAAATAAAATATAAATAATACATGTTTCAGGCAATAAATATGACTATATTTATTATTATACTGTGTTAATTCACATTTAGATCAGTCCATTTTTCTGCAAACCATGGATGAAAAATAATATAATTTATTAAATTACTTAACCTAATGAAATGGCCCACACCTCAGTGTGTTTCTCGCACTGAAATCTATGCACTCCTTTTCAAGTCAGTTCAGTACCACACGCCATCCAGCAACTAAGTCCAGATTATGATAAACTATTATCTTTCATACAAATATAAACTAATTCTCAAATACTTTGTTATAAGATATATATGTACGTATTTATATATATAATCATATATACAATTTTGAAAGCTTAACGTTTTGTAGATTTTCCGATGCGGGCTGTTATAAAACTAGCTTTGGATGCCCGTGTTCGTACCTTGTGTAATTAGAGAGTAATACTAAACTCTGAAACAATGCAGACAAACAAGCTCTACTGCAGGGGAACTCAAGGCGGGCCACACAGGGAGGGATGGGAAGGGTGTATTCAGTCTAGTCCCAACACGCTTTGCCCTTTACTATGAATACTGAATTCAGGATAAACATTATGCTAATTTGTTTTCTAGTCATGGTATTTTTTGGGGTAAATTCAATGACGGCAAAGCCAGCAATGTTCTGTGAGAACTACACAAAGACAAGAGACGTGTTACTCAAAGTTAAGGGCACAGCACTGCAGGTGGTTGGACTGAAAGCACTCCCACACCCCGCCCCCAGCACCCCCCTAATCCTAGAAAACAGTCGTCCAGTGTATGGCTTTACCTGCAATGCCTCCAGTGTTAAGTCTCGGTTTCCCCCACTCCGGATTGGAGGGCGTTTGGTTACCCCTTCCGTAGCTGCTTTCTGAACGCTAATGCTGAGTGTGTTCTACTGCAGATGAGTGGCTGGGGGAGGGCCCCAGACGGCCGGTCCCCCCCAGGGCCTTACGACATCACTCCGAACACGGGGTTGTGGCGGCAGATGCTGGGGCCGTACTCCTCGTAGTCCTTCTTGGTGTGGCACACCTGGAAGAACTCGGGCTGCGGGGGGCAGCGGTTTGGGGTAAAAGAGGGACAAACAGACACACATGGTTAACCACAGACACCACAAAGGGATGGCAACGCACCAGCCATTACATTACATTCATTGGCATTTAGCAGACGCTCTTATCCAGAGTGACTTGCATCAATTACAGGTTTTTACATTGTTATCCATTTATACAGCTGGATATTTACTGAGGCAATTGTGGGTTAAGCGTCTTGCCCAAGGGTACAGCAGCAGTGCCCCTGTGGACAATCGGAGCGGCAACCTTTCGGTTACGAGTCCTGCTCCTTAACCACTATTCTACCACACTATGCTACACTGCCGCCACGCTGAGCCCTACACTGAAAAAGGCTCTTCAGGCCCAATGTTTGTCATCTGATTCAGACCTGCTTTAATCTTAGTGCTCTGTCGCATCAGTGACTTCACAAATCAGTTTGGGGATGGAAGTCAACCCTTGAATAACAAATTAGAGAACGTGTTATTTTTCCAGCACGACAATCTCTATCCGAAATAAATGAAATATGTACAGTGCGTAACATTTCATAACACGGTGACACGGCATTAACGTGGCTCTGATTTTTTTTTCCTGTAGAGTCTGTAGAAAATTTGGGTCAGGATCTTTTGAAATGACACATGTGAAATGCAGTTTTGGAGCTCAGTGAATGTTGCCGAGAGATCGCCGCGGCAATAAGACTGGGATTTAGAAGGCAAAATGTCACCCCCCGTGGAGTGCCGGGACTCACGGTGGACGCCAGCATGGAGCCCCCGAACCAGACGGCGTAGCGCTGCATATGATGTGTGATCACCTGGACCTCCATCGGCTTGGGCTGCAGAACCAAACAGAAAAAGACCCTCAAGTCTGCTCTGTCTACAGTTAGATCCGTTTACTGTAACACCACCTGTCTCTTTGTGTCATGCAATCACATGAACGTAGCACACCATCTCAGTCTGATCTCTCTGTGTCTTGATAACATCCATTTAAGTATCACAACCTCTTTGTCCTCTCTCTCTCTCCCCTGTCATACAGTCACATTCCTCTAAGTAGCCCACCATCTCAGTCCTGTCTCTTTGGGTCTTACAATCAATCACACCATTTCAAAACCATCTCCTACAGACAGGGGCTGCAGAACCGAGAGGAAAAGAAAGCCTCCAAGTCTGCTCTGTCTGTGAATTAGAGTCACATCCATTAACTATCACGCCCTCTTCATCTTCTCTCTTTCATACAACCACATCCATTTAAGCAGCGCACCCCTGCAGTCTTCTCTCTCTGCGCCATACAATCATGAATGTATCGCACCACGTCGGTCTGCGCCCTCTGGGTGTTACAATCACATCAATTAAAGCAGCAAACCATCTCACTTCTGTCTCGCTGGGTCTTATAAGCAATCACAGCATATTAGAACCATCTCCTACAGACATCATGAACAAAAAACGGCACAATATTGTGGGAGATTACATCTTTCATTTGATTATATGAAGCCTATCTGAACCTCATTCACTTGTCTGAAAATGGCTTACAGTCTGCACACACAGTAAAACCCTTCACAGAGCTACTGAGGAACCACTAAGATGAATTTTTCACAGGGGCAAATCGGCAGTGCTGCACCTGTTCAGCAAGTCCAGTTCCACTACATCTATGGACAATTCTGGTAGGTATATGAGTCCAAGATTCCTTACACTTTGACCAATGACAATGGAGTATGTGTTTAGAATTTTCCAGTATTGGACACTCCCTCACCACAAGTGCCAGTCTCCTTTTTAACTCCACCCATAGTAGGGAAACAGGGCTGGGTCCAATTCAGCCAGTAAGGCCCGAGAAAGGTTCTGTGAGAAAAGTTTTCTCTATGGGAAGTGAAGTCCAGAGCCAAAGGGTGAGGAACTGTTCCAACCGGCTGGGGGGACCTCAATTCCCACAGTGCCTCCCTCTGCAGGTCATTTCATGGCATAGTGAATCGGCCCTTGGAGGAAGAAGATGAAGAATGAGGAAGACGAGGGGTGTACCTTTATCCTCCCGCCACTGAGTTCCTCGCTCAGCCTCAGACGTGCATCCACCACGCGTTTCAGATCCCGCTGAAGCCGACGCCCAAAGTCCCTGAACATGGTGGAGCCGCCAGACAGCACGATATTCTGCAACACACAACCGCAGAACAGCCATGGTACTGCCGGCTCCCAGACATCAGAGCCAACATTCAATTACTCCAACATACGAGCATGACATCACTACTAGATCATCTGGTCGAGTGTTAAAATGTTTCTCAATGAACAAATATTGAAGGCAAACTCAGAGTACTACCGATCAGTACACATGAAGAAGTGCTCAAGAGCCCTGCAAAACATAATTTATTTATATTAACAATCCCCCCCTCCACCCCCCACATTCACACAGGCTGTGATTTTAAATATCAACCAGCAACTTCAAAGCATGAAACTACACTGCCGTCCCTGGTGATCAATCCATTTTTAAACCACAATGAACAGCAGGAAACAAAAAAAAAAAACTAACAGATGACAAAACAATTACTCGGATTCTCTGAACAATCTAAAATTATAGCCTGACTCTCGGTCAGGCTATCATCCTTTAGTACATTCATACCCACATCCAAAAAGATTCATAAACATATTCAAGACTTCTCAAAGTGAAACGATGCATGACCACATACAGACATGAGGTTCCAAAAACTGTTTAACAAAACTGTTCCCAAAAAAAAGTTTAACTGTTGTTTAACTTACAAAGAACCATCATTCCCTTTGGCTTTATTAAACACTTTTAGGGAGTTCTGTGACGGTGCACAACATGTCCATCATTTTGTTTAACATTCGGTGGGTGGGAATGCAAACATGCCAATTTGTCAATTTGTAAAACGGAGCACGCCAGCAGGTTCCGGGGGGAAGCCTCCAGAGAGGTGACGGCCGGGTGTGGGGGGGGGGGGGGGGGCGCCGTTCTTTCTGCGGAATTGAATATTGACAGCCGCCGATGGCAGGGGATTGGAGATGTATCTTTTGCCGTGGGGAGGGGGGGGCACGGGGTTAGGTTAAATCCTTCATTTCAAAGGAAACTTATCAGGCCGTTTTGAATGGAATGTGATGTTGTGCTGAGGGGAGGAAGATGAAAAGAAGGGAAAATAGAAAGGATTTTGCTTTGGTTTTTTTTTTTTTTTTAATGCAACAGCAGCCCCCCCCCTTCTGCATTCTGAGCCAGACCTGGAGATTAAAGGGCAGATCTACAGCCGTCAGACGTTTTCATTTCAGAACGAGACGTTTTCATCGCGCCTGAGACACCACTTTTCATTGTTTATGCCCGCCCGGGGGTATCGGAGGGAATATTGATTGGCCGTAATTCTGACGGATCGTGACGATTGGCTTCTGGGGTGATTAAATTTCCCAGGCTTTCTGGCCTTTACTGAAGGGCGACGTGTCTGACCGCCGCTGGGGAACAGCAGCGTCTCCCCTGTTTTGGTTTCATACCAGACGGTAATGTCTTAATTGAATTTTCATACCAGTGAACAATTGCTTAATTGAATTGTTCGGCCGTTCAGCTCGTGTTGTGCTTCCAGATGGCCAGGTGTTCATGGTTCTCAGCCATCAGGATTTAGGGAATGCCTGATAAGTCACAGGACTGACCCTCTTTACTCTGTACTGGTTCAGGACCACTTCTAGCATGCAGCCTGCCCTGTGATGTATCTCAAAGTGCAAGTAATCAATCAATCAATCAACCGATCACTCAATAATGCCTTTATACATTGCTCTCAACAAAAGAAGGGTCAGATCGTGTCACAAAAAAGCAATTCAGTTTTTTTAAAACACAAAATAAGTATGGATAATGAGAAAAAAAAAACAAGCGGCACTGGCAAACGTAAGACTTTGGATATATTTGAGTTAAGCTGGATTGCTGACAAAGACATGCGGTACAGTAATTAACCTTAATTGAGGGCTGTGTCTGAGGGGAGGGGAAACCCACAAACAAACAAAAAAAAACTAGCGTGAAGAAAAAGTATAAAATTCCCTGTTGGTAGACTGTGAGAACAAGCGCAAGGGAAACACACAGTGCTGTCATATTAGCAATCCTCAGTAATCTGTGAAATCTTCATCCCGAGGAGCAAGACGCTCCCCTGCATTCACACCGAACCACACTTATCTGAACAAGATGACTCTGGGTAAGGTACACACTGCCCCCTAGCCCTCATAAAAGGCATTGCACCTATGCCTGCAATCAGCACTGCAATCACGGACCGTGTGGGCACATAAAACAGTCTTGTTGTGGGGTTTTACATTTTTTCACAATTGGTGAAGTGCAGAAGCAAAATACCTAATTTACTCAGAACATTCTTCAGTTTTGTCTGAAATAAACTGCAATTAAGAATGTTTTTCATTATCAAAACGTAGGCAGCTTTTAATTAATATACTTGTTAATCTACTGAGCAATTATTTCACTTTTTGTAATAAGCTTTCACACTGATTAGACTGAGGAAGGACTCATGACCAAGCAGATTACAACAAACTAGACAGTGATGAAAAATAAGCCTTAAGCCAGAACTCTCAACTCAGACACAGTTTGAATTTTTAATGAATAAAACAACATGTAGAAATATATTTTTAAAAACTTGATCAATTGATTACATTTGATCAAAAATAATTCTAGGTCACAGTTTTGTTTATTAATATACCAGACTGATTGATTGAAAATGAACACCTACTGCTGTTGCTGACTTCCAGACTTGGGCGTTTTAGCTTCAAACCCCTCCTAACAGGATCATATTCTCTGAGCCCCAGTGATTAGGACGATGGAGTTTCACCTCACTGAAATGCACACCACTGACACAGAACAGCCCTGCCCCCTCCCTGACGAATAAGGAGAACACACACACGGCCATTATTACATCATTACACCCATAGCTAGTATAGACCTTACACACCCACCATCCATTCATACAGCTGGTTATTTGCTGAAGTAGCACAGAACAAGCACTCTGCTGAATGAACAACAGCGCCCCCTATGCACCGAAATGGTAACTTTTGGGTTAGAAGAATTGCTGTGTAACCACTTAAGCCAAATGTTGACACTGGCCTCCACATATTTATTTCAGCTCGGCCACACAAATTCCCTGAGGAGGTCAGAGTAAACAGGTATCCGCCGGGTGCAAACTGTACCTTGTACAGCGGTCTCCTGACATCTATCGGACAGTTCTGAATGACTTCGTCCACTACGTCGGAAATGGGCTGCATGAAGTCAGGGTTGGCAAACTGCAAAAGACAAACTGCTTATGTCTGTTGCTCATGAAGGTGAATTTCATACCGTATGATTCCAATACATGTGTTATTCAATGACATCAAGCTTATAGTAAATATGGCTCTTGAACAGATTTGAGTGTGTGTTCATATCACACTATTCAAAGAATAAAGCTTAAGCACAAACAAACAGGGATGCATTCAAAATATGACCATGATTTCACATGACATAACATTTACATTACATTTAGCTGGTTACAATTTTCTTACGTGTTATCCATTTATGCCGAGGTAATTCTGGGTCAAGTACCTTGCCCAACGGTACAAAAGCAGTGCTCCAGCCGGGATTTGAACCAGCAACCTAGGTTACAACCCTGCTTCTTAATGACTACACCACATTGCTGTTACTACAAGTGTAACGCCAGCTCATGCACTGATGACTGTGTTTAGATTTACATCTTACTGCTGGACACAGCAAAAGTGCACCATACAAAAACTCTGCAGCACAACTCACAGGGTATCTCGAAATTATGGAAAATAAAACCTGAATGGATACACTTCTGTTCTCTTGTGCTGGAAGTGGCTCTGGATAAGAGCGCCTGCTAAATCAATGTAATGTAACGTAAAAATACTGTACATGCCATGTAACTGCAGTTCCACTCAATTCCACTAGGGGGACACTTTGGCTTAAAAAAGTATGAAAAGTAAAAATCTTCATATAAAAGAATTTTACCTCTGGATGAAAGAATATTTCTGGTCCAAGGAAGCGTTCATATCCAACGTCGATAAGAAATTCATTTTTGCTGATGGAATTAATACCCCTGTACTTCTTGATCCATTTCCCTGGATCAGAGTCGTATTTAGTAAATTCCTTCACGATATCAGGGCAGATATAGCAATATCTCTCCTAGGAAAATAAACAGACAAACAAACAAAAAAAAAATTGGAAAATTGATTTCCTGCATAATAATGAATGTCTCTGACAGATGGAGGCATGACTGGGGGTTAAAACGCAGACAGCTGTGTGACCACAGATCCCGAGGAATTTAGCAGGAACTGGCATCCCATGCAGCCAATTACTGCTGTTCTGATAACAAAAGCTTTACAAGATTAGAGTGTGATTTACATATTAGGTTCTTTCGGTAGTTACTGTTACCCAGGGACATCTGCATGGCTTCACTTTACAAATCTTTCATTTATGCAAGCAGACATTTGTTGACACAACCCACAGGGTGCGACTAGTCACAGCGCTGTATCCCACCTGCGACTTAAACCCGCAACCTCCTGGATATGGGTCTGGCTTAGCCACTATTCCACACAGCTCACCAGATTCAGATAAATCCATGTGTATGATGATATGTGGATAACAACTGTAGCAGTGTCTTTGTAGCAGTGTCTTTGGTGTGTGTGTGTGTGTGTGTGTGTGTGTGTGTGTGTGTGACAGAGTGCTCACATGTGTGTCTGGGCGTGTGTGACAGAGTGCTCATGTGTGTGTCTGGGCGTGTGTGTGTGTGTGTGTGTGCGTGTGTGTGTGACAGAGTGCTCATATGTGTGTCTGGGCGTGTGTGTGTGTGTGTGTGTGTGTGTGTGTGTGTGTGTGTGCGTGCGTGCGTATGTGCGTGCGTGCGTGCGTGGTAAACTGTACCTTGACTGCCTTTGCGGTCTCCAGGGACTGCTCTGGTGGAATCCCTATCTCCCTCTCTCTCAGCAGCTGCTGTATAAAGTAGGTTATGTCTCTGCCTGCAATGGGGATGTGCTTAATGCAGCTTCCAATGACGTAGCCTTCAGCCTGAGCCTGCAGCCTGAGAGCTATACTGCAGCTACTACAGGTAGAAACAGGTATACTAGAGCTAGATATACTGCCACAGCTGAAATTACTACAGCTACTACAGCTATACTGCAGCTACTACAGGTATACTGCAGCTACTACAGATATACTACAGAACTACTACAGGTATACTGCAGCTACTACAGCTATACTACAGCTACTACAGGTATACTACAGCTACTACAGGTATACTGAAGCTACTACAAGCTATACTGCAGCCTCTACAGCTATACTGCAGCTACTACAGGTATACTGACAGCTACTACAGCTACTATAGCTATACTGCAGCCTCTACAGCTATACTGCAGCTACTACAAGTATACTGAAGCTACTACAGCTATGTTACAGCTACTATAGCTATACTGCAGCCTCTACTAGAGCTACTACAGGTATACTACAGTTACAACGGCTATGCTGCAGCTACTACAGGTATACTGCAGACAAGGGCAAATCAGCATTGTACAGTATTATATTATAATAACACTACAATAACAGTACAATAGTACAGTGAATAACATTTGCACTGGCTGAACATCAAGGGCTCTCATAACCTCCCATGGTGCTACAGTAAGCATGCAATAATCCTGTGGTTAAGGACTACTACAGCAAACATACACAAACACACACACAGTTTTTTTTTTTTTTTAAAACGCTGTTTAGGGTGCCAATATTTCTAGAGCCAATATTCCCAGCACTTTTCACTGCTTAAAAATAGCGCTGAGACTGAGCAGGGCTTGCTATGATCAGCTCACCACAAGCTTCTGGAAGGACAAAAGAAACATGGCAGTAAGGGGCAATAACAGGCTAGCTACTCAGGTAATGTGAGAAGTGCTACATCTGAACCGAACACCATAGAGGCAGGTGGGGAAGGGGGCACACCCACATGCACAGGGGCTTCAGAGGGCACCCCCAATACCCTGGCCACTCCCAATTTCATTGTGATGGGAGGGCATTTTCAGACAGTGCTGGGCTGTTTACTGTACTTAACCCCATCAAGGCCTGTCCTCCTCTACATGTTTTCTGATAACCTTCAGCAGCCTGGGCTGGAATGGGCTTCTGTTTCCTGACAATGTGCCACTCGGTCTGATGGATATATAATCAGAATAGTCAACCGGGAAAGAGGTGCCTTGCAGCGTTTCAGCAAACATAACAGTCATGGTCATTTCAGGACAATGGCTTGAGCTGCCTGGGTCAGTTCCCATTTTAGGTAATCCCAAGAATTCTTGGGTAATCCTGTGCATGTTTCCTCTAGAAACATCAGAAAAATTTCAGGGGAATGAAGGACTTTGTCCAAATATTTTCACAGGTTAAGCATTTAACAGATGCTTTGCTCAATCAGGAAACAACAGAGAGAAACTTAACCTGACGAACACAAAAATTCGACACCTGTTCAACTCCCCTATACAGGCACAGGATTAAATTGCAAAGACGTTAGTGACTGACAGCTCTGTGGCCTGAAACTGTGTATGAGCAGCGGTGTTGTTTCAGTGAATGTGTACTCTCCGCAGGCACGCTCATATCCAGGGGAAACTCCCACGCATACGAGGAGAGAGCTGCTCTTACCACAGGTATGGCGTGAGTGACTCCATCTCCGCTGTCAATCACGATCCCTGTCAGTGTCCGCTCTCCCACCTGCCTGGAGGTCCAAGAAGCAGCCAAGGCCAAAACCGCCTCAGGAAAAATGAAACATTACATTACATCACACGCATTTAGCTGTCGTCCAGAGCGACGTCCACCACAACAGAACGCAAGTGTATCTTTCACTTATTCAATTTAAACAAGCAACAGTGTCAGACCAGGCTAACAACACTCCCAGACAGGTGGTCAAATGTATTATTTTATAAAAACTACATATCCTAATATGCTCATATGACTGCTCCTCTGTGAGATCACAGCGGTGTGATGTAATGGTTAGTCAGTGGGGTATGTGAACATAAGGTGTCTAAGGTGGGGCACTGCTGTTGCACAGTTACTAAGGTAGTAGAAGGTTGTAGGTTAGCCATCTTCAATTGCTACTGTAAATATCTTGTTACACAAATGCATAAATATGTAAAAACGTAAGATATCCCAAGTGATAAGAAGAAACGAAGAGTAATAACGTAAATCTATGTACCTGCACAGCAATGTACAGCCCAGGAACATTAAAGGTCTCAAACATGATTTCTGCCAGGTACTCGCGGTTTTCCGGGGTGTTGAGCGGAGGTTCTGTCTGAACACAGAAGTTATTCAAACACAGTTTGAACTGTAATTTTTTCCTTATAAAACACCAAAACCACAGCGAATTTCTCAGGGGTCTGAGTAAAACCTTGCAATGACTTTACACATGGAGCATCTCCTCTCAATTTAAACAATGTCAAAATGAAAAATACTACATTAAGCAGTTGCCACAATGAAGCATTCAGATGCACTTCAACCAAATGGCACATTACTTGCACATTGATTCATACAGAGAAGCAAGACAGTAGAATTAACAGTTTGCGGCATGTATGTTGTTTGAATAGTCCACTGCATGAGAACTGCCTTTCTGTAGTACCATGAGAAAGTTATGGTCTTCTGGCTCAGCTCGCAGGTACTTGAATATCACTTGTTCCATGAACTTTTCCATCATATCCCAGTCCTCAATGATACCGTGTCTGATAGGCCACTGCAAAGCAACAAAGACACATGATTGGATGGATAGCAACTGAGGTAGAAACTCAAGACTCGATGTGAAACATTAGGACAAAGATGTGAAAGTTGTTTGTTTATGCGCAAGAACTTTTGTATTTCCTGTTGTGGAATCATGCCCTTAACTTTCTTGTTGATGATGTTGCTACTATCTGAATACCCCTTTTTTTGAACTGAAAACTTTTGCATCACAGGGTTAAGGCCTTATTAAAAACTTCAAAATATGGGTATGTCAGTGACTTTTTTGTAGGTCAAATCTATTTCAGTCCGTAACCAAATTACTACAAACCTCTAGGCCAAACAAGCATACCCATGAACTAAAAAAAAAATTACAAAACAGAACTCTGCTTCTGCATATCACTAACTAGATTCTTCTGTCAGTTATTAAAATGTAACGCATACCAAAGTGATGCACTGATGCATTGAGAGTATCTCACCTTGGTTGCATAGTTGGGCTTATCAATAGCTTCATCGCCTATGAAGAAATCCAGATCATCCACTCCCCGCACCAGCCGCCTCTGGGCCTGGTCTCCCACTCCGGCCGTCTCTCTGACCGCAATGCCTGAAATTGCAAAAAAACGCTCTTCAGTGCTTCGAAAATCCGGCCTGCCTCCCCTCCAGCCAACATCCGCCAAACGTATTCCTCCTGCCTCCATACACGCCTGCAGCGTGTGATAGTGTGGAAACCGAAAAACGCAACCAAACGTTTGATATTTTCTGCTACAAATCACTTGGCTCGCCTTCCCTGGCCCCCGGGAAATCAGACTCCATGTTAAATTGGACTCCAGACTCCATGTAATTGCATATTAATGCATACCAACATGATGGCAGGGCTACATGTTAGGAAAAGCGCTGTTTACAGTTCACATAATGCATCCTTAGGTGCAGGTATGATTTTGCAGATGTCCATTTTCCCTCCACCGAGGCAACATGCATGTAAAATGCTAATAAGTACCTGAACGACATACTTTAACTGCTGGTCAGGCGGTTCTTGTTTTCTACAATTGGCTATTGAAGTTGTGCACTGGTCAAATATTTCTGACCTCATTTTGACTTCAGTCACCCTACGTTGTAAAGGACTCGGTTCATTATAAACAATCGTACATGCTGGACAGTAATAGTTATTTTTTAAGAGTCACAAAACTGCAAGGGTTTTTTTATGTTATACTCACATGAGGGCATGATAAACTGAGGTTCTGTATTACCAGCATATCCAATCTTAGTGTATCTGTACATGAAAAAAAAGATGAATAATTATACTCAAAACGCATGAACAATGTGCATAAATCATATGCAAGTGCATGCAGTCAGTAAAAAAAAATAAACAAAAGTTAATTACTCAATTCAAAGATTTATTAACACAATTAGAAAAGTGGTTCTGGCGACGTTGTTTCCCCTTATCGCTATTTCTTACCCTAGCTGCCTATTACATTCAATGAAAAACACCACCACGACTTTAAAGACGCAAACTAATCTGGCAAACTGATCATTCCCACATGCTGCGCTTAATTAAAGCGACCTGGTCTATATTGGCTTTACCTTCGGGGTGAACATCTCATTATGAGAACTTAAGGCACTCAGTGTTCACAAAGAGAGGCGTGGTCAGCTTGATCAAATGCACGCCTCACATCAGCGAGGTACAGCAAACGATTAGACAGTAAATGAATGTAATCTGCGTGGAAAACGTGTTTCCTACTCTGCACGCTAACAACTGCGCAAAATAATTTTGCTGGCTACAGCACAGCTCCGTCCCCATGACATATCTGGCACAATATTTTTTTTCTCTTTTATTTTTTTCTTTGACCTCATTTGTGACGAAAAAAAAAAAAAAAAAACAAGACGACAATGAGTGTACAGTATAGCCCACATGAATTGAACAACTAATACATGGTTTTATTACAATAAATGTTGCTTCCCTTTTGAAGCAGAATTATAAAGTTCATAACTTGCTTATTCCGTTTAAGTAACAGTCGTTGGCCTGTTCACGTTGTGTGCTCAAGCACCAAATAAGAGTTGGATAGTTAGCAAGGTAACCACCATTGCAACAATCCCAAATTATTAGAATCGATCGATATACAAAACTAAATGATCATAACTACCTGTCTGTCATACGCGCTACCAAGCAATTACATGTTCCAGCATTGCAAACGATTCTCTCTATCTGGGTATTAAAAATCGCCTATTACCTGGTATTAATACACTGACAGGTATTTGATATATTTGCTAGGTCTGCCTAGCTAGCACAGTCTGTTCTATTTTGTGTGCAGTGTATCAACATTGCTGTGTCTTGGCTCTGCACTGGCAGAGCAGCTGGTTGCTGGCAGTATGTTTGTTGACGATAAATATGTAGCTTGAGCAATGCAATTTCGCAGGGCGCAAAGCTGACTTCAGCTAGCAAGCAAACTAGCTAGCGCACCAAAATAAACAAACTCACCCAGTTCCACAGTCAATCACGCAAGGAGGTAATGGCACTGCCATGCTCTGGGATGACGGAGAGGGCCCCTAAAAGCACATGAATTGCCAATGCTAAACGAGCTAGCAACAGCCGGTATGCGCGACAGCAGCTTAACGTATCGATAAACTTTTAACTTGCAACCAAACTGGCTAACTGCATAAGTACTGATTCGGTATTGTGCAGCTGTGCTTAATCACGCATGCACCGTTATTTCGTGTGACAGTGCCACTGCTTCCCGAGTCAAAGGCAAAAGAGAAAAAATAGAAAACACATTCCGAACGCATTGCCGGATGTTCTCGAATCAAACGGGGAATGCTGTCTCCATAGTAACGGCGAGTGCGCCAGCACAATGGAGTTTTTTTGGGGGTGTGTCCTGATGCGCAGGCCCCTGCGCAGACTCACCGGATCTTTAATCCACCTGGATCGCTCACCCCAGTGACTTTATGATACCCGACCTACCAGATGATCCTCACATAATAAAAATAGATTGGTGCTGAACCATGCGCGGCACGGCGCTCTCATACACTGTGTTCTGGGACGTCACGCTGTGCTGATGCTGCAGATTCTGGGATAAGTCACTTGGACGGCGCGTTCCACGCTGCGACTGCGATCAGCTAACCCGGCCGTTTAAAAGATTGATGCTTTTGCGCAGAAACTGCAAAGCCATCTGCGCAACCGATACGGTGGAAAGTACGACCCAATGGAAGGGTAGCTATAGCCTGGATTTCACGAACTTCGTCATTTGCAGCGTTATTCATAGCTGTAGGGCTGCAGGTTATTGAGAAACAGAATAACTTAAACCCACATAGTGGCTATCTTTCTTGCATGTACTTAAAGTTCGCCAGGTAGGCAAGTCTCGTCACTTCTATTTTTTAATAATTTTCGTGGTCACACTGTAGTCTGTATAAGTAATAATATACAGGATATTGTACAAGATTAAGAGCTAAATATTTGTTTGAATCTCCTCTTCTTGTTTTTGGTTAGTGCTGTCTCAGCTATTGTAATGAGTCTGTATCTGTATCAACGTGTGTTCCAAGGTACAATACCTTCACTGAAACAACAGCCCAATTTCTCGGTTTCTATACCAATATTGTCTTCCGCCACCAGGTGGTGACGTATCATCATCTACCAGTTGGATAAGACCTCGTTGGATAAGATCCTGTAAAATGCTCCAGCAACTGACCACACAGATCAAATACTGCTCAACAGCACAACTAGACTCCATGTATTTGAAATACACCTTACATACAGTGGGGTCCAAAAGTGTGAGACCACATTGAAAATCTCTAATATTTTCACGTAAACCTGGAAATAATCAGAAAGTTTGAGGATTCAGAAACGTTTAAAAACACAAGAAGTTATGTCATGTAAAATGAAGAAGAAATATTTAAGATTCTGCACTGTTTCTAGGTCAGCAGTCAAATTTAAGCAAATTTGGGGCATTGACCAACAAACTCCTTTGTACAAAAGGTCAGATTTCCTTGAGTTGTATCCCTTCCATCGAAGCATGCGTTCAGATGACACTTAGGTGGATTTGATCTACTCATCAGAGGCTTGTTCAAGTAACTCAACTAGCCAGTGTTCACCTGTTATAAATATGGCTGTGCCTCAAGTTTCCAGCAGATCATTGCTTACTAAGCAGCATTGTGATAGTGGGAAAAATGGTATCAGAACTAAGTGAAAGTGTCAGAAGTCAAATTGTTATTCTAAGCAAAGAGGGGCTTTCTCAGCGTCAAATCATGGCTAGACTAAAGGTTTCTAAGGGGGTAGTGCATGGAACTCTAAAACGCTTTGCAGAAACTGGATCAGTTGTATCCAAAGCACGATCAGGCAGACCAAAAGTGACCACACCATCAGAAGATTGATACATCAAGCTTAGTTCCCTGAGAGATAGAAAAGCAACTTCATCACAAATACAGGATTTGCTAAATAAAGAACGCAAGACTCCAATCAGCAAAAGTACTCTCAAAAGAAGACTGTCTTGTAGTGGTCTCAGAGGACGAGTTGCAGTTTCTAAACCACTTCTCAGGAGGAGAAACAAGGCCAGACGCTTGGGGTGGGCTAGGAAATACCAGCATTTCACAGTGGATGACTGGAAAAAAGTCCTATTTACTGATGAATCTAAGTTTGAGATTTATGGCAGTAACAGAAGGGTGTATGTAAGGAGACGAACAGGAGAGAGAATGATACCACAGTATCAAACAGACAGTGAAACATGGTGGTGAGAATATTCAAGTCTGGGGGTGTTTTGCCTGCTCTGGAGTTGGACACCTGCACCGAATTGACTACACCCTGAGCAAGGAGAAGTACCACTCCATTCTTCAAAGACATGCTATACCCTCTGGTTTGCATCTTTGTGGAGAGGGATTCATACTGCAGCAGGATAATGACCTCAAACACATCTCAAAGCTTTGCAAGAACTACTTGAAGACCAAAGAAGACCAAGGAGTCCTGACTGTCATGGACTTTCCACAACAGTCACCTGACCTCAACCCCATTGAACATTTATGGGAGCACTTGAAGCCAAGCATTCTATGACATCACAAGAAGCTCTTTGGAACATTGTCAGAGCATGCTGGGATAACATGGTTCATCGTGTTTTGCACAAACTTGTGGAGTCCATGCCAGCTCGAGTGCATGCTGTCATTAAAGCAAAAGGGGAACATACCAAATACTAAGATATTCTCAAATTCATATTTTTCAAAGATTCAACTTTTCACTCAAATTGTTAAGCCGATATTATCATTTGTAATGAAAGAAAAATAGTATTACATTCAAAACAAATGCAAAATAGAAGTATCTTGACTAGTGGTCTCAGAGTTTTGTACCCCACTAGCTGTCCTACGTCTGTGTAACTGGGCAAAAAGCGATAGGTGCATAATAAGGCATGTCAAAAACTTTATCAAAAGATCTCTAATCAGTAGACCAAACCTGTGGTCCAGTACGTAGCTGACTTCCTGTTTTTGCAATACCTGGAAAGTTTTCTTGATAACTTAGATTCTAGATCTAAATTGATAGGGTTGTGTAATATTTTAATTTATACATATTTATAGCCACAGTAAACATGAAAAATGTTTATCATTAAAATTGGTGACTAAAACTATGCCGTGTCGTGCCTATGTCGTGTCACGACTAAATTGCTTCATACACCGTACTATCTTTGCCCGGCTTGGGCATGGGCGCTTGCCTTGAAAAACCTGTGTTTATCCTACTAAAATCTATGAATATGATAGTTTTTAACTGCGTTGTAAAGCGAAACCACCATTGGAAATTACAGACGCATAAATGTTATATGTGCACATATACTGTATATATTACGGTAAACTGGGGCCCAGGAACAAGCAGGAAGTAGCAATGCAAAAGCAACCAGTCAGATTTTTCTGCAAAATGTTCAAGGATTCAAAAGGGACTTCAAGCTAACCGAGGATGAGCCATCAGGCAAGGTCGGCGGAGTCTGGCGCACAGGTGAATTTATCGATAAATTGCTTGCATGACTTTAAGGAGGATAGCAGGCGACCTATGGAAAACGTCTTTGCATGACATCAAAGTAAAAACTCTGCAGTCGAAGTTGGAATTAAGCGGTAGCGCTTCACGCACTCGCTATCTAGCTCGCTAGTCTGCTAGCTTCAAATAGCTAATAGATGAGAGTTCACTACCATTATAGTGACTATCATCGCGAGTGTATAAACTACTTGTGAAGAAGCTAATACCAGCAGTTTCAGTCAACGTGAAAAAAACATGATTCATTAAACTAAGCTATCCTGCGAACAACGCCCGTAGCTAATTCTTTGAACTCATCCTTTGAGTTATAATACCGGTTAACTGGGTTTTTACTCTTGATACTGCTTGAAAGGGATGCTGTAACTAGCCATCTAGCATAAGTGTTTGTTTCGGTTCATTATTGGCACAACATTGTTTTCTTGACAGTTTGTTGTGGTCAGGCCGCCAAAACACGTCGTATGTGTTAAGGTGACTTGTATT
Source organism: Megalops atlanticus (assembly GCA_019176425.1). Classification (NCBI taxonomy): domain Eukaryota; kingdom Metazoa; phylum Chordata; class Actinopteri; order Elopiformes; family Megalopidae; genus Megalops; species Megalops atlanticus. Next base: position 7,390,014 of record CM032876.1, read on the forward strand.
AAGTGTGACTGACCAGCCAATAGTCACAGTGTCATATTAGCGTTAGCGGGGATTTAGCGAGAACGGTAATTTATGTTTTAAATAACTAGCAGCCAAGCAAGGAGTCAGTTGATTTTAAGAATGCGTTTGTAATACATTTCTCCTTGCTTGTACCTTGATGCCGAACTTGTGCTAAATTCTACTTGTAAGTATCCAGCCCTGTTTTGTTTCAGTTGCTTGCCAGACTTGAAGGGAGGCGATCACTGGAGAATATCGAGCCTCGTTTATTTCCTGAAGATGGCGGTCCAGCTAAAGGTTAGTCACAACACGGATGAAAAAAGTTGTTCATTTCCAGAAAGACAGTGCCGTTTGTAATGCAAATTCTGAATTACTCTGAAAACATTTGGCCGGTGAGGACAGCGTCACTCCAAGCCTTCCACTGGAAACCCGTAAACTGGTAAAATTTCTTTACCACGACTACTGCCCATTTGGGATTGATAGACCTAAAACAATTTATAGGGAAAATATTGTATCTAAAGCTCACAAAAGCCCCTTACCTGTTGAATACATTGTAACTGATATAAGTCACCCTGTAACTGATGTAAGTCACTCTGGGTAAGAGTGTCTGCGAAATGCCAATAATGTAATGCAATAATGTAATGAATACAGCTCGAACCACTCATTTCTTTATGTCAAGAGCAAGCAGGTAACTCAAGCCTTTGTATATCCAGACCAGGGTAGGGTATGATGATCTGAAATTTGAATGTAAAACAGCAAAGTGTTTGTGGTGGGTCTTCAGGACCAGAGTGGGGGAAAGGCTGAGTGTGAATAATCCTCTAATTTATAATGCCAAACACCAATCGGCATTTTAGCCATCAGTGTCACACGGTGGCTGGCCTCTGTTCAAGCTGAGAGTTAGCATTGAGTGCAGTTCTGTAACCAGGGCTGGTGCTATGGGGGTGCTTAGGGGTGCATTGAACCCCCAAGACAGACCTCAGTGCACCCCCAGTTGTCTCCTCACATCCCGATGTCTGCATAGTATTTATTACGTTTTTAAGATATGACGTTGTGTGCCGCCCCGCGGATTGCAAGTGCAGCCCTCTGTATTTCCTCTGGGCGCCAAGCCTGTCTGTAACCCGGGGTTCACACCGACAGGGGACGTGGTGGAGTTCCACGGCGCGGAGGGGGCGGGCAAGACGGAGGCCCTGTACCACCTGCTGGCCCGCTGCATCCTCCCGGCCGCGTGCGGGGGTCTGGAGGCGGAGGCAGTGCTGGTGGACACCGACTACCACTTCGACGCGCTGCGGCTGGTGGCGGTGCTGGAGCGCCGGCTGCCGGCCAGCCTGGGGGAGGAGGCGGTGCGGGCCAGTCTGGGCCGGCTCTACGTGGCCCACTGCTCCAGCTCAACCCAGCTGCTCCTCACCCTGCACTACCTGGAGGGCATGTTCTGCAGCCGGCCCGCCCTGGCCGCCCTCGTGCTGGACAGCGTCTCAGCCTTCTACTGGGCAGACCGGGCCTGCGGCGGGGAGAGCCTGGCCCGGCAGGAGGCCAACCTCAGGAAGTGCGCCAGGCTCCTGGAGAGGTTCCTGAGGGACTACGGCATCGTGGTGTTCGCCACCACGCACGCCATCATGAGGAACTACGCGTCTGAGGCGGAGGCTTCTTCCTCTTCCTCTTCCTCCCGTAGGCGTGGCCCACCTGCTGCCACTGACCTCAGCAAGGCTTACCTGTGCAAGGCGTGGCACTCCATTGTCACCCACAAGATGTTCTTTACGAAAGGTGAGGTGACCAAGGACAAAAAGCAGGTGTTCTCCATCACGTCCTCCTGCTCAAGGACGAAGAGCACAAAAACATGCTCCTTCTGCGTCACAGACGCGGGAGTCCAGTTTCTGTAATGTTGTCTCAACGTTTTTGTATTGTTTAAGGTTTTTTTGGGTTTTTCTTTTTTTGTTTTTTTTGTTAATTACCGGCATTAAAAGGCACCGGGATAATTTGAAAAGTGACAAAACCCAGGAAAAGTGTGGCTGTGCTGTATGTACCAGGCCTTTTAAAATCAGCCTGGGAAGAGGCTGTCTATGTGGCACTGACGGGGCATCTCAAACCAAACATTTTCCTCAGCTGTCGTTTTCAGAGAGTTTCCAGGAAACTCAAAAATAATCAGAATCTTGCATCTTGTTACGCATATATAGATTTAAGAAAGTACATGTTGAGGAGAATGTGAGTTCAGAGACATGTGTTAGCAGCACTTTCAGTCTAATTCTTTCTCTGCTTTTATCATGCATTTGCATTCAGTACTGTTTTGTTAGGTCTGTTCAAGGTCCCTTTTTAAATGCCATACCTGTTGTGGTCCAAATCTGCCATATCTGTTGAGGTTGATCCACGCATGTTCTGTGAAGTTATACTGCAGGAATGCATTATTTGCCAAACGGTTTACCTGTGTTAAGTTGCATAGGTTTTTAAATGTCTGTTTAAGAAAGAAAATTAATAAAAGAGAAGGCATCCCACGGATTGTCAGCTCTTTGGAAAGCTTCATATGGGAGATGGGAGATGGTCAGCAGGGGATCTTTAATGATGATGGAAGTTCAGCTGACAGTTTCAAGCACTTTCCTGTTAAAGTCCTTTTCTCTACACAGGTTCAATTACTTTTTTCTTCTGACTTCACTGATACTTGCCAAAATCTTTTAAAAAATATATTTGTGTAAATTTGTATGAGTCTGTCTACCTGTGCTTTTATTACTTCCCAATTGTGTACGCAATTTTTTTATCTGCATAGAGTTATGCAAAACCAGTGATTAATAGACAGTGGGTTGCTTGCCTTAACTTTCTGTTTCAACAAAGTGCTGGATTCAGAAAATAGGATCATTGAAAGGTGTCTGGCACTGTGAAGCATATTCAAAAGAAAACTGTACTTCAAAGTTAAATGATCTGGAATGCATTTTCCAATTTATTTATATTTGTTGCATATTTTTCTTACAGGAAGCTATTTCAAGAGTATACCTTCGCAGGGGAAAAAAGTGCACCGCGTTATGTAAGGCGCAACGTTTCATGAAAGTGTTTTCCGCACAAGTTTGGTCGGATGTGCGCCTGATGAATTATTGATGAGCCGCTCTGACTCACCGCCGCTGTTAGCGGAACATGTACGGGGGTGGCTGAAGGTGCGAGTGTTTCGACAGCGTGTTCAGAGACCGTTTCAGCCCATCCGCTCGAGGTTGGTGACGTGTGCTTCTCCTCAACGTTCTATTTTGGCACTTTTTTTTTTTTTTTTGAAAGTAGTCGTTCAGACAAAGTGCTGAAAATACTTGCAGCGTGTCTTGCATTTTCCGGTGATTGCGCCGGGGCCTGTGTGCTCTACGGAGAGGCGGAGGAGGAGCTTCTCCTGGACCTGCTGATGAGCCGACGCCCCGGCGCGCGTGCTGAGCCGCGTACTCCCCCGATACGGGCGCTGAGCCGTTTCTCTGACGCTGTGGGCCAAAGGGGGCGGCAATGTCGCATAGTGGTTAAGGAGCAGGACTCCTAACCGAAAGGTTGCCGGTTCAATTCCCCTCAGGGGGGCACTGGTGCTGTACCCCTGGGCAAGGAACTTAACCCACAGTTACCTCAGTAAATATCCATCAATTACATTGTAAAAGGTAATTGTAATGTAAAGGGGGTGACCCTCACCTCTCTCTGAGAGGGAAGGTGCTGCATTCAGTGGGGTTAAAATTAAAAACAGGAGAAAAGACATGATTCTTGTCTGTAGTATTCCAACATTTCAGTTATATCAACTTAGCTTTGTGGCTTATATTATCTCTTAATATAAGATGTAATCCTATAATGCGTGTAGTGTTGTCCTCTAATCTTATCTCCAGCATTACCCAAATTCTTGAATTGTGATTTTAGACAGGATTGAAAATTTGTGTTCTGGGACTTTTGTTAGGTAGAAGCGCTTTGCAGTTACAGGCTACTGTTGGAGCAGCATGTTAAAAGTCCAGTGGCAGCACTGTAACAGGTGGCTGGGTATGTCACCTCTTACATGTAGGTCCTGAAGCAAATTAATCCCATTCAATATGAGAGCATTGTAAAACCCTGTGTGGAGCAGAGCAAAAAAGTGCTGGCATGGTATGAAAACTGTTTCGGACGAGGTATTTTCAGCCCTCGGAAAAGGATACGTGCACCGCGATGGCTTTTTGAACCCCTAATAGGCCGTTTTTATCCCTTTCGAGGTGTAATTACGTGAAGAGAGTACGGCGTCTCACTCATTTCGGAGTAAAGAGCGCATCATCAATTCTGAGGTACGGCTTTGAGCACGCAGCAAAGAAAAAAAAAAATCTAAAAACCTGTGAGATTAGCCCTGTTGGCAGGGAACCCTCTCGCTCTGTCTAATTATCTTTTGACCTCTGACACTTGCAGGCAGAATCCCTACTATAAAGACCTGTGAGATAACTGTAAATCACCCTGTTATGGCAGCTTCGGCTGTGTGCTGCTTAAAGGGGCCTGCTTCAGGCCCTGTGCGGGAGGCCAGCTGTACAGTAAATAATAGAAGGCCTTATTTTCACCAGTTGAGCCTCGAGCTGTTGCACTGGTCCTTATTCCTCTATGTGTGCCGTGCAGGGTAATTAAGCCACAAACAGATTTCTTGTGATTGGCTGTGGGTTGTGGGAGGGCCCCGGTTGAAAGCAGCCATTGGCTGTCTTTGTTGTCTGCGTGGCACGCCCCCCCCCCCGTAGATTTGCACCTGAAGGCAGACGCGTGGTGCAGCAGTACGGAGCAGGTTCTGTGGGTCAGGGTGCTGGTGTTGTGCCCTCAAGCAAAGTGCGTCACCCCAAATTGCTTCAGCCAATATCCAGCTATACAGTTGGGTGATACTGGATGTGAGTTTTAAGCAAATAAATAACAATAGTACACATACAAATGACAGAAGCGGAGGGTAAAGTATTGGTTAGTCCATGTGTACCCCTGCTATACCAGTGTGTGCGTAAAATATCTGGAGGTAAGCCTAATACCCAGTATAATGGTCAGTATAATTTAAACGGTGATGTCAACACTGGTGTAGAATACCCCACCTAATACTCCCAGTTGGGGAACATAAACCAAGATGACAGTTTAAGAGTCCACTGTTACCCAGTGACACCCTGGGGGAAGATGTTTGATGTTCTGCTGCAAATTCAGTATTTTTTTTTTTTTTTTACTGTAAAGGAAGTGACAGAGATGCAAATGTTTCATGGCAGTTCTGCATTCATTGCAAACAATGTTTCAGCAGGAAAATGCATTCTTCAGTTGAAAAAAAAGTTTATCTTTTTTGGCTTTGGGCCAGGGGTGAACATTCATTCTTTCCCAAAAAAAAAAACCACACATTCTGTTGCCCAGCATTGATTAAATACTGGTTAAATATTGATCTCAGAAAAGGCTCGACAGTTTGTCCCAAGCTGATAATCATCATGTTTCTACAGTAAGTAATTGTGAAAGGGCTCATTGGACAGGGTGGCCTAAGGGGCTGTTCCAGGTCTGTTCTGGAAAGAAAGCGGCATTAACCATGCTGTGATTTCAACCACGAAGATCACTGCTCGCTCGTATATTTGTCATTTTTTTATATGAGTTGGCGTGTCAAATTCTGAGTTACGTGTATTGTAACACCTGCAGGAGATGTTTTTGGCAGTTTCACTTGAACAGGCAGGAATATGAAATGTTACTTCGGGTTTGATTTTTTTTTCTTTTTGGTTAGGACTCTGTGAAACCCAGGCCATTAGCCTAACTGCTACCCAGCGTGAGGTCACCTGCACTTCTCATGCTCCTATAAATATATTACTGAGCTGGTTTGGATTTTAATATGAGAGCTTCCTGATTTCTGCTGTTCAGTGCTGCATTGGACCCTCAGCATGGCCGACACGTAAAATAAAACTGTGAAGGCCTTTAGAGGCAACCATTGTTCAGGACTCTGCAGTTTAGATTAATCGTTCCCCATAAGCTCCTTTCAGGAAGAGTCCAATGCAAAGCTGCTGTCACAGACCGATAGACACTGGGTCCTTGTCCCAGTCGCCTCAGAGAGGGGAAAGAATGACCTGGGACTGGCAGGCTCCCCGCTGTGTCTAATAAGGAAATGAGGTTTGAGGTATTTAAATGTTTGTATGTTCGGGCAGCAGTGTGGCGTAGTGGTAAGAAGTGGGGCTTGTAGCCGAAGGGCTGCTGGTTCGAATCCCCACTAGGACATTGCTGTCGTGCCCTTGGTCGAGGTATTTGATCCACAACTGCCTCACCGACTATTCACCTGTATGGATAGATTAAACTGTAACCTGTGTAGGTGTCTCTGGATGTGAGTATCACCTAAGTGACGATAATGTAATGTAATGTTTGTCTGCTTAGCTCTCCAAAGTGAATGCGTCCCGCCACCGTTTCACCCTGTTCTCTTTCCTACCCATCCCTACACAGCGAGCGACTCCCGCCGCTTCTCAGAGCGGAGACGTTCTGCAGCAAATGCCTTCCCTTCGTGCGCCTCCTGTTGTTTTTAGCCGATAGAAACGATCCATTATCCATTATGGCCTCCGCTTGGCAGCACAGCAGTGGCCGGCAATTACAGACATTATCCCGCGTTTGCTCTTTAAACACCTTCTTTGCTCCCTCCCACCACTTCCATCAGTCTGTCATTTCACCTCAAGTCCTGCGCGCGGTTTTGCCGTCCCCCATCTATCCAACAGGTGGGTGTCAGCAATTTGTCTTATATCCGCTCCCTGTTAATGTACCTAAATTGTCTCCTGGCGAAGATCTTGCTGCCTGTACGTCTTCAATGAACCTGATTTTCCTCACCTGTGACACTGATTTGTGTGCCTGCCATGCTACCTGGGCAGCCCGTGTAAATCATCGAAAGGAATGTATTTTTCTTTCCTGGTTCTGAGACAAGGAGCTCTGGGGTAAGACCCAGATGTAAATTCAACGTGCTAATGCAAAGCACACATTGAAATGTAGTTTATTAACAGCCTCTTTAAGTGCATACAGTAACATTTAATGTAGTGGAATGAAACGCAGACTGTACTGATTGTGTGATAGACAGGCGTGAGATGTGATGTCATCCTGCCGGTGAAACAAAGACGAGAGCTGGGTGGGCGATCTCCACAGGGTGCCAGATGCATTGTGGGTAAACATACACACACACACAAAGCCGAGTCTGGTGATTTACAAATGCGTGTTACATCTATCCACATGCTTTTCCCATGCCTTCATGCTTTTTTTTTTTTTTAATCGCCTCAAACAAAAACATTTGCATGTCTGATACAATTATTTGTGGGTATTAGTTTATTGATATTTAATGTTTCAGCCTTACAACCCTTTTCCTCCAAACTGCCACAGGTTTTTCTGGGGTTTTTATTTTCTCTGGAAAACCTACCCCCTGTCCAGCACTTAATACAGCTGTAAAAATGCACTGTAGAGGATTTATTTTGATTGGTAGATTTCCCCTCCCTGTCTCGAGGAACATACCAGGCTTTGAGACCATGGGGTCGCTCTTCACTCTAGCACTGAGCTGCACATGGAGCACAAATGGCTTCCAATTACTAACCCCTTTCAGCGGGCATAGGTCCTCCTAATTGATTTTTTTTTTTTTTATCATCTCTTTCCATTTTGAAAGGGTTTAGTCGCTTAGGGGATCTTTCAGACGTTCACTGTGGAACCAGCGTGACTGAATAAGGGTTGAAAGGAGAGAGTGAAACAAAACCTCTTTAATTAAGAGGCTAAGAGGCTTAGTCTTACGGTCCTTCTTAGTTCATTGTTTGCCAACTTTTAGTTCAAGCCCTAGCAGAAGCTGGGCTGGGCTTTGGTTTAGACTGTTTACTACACTGCCTTAACATCTTCTATCTCCCTTGTGAGAAATAAACATGGATAATCACTGAGGTGACAGGTTTGAGTTCAGTTTAAACCAATATTTTGTTGTCCCTGAGCTAATTTTAAATTACAAACACTTTCTCAGGAAACATTTTTGAGTCAGCATTTTGCCCCCTTAAAATGAAAGCACTTTTGGGAAGGCCTAAGGAGGCAACTGCACTGCAGTGGTAATTTATACCGGGGACAGAGGAAGAGGCAAGCGCTAATTATTAAAACGGTGATACTGTCATCAGTTCTCAAAATGATCTTATGCAGATGGAAGCGCTGTTCAAACAACCAGATGGGTGCAAACGTTTATTGATGGCAAATTTTCCAACGTAAACGAAGCATCTGCACTCGTCTTTCTCTAAATATACACACGTTTTAGCACAACAGCATCTTTAAAATCTCAAATGTACACATACACATGAATTTAAAATAAAGGTCTGAACATGTTCGTGTGTGAAAATCGGGTGCAGTATGAGTCTCTGAAAGTTTAAATTGATTTACATTATGACGTAAGTGTGATCATGTATAACTTTTATATTAACTAGACTGAGTATCCTGTTTCCCGGTTTCTCTACTTCAGTAAGGAGATCGTTGGAAAACTGGATGCTTCTATGACAAAAAATATATAAGGGATATAACTATGATATTCTATAAGCACAAACATAAGGATATAATGATGATGTTCTAGAAGGACGAAAGTAGGGTTGTAATGATAATGTTCTATAATGTATGTCAGGATTATGGGAACAAGAACACATTCCCTGTTTTTGTTGACGCTGCTGTTTTTTTTCCCCCTCTCCTAACATCACACACATCAGTCTTTAAGTGGAAGTGGTATTTTTAGCAGGGCCGCATTTAGTTGCACCTTGATGCGTGTGTGAATAAGGCACTAATTGATCACAATAGGCAGCTAGCAGAAAAGGCTCATTTCTAAATGTGTGGCCCGAGGTACCCAAGTGCTGAAAGTCCCCCAGATGACAAACAAAAGGGGACTAATTAGCACCAACGGATTGATGCCCGTGTTCCATAATTATTCTTTTGTTCCGTTGAATTATCTAGTTTCAAAAGGCTTGGGGGTGTTTTTTTTTCTTTTGTGGAGGGGCGGGGAGAGAGGTGGTGGCGGTAGTGGTGGGTCTTGGAGGAGGTTGTTACGGTGTGTCAGGCAACATCTCTGAGGGATGCTGGAAATTACAGGCTTTACCAGAGAGAAAACAACAGATATTAATTAAGGGGAAAATAAGTTTGTCATCCATGTCATTAATAAATGATCATTAACAGTTCCATACACTTTCCCCATTATGGTGTTTTCAGTGACATGTCTGAACTGACAGCAGTATTTAATGGTGTTGATATTACATATTGCTCATGTCGGTAATGATGTACTTAGGCACTGAGTGTGGAGTGTGGTTTGCTGGACACCACAGAGAGATTACGCACTACATTTTGCTTAGTGTTTGATTATGGACATGCCTGCTCTGTGATCAGGAGTGTGTGTGTGTGTGAGAGAGAGATCTAGAAAGTGGTTGAGAGACTGTAGAGAAGCTAGCCAATACTACTCTCATAAACAGGTATAAAAAAAAAAAGTTTAAAAACCAATAATTTACTTTAAAGCCAAACAAAGAAACCAAGGAAACCAGTCTACACAAACCAACGGCAGGGACAAATGAGCCTCCCTCTTGCTCTGCAGCCACACCTGTATTTATTCAGGCCTCAATCAGTAAGGTGTGGCTCGTTATCCAATAAACTGGTTCCCCTACAAATGGCCAACATGTGCACCCAATTAACAAATGATTGTTACACAACTGACAATTAGCAATTAGGGAGAGGTGGTGAAGGCCCTCCTTCACAGAGCCTGTAAGTCCGTGCGTGCGTGCGAGCGAGTGATCTGGAAAGCGATTGAGAGACTGTAAGTCAGTGTGTGTGTGTGCCTGCGAGAGACAGACTATGAGTGTGTGTGTGTGTGTGTGTGTGTGTGTGTGTGTGTGCGTGTACGGAGCACAGAAGATGCAGGCGGAGGATATGTGAAGAGCGCACAGCAGTGGGATCAGTGGAGCACTGTCCCCCCAGACACTGAACCCTCTTTCACTCTCTGAGACCCATTTCCGCCTGCACCTGGACTCCCCTGGCCTTCCTCCATCCTACCCATGACCTTTAGTTAACTCCTCTCATCCAATGAGGAGAGAATTCCAATGAGTCTTTACATGACGGACGCTTCTTTTTAACATGGGGTGGGAAAAAGAATGGTGAAACACTTTACTGCTTTATATTGTATTTTTGAAAAGACTGGGGACTGACACAAAAGCCAGAAACAAGCATGTTCAAAGTACATTTTTCAGTACATTTGGACATTCTCAGTTATAGTAAAAGAGTTATACGTTAAGACCTGTGGACAGTTTCAGAAACTCAAATGACCCTGAGAAAGTGGTTTCTTTAAAGTTTAACCATTTCAAATACATTGCTGTAAGATACAATGTGCTTAGGCAACACGATCTGTGCAGTTGATTTGACAATGTCAACAAAGACAAACTGAAACAGACCAGATCAGTTGATGTGCCAACCTGTGTGAAGACAGACAGGGGGACAGACTGAGGGAGACATACATAAGAATATTAATTGCATGAAAAATGAACTTTAAAAGATGAGATGCTACATGGCCAGTTCTGGTGGCAAAATCAAGTACGGCTTGCCACTGTCAGACTGCACATGGCTGCATTTAAATATCCAAAGTCAATGCACTGAACGTTCACTGCCAGGCCAGGAAAGGGTGTATTCTCTCATCGAACGTAGACTCCATCTGTAAAACACTGCTTGTTTCAACACCATCAAATGGGGAGTTGAAAACAGTGTGGGATGCAACAATTGAACAACAGTAATAAAAATTATTAGAAAAATATTTGCAGCAAAAGGGATGTTTGAGGGAGGTTTATAAGCTGTAGCCAATGGGATTTTCATGTGTGTATTGGAATAGATTGTATGATAATATTCATGCAAATTGTGAACACATTTCATTGGTTGAACAGGGTCACTGAGAAGTTGCAGAGGTGAGTGAAACTTCCAGCCTGACCTCAGGATTGGGGGAATAAGGAGGAATGAGGAACACGTTTGGAAGGAAAGGGAGGGGTGGCTGTTTTAAACAGCATGGTGCTCCCTTCCTGCTTTCCTAGTTATGTGCACATAATAACCTATCCAGCTCTGTGTGATTCCCCTGGTTGGTTAAACATGTTAATGTACTGATCAGTGGTTGGTCCTTTGGCTCCAGCAGGCAAGATTTATTCAAATTTAAACATGCATACCAAATGATTTGGACCTACTTCTCCAAGCTCCCACAATGCTGCAATTTTAACTTGAAAAAAGAAGTGTGTGCGTGAGTGAGTGAGTGAGTGAGTGAGTGAGTGAGTGAGTGAGTGAGCGAGCGAGCGTGTGTGTGTGTGCGTGTCTGGGCAAGGAGTAGAGCTCATAACTTGTGGCACTGCTGTTGTACCATTTTGGGAGATTTGTAAACCTCAATCAATGCCCACCTGTATGAATCAATGAAATTTTATGCTAAAAGTGTAAGTCATTCTGGATAAGAGTAAATAAAATCAGGGTACATTCATGCTGTGACATCAGATTAAGTCAATTCACATATCCTGGGGTTGACAGTGTAGTATGATGGTAAGGAGCAGGGTTTATAACTGTAAGGTTGCTGATTCAATTCCCTGCTAGGGCACTGGTACTCGACCCTTGGGCAAGGTACTCAACCCACAATTGTCTCAGTAAATATCCAGCTGTATAAATGGATAACGTAAAAACTGTAACCTATGTAAGTTACTCTGGATAAGAGTGTCTGTTAAATGAAAATGATGTAATGTGCTGTCACATGTAGCTGCATCCTGAAAACACCAAATACGTTGTAAGATTTTTAAAAAAGAAAGAAAGAAAGGAGAAATAAAAGGTACACATTTCATTCATTGACACGTTATTCTGTAATATACAGTACGTCGAATAAAAACTCAAAATCTTCTGTATTTGACCTTTCATGAGGCACGTAATTACGGAAAATTCAAATGTATGACCGTGTGGAATCTTGAACAAACGGTTTTATTTGCAGTAGTCTACTTTTCTCTCATATAACACGGCTTAATGTACACTGTGAATCAAGCAAACACAATCTTATGTCGTAAGACAAAATGCTTAAAGAGATAACAGGCATTCGGATTTCCTAAATTGTTCTTTGTTACACATCATTGGTGTAGTTTTAGGTATTTTGTAACGGGCCGACGTGCGGCACCTTTTTATTCGACGTCAGTTCGGAAGGACACAGGATGGCTCGTAAAACCCAAAAGAAAATGAGTTCAGTCCTGCTGATCCACGCCGTGTTTTAAATATATCTTTCACCGCTGATGGTTGAAAAGTCTCTTTACCTGGAGAGTGTTCTGGGGTATCACTCCGCAGGGTCAGCAATACTTTTGAAAAATAAAATGCATTTGGCTCTCTGAAAAAACAAACTGAAATTTACTTGTTTTCAAAATCAGCATAAATATCTAATTTTCATTCCGTGCCGTCTTATTTGGTCAGATCTCACGGCGACATTTTACGCCCAACTTAACGTTTAATTGGGACTATTTGTCTGTGTGTCGTTGACAGGCAGTGCCTAGGTCTCTCAAACATGGCCACCATGATGGAGTGTATGCAATAACTTTAAATTTGAGGTTTTTCGGAGAAAACACCTTTTTCTTTTTCTGCGTAAGGAATGATCAATCGAAGAACTACACATAAATACGCTTTATTCCTTTGAAAGCTTTTGGGAAAGTTGCATGACGGATTTCATACTGGTATAAGTTGGCTTGGGAGCTGGAGAAAGAATTGCATCAATTTCGTAAGCATTCTGCTTTTCTCCCGAATGTTTATTTTTTCATCATTTTTTCACTTCCATTTACTGGAAGTTTATCAACATTGACGACTGTGGATTCGTTTCTTTGATTTTCAGCGAAGAGTACAAGATGATACCACTGGGATGTAAAATACGGCATCTTTTTGTGTTCAGTAGCGCACTTCAGCAAAAGGAAAGTGATCTGTTTTAATTAAAGGGAACGAAACGGGGTTTGCTTTTGGACCCGGGGAACCCTGTACTTTTTATTTTCCGTCAGCTGAAAGAAATGCTTCTTGGAGTATAACGTTAGATACTTGTTTGCTTTTTAAACGCGTAAACTGCATTGGTCTCCAACCATATTTTTAAACTGGCGAGTGACACGGCGACATCCGACCCTCGATCCCCCCAAAAATATTAAACAAACAAGTATTGCGTTTCTCATATGACATAAAGGTCATGAAGGCAATAATTCCAAACTTCTAGGGTTTAAAAGGTAAGTTGGTTTCTGAATGTTGCTTGTGAGAACAACTATGTTTTCTGTCGTTTGGGTGTTTTTTTTGTCAGTGCTGGGGAACGTTTCCGTGTGGCTATCCCATGTCAGCTAACAGTTTCGTTTCGTTATTATAAAACGCACATTGTCCACACAGCGATCCAGATGAAACGCCAGCATTACAGTAAAAGAACATGAAGCAGGCGCGTATTATTTGTGTGTAACGTACACATTTGAAATGAATGTTCTTATTAGTTGTGGCTTCTCGTTGCTTGTTTATTGTATAGGCTAAGTAACGTTATGGTTTCCGAAAGCACGCAGAAGCGGGACCTGTTTGTCGCTTGTTTGTGTTTGAAAGTAAGTGCGTTACAAACAAGAGTTATTCTGGAAGACTTCTATCCAGTAATGTTGAAAGTTTCTGCATATATTCCTATTAACAGTGAATGGTAATAGAAGGTTGACACTTGTCTTGAGTTCATTGAACAGTAGCGTTTCGTTTGGTTACCAACCTTCAGTTGTTGTGAAACAACAGTTTGTTTAGTGCGACTGTAACGACTTGTTTATAGCATGACGTTAATTGTCTTTAATCGTTACGAGTTCAAAACTGCAGGACGCTCACAACTGGTTAAATGGGGCTACCTTCACTAGTGGAGGTTGTAACATAGCTTCAGGTTAGTTCAAGTTATTGTCGTTACGAAATATTGTTTTGTGAACAAGAATGTTAAACAAATGTTTTGCCAAGCCTACTTCGGCCGCTTTGAAGTAAAGCCGCTAATATCTTACGTGTTACATACGTCGCTGTCGGAGTGACGATGTCTGTGGCGTATGTTTTTTTCTGGCACAATTACGTGTTACATTGTTGCTGAACCTTCTTCTCCAAAACAGACCCATGTTTCAGTGTTAGCAGTTACCTTAGAATTACGCTGAACGCGAGATATTAGTTTTAAAATAAGCGCAAAGGAGAACGCGCTTATATTCGGACTTGATGTCGAGGTGCGCACTCCTACACACCTACTTAAAGCGCTGACACACGGCTGAGAGTGTTGGTTTGAAGTGCTCAGGGCTAACCTTGTAATCAGTTGCATGAACTGTACAGAAGTAAACGCGGAGTGCATTTGTCTAAAAAAACATTCTGGGATAACACTCGGTTGTGTTAGAATCAGCATAAATATTGTCCCTAGAGCAAATAAAAGCCCAACAGTTTGTGATAACCGGTACTATTTATTATTAAATCCAGTGCTTCTCCCCCCAAAAAACCATCGTGGCTGTTTCCATTTGGAAACTGCTCTCGTTGCGCAGCATGTGCAGTGGTAGCGGTGACTCACTCAGCGCTGTCCCCGCTTCTGCTCCCCGTTATTTACATGTGGCAGCGGTGTCATGTACGAACGAACGAAATCTTCCGGGGAACGCCGATCCACAGTGCAGCAGTTGTTATCCGTATGCTTCCCAACGTGAATCCACGCGAAACTAAGGCCGTCATTTTCATATATATAGAGAGAAACATGGCTTTCTGAAGAAGGGAAAAAAATTTGTGAGGGAAATATCTTACTGATCGGACAGAGAGAAACGGCGTGGTGGAACTAATGTATTTAGTGGCAAAGTGGGGTGTTTACGCCGAAACTCGGCAGTACAGCTGTCTTTAAAATCCTATTTATTTTCTTTTTTCACGCTTAAATTTGAAATTAGGTTTTGAAACTTAGTGCAGTGGGCATTTTTTTGTAGTTTTCATACTGGCTCGAAAACTGTTTGGGTAGTGCTGTTCACTTTAAGGCCGAGATAGGCTAATTCCCGTCACACCAGCGTTTGGCAGCCGACTTTATCAACAAGTTAGTCGAGATCTTATAAGATTCTAGTCGGAGAGGAAAATTAAGATGTGGCGTGGATTGGCTACAAGCGCTGCAGATTGAATCAACACATCTGGCTAAAATGGTCTAATCTTTGTACATTTTACTCTTACGTGCATTTTAGAAGTAGCCTATAAAGCACCCCTTTCCAGGATCGGTTCGGATATTTCCTCAGCCAGTTGAAGCTGATGCTGTCTTAGTGTTTATTGTCGGTTTGTTAATAATTCTGTGAGTTTCAACCGTATCTGCCAGGTTCACTTGCGTTTCTGGCAAAGACATATAATTAATTGGATTGTTTTTCAATGATTGCAACATTAAATCTGAGTAGCTTCCAAAGGCAGTGTAAAGTTTAAGAAGGCATACGATGTAAGATCACTGTACTTGCTCACCTCTAAGTCGCACTTCTGTGGTGTTACTCATTTACTTAATCTCATATTTATGAAAGTGTTCAAAGAAGATGCGGATTAAAAGTGGATATTTCATTTTATGATTCTGCCATTTTGTTACATAAACACGATGATGGATCTCAGGTTTTTAATAGGCTATTTACTTTTTTCAGTAGGAGTGTGAACTCCAGCGGATGAAATAACAACTGGAATATATTAAGACCGTTCAAAGTACAAGAAAAGCTTGCCGCTCTGACACTTTCAGCGATGCATCATCTCATAGTTTATTTATTTAATTAATAATGTAAAGGTACATACAATTTATATATGAATTAGATAATCGTTATTGTGTTAGGCCTGTAAAAGTGCGATAAAGGTAGGGATATGTAGTTTGCTAAATGATTCTTGTAGTTGACCAAAAATTTTTTTTTCTGGCAACCACGTTTAGTGTGTTAATATGTGGTGAAATAACCAGCAGCAACATAAACTCCGCACATTGAATTCAGTGCATGGTCGTGTAGTGGAAAGCACATGGACTGTGCTTTCCAGTTTGCTACCCGCTGTTGCGTTTCTGTCTGGTCCAGTGTGAACTGTCTCCAACAAGTCCAAACAGGATGTTCAGTGTGTCAGGTGGGCGGAGCGCCCGTCTGTGTGCATCTCGGTGAAGCTCTAGCAGTGAGGTGGGGCCAGGGTGATGCAGTCTGGATGCTGTTACCTCCGCCATCATGATTGGAGGCCTGTTTTCTGGCTTTGGAGTGTTTGTGGACTCGTAGCATTGTCTTGGCTCAAAACCCACGTACCCCCCATCCTGCCCAAAAAAAAAAGCATCACTTTATCATGTCAAACTGGTAGGATTGACTGATGCCCAAGACCTTTCTCCACGAAGTATGTTCAGAATTGTCAGAATTGCGCAAGTTAACTTGTGGTGGGGCTTGAATAGTGTTACGCTCACACTCACTGGTCTTGGAGTGTTGTGAGCCTGGTCTGACACTGTTGCTCATTTAAATTCATTGGATACACTCATGTTCTATTGTGATTGAGTTTGCTCTGCTAAATGCATGTAATGTAATGTAGCTGACTGATACAGGTTCTAAAACAGACTTGAGATCTGCCCATCACAATGGCGGCATTAATGCCAACTGAACTAGAATGCAATACCTGGCTCTGTTAGAATCTGTACCTGTGGTCTTGTTGACCTGATGGTGACCATTTTAGTAAATGGCCGAGTGACACATCTAATCAACGACAAGTGTAAATGGTGTAGATGAAGCTGAAATGTCTGTTGCTTGTTCGTTATCGTTTGATCGCCATGGGATTTCTCACGGAGGGACAAGTCCATGATTACAGATTTGTTTACAGGTTCTGCATACACATCAGTGTTTGGTTCTATAGATATTTCATGAAAACTGTGAAAAGAAGAGCTGATCACCTTCAGATACTTCCCCTCCTGTGGAGGACCAGGCATCTCCTTCCAGATGCATCCTTACGAGGACAGTGTGTTGGAAATTGAGTCAGGAATGGAGTGCTGACAGATTGTGCTATATAACTGAAGTGCTGGAAGAGCTCTCTCTGAGGCAGAAGCCAGTGATGGTGATGAGGATGGGTTCATAGGAAGAAATTTGAAATGGTTACTTCAGTCCACATACTCGTGTCTCTCTCTCACTCCTCCCTGTTAGATAAAAGAATCCTCAAGATTGAATAGAGTCAACTGATGGTGAGGTTGAGAGACAAGTAGTGTATATGGTAGTTCAGAACTGTACCTCAAATCCATATTCCCTTAATGATACCCCAGGGTATTTGAAAATTGTTTGCAATCTAAGTGCAGAGAGTTATGGAGATGTTTCTTTAAAAGAATGAATCATGTTTTGTAATGTCTTTTTGCTGTTTTTTTTTTTTTTTTTTTTGCAAGTCCTTCTGTAGTTGAGTCATCTCAACCAGCCTCCCCCAGTCTCCTCTCAGGCTTTTGAGAAGTCTTGGTAAGGCAGGGGTGATTTGATTATTTTCCCCTTTTCAAGGCAAGGGATCGTGTTTAACGGCGCTGTAATTCTGTTGTTTAGTAAAAGTCTCTGCAAGATGAGTGTATGGACAAGGCCAGCCCTCATGCTCAACAAAGGAGATCTAGAAAGCCTTAAAGGTTTTCCCTTTGTGAAAAGTAAAGGGTTTTTTTTTTTTTTTTTTACACCATTCTGCTGTAGCACTAGCGAAGTCTTTTGTTGATGTAGTCAGAGTTGTCAGGCACTAGGAAGCGAGGGCAAAGTTCAAGAAAGACCTTGGATGGAACACGTGTAGCAGTGGAGAAGGAGGAGCCGTTTGGGCCTGTGCAGTCTACAGGATGCAGTGGGTCAGCCATCTTTGGGATGGCGGGGATGCCATCTTCCTAGTTATGGGTTAGCATGGCGTATGCCATACCTATACAACATTGAGACTGTACAGTGCAGTCAGTCTCATCATATCTGCAAGGTGAGTCCTTGATATGGAGTGTTGATATGGATCCAAAGCCTTATGATGCCGTCCTGTCGTAAACACAAGCCATGATTGTTGCAGCCTTTAGGGTGTGGCCACAAGCGAACTTTTGTTGAGAGTCCGAACAGTCGTCCATGCTAGGTAGGCTTATCTTTTAAACTGGCAGCATTTGACAATAATAATGCCGACAGTAAGCTTTTATGATCAAATTCAGCGAGATCTCAAATACAATATTCATAGAGCTCATATTGTTTACGAAACCATGTCCCCTTGTGGCACTTTCATTCTACACCAAAGGGACATAATCATAAATAATGTACAAAATAATTTACATGTTGATCTGGTTAATTGCTCTTTGTGGTGGTTAATACAGTTGTCAGGAGTGCCCTGGGATTCTAAAACAAATGTTACTTTGATGGTTTTGCAGTCTGCTTTGCCTGACAAATGGAAATGGTTACAAACAAAATTCGTACAAGAATCCTGGTAATGCTCATACAAACTTACTGTCGTCTTTGGCATTTTCCAAATCCAACATTAATTAAAGGTGTCTGCTTCTTTGAGACTAGCAACTTCGTTGTATCACCTTGTATCAGCAAAAAGCAATTTAGTCTATTTTTGCAGCTCACGGGCGTCACTTGTGCATGGCAGAATGTGTCAAAGACATTCTGGTGTACTGTTAGGTCTACACTGATCAGATAAAACTGATAGGCCTGATTGTTTACATCACTCAGGTTATGACGAAGGTAAGAGAGACTGAGTGTAAGCCGTGATTTTCCCAGAATGCAGTGGGGCAGTGGCTGAGTGCCACTGGAAATTGGCAGGGAAGCCCTCCAGACACCATATGAGAGCAGCCGCAGTGGTGACTCTTCGGGACCTCTTTGTTCGTGTGATGCGAGTTTTTGTGAATGGATTGACAGACGAGGAGGGGGCGTGTCCTGTAATGGCCCACTACGTATACCTGCAATGTCCTCATAGTTTAAATTTGTGTGGAATTTGAGGGTGAAGCCCGAAATGGGTGTGATTGAGTAAAGTGCCAGTGGAGAGAGATGCAGAGTAGTGAAGAGGAAGAGGGAGAGAGCAAGTGACAGTGCACCCCCCATTCCCCATGTGGTAAGTAGATGGTTTTACCCTCGTAGCGCAGACAGGGGGAAGAGGACTTGGGGGCTCAGGGGAAATTTGAGCGCAGGAGGAACGGAGTGGCTAACGGAGTCAGACGAAGCCCACGCGGAGCGAGAGGACAGCGTCTGACAGGGAAAGAGGAGAGGCTCCCCACCGGAGGCAGGAGTGCAGGAGCAGAGAATGGGAAGTGAGTTAACATGATGGGCGACTGGAACAGCCCATGGTGAAGGAGCAGAGGGGTGCAGCAGTGGTGAGGCGCCACCCCTGTTAGCCTTCAGTGATTCCAGTTTGGTACAGTTCCAGTTCCAGTTGAAATTCCCTTGTCCATGACCACTCCATGAGGACCGTTTAAAGTGCCCCATGGCATAATGCTACCAATACCTTACGGTCACTAACGCCATAATTGGAGGATGCAGTAATGCAGTTCCATGTTCTCATTATAATAGCACTGTTTCTGTGCTGCAGATTTTACCTCTGTAACATTTTTACAAGGTCTTGTAGAAACCAGTGTCAAGAATGAGACTTAAGTTTATGATGTAGGCTAGTTTTTAGGTTTATTGGACAATTTTCTTGACCGGTTAGAACAAAACTACCCTTTTGCCTACTATCCAGGGAAAAAATTTGGAAACAATTAAAATCTGTATGGCATTTTTAGTTCAACTGACAGTTGTTAAGTTGTTTATATTGCATAACAGTTGTTTTTATTGTAGTTGCTAATGAATCCCCATTGAACCATCATGTTTGGACACACAGCCTTGCATGCAGGGAGATATCATTAGATGACCAGTGCTTTGTGTTGTACTAGAACTATGTAGCTCCTTTAATGAATTCTGAACTTTCTGCTAGTGAGAATGTCAAAACAAACATGGAAGTCAGTAACTGGCAAATTCTGCCAGGCTAACAGTTTTGGTGGTGCTTATAATCAGTTGGTTCAGTTGGTAAGTGGCATTCTAGAATATAGGGGTACAGTGGACATGTATGTTTGTAAAATGTAGCAATGGAGCAAAATGTATTTGAATATTCAGCATTTTTATGCAGTGCTTTTTTATAAATAAAATAAAAGTGATTAATTTATTCAGATGTCACCATGTGTACTGCCATCCCCAATTGGAGCTACAGTGCGGTAGCATTGTTAATGTCCTTAACTGGATGAAAACGCTAAGCTGTCGTTTGACTCATGTTGTTTTTCAGTGTCTGTGGTAATTGGTGCTGTGGTGCCTTGTCTGTTTGTGTTTGTTTTAGTGATGTGACACATCTTCAGTTCTTCATAGAGTCTTCCACAGTGTTGGTTGTGCAATGCCCAGTGTCTCAGCTGTATTTCTTTCATTGTAAGTCTCGAGAAGGCTTCACGTCTCATCTCTTAGAAAGCGTCTTTCTTATTCCTGCTGTGTCCACCGGCATCCAGGCACAGAGATGAAACGCACAACTTTCTTTTTCAGAATATTCTGTGTGCTGGGTCCTTTGGTAGTTGGTGTGAGATGAGAGAGTTGTATTCAAATTCTGATCTCTTTGTTTGTTCATTACATTCCATTTGTATTCCATTCCGTATAGCGTCACACATTGCAAGTGAACCCAATTTCAGTCTTGCAACTGGATTGTTCTATGTCGTCACAGACAGTATTAGTACAGCAATGATTCAAAGTCTGTTTAGTCGCTATATGCATTAGACTATGCTTTGTATAGCTTGTATTGAAAGCTGTAATGTAACTTGAGATATTAGTTGTGTGAGTAGAATGCATAGGACACACACACACGTTTGTTTCTGTGTTGTAATTGTTTCAAAGCTTGAAAGAAAAAGTGGTTGGAAAGATGCAGGTGTCAGACACTACATGGCAGATGACCCCATAGTTTTATCAGATTAAATCCTTGGTTCTAACGCTTTGCAATTTTCAGTGGTAGCTGCATTGTACCATGGTTGGGAGATTCAAAATGGCAGCTTGCATAGTACTTGAATTTAGTCCACTCAAGCCGCATCAGAGATCAACTTTTCTACAGCTCATCTGTAGAAGTTTACCTGTGTTTATGAAGGCAGTTCTGTCTGTGATCCCTTCTGATAACAAATATCTGTTAGCTAGCCACATATAAATAGTAATTAATTCTAGTTAAGTTGCTAGCCGTGAAAATTTGTTACTTCAGTAATAGATTGGAACAAAAGTACTTTTGCTTGTTAGCGAAAATCAGGTGTTCAGTATTGAGTTCACTTTGGTACTGTTAATTGTGAAACTTCTCACGTGCATTAACCGTGTAAGTGCAGTAGGCTCGCTTAATGCAGTTTTGCAATATGTTGCATTTTTTTCTTAATGTTCTGTTATTTTATATTGTGTGCTTGTTTCCCCACATGCCTGACTGTTGGCAAAGAAGTTTCCTTTTTCGATTAATAAAGTACTATCTTATGTTATTCTATCCTATTCCACTGTAAGGAGTGCCATCTCCCTGATTGCATGCGAATGCATAGCCTTCATTCACACCTTGCCTTTTGGGCTCTTTTCTCCAGTGAGTCTCCAGCCAACATGAATGCACCAAGCTGGAGACCGCTGCCGAGTCTCACGGGGTCAGGGCAACAGCTTTCAGTACAAAAACGCCTCTGGAATACAGAAAAATGGCCATTATCGAATCCCTTGCCCTGCTCCTTTCCTCCCCTGGTTGTGTTGTTTCTGCAGTAACAGTATAAACAAAGCTGAAGACCAGTCTTTGCTGCACAGAGAGTGGGAGGCATGAGTAAGTGAATTCTTCCTTATTCCTCATTCGGCAGAGTCGCAGTGAATGCGCGCCTGCTATTGGCTGAGGAAAATGTGACAGAAACCCCGACCACATTGAGTCTGTGATGCCATCAATGCCCTTTTAAAGCACTAGTGTTGCGCTCACAGTACATAAAGCAGCTGCTGATTCACACCCAGCTAATTGGAAGGCTTCAGTTTGTTAAATGATGTCAGCATCCAGCTTTAGCACCTGGAAAGGTCAGACTCCGGGAGCCGGTAGGTGAGGCCAGTGGTTGCCGTGGCGTGGTTTTGGCACCTGCTGCTCCGGGCGGTGACCCATCTTCAGAACGTTGGAGCAACACAGAAGCAAACGTCATGGGTTGTTGCCGCAGTAGGTTTGATGTGCACCAAGAAAGGTGGCTTAAAAGCACAGTTCCACAGAAAGATGGGGCAGCAGTGTGGCGTAGTGGGAAGGAGCAGGGCTCATAGCCACAAGGTTGTTGGTTTGAATCCCTGCTGGGGCACTGCTGTTGTATCCTTGGGCATGGCACTTAACCCACTATTGCCTCAGTAAATATCCAGCTGTATAAAAGGATAAAATTGTAACTGATGCAAGTTGCTCTGGATAAGAGTGTCTACCAGGTGACGATACTGTAATGTAATGTCGTGGTAGAAAAACCATGTATGCAAGTCATAGTAGATCATGCAAAAATATACAGGGCCTTTTTGTTAAACAGTAGATGTGATAAATAATAAAACTGCTTATTGGGCCAAAAATTACTTGACAAATAAAATGTAAAAGTAGAGTTTTGAAAATGCTTTTTACTTCTCCTTTGAGGGTCATGTAAGTGATAGAAATACAGTTACAGTAAACCTAGATCTCTTAAAGACTTCTGTTTAAGGAAGTGCGTTCTCTACTGCGTTTCCTCTCTAATTAAACCCTTTTGTATTGAAGTTTCCTCAAGAGGAAAGAGGTACCAGATCAATCAAACAATATTGGTATCCAACATGTTCTGCTTTTAATCTGGAGCAACATGAAGTCAATGTGATGCTCGGACTTGAAGTGAATAAATAATTTGTATGCATAAGAGACTGGGCAGCAGTGTACCCTAGTGGTAAGGAGCAGTGCTCATAACCAAAGAGTCATGTTCAGTTCCCCACTGGGGTGCCGCTGTTGTACCCTTGGGCAAGGTACCTAACCCAGAATTGCCTCAGTAAATATCAAGTCATAAGTTGTAAATCTTGCTGGATAAGAGCGGCCACTGAATGACGGTTACATTACGTTACATTACATTATTGACATTTAGAAGATGCAACTTACATATTTCTTATTCTTATTCAGAGCAACTTACATATGCTACAATTTTTTTTTACAAGTTATCCATTTATACAGGTAGATATTTACTGAATTGATCGCGGGTTAAGTATCTTGCCCAAGGGTACAGCAGCACTGGCCCAGTGGGGAATTGAACCAGCAATCTTCTGGTTACAAGCTCTTCACCTTCACCTTACCACCATACCACCTTACCACTGTGCTACACTGCCACACTGTACCGTACTGCAATGTGAAGATATGGCGAGATGCAGCACCTGGGCATAGACATCCTGAAGAGTCGTAGCCAGCCCTATTCAAAAGCCGTCAGGTAATTTCGGAGCTCGAGTGAAGAATGGTCAGCAGTCAGGGCCGTGTGGGGGGTGGAGCTGGGTGATTAATGGTGCTAATGAAATCGTGCGACCACTTCATCCTCGCAACGCCAGCCTATTCATTCTCGCACGTCGCTATCGCCCATAAACTCCCATTGATAATTACTGTGAGAGGCAGCTGGTCGAGGGAATGAATTGTTGCTTCGTTCTCTAATGCTAATTCTAATGCTGTCACTCGTATTGAAGCTCAGGCTGCCGGGCTAAGCGGGAGTCTGGAGTCTTTAATTACCTGTCAGTGTGCGTGTGAGTATTCTCCGCTTGCTGCGTTTTAGTGCAGTTACCTGGGAGGAGGTGTTTTTTTTTTTTTTTTTTGGTAGCTGAAAGTAGTTGCGCTATCTCCTTCTGCTTACTCGTACTTTCATTTTCTTTATTCTGGGTGAGTGGCAATTGGGAGAAGTTACGCTTCAGGATCATTTTCTGTCTGCTTTGTTGATCGTCTGTCAGACCTTACAATACACGGCAAACATTAAAAATATCTGTAGTTTAAAGCCCATTGGTGCTCATTTCGAATTTGGTAAAATGGACATATTTTGATATCTAATGTTAGGTTCTCTGAGATCCTGTTTAGATTCATAGTAGCCCAGTCACTTGGCCTGGGCTTTGCTTCTTAGGTTTTTGGCTTTGTCTTCTCTGTCAAAATGTACATTTTTCTTGGTTCAGTTTCATGTTCCAGTTACTGCATATCCACCTCTGTCTCTGCATCTGAGCCATGATCCATACATAGTATCGTCACAGTCTAATGATAAAATTAAATGTTTATTATTAACATTAGATGACATATGGCTACAGCATGGCGTGTCCAGTGAAATAACAGAATAGTGTTTTCTATGAAGAGAAAGTATGTAGGAAATAGCACTGTGATTTCTGATGTAGCATTGGTGCACTTTAGAGAGCAAAAGGGATATCAGAAGGAGTTCTTCAAGTGTGTGTGTGTGTGTGTGTGAGTGTGTGTGAGTGTGTGAGTGTGAGTGAGGTGTGATGAACGAGTAATCACTACGCACTAAGGGGGTTAGACCACACCTTCATACCGTAATTACAATGTGGCCTACAGAACAAGTCATAAACACAGCTGTGAAAGTAAATATTTCTCCATATCTTGGTGATATAAGGACTCGGGTTCAGTCACCACCCCACCCCCAGCCACTGATAACTGAATATTAACATGGGTATAATATATGATGTACCGTATTTAGTAAATCATTTCCAGCACATCATAAATAATGTGGTCACTGTGAAATGTAGTGTGTACTTTTTTTTAATTCTAAAAACTGTTCAAGAGGTGGGGTGCGGGATGTGGGAGGCAAGTAAGTTGTCCAGAAATACATTGTCTTAGCAACAGGAATGTGAAGCAGTTCAATCAGGCCTTGGATTCAAATCGATAGTTTAATTCTGGAATGTTTGTCAGTTGCAGTCATGTGACCGACACCGCAGGTCTGAGATGCTTAACAGGAGGTGATGTCAGCGCAGATGGACTGCTGCGTATGCACACCTGGACATACCTCTGCGCATACAATGGAGTATGCGCATATGACAGAGGAGCGGCCTGCACTCTGTTCTGCACAGTCAGGTTTACATAAGCGGTGGAAAGAGGTGTAATATTTAGTACAAGGTTATGCAGATTTAAATCATTTTGTCACACAGCAGGGAGTAGAAATTAGTCACTGTGACTCACAGCGCTTAAAGGATGGGGTTTATTTATATCTTTCTGCTTTCCTTTTTTCTCGTAGATCTAGAATAGTGCTTCAGCGGTTGATACGTGACTCTATTTTCACTTAGTATGAAGTATGAAGTTCATACTGTATACTCTGAATTATTAACTTTTCATATGGTCAGTTTAGTTGGTTATAATTCTCATCAAACAAAAAGTAAGCCATATATTTGACCCATGCAGGTGGTTGCAGCTGGGAGAGACAGCCCTTGAAACATTGGTGTCTCTCTCTGCCTGACCGGCACTGACTCCCACAGCAGTGAACAGCAGTACCTTCTTTACCACTAGGTGGCGAAAGGACAGGAAAGTTGATGCAACACCAGTGCAGCATCTCTGTACTTGTTCCATTTGTAGGCTGGAAAAAGAGGCAGATTAATTATTTGAGAATCGATGGATCCTCAACATCAGCCATCATTGAGGGATCGGGGAGTGAATCCCCAACATGGCAACATTGGTCTAGTCAGTCGGTAGCTTTGGGTAGGTCTGATGTTTCTGATCAGTCCTCTCCATGGTCATACTTGGGAGTGATAGCACTGTGCTGCTCTTCCAGTAACTGTTTCCAGATCAGTGTCAGTCATGCAGTCTGGTCTTGGTCTGATCATTGGTCTTTTAAATGGCAGGAGCACTGCTCCTGATCAGAACTCCTTGTAGTCATGTGCGGGGGGACACTGGAGGGGTTTCTGTTTTCCATCGGCAGGGAGCTTTGCAGAGATGCCTGCTCCTCTCAGGAAAGGGAACAGAGGGGGTTCAAATTCCCTAATTACATCTAGTGGGAGGATGAGGTTGTTAGAATAAGGGAGCCAAATTAAGAGTTGGGCCGGATGCTGAGTTTTAAAGCCCTTACTTTCAGATAAGAGCCACGGGATTCTTAATGACCACGGTGAGTCAGAATCTCTGTTCAGCATCTTACCCAAAAGATAGCACCTCCCACAACTAAGTGCCCTCATTGTTTTTTGGGCGTAACTGTATTGGAGGTTTACGTTTTTCTAGGTCCAGAGGGAGGACTGTTTTCTAATTGGTCATCAGAGTCTCTTCCTCCAGCAGCATTGTACAGAGATATTCCTCTCTGTTAACAAAGGACTGATGAAGGACCCTGTCCTGAAAATGCTGACATGGTCATAACTTGCATTGCTTTCATTGTACTGTGCTTAGTCCATGGTAATGTATGAGAAAATGCACAGGCCATTTTCTTGGTTTCATTCTTCTTTTCTTTGTTGGTTTGTGCGAGTCAGATTTAAATTTGTTGTCCCAAAAGTTCTTACCAGTTTTTTGCCGCAGCCAGTGTGGGTTTAGTCGTATTTTGTACGCACAGCGTTCTTTTAATTGCTTATCTCCAGACAGAAATTCATAGAAGCTCAGGCATCATGTAACCTTTTCTGCAAGAGTGATTTGCGGTGTATAGGCTGGCCTTGAAAACCTCCGAACCTAATGCGTGCTTAAGGAAAGAATGTGCAGTTGAATTTGAAATTGAAATGGAGGTACGGGTTAATTAAGCAAAAATCGCCAAGGGCCACCAAAGGTCTTGACTTAATTAACACTGTAAAAATGGAATCATTCCGCGTGTGATGTTGGTACAGACAAAAGATTTGGATTCTTTTTTCTAAGAGAAAGAGTTCCAGGTGCTCTTTTGAAAACAGTTACGGCAGTCCTGTTGTTATGGTTAACGGACTGGCGTTTGTCACCTACAATGGGTTTTGACATTTGTGATCCTTGGCTCCCATTTTCACTCAAAGCAAAGGCAAAGCGGGCAAATTGCGTTTTGAAATATGATTATTACCGCAGTAAGCGTAATTACGCAAATTGCTTGACCTGAGTGTAAAAGTGATTTCTGTAGTGATGGTAAGTGCCTTGTGGCAGCGTTGTATAATTATGTTGGGAAGCAGGTGGGGGCAGAGAAAGCAGGGGGATTTCAGCGGGATATGGGTGTTGTTCAGCGGTATGGGGGCTGAGCGTTGTGAAGAAAATGCAGATGTCAAGCTGGAAGTTTAGGCTTGAAGTCGCACGGTACACACAGAAAGTCGGCAGGGCTCACGTCACTTACGGACTACCTGCAGCCTTTGGGCACTTGTTCGTAAAGAGGGCTGTTACCATTTTTAGGATGTGTACGTGCAATGGCCAAGACCAGAAAGCCGGCCTCTTTTGTTCGCATTATCAAAAACAAGGGTGGAATTCACAGGGTTTTGCCCATCCCACAAATTATTTATCTCCTCTCGCATCAAGACAGACCACTAACATCCATGCATTAATCGATGGCTTGCTGAGTGTAGAGATGCAGAAGGTCTTCAGGACGTACTGTTGCGGGTTGCTTATTTGCGCACACAGCTAGTTGGAAAGTGGTTACATTGTGGCGACATCACCCTGAATGTGAAAGTAACATTTTTTTTAAAGTAGTGTGTTTGATGGGGGAGAAGAGACACAACAATCCCTTCAGTAACAGGCGTCAGTGTAACTGTACTCTTGCTTCTCTCACTGATAGTAGAAGCTGTGTTAAGCCAGTAGCATGGTTTCCTTGCTCTCATTGGCTGGCGGTGTGCAGACTGTCCTGGAGGGGGTCTGGCCTGAGCCCTGTGGGTTCGGATTCTGGGGTACCACTGCAGACCAAACACGTGGGGTTCAGTTAGGCCAGCTACTTACGAGGATGAAGTGTGCAAATGTGAGCTTGCCTTGAGGAGCGTCCACACCGTGTTGCCGAAAACGTTTGTTCTGTGCGATGTTTGATCGATGATTTTTTATTTTTTTTTAAATGCTGGTACATTCGACTGTTACATTTTTTTAAGATTATTTTGAAAACATTATCTATGCACGGCTGTGATATTCTATGAAAAGATGAATTGATTCTCAGCCCTATTTCAAGTGCTCTATAAAAAGACTTTTTTTTTTGTGAGAGAGCGTGGTGTTCGAGAGAGGTTTTGTGGTCAGCCAATGACAGTTAAGCATCTGATGTACAGCAGGGCGAGCGAGTGTGTGTGAGAGAGAGAGAGAGAGGGAGGGAGGGGGGGAGAGAAGGAGAGAGCCCTCCAGTTAAATCAACATTCAAACGCGCAGTGGTACAGAAACGCGGCGGGACGGCCCTTTTTTTTTCGCAGCGTGACTCGGCTGAATGAAATTTCTAAATTAATTTGCGCGGCGTTCCGCAGAGAGCGCTGGCGCCAGGCAGGCACGGGCTCTCTCTCGCGGCGACGGGCTCTCCGCGCAGCTGCTGGGGGTGTCATTACGCCCCACCCCGCCCCCGCGCACGCGCACACACACACACACACACACACACACACACACACACACACACACACGCACTGACTCCCCTTACAGAAAGGGAACACGCAGTCTGACTTCTCACGCTGCGTTCTCAGGCTGTTCATGGTGGCAGCTTGGACAGGAACAGCGACCTTTTAAATAATAATAATTGCATATAATGCTTGAAACATAATCGTCGTCGTTAATGATTATCGTTAAGAGTACTAATAATAATGAGATTGGCCTCCCCTCTCGTATCGCGTTCGGACGGTTTCAGCAGCCTGCTCACGACACCCCACACCTGCCCGTGCCTCCCGTCCTCCGTGAGAACTACGCGCTCTCGTACAGAGAGGCCCCTGGAGGCGGTCACGCCGACGCGACTCGCGATGTCAGCTCGGGTCACGCGGCGCGCGGCTCCTCTCGGGGGGGCGGTGCCAGCCGCGGCGTCCTCCGATTTTTTTTTTTTTTTTTGAGCGCGGCCCGCGAGCTGCGAATGGCGTTTTGGAGATCCTCACTTTGAAGCCATGACAGAGCTATGCTGCATAAAAACACGGGATTAGACGTGTGTGAACTTAACGATAGTAAATGCTTAAGTTAATGATTTACGCTCGATTAATAATCAGACCATATAATACAGTTCTTCAACTCCAGAGTTCTTAGTATAGAATGAGTTCAGAGTTCTTAGTAGAGTAATAGTAT
>CM032876.1:7424026-7466526 GCA_019176425.1 Megalops atlanticus
G
Organism: Megalops atlanticus; assembly: GCA_019176425.1. Taxonomy (NCBI): domain Eukaryota; kingdom Metazoa; phylum Chordata; class Actinopteri; order Elopiformes; family Megalopidae; genus Megalops; species Megalops atlanticus. The sequence continues at coordinate 7,424,028 of CM032876.1, forward strand.
TACCATTTACTACGTATAGCTTTGAATGCACTATACAGCATAAACACTGTACTCGTCAGTCTACTTAAAGCTGAATACTGAAGGCCTTCCATTCTCAGCTTGACTTGATTCGCAGGTATGGGAATTGATTTGCACCACAATTATTGTTATTTATTGTTATTATTGTAGGAGGTTGTCATTTTCTAAGATTATTGCAGTGTTTGAAGTTTTTAATGGCAAAGCATTTTCCTGCTGGGTTTCGAATGTCAGCGGAAAACACCGGAAGCCACAGATAAGGTATCATCCCTGCGCAGTCCCATCACTGATTGGCCGGTGCTCTGCCTTGCTGTGGCGTTGCGCCAGTGTGAATTACGCGGCTACCTCACAGAAATATTCAGTGAGGTCACCCTCTTGACTTGTTTACATCTCTCCCTCAGTGCTCTTTGTCAGGTGTTTGTACAGAAAGTCGTTTTCATTGGTTGATGAACTTGCCCTGATTCATTTCCTGATGAGGTGTACCGTGGGCAAAGTGTGCGAGTCAGATGTGGCTGGTCTCATTGATGTTGAGTTTTAGATAAGGGCCCCACCCCCCCAGACCTCACTGCGATGGAATGGTTTAACTCTTTGGACTCCTACCTGAGTTTTCAGGGGTGTTTTGTGGCCCTGTATTTCTATTTGTTGCTGCTTTTTGAAGTAACGCTTTAAGTTGTTTGGTCATCAGTAGCACTGTAATGCCTTTCCAGGTGCTGAAACCCTGGGAAAGTGTTCAGTTGGACATGCCTTGTAATGACCCTTGAGTTTCTGTATGCTGGGTAAAGTCAGTTATATCTTTCTCCTGGGCTATTTTCCAAATAGTTAATCACTTATTTTTCCAGAAAACTTTACGGTAATTTGAGTTTTAAATAAAGGTTGGGTTACTAATGGTGCCCTCTTGACAAACTAGACCCCCTCTGTGAACAACAAATCACTCCATCACAGTATTTGTGGTTTGTCGTCTACATTTATTATAAAAAACATATTCGATAGTAATGAATGTGTCCATTCTCATGAGCTGTAAGCTTCCAAATGAGGTGGAAGGCTGACTGGTTGAAGTGCCTGCTGGGACAGCAGGGCTGGGGAGAGGGTGTGTATTAGTCCGCTCTCAGCCGGCGAATCCAGGCCAGGTTTTCTGTACCTCCCTGTAGTGCTGGAACTACTTGCACCAACATTTTTTTTCTCTTGCTCACTCTTTCTCTCTGTTTAGCTCTCTCTCTCTCTCTCCCCTTTCCCCTCTCTCTTCTGTATCATGAGGATAAGTTGTAGTGGGGCTGGGGGGGTTGGGTGTTGAAGATCCTGTGTGTGTGTGTGTGTGTGTGTGTGTGTTTCCTTTTTTTTTTTTTTTTGTTTTTCTTCTGCAAAGAAACGCCTGATTCTAGAAGGTGCAAGCGTGCACGGGGCTCACAGTGGCTAAACGTGAGCTGCCCGCCATGAAATATTAATGGAAACTTTTAGGGATGTAGCAGCGCAACTTGCGGCTGGCTTTACATCATCTGTTTTGACGGATACGTGTGCGTTCGTGTGTACAGTGTGGCACCCAAACCCCTGCATGTTCGTAATGGGGGGGGGCGGGGCCATCTGCCACATGATCGCGACTTGTTTGTGTTTTCATTGGGAGTTTGTTTTGATGCGCAGGCTCTGCTCGCTGTTCATTTGGACGGCGTTTTTCTTTTCAGCCCGTTTTTTGAGGGGTGTAGGAGAGGGGAGGGGAGACGGTGACGTGTGCACTGTTTGCTTAATTTGGGGGTTTTGCTTCAGCCCTTCTTCTTGAGGGGATAGATAAACAAAATCCACCGAGATGAAGCCCTGTGTCTTCCTGGCGGCCCATCTCAGTGGCGCTGGCCCATCTCCCGCTTTTGAACAATGGCTATCTGCTGCTTGTTAACCTTACCGAGCCTCATTATCCCAGTTCATGTTTAGTCCTCTCCTCTTGGGGTGGGGTGGGGGGATGGGTACAAGCAAAATCCATTTACGGATCCCTGCTCGGAAACACAGGGGATTCTGGGATGCCAGACAACCATGATGTATGTATAATTCAATGTCTGCAGTGAATATCATAGTGAGTTGTTTTGTTTTGAGTTTTTTCCTTCCCCCCATGTCAGGGGACCTCTCATTGTTTGCGTTTGCCCTGGCTGTTGTATAACTCCCTGAAAAGGCTCTCTGAATAAGAATACTGTGAAACCATGCTTTTTTGGTGGAACTGTCAATTTTAACAATGTTTACAAATCAATCGTTTGGTAAGGCCTAAAATTCTGCCTCAATAATTGCATGAAATGCTGATATACGGGCCGATTCCTCAATGATATTCATACTTGTTTATCATAAATACCAGAGAAAGGAGCATTTATGTGGCAGTACAAATATTAACACCATTCAAGCCTCCATCCCAAGCATAGTTCTGGGGTCAGCCCCATGAAGCAGGGCCTCAGAGATTGCTTCCTGCGACCTGGATTAAACCTGTTCCAGGGTCAGTAGAATGCCCTCGTATTTTCATTGATATAGGTCATTGATCGGAGCGTTCCCGGCACCGGTATCTGTCTCAGGCAGAAACCCGACCCCAGACATCCGATACCGGCCGACTGCAGCCACGCGGCATCGTACCAGGAAAACGGCCCCAGAGCCGGCCAGCTCCCAGACACCGCAGCTGAGAGACCGAGCTAAGAAATCGAAAACCTCGCTACGCGACTGGAGCTCATATCCTGGGAAAAACTCATGTACTTAAAAAAAAAAAAAAAAAAAAGAACAAATAGGCCTAAAGTAAGTATTTTTTTGGATGGACGTAGTTTTTGGAATCTTAATTTTGGCTTAGCCTGCAGCGTGTATTAATACTGTTACAGCTTATCACTTACACAGCTGGATATTTACTGGCGCAATTTAAATCAAATGCCTTTCTCAGACTATGCCTCCAGTACTTAAACTGGCAGCCCCCTGATTACGCAACCCATCCACTATACCACACTGCCATCCTATACATGCTTATGTATGGACAACCATATGGATGGAGAATAGCCAGTGATTGCTATAGTTGACTGTGTTTCAAATCGGTATCACACATTAGTACATTAGTATGTTACATTATATTATTGTCATTTAGCAGACACTGTTATCCAGAGTGACTTGCATAGGATATATTTTTATCCATTTATACATCTGGTTATTTACTTAGAAAGTTTTGGGTTAAATGCCTTGCCTATGGATACAACAGTAGTGCCCTATCTGGGAATCAAACCAGCAACCTTTTGGTTACAAGCCCTGCTCCTTACAACTGCACCACACTGCTGCCTAGGATTCAGCTCAGGAATCATTGTTATATGGCTTGTATGCTATCTGGTTCTGTCAAAGCCACATGTGAATCCATGAAGGCCATTTCTGCCCTCCCATAAAGCTTAGCACACATTGTTTTTACATGTTGCTGAAACAGGTGTGGGTGATTGTGGACTGTAGAAAATGATGCTTTTCAGTTATAAAATGGCATTTCTTGGCCTTTTGGATGATATTGATAAAATACCGTGACGATTTGTTTGTTGTTCTTTTCAAAAGGGAAAAGTGGGATGGAGGGTTGAAACTTGAGTGCTGTCACACCAAGTTGGCGCGTGCTCAGAAAGCTCAACTGAGCCCCGACAACAAAACACTGCAGCATCAAAGAAGCGCGCTCACGATTTTCCTTTAACTCGCAAAGAAGAAAAAACGTCTTCCAGAAAAGAACAGAAGTGAAAAGAAATCCGCGGCGGACTGTGTGCTTAATACTCTAACTTATGTCATACGCTCAATATCGATGTTGATTTTGCTAGGGAGATGAGCCTGGCCGTTGCTGCTGGTTTCCGTGCTGATTGATGAGAAGTAGCAATCTCGCCACCGTTGCTGAATGCATTCTGACTCAGAGAGCCCGTGGCAGGAATACACAGATATTTCTCTGTTTTTCCTCAGCAGAAGGTGTCCCTTTTTGCACAAATTTGTACATCCTCATGATGGGACCATTAATCTGTAGACCTGATACACTGATAGATTGCACATAGCCTGCAGGCCTTGAAATGTTAAAAAGCATTCTCCCAGTTGTAAACTCCATTATTTATTTGTGAATATTTAAGAGAATTGCCTTTTAGAAAATGTTGCTATTTGTTAATGTTTGGCTGTTTAATTTGTTCATTTTCAATAAATTTGGAATTTGCTTAACTACATGTAATGTAATTCTCGGTATTTAATGGACTCCAGAAGCGGTATATATCTTCTTTTTGTTTTTTTTTTTTCAGTATCCTTTTCAGCTGTAGCTCTGTGTGATGTTAAGTCATGTGATTTGAATGTGCTTGGTTGAATGTGCTACTGCCTAAAATCTAGGCTTGTCAAAATGGATGGTCGTGGCCATTACTGGAGGACTTGCAATTGTGGTGGTGAATGTTCAATTTGCCCTAATCTCCCCCCTGGCATGTGAGATCCAAGACCTGTGCAATATCACAGCCTGTACGGAATTATTCATTGGCTATCTGTGCACAGAAATGCACCAGTGAATCTGGTACAAATGATACAGTGCCCACACCAATCTGAAACTTTTTGAAACTTCTCATGTCTAAAATCATATATGTTGTACGTTTCTGTAGTAGATGGGCCGTGGTCAAGTAAACATATTGGTTTCAGTGATTGCCTCTGTAGGGCAAGGAGTAAAAATTTATTTGTCTCATGAAATAATGAACTAATTTGAGATGTGTCTTGGAGTATTCTACATTGTAAATCTCAAAACGAAATTGAGTTATTGAATTTCCAATTGGCCTGCCAAGCTCTTCTGTGCGATTTTGATTTTGGGGGCCCACATTCATGAAGCAGTTTATTCCATGCTGTTGTCGGATTGAACGGGGCAGTCCATGGAAACGTAATTTGATTTGTTGTCCCTCACCATCAAAGACAATCGGTGTACATTTTCCCGAGCCCCGGCAACCCAGTGAAATCTGCATTTGAATCATGTCCTCAGAATGCCTGTGTTTGCACTACCCTGAGCCAAGCGCTCCGCCACGCTCTGTTTTTACAGGGATTTGAGGTTTTGGCACGTTGGTGATTGTGGTGGAATGAATGCTTTGTGCGGCTCTGATGCCCAGCGCTTTCTCTTGCTGACCGCTTTCAGGTGCAGGCGGGCCTGGGGCCTGGGGCCTGGGGCCTGGGGCACCCAGGCTGCGTCTGGGCTGTTGAGAGTGGCTTTAGTTTTAGTTTTGCACAGATGTCTGCAGGTGTATCTTGCTTCAGGTCCTTTCCAGTGGGTGGCAGAGGTCAACTGCACCCCACCTTTGCATAACACTTTTCAGGACAATAAGCTCTGCTGGCAGAGTTCTTAGTGGTGTGAGTGTGCGCGTGTGTGTGTGAGTGTGCGCGTGTGTGTGTGAGTGTGCGCGTGTGTGTGTGTGTGCGCGTGTGTGTGTGTGCGTGTGTGAGTGTGCGCGTGTGAGTGTGCGCGTGTGTGTGTGTGTGTGTGTGTGTGCATGTGTGTGCGTGCGTGCGCATGCGCGCGGATTACATAATTGTCCGTTTGGAAGCTAGCTTCAGCGCTAATGAAGTGCAGGAACTGAAGGGGGCATGGTTATTGTGCTTCTGCCAGTCTACATCTGCTTGTACTTCTGACAAGAGTTTGGCCTTTGTTGATTGCTGCTGTTGCACTCAAATTCAACTCAGCCGGAATGAGCTGGAGAGCGATCACGTGTAGCCTGCTTTCTCGTGTAGTCTGATAATAAGTTCGACGTGTTTAATTGTTGCTGCGGGAAATGATGGATGTGGCGTCAATGTGACGTCAGATGAATGAAATTTCCCCGACCTCGTGAGAGAGCTCGCCCTCCTCACTTTTCCATTTTCAGATCTCTTAGCAGCTCATCTCGTAGCTGCTGAAGTCAGAAGCCCCACACACCCTCTATGCAAATGCGATGAGTGCCGAGCACGCTTCTGGTGTGGGTAACTTTAGTCATGACAGTATGGCTGAAACAGTAACATTTTGCTAAGGCGTCTGATCGTTCAAAGCCCTGCACTGCCAAGCTCTTCGCTTTGGTTTCTAACATGTTGCCATTGTGTTGTCTGTGTTGTTGAGCGGTCAGGTTTTATGCGCAGCCTAATGTTTTTTTGCTTATGTTGTTGTTCCACCAAAAAATGATGATCTTGTAATTTTTCTGATCTGTGTTCCAACATAATCCCAGACTTGGTCAATATCTTTAATATCATCACTTTGGTGTTAAAATAATATCAATGTTGCTTTATTATGCATGTATCCTTAATATCATCACCTGTGAGGCCTAATCTGGCATGTGGGCAGCAGTAGATATGGGCGGCAGCATGGCGTAATGGCAAGGACCAGTACTGGCAACCGAAAGGTTGTTGGTTTGATTCCCTGCAGCGTCACCGCTGCTGTATCCTTAAGGTAAAGGTACTTAACCTAGAACTGCCTCAGTAAACATGCAGCTATATAAATGGATAAAATTGTAACCTGTGTGTCCTATCTGGGTAAGAGTGTCTGCTAAATGACATAAACGCAGTAGCGTAACACAGCGCCGTGATGTGTAGCCCACGCAGTCCGTGCCTTAGATCTGAGACAGGGTTCGAGGGAAACAGCGCGGCGGAGACAGGCGGCGGCGAAGACACCCCGCGGGCCGCGGTTCGAGGACGCCGAGCCCATGTTTACGGAGAGCGGGAATTCATTAGGTGGGAGGTGTGATGCCAGCGCGTTTGATTGAGCTCCTCTCCTGAAGCAGTGATAATTGCTCTACCAGCGGGGGGCCCCGAGCCGCGTTCTCGCTGGCTGTTTATTTTGTTCCACGCAAGACTTTAAACGCCGTGTAATTCCAACCCCGCCAATTATCACGTCGCTACGATGTGTTTGGGGCCGACGTGGCGGCAGTCCCCAGCCGGGAGCGTGACCGGGAAGCCTCCGCCTGCTCCGGAACGCGGCGGGGGGGCGAGGGGACGCTTTGGGGGCCCCCTTGTGTTTCGCTTTTTGGGGGGGTGGGGTGTGGTGATGGAGGGATGGGAGTGGGCGCTGTTTTCTGTTTTGCTTTTTTTGGGTTTCCATAAATCAGAATGATATGACACGTAGGAAAGGCAGCGAAGGGGATGTGATTTTGGAGTTCCAGCGTTTCCTTTGGCCAAGCGTGCGCAATTTCCAGTAATGGCGGGATGGACCGTCGCTATGGAAACCAGGTGTCGCTGTGGAACCAGTCGCTGTTGTTTATGTGACTGTTTATTTCTGTTTTTGTTTGTTTTTTCTAATTTGTTTGGTGGGGGCGGGGAGATAATTGTTGGATCAGGGGTTGTGAGCCGTCAGCAACCCCCACGCTACAAATAGTTCTCCGTGACTGCCTTTCTTTTCTGTTTTCATTTCAGTCCTTCCAGTTGTTTTGGAATACTCCACTGCAGCGGAGGAGAAGTTGTTGATGTTATTAGCGTCGGCAGTTACTGCTTTGAAATGCCATCGGTTCTGGTGCTGAGAGGCATTCTGTTGCGTTAGGTTCGCTGCGGAGGATACACCGGACCCCGATGTGGAGCGAGGGCGGCTCGGCTCTTCAAACGAACGCCGTTGCCGCGGTCTGGTCTCGGCGTTAAATCCGCGTGAGCTAGAAGGGGGGTGGGGGTTACGTTCCTGCTTAATCTGCCCCGCCTGAGAGCGCCAGCCGGGTCCCTGTGGCTCGGGGGATTTCTACATACACAGCAAAGTAGAAAGTGTGGTAGGCTTTAAGTGCGGTGAGGCTTGCTGGTAAGTGGTCTGAATGAGGAGTCTTTGTTCTACCTGCGCAGAGAGAGAGAGAGAGAGAGAGAGAGCGGGACCGAGAGAGTGAGTCACCTCCTCTTAAGAGGGTGTAGTTACTCCCCGTTGAGCTTCAGGACCTCCTGCTGATGAAGGTTTCCCCTAACTTTCCAAACACACACCTGACTCGGTGAGTCACAGTACATTTTCTGTGACCAACCCGTTGTCAAAGAAATCTCCGAACGCACATTCAAATGTGGAATGAAGTTTTATACGTATATAATGTCAAAGCAACTGCATGTGCGCCAGCCAGTGCAGTGAACCGCTTTGGTTAGAGTGAGTGTCCAGAGAAGTGTGGATATATAACATGTGTTCTTCACATCTTATGCGACCCTATCTTATGACCCATTTGTGGATCTTGGTGCTCAGGTTGACCCCTGAGACCAAAGCAAAGGCAAGCTTCAGAGCGTATTTACTGAGGGTGGCGGTGTAGCGTAGCGGTAATGAGGGGGAACGGGGCGGGTCGATATGTTGCTGCCAGCGCGCTCGGCCATTACTACAGAGCCCAGTGTCAGTGTAGCATAGTGGTGAGGAGCCGAGATCGTAATTGAAGGCTTGCTGGTTTTGATTTCCCGCTGGGCCTCTGCTGCTGTACCTTTGGGCAAGGTACCAAACCCAGAACTGCCTCAGTAAATATCCAGCTGTATAAATGGATAAACATGTGAAATTGTAACCTGCGTGAATTGCTGTGGATAAGAGCGTCTGCTAAATGACGGTAATGTAATGGAATGTAATGCAGCTTCAGAGCAGGGATTCAGCTTCAGTCCCGCAAGCAGGAAGGCCTCAGTCTGGTCGGTCACAGGTTTTGGGGGTCTTTGTGTCGCCGTGGCGATAGGTGGGGAGATCCACGCGTCCTCTGATCATTGCGCTGGATGGGCAGCGGGGCGGAGAAGGGGGTGCTGGGATTGCTGTCACCCAGAAGGCCTGCTGCCAGGCTGCTGCCAGTGCTGGCGCAGCTGCCCAAGCAGAGCGGGGGAACTCGGGCTGCGGTTGCATGGGGGCCGTCGGGGTGATGGAGGTGGGGGTGCGTCTGCTTGCCGGTAGCGTCCGGCTGGAGCTGCGTGGGTCTCTCTCTCCGCCTGCCTTAGCCCCTCTGTTCCCATATGCACACATCTCTTAGCTTAACTGCTACGGGAGCCGACCACGAAATGCACCGCTGTGTGATTCTTTACAGCCACTGTGCAGCATAGTGGTAAGGAGCAGGGCTCGGAACCGAAAGGTTGCTGGTTTGATTCCCCGCTGTGGAACTGCTGCTGTACCCACGGTCAGGGTGCTCAACCCACAATTGCCTCAGTAAATATCCAGCTGTATGAATGGGTAACATGTAACCATCTAAGTCGCTCTGGATAAGAGTGTCTGCTAAAAGGCAATAATGTGATAATTTAATGTGAGAACGCGATCGTTACGGGAGTGCCGCTGCTCGCTCCGTGTTTCCGAAAACGGCAGAACTCGCTCTCGTGTTGCCAGGTGGCCGTCAGGGTCGCGCCCAGAGCTCAGTGTGGACGGCAAGCTCTCCTCCCACCTTCGCTAAAGAGGGACGCCCTCAATGCACACCGGCATCAGGACCCCTGTTGCCGTCTTTGCCGGTAAAAGTGTTGCTAGTGAGCGTGGATGGAATGATGGAGTAGAAAGATTGACTTGTTAAACGCCACATCACGCGTTCGTCCCCCGTGTGACTACAACTGCTGGCAGTAGCCTGTGCCTCTCAGTCATGCGCATATAAGTTAACTATCATCAGCACGCTAAGTGGTGCCAACAGGATTTGCTGTCTGCTTCAGGCAGTACTGATAACTGCAGCTGTAACCCAGAAGGGCATAGGTTCGAGTCCCAGATGGGCGTTGTTGTCGTAATCCTTGATTAAGGCACTTGACCTGGAAAAAAAAAGGTTAACGGCCTTAGCAAAAATCCAGTGGTTGAAGTGGGCTGTATGCATAAATGTAAGCTAATTGAGTTGACTTGGATAAGATGCCCCCTCAGCAAATGGACAGTGACCGAGTGATGGGGCACTTGAGACTTTTCATCTGAAAACTGAACCAGTTAAACATCAGTTCTGTGAGATCAGTTTGTTTAAAAGCACATGGGCATGGTGGATATTTTGTCAGGGATTATTTCTGAGCCCTAACTTGAACACCTTCTGGGTAAATTGGTCCTCAATGCAACTTTTTGTCCGTTTTCGGCCCCTCTCTTCCCCTGAACGCAATCTGCAGTGCTGGCGACCGGCTTTCTGTTACAAGAAACTGGATTCTGTTGCCGTGGTAACGAGCAGCTGAGTGCTAGCTGCAGGCAACGCAATGTGTCCCATTGGCTGCTCTCTGAGTCTGCGACACCGGTGCTGACAGCATTGGAGGAGACAGACAGGGAGAGGGGGGTGGGGAAATGGTGAGCCAACGCCGAACTGGAGGGAGAGAGAGAGAGAGAGAGAGAGAACGAGAGAGAGAACAAGTGAGCCAGCCAGCATAGGAGGGACTGTGTAATACCTCTATCTAATCTGAAATGTTTTTTTGAGTTTGTGTGCTTTAGCTGTGCAGGCTTTGTCATGCTAATAAAACCTATTTTACTCCTGTGTGGAGTGAGTGTATGTGTTTATGTCTGTGAGGGTGTGTGTGTCTGTGTGTGAGAAAGTTCTTGGGTGTGAGTGTGTGTGTGTGAGAGTGAGAGAGCGCGAGAGAGAGTGGGGTGGTGTAAAGAAACCGAAAGAGCTGCGCAAAAGTGGAAGATGAATCCGAGCAGGGGGGAAAGGGGCAGTTGCGTCTGAACACAGCGGAGAAGCTTGGCAGGGGTTTCAGAAAACATGGCCGAGCTGGAACTCTCCCCCCGGCGGTGGAGCGTTTCAGTCAAAATAAACACACTGCGGCCCGAGGGGGGAGAGGCTATGTGGCCTGGACTTTGAGCCGGTCCGCGGCGGTCCCGGCGTCTCCTCCCCCCTCAGACTGCAGCGCTAACATGTGTGCCAGCGGCCAGGAGAGCACAATGGCTGGATAAACAGCCAGCGCTCGCTCCTCCACGCACACCATGCGGGGACTGCTGGGGGTTCCTGCTCTGAACTCTGAAACTGCTGCTTGGGAAGATGTCTGAGAGAGGGAGTGGGGGGAGTGGGCGAGTGGTTCTGTCTGTGTTTGTCTGCGTGTGCGTGCGTGCGTGCGTGCGTGCGTGTCCATGTGCGTAACAGTGTGTGTTCATATGTAAAACTCCCAGGCATCAGATTCAGTCAGTCTGCTGACTTGCAGTCACTTCCCAACATGTTTTTAATGATTACATATTTTTCATTGAAAGTGATTTCAATATCATGGCCCTTTTCCCCTACCAATTCTTACGCATTTTCCCAAGGAAGCAGTTTAGATAAAATCGTAAAATTAATACATAATATGACATATGCTCTGCCAACGTCTTTATACCTGCTTGCTCTATCTGTTGTGCTGGCTGGCAGGTCTGGAGAAACTGCCCAGGTGTAATGCAGCAGTACAGCTATGAGGCATGACAGCAGTTCATGCTTCCTCCCATGTGTCGAACAGTCAGTGCTTGGTTTACCGCTGTTTGTCCTCTTTGGTATTAATCAGGCAGTCAGTGTTCTTTAAAGAGTGCATAGATGTTAATGACAGCGTGTAGCTCAACCCAGATCTCACTGAGCTACAGGTCTCTCCTCCTAGACGAAGCTGAACTTCAGTTTCATCATTCCTTGCTCTTTCCTTGCCTTTGTGCCGAGTACCCAGGGACAACGGTGTGTGACAGTCCTTGATGTGTTTGTGATTGGTTGAACAGACAGAGGTGACATTGGATGATATTGGCTGTCCTGGCCCTACAGGTAGCGTGCGGTTTTTGGCTATAGTCTGGTGCTTAAACCTGATCTTTCTGTCCTGTCCAGCTCTGTGTGATGTAATGGAGGTATTCTATCTGTGTGAAGCTGCATGAGAACAGTGATGAACTTAAAGAGGTATTGGCGGAAACTCCACCCCTCAGAGAGAGATGCACACGCACACGCGCACACACACACACACACACACACACACACACACACAGTGCACACGTTGCCGAGGCAGTAAGTCTTCCTCTTCCTCCTGGTTTTAGGCCTCGCAACAGGGGAAGGGCGGCCGACGATGACGACAGCATGGATGGGATTGAAACAGCAGAGTCCGAGAGCGTTCTGGAGTCAGGTGAGTCCTCCTCATAAACGCCATCGTCATTACCGTCATTACCGCCACGGTCATTACCGCCACGGTCATTACCACTATAGTCAGTCATTACCACTATAGTCATTACCGCCACAGTCATTATCCCTATAGTCATTACCGCCACAGTCATTACCACTATAGTCATTACTGCCACAGTCATTATCCCTGTCAGTCATTACCGCCACAGTCATTACCACTATAGTCATTACTGCCACAGTCATTACCACTATAGTCATTACCGACACAGTCATTATCCCTATAGTCATTACTGCCACAGTCATTACCACTATAGTCATTACCACACAGTCATTACCACTATCTGACCATCCTCCACCATAATTGCCATCACTGTCACTATGGTTAACATCATTATTGTCACCATCATCATCATCATCATGATCAGTATCACCATCATCACCATGGCCTTCACTTTCCAGGGACAGATCTGTGCATTTGGTTATGATGATGATGATGATGATGATGATGTGTGGGGGTGAGGACGGCTGTCCTCTTCCTCTTCCTCCTCTTCCTCTTTCCTGTGTATGGGATTGATGAGCTGTTTTGAGGTGATGCACGACTCCTCTCTGGTGTGTAATTGAAAACACTTTAACATCCCCGTGAAGCCGCCCCCATCCCATGTGAGATTGAGGGAAGAGAGATGTCAGATGCCTAATGCCCTCTAAAAGCTTTTTAAAATCCCACCCCGCTTTTACTTTCTGTGCCCTTCTCTGAGTGTGCGTTACTGTCAACTTTTTTTTCTGCAGCTTGTGTCTCCTGGCCTTGGGCTTGGTTTCTCTAGCAGTACTGGGAAAATGTAGAACTACAGACTAAAACCTTTTTTTTAGAAAACATCTTTTAATCTTTTTGTAAGAGCGAAATGCAGAGTCTGAAATATAATGCAATTACCTGACAGAACCTCGTCAATTCAGTTCACCCGATCATTCGGAATTAATCTTAGACAGTATGCTCGGCTGTAAAACAACGCCTCTTTAAACACATCTGCCCTTTCACAGGGTGCTGATTTATAGAAAAATGTCGAAATGACATTTCAAGTGAATTAGGCTTTGCGGATGAGTGTAGGAAGTCGAGATAAGTTCAGCTGAGGATCCCTGATTCAGTGAGCACGAGCGGCCGTTGCCTGAGAGATCGCCTGGCCGCCTCCTCCTACGCTCCTCCCATACCAAGGGCAGTTCTTCCTGATTGGTGGAGGTCATTCCGTCTCCTCCCACTGCAGCAGCCTGGCCCCTCCCCTAAACTCCCACCCTGGAGGCTGCTCCCTGGCCCCCAGCCCCCATGATGCTCCTTCACTGCAACCATCGTCAGCACGCCAGAAGAAAAAAAAAAAAAAACACATCGCTACTCCGGCGGCCTGAAATGCCATTGCGAGCGGGTGACACAACCTGCTCGCTGTCCCCCGGGCGCTGGCTCTGAGGGGACTGACAGACGCTTCCGCAGTCGTGACACGTGACCAGCGGAGCTTCGAAAGCAGCTTGCCCGGATTAACCCCTCACCATTAATCATAGCCCGGGCCCCCTTTTGATTGGCCTGGGCTTTACGTCTTTATTCCCCCATTCTAACGGACCCTCCAGGACTCAGCCTTGTCTTGCCTTAGCGGGCGTCCTGTGCCCTCTTTTCGGGGGGACTCGATGCTCACGTGGCCTGGTATGCAGGTCGATGGGGCAGACTCCCCTCCGGTGGGCGTGTTTGTTGTGCAGATGATTTCAGAGGGCTGCCGGGAGGGGGCCGCGGCCTGCGACGCTCGCCCCAGAGCGGACCCGCCACAGCTGTGAGGAGAGAAGCCCCCAGCTCCGCAATCAGGGAGCGGAAATCACTCTCGGGTCAGCGCTTCAAAACGACTCGTTTAGTCTTTGTGGTGCAGCGGAGCGTAAGGCGAGTGAGCGAGTGATTTGTTAAAGTACCCACGATGCACTGCTAAGGGCCCGGAACCGTACGGTTTCAGGACCGGCATCACACGGTGTGCCCCTCCCCCGCACAAAACATGGTTTCTTGTTTTTCTTTTTATGGGGAGAGCTGCCCACGGTCAGAAGTCATGACCGCAGAAGTCAAGCGAAAAAAGGTCACGTGACCACACTTCCTAAAATGCAGGGTACCGCTGTCTGGCTGTAGCTGCTTCTTAGAGCTCTGTGATTGGAGGAAGAGCCTTGTAACATGTTGCATGTAGGAGCACAGGGAATATTGAAGAGGTCGACATTGAAAATGCGGGAACCTACATTGAAGAAGGCGTTGCTTGAGCATGCTCTGTGTTGCCATATTGGGTATTAGCTCATTTCTGTCAACGTCCTTAAGATTGTTTAAAATGACCCTGTCTCGTTCTTCAGCGGATGCTAGTGCTAACATGCTGTTAGCGTAATGAACAGGCCCGTTTGTGGTGTCCGTTGAACCTGCTCCCAGCAGCGTCAGATTTATCTAGATTTTTTTTTTTTTTTTTTTGTTATCAAAATGCTACATGCGTCATTCTCGCAAGGCGGGTTTGTTCTCTGGGTTTCAGAGCTCTTCTTCGCTTCGGTTTAAAAACGCCGTTCTGCCTTTTCCCACGTCGGGGGAAAAAAAAACACTGTGTGGGCAACTCGGAGAGCAACCGCGCGCTGCTCGTCTCTTAAAGGTCGGCGAAAAGGTCGCGGCGCACCCTTTTGCGCCGGCTCCGCGTTTTGGCTTCTCTCGTTTCGATATTGCTTTCGCGGTTCTGAGGCAGCCTGGCTACCCTGTTCACACCTTCCGCTCCGTCTCCTCTGTAGAACAGCCTCAGAGCTATGACCCGTTCTGAACCCCCCCCCCCCACCAATTCCAGACCGCTGTCACACTTCCAGTGTTAGCTCTGTGCAGCCAGGAAGAAAAACAGCCCTCGGTAGCATAGAGCCTTCGGCAGGCCCAGGCCAGTGTTATTGCCGCTTATTTTAGGCCTTTTTGGCTGCAGAGCTTCTGACAAGTAGGAGAACACTTTCCTCTGTGTACAGTTTTTACATGTTATTTATTTTAAATGCAGCCAACAACAGCGAACGTTCTGGAAGCCAGCAAACTGTCTATTTTGGTTCCTTTAATCCTACGCGTTATTTTTTTATTTTTATTTTTTTAATGGCAGTCATTTCCATTCTGTTTTTTTTTCGTGTTGCTAATTTTTCAGGGGTTATTTTCTTCAGTTTTTACAGTTTGTATGCATTTTTTCTCTTCGAAATATTATGTCACACACATTGTAGTATATCTGTACACAGACGCCTGGGGTGAAGACATTGAAGAGTGTCATAGCAGACTCAGGCTATGATGCTGTCAAACAGCTACAGAGGAAATGGTGATTGTATGTGTCTGCACTCTGACTTTAAGGCACTTCAGTGATTTATATCCCAGTAACAGTAAGTGGTATTATTACTGTATCTTTGGCGAATCCATAGTGTCTCTGTTTACTCTGTGTATAGAAAATGTCAAAAAAAAAAAAAAAAAAAAACTGCTACGGATTGGATTTCTGTGCCTTCTGTTGCCCTGTGTTTGTGACTGTAACCAGAGCTGTGCAGTCTATGACACACTGTGCCCACAAAACGCCCTGTGCCCCGATTATATTGCAGAAGTTGAATACTGTTGTTTGGGCCATGTACAATGCTATATTGTCAGTACACTGTCAGAATGTATTTGCTGTGAATTCCTCCACTCCAGCATTGTTATGAATGGCATAACTTCAGTAGCCGAAGAACGGCGCAAGAAATGTGTTCGTGCTGTTGTGTAATCGTGGTAGGGTTTTTTTTGTTTTTTTTTGGCAATTTGTGTATGTTGCCCTGGAAACGGCCTTCACAATGGCAGCGATGCGGGCGCAGCCTGGAATATGACTACGATCCATCAATAACGCTGCCATTCAGTAATTACACCGAGGAATCAAAGTTCAGAGCGGTTCTCCGAGATCATGATCACGGTGTTGAATGAGCTGTCAGAAACAATGCCGTAAAATGCTGACGTGCTGGTGTGTGATGGGGGTAAACCGAACGAGTTGGTGGGTCTCTCTTGCACCAAAGATGCCGAGCAGAGGCCAGAAAGGGATGTTGTTCGCATTCCTGGCATTAAGCAATAAACTTAATAAACTATAAAAAAAAATCTTTATTTCTTATTCTTACAACTCGTGCTTGCGACAGAAAAACAGACACAAATGTGTTTCGGCACAAAGCCATTATCATGTATCTCTAAACGGCACACATAACAAATCCGTAGCCTGAAATATGCTGTCTGCTTTTTAAAGAGTTCGCATTTAAACATTTACATTTACATATACACTTTTTCATTTGGCAAACGCTTTTATCCAAAGCCACTTACAAGTGAGGCAGAGTACAACACAAGTGAAAGCCATACACGGAGTCACAATAATAGAAGTGCTGCAACAGAGGAGTGTCTCGAACCCTGTTCCTGTGCTCTCCTCCCAGCAGAACGGAAGGACCCTCACGCCGAGGGAGAGGTCGAGGGCGAAAGCGAGGTCTCCGTGGCGACGGTCGGCCCGGGCCTGGACCGGCCCCTCTCCCCGCTCTTCCAGCGCTCTGTGTCGGAGGACTCGGCCGGATCCTCCACGCTAACCGCCGAAGAGGCCAAAGTCAGGTGAGAGAGAGCCGCCCTGCGAGCCAAACCGCTGCGGAGTCTGCGCGGCACGCGAGCGTGTGTGCGTGTGTGTGTGTGTGTGTGTGTGTGTGTGTGTGTTAAGGTGTTTGAGTGTGTGTGTCTCTGTGCCCACGCAGCTTCGGGAAAAGATTGTGGAAGTTGGTGTGTGTTTGCCTGCATGCTATTTTTTTTTTTTTGGGTGGGGTGTGTGTCTGTGCTGTCAGGTTGCAGCGTGTGGGAGTGGGGTGAGCGAGTGTGTGTTTGAAGGTGTATGAGTGTGTGTGTCTATGTGCATGAGTAACTTCGGGAAAAGAGCAAGGGGGTCATTGTGTGTTTGCCTGTATGCCTTTTATTTTGGTGGGGGTGGGGCTTTGCGTGCAGGGTCTGTGTGTGAGTGGGGGTGTGTTAGGGTTCAGGGTGTGGGAGTGGAGGGCGAGTGAGCATGTGGGCGCAGGTTTGGGTGAGCGAGTGAGCGGTGGGGGGATGGGCGAGCCGCGGGAATAATTGAGCAGGGGATTGTGGGTATTGAAACAGGTCTGGATAAATGAAGCCTTCCAGCTCTGCCGGAGCCCCGCCAGCTCCTAGACTGCAGGGCTGCTGCTGTAATTAGCGCAGGTTGGGGGGAGAGGGAGACTCTTCTAAGCGTTACTCCCAATTAGCACATATTGTGATTTTTCTCTAATGTACCAAGCAGGCATCAACAGGTGTAGGGAAGAGGCAGCAGAAAGGCCCGGGGCCTACAACCTGACGGAGAGAGGGTAACCTAACCAGCGGAGCCGGTGTATCCACAGCACACTCTCATGCTGGCGTAAAAGCTAAAAGGCGAGCTGTGATTCAGGGGAAATTTGACTGAACTCACACACGGGAAGGTGTGCGGGTTCCCCTCAGGACATGGCGAGCCGCCCGTAAAAAAGACTTTTTTTTTTTTTTTTTTATTGGCGTTGAGGTATTTGACTGTTGACGCTCGCCATGGCGACGGGGGTGAATATGACGGAATGAGTCCGGAAGGGGCCGTCATTAGGGGAGAGATTTATTTAGTGTGGATTTCTTCATTTTCCCGCTGGCTGCAAGGGGCCTCCGCAAATTTATTTTGTCAGTTGGGGGCAGTAAAGGAAGCCGGCTGTTCCGTGTGATTCGGGAAGAGGCCGTGAAGCAGCGGGGAAGGCCTCCAGCACACTGACGCTGTGAGACTCTCGCTGCCATCCCCTCTGGCCGCCTGATCGTTATACCGGGGTGGGGGGGGCAGGGAAGGGGTCGTGGCACAGAGGGCTTGACCACGTTTCGGCCTTGTTGGGAGAGCGGGAGTTTGTCGTGCTGTGATTAGGGAGGAAGAGCGCAGGTGCCTGGTTTGGAGCTGGTTAGAGGAAGTCTAGGTGCAAATGCACATCCACCTGAAAGGCTTTGTTTTAAGAGGGGGGCCTATCACTTAGCATAGGTGTGTGTGTGTGTGTGTGTGTGTGTCTGTCTGTCTGTCTGTCTGTCTGTCTGTCTGTCTGTCTGTCTGTCTGTCTGTCTTGTGTTTGTGTGTGCAGGTGCTTGCATCTTTGTGTGTGTCTGTGTGTATCTTTGTGTGTGGGAGAGAACCTCAGTGCACAGTCTTTATGACTGTTTTCTCCTGTCCCAAATAGGCTCTCCTCATGCGCACGTACACACACACACACACACACACACACACACACACACACACACACACACACACACACAGAGTTGAAAGGGCTGAGATGCAATTGTAGACTCCGATACATTCTCCCTTCCCAGGTGTCACTCTCAGAAAGGTTACAATCAATCTGTGTGACGGACAGCTCTGTCGATGCTTCCTAAAGGAAAGAGATGA
The DNA here is from genome assembly GCA_019176425.1 of Megalops atlanticus. Lineage (NCBI taxonomy): Eukaryota > Metazoa > Chordata > Actinopteri > Elopiformes > Megalopidae > Megalops > Megalops atlanticus. Next base: position 7,442,404 of record CM032876.1, read on the forward strand.
GTTCCTTCTCCGGGGAACTTATTAGCGCTGGGATTTTTCCAAATAAACATCTGATAAATATTTACCACTTTTTTTTTTTTTTTTAAGGTTCGCAGCACTTATCTGTCAGCTCCCTGGCTCCAGCACCTCTGAAAGATATAGGATTTGGGTGGAAAAAATGTTGACGCCGGAATAGTTTTTGCTAAATTTGTTTTCACAGATTGGTTCTAGTATGAGAGCGATGGAACAGAGAATACCCTTATACTCCTACACCGCATCATAACAGCATCTCAGCTTTACCGCATGTATCTAGGAGCCTGCAAACACCTTGTTCTTTTGTTTCGTGACTGAATACACACCAGATTTTAAATGTTTTTTTTTTTTTTTTTTTTGGAAACGTCGGCTGACCTTTCGTGGTAGTGTCCCACTTGCAGGCTTGGGGGTCCTGACGAGGGGACACTAAGGGCTCAGTCAGGATGTGTTTGTCAGAGGGCCCTGGGGCTGCTGTTCCACTCAATTTGAAAGTGTATATGTGTGTGTGTGTGTGTGTGTGTGTGTGTGGGGGGGGGGGTCACGTGCCAAGGAGCCATCCGCCGTTGCCGTTCCCTGCTTGACCTCAGAATTAATTTCAGCCTTAATTTAGTCGGTGGGATAAGCCCCTCTCTCTGAGGCAGGCGGGCGAGCGACCGGGTGTGGGCGGGCGAGCGAGTGAGAGAGCGAGCGAGTGAATTTAGGCGGTCGCGCGAGCTGGCTTTTTAAGCACTGGTGCCCTAGTTACCGAGCGGCTGCTTCTCTGAGCCGGAGTCCGAGCGGCGGAGGGAGCGAGCCGGCACACGCTCAGAGCGGTTCGTCACGCTGGTGACACGCCACTCAGGGACACGCACCAGCACCCCGGAGCCACGTCTCTGACACACGTGCGTGTACAAACACGCACGCACAGACACACACACACACATACACACGCACACACACGCTGCCAGTTTACATTTAATGGTGTTTTAGGTTTGAGTGGATTTCAATCCTGGTGTTAGAAAATCTTTTTCTGGGGAAGTAACAACATGCTATTTATAACTCAACCCCCCCCCCCAAATATTATTATTTAAATATAATTTAACCTAAATATCAAAGTTGAGGTGGAAATTGAATTTCAATTTTTGCAGCATAAGGTGATAAGAAAATGATCCCCTAGGAAAAAACGCTCAGTTGGAATGACCAATCACGCACCAGGAAACTGGTCACTAAAATGTCAGCGTTTGCCGTGTCTGGCTGAACTCTTTCTCTAGGTGCTTTTTTTGAATCTTCAAAGCAGGCGATGGATATGTGTACAGCAGAGCATGTTTTGTGTTGAGTGCTTGCGTTTCATTCAAAAACGGAGCTGTTTTGGGTCTGAATTTAGCTTCCTGTGTGATTCCGAGGCCTGAAAGCATCCGCCCCTCTGAAGCCAGGCTGTGTTAAACGGTCCCCCTCTCTCCCTCCTCTTCCTCCTGCAGCGAACAGCTCTGTGCCTTCTGCTACTGCGGGGAGAAGAGCCTGCTGGGACAAGGCGAGCTGAAGGTCTTCGGCCCCACCCCCGGCTACGTCCCGCTCCACATCCGCAACCGGAGGGCGAGCTCCGAAAACGACGGCGACGCGGACAGGAGTCCCGAGCCGGACACGCCCGGACTCGAGCCCGACCGGGGCAACCCGACAAAGTAAGCGCGACCCCCCCCCCCCAGAACCCCCCACTCCCCTTCCCTCCAGCAGCTGATCAGACCTCTCATGCTACAGAGGGCATCCGTGACGGACCCGGCACCCGGTCTCCGCCCCCTGTCTGCGTCCCCGTGATGTTTTCGCACAGTGTTATTCAGAAGTGAGCGGGGGGATTAAGAACCTCCCCGAAAGCGCAATGCCAAACCCTTAAGTTTAAGCGATGCCTGCGGGCTGTTTACCCCACAGCGTTCATTTGCAGGGCAGACAGCTTGATCCAGGGTTGCCTGTTACTTTCCCCAGGACCGCTAAGGCACTGCAGTAGAGCCACACCTGGGATTTGAACTTGCAACCTCATTTAAATATGTAAATTCTATTTCTGTAATTTCTGCCTCTGTGTTCTGTAAAGTCTTGCTTCATTCTGGAATTGCTTTTAGGTTTACGGGGGGGGAGAGGCAGGTGATATTTGCAAGAGAAACTCAGGGAAGGTGTTTGGTTGGCCATACCAAGCGCAAACCTAAGTCAGTGGCCTGTTTCAGACCATTTTTCCTTCTATGAAAGCTTGACTCTAGGAGGTTGATCTCACAGAATCATCTTAAAGTGCTGTAATTGTCTCCTTCGGCAGTAAAACGGGAGGAAGAGTTGAATGCGAGCGAGGGCGTTGATCGTTAGCGATGTCTTCTGGGTAAAACTGTAAAGGAGGGTGGCTGTGATTGCTGAGGTAATGGAGGTGTGAAACGCCAAAGAGGTGATGTTGATTTGGGCTTGAGGAGAGGAGAGGTCGTGATTGCACCTCTCCCCTCGCCCCATCCAGCTGCAGCTGTAGACTGTGTGCCGAATCACCGTTTCGGCCCTCACCGGGAGCGAAACGGAGAAGGGGAAAATGGCGTTGACCCCAGAAAAACAAGGGGGGCCGGCAGGCTGAACGGCACGGCGCTGTCTGACTATGAACTGAAAGCTGTCCCGCCATTCTCCTTTTGTGGCGGTATTGTCAAACAGGAGAGGAACAATAGGCACAGAATCACCGTCTAGATAAATAGATAGCCTTTTAACCCATTTCATTCCAGACTGCTGGGCTTCTTATTGTCCTGGAATTTCCCAGACCTCACCTCAGTTGATTGAGGGTAGGGAGTATTTATTCGGCCTAGTTTCATTCGTGGCCATCACAATAGCCACAGCTCTCTTCACGTCAGTTTGAAGCTGGGCCACATGATGAAACCCACCCTCCACCCAGCAAACCGCAGTTGACCGACACCAGTGGTTTTGTGCGCCTCTTCAGATCAGACGCGCCCATCCCTGCGGACTCTGGGAAAGTGCCTTTCTCACTGGAGATGGAACTCGCCCACCATCCGTGTCTCTCTCCAGTGACATCATCTTAAAGAGGCAGGCAGGGCGTGTGGGGACACAGCGGACAGTCAGACATGTTCACAGTGTGCCGTGGCATCACAGTGGATAAGTGGTCATATTCTGAGTTAACATGCCTCAAGCTGAAATCTCCAAATTCAATAAGTACAGTGGGAAAAATCCCACTAAAAAGAAAAAAAAAAACTGTCAAATTAACCGAGTGTAAGGCAGATTGATCTGACCGTGGGTCGGAGTAGGGGATGGGCACTTTAAGATGCTAATGAATTGAGTTCCAGAATTCAATTTAGGTCAGTTATTTTGATGCCAATATGGCCCTGACGACAGGCGAAGGGGGGAAAAAAAAAATCCATAAGCGAGTATTCCACTCCGAAGGATCTCGCTGGCGGTGGACTTTCACCTCCTGCCTGTCACCGCCAGCGCACACGTGACCGCAGTTGTTAAAGGCTCCCATCAAAAGATACTCCCTGGGCTCATTGGACAAGTGCCTAATTTGTTCGGCTCTTTGGAACCAATCAACCGTTTCCCCTGGGGTCAGGTGACGTAATAGGCACCGAGTGCGGCCCTGGCAGGCGGCCAGGCAGCCGAGCATTGTTGCGTTGGAGGCCTGTGATTGGCCGGCCAGTCTGGAGCCCTGCCAGTGTTAGAAAGAGGGGAGTGAAATGAAAACAATAACAAAAAGAGAAGAGGGGCTATTGAACAATATTTAAGGTGGCGCTTGTTAAGGTGGACCGGCGATGACTAGGCCTATTCCTGCCATCCGAAATTAATTTTCCTCACCTCCCTTAAAGATCTAAAAATAAAACCTCTCAGTTTGAGAATTAGTCATGGTTTTAATTCAACTTGAGTGACTACTGTAGGGAGTATTTGTGTGATTTGGGCTGAAAATCAAAGAGCAGTCATATCTTTCTGTGAAATTACTAAATAAGATATGAAGTAAATGGCTTTCTTATCACATGACCTCGTTTGTGTAAAATATGCAACCGTGGGTTGCAACCGTTCTCCCTTTGCAAACTAGGTTAAGCCATGAAATGTATATTAGGTCGTATAAAATTCTGTCAACTTAACTTTGTGTCCAAGCAATTCACAGATCAACACCACAGGCAGGCTTAAAGGATGATGATGGGTGATTTTGTTAGTCTCCTGAGATGCGATAATATTTGTAATTAATGAGCACGTGAAGATAAGTCGAGGATAAAAATATTTCAGTCTGAGGCATTTATCTAAATTTATACTGCAGCTACTTCTTATGTAGGAAATAAAAATCTCTGGGGAAGTTTCATATTAAATTCTTCGTTTTTCAACTGATGTCAGACAGAAGTACCCATTTTACCATGATTCCACCCAGGTGTGATGTATGAGTTAGTTTAAGCAGAAGCCATTCAAACCCGGGAGTTTTACACTTTCTGCCTTAGCCAATTGGTAGATCCCCGCTCACATGATATAACTGAGACAAACTCTGACAGACAGAATCTAATCACTGCCATAATGAAGTTATGCCTCTTCTGATAAGAGCATCTGTCCGAATTACAAGAGAACTTGGGGGCATTTGTGCAGGGAATTCAGGCTTTCAATCAATCTCATGGGGTTGTCATCTCCATTTGAAATTTATTCCGGAATTTAGCCCCCAAATGACAATTCTCAAGCATTGACGCACAGTAATGTTGAGTGTGTTCTGTCTGGGATCCCCCAGATTGCTTTCTAATGGAGACCCGCTTTTTAATCAAAATAGAAGACCGATATGTAGGTCTAAATACTGTGGTGATATATTGCGCGTGCTGTATTCTGCACCTTAAATGGTCTTTTCTGGAGGCCATTTAGTGTGTAATTAAATCGTACTTTTCCACATTGAACACAATTGGAAAAGAAAATACTGCTTGTCTAATAATGATTTATAATACATAGCTTAATACAAAAAAAGGCAGGACAAAAATGAATTGGAGATTGCATATTAGGTTTCAGCTCACCACGAGGAGTGATTTTTCACTGTGTCTTTTACCCTGCATTTATAATGTAGGGCTGTAATTTGACAAGAGGGGGAAAAAAGCTACATTAAGATAGTGTGTTGTTTTTTTTTTTTTTTTTTTTGCGCTCATTTAGCCCTTAATGGGAAGGAAGCGGCCAAATGCGTTTTCCATTTAGTCGTATGCAGATGTGCCTTTGCAACACAGAGGTAGTGTACTGCGGCCTTTCATCCCTTCCCAGAGTGCCTTGCGTTGGCCTGCTCACTTAGGCCGAGGGCCTTTTTAAATGCAAATTCTTGTTTTCCGCTTTTCCGCACCTCGGCAGCGGAGTCTTAGTGGCCCGTCCAAGAAGGCAGTAATTCTGGGGGTTCTCCCTATCCGGCGGAGCGCGGGGGCTGAACAGCCAGTCCTTGTGCGTGGGCCAAAAGGAGATAACCCTTACCTCCCCCTCGTCTCCCTCTCCCCCAGCGCACACAGGGCTGGTTCTCCCGACAGCGGCCCGCTCTCCTCACCTGCTGGGATCACGGACGCCTTCGGGGAGGAACCGGTCCGGAAGTTCTGGGACGAGCTGGGCCAGATCGGCCTGCCACACGGCATCAACGTCCAGTCCCTCTTCGATCCCACAGGTAGGTCCTCCAAGGTTGCAGGTGATGGGGTTTGCGCTGCCGGAACGGTGAACGGGGTTAACGCCACTCTTCTTAACTGACTTTCCAAGTAGGAGTTACAGTCAGGCTTTATGGGGGGTTAGCTATGTGTCCACACAGGATGGGCACTGCAAAGTGAACAAAGGCCATTAGCATCCATCTTGCTAGACACATCCTTGTTTCAAGTGCAAAAAAGACATTTGGATCCAGAAAGTTGGCAGCATTTTCTCAAGAAGTTATTAGCGATTCATTCATTAGAAGGGATTCATTAGCGATGGCAGAGTAAGGCTTCGTGAAGCCCATGGTGAATGGGGTGACCGTGTGATATCAGTCCCTGAATTGTTTTAACCAATTAAAGATTTGGCTCTGCCCATTTTGGGGGTCATGAAGTCACCCACCACTGCTGTTCATGAGCCCACCTGCATGTTTAAAGCCACAGGTGTGGAAGAATATGGTTTTCGGATGTAAGAAGGTTAGGGACCGAGCTATGATTGTTCCGGGGTATGTGTATGGTGAAAGAGGTTTGAGAGCAGGTTTTGTGGTTTGGAGATCTCATCCGAGAGCTACGTTCACACGGCCTTCTTCTTTCCTTTCAACCTCTCTGTGCGCCTGTGTGTGTGTGTGTGTGTGTGTATGCCTGTGTGTGCGTGTCTGTGTGTGCCTGTGTCTGTGTGCGTGCGTGTCTGTGCACGTGTCTGTGTGCGTGCCTGTGTGTGTGTGTGTATGCCTGTGTGCGTGTCTGTGTCTGTGTCTGTGTGTGTGTGTCTGTGTGCATGTCTGTGTGCGTGCGCGTGCGCACGTGTGTGTGTGTATGCCTGTGTGTGTGTGTATGCCTGTGTGCGTGTCTGTGTGTGTGTGTGTATGCCTGTGTGCGTGTGCGTGTGCGTGTGCGTGTGCGTGTGCGTGCGTGCGTGCGTGCGTGTGCCTGTGTGCGCGTGTGTGTGTGTGTATATGCCTGTGTGTGTGCGCGTGCGCGCGTGTGTGTGTGTGTGTGTGTGTGTGTGTGTGTACAGGGCAGTGCTGTGCGCATCTGCACTGTGCAGCGTGGTCGGCGGGCGTGTGCCGGGGGGAGGGGCAGTCGCTGCTGTACGTGGACAAAGCCATCGACTCAGGGAGCACAGAGGTAAGAATCTCCCTCCCTATTCGCTGCTTCCGATTTCAGAGGTAAGAATCTCCCTCCCTATTCGCTGCTGCAGATTTCTGCTGACATCTGGAATCAGGAGTGTTTCTGTGGACACCTCACATTGGGAGCTGTTCTGTCGATATTTTGAATTGGAGCTTTTCTGTGGATGTCTCGAATAGTGTTTCTGCTTTTTTTTTTTTCCTTTTGAAAACCCATTTCACACCTTTTCAGAGTAGCCATGCAACAGTCTCCGCTTTAAGTGCTAAAGCCATCAACTCAATTGCACATTCTGTGCTCATTGGTGCGTTTCTCTGGCCTAACTTAACATTGGTCGGGTGCCGTTCCGAGTTGCAGCGTGTGCTTGGTTTGTGTCTCGATGAAGGTGGAGAATCAAACACTTCTTCATCCATCACCTCAGCGTTCTGACCCTTTTAGGGTGGACATGCTGACCAGAATTGTGCCCTGTGCCTTCATCAGTGTCAGACTGTCATTTTAGTAACCTGTCGTCTGCATGTGGAAACTGCTTTATATTTAGAACTGCAGCGACTCAGAAACTACTTTAGATAAAATGGTAAAATGGCCAACCATAATAAAAATGAAGTCCAGGTTGTGTCCTGTAAGTAAACCAGTGGTTCATGTGCTCTTAGCCGGAGTAGAGAGGAACTGAGCCCCCTTCCCCCCCCCGCTCGCTCTTTGAATATTTTTAATTAGGAGTTCAGCAGTGTCGAGCTGCCACTGCGATCTCGGTGGTGCACTTCTCCCAATTAATACAATGAAAGGTGGCGGGAGGGGGAGTTCCTCACTGTGCAAGGCAGGGTCCGCAGAAAAGCACCGATGATTAAAAGCTCCCTTAACGGTATTCAGGACTTGTAGGGTTTAATTGTTAGGCGTGAACAAGTGGTTGACATGGCTCATAAAAACATATCATCAGCTTAAGTTTATTAGTGCTACCTGCAAGCATTCAGTCCTGTCGGAGAAGAAAGGTGTTTTTTCCCTTTCTGTATGATGCCTGCTGTGACATTAAATTGTCATTACATACTCGGCATTTAGCAGATGCTTTTATGTTGAGTGACTTATATAGGTTACAATGTTATCCATTTATTCAGCTGGACATTTACTGAGGCAGTTCTGGGTTAAGTACCTTGCCCAAGGGTACAGCAGCAGTGCCCCAGCGGGGAATCGAACCGGCAACCTTTCAGTTATGAGTCCTGCTCCTTACCATTATGCTACAGTGCTGCTACACCACACTTATTTATGTTGTATTTGAAGGCAGACTGAAGCAGGTTGTCGATCCTGATCTGGGACGGTTCCAGGTTCTCAGGAGCTTAAAGCCCACCAGCGCTATCACGACCGGGTGGAGAGAGGCTTAAGCCGGTCCAATTAAGATGGAGATAAGTTGAATCCGGTAGATTAGAGCCGGAGTGAGGGAAAACCTGCCGATCTGGCTTCCCTTAAAGACCAGTGCTGAGTCGCTGGGTGTTTAAGCATGCGCTTAATTCCTACCCAGTGCCTAAAGCTTGAATCACCCTGTAGAATTTAACAGGAGTGATTTGTGTGTTTGCTCTGTGTGTGCACGTAAATCCTTTGTGAACTTTTATTGTATCCTCTGTTGGCTTGTGTTAAATTCTTTAGACCTTGATCCCTCCATCAGTAGTTGCTAAATATGAAATGCTATATCAGAGACTTTCAGAGAGTTTAATATTCTGATGGATCTCAGACTGTGATTTCTGGCACTGATGGAGCTGAATGCAGTGTGTTTTGAATGTGAATGTCACAGTGGAGGTGTGTTTGGGTACCTGGCAGGGGTGTGGTGGGGCCTGCCTGTGTGTAGGGGGTGTTTAGTAAGGTAATTTATATCGAGGGGGTGTGTAATGAGGTGTGACGGTATTGAAAGGGTGTGGTCAAGAGTGGGGCCTGTTTTGTAGTGGTGGAAAATTTGGGGGGGGGCAGGGGGGTGTAATGGGGCGTGGTTATGTTGAGCGGTGTAATGGGCGTGGTTAGGGTGTGTAATGGGGCTTGGTTGTGTTAGGGGTGTGTAATGGGGGTGTGTAATTATGTTGAGTGGTGTAATGGGGCATGGTTATGTTAGGGGGTGTAATGGGGCATGATTGTGTTTAGGGGGTGTGGTGGGTTGTAGTTGGATGGAAGGGTAATTAGCCCTGGATGACAGTTGATTGTGTGCTTATATGTCATGTGCTTATCCCCCTTATCCGGGCGTTGTTTGTGCTCTTTATCCTCTTGTAGTCATATTCATGCCTACATGAGTATTCCTGTTGTGTTCATTCATTGCACATATTCAGCTGAAGCACAGTATGAAGGACACACACTACAGCCTCACGCTGGTTTCAAACCTGCAACCTCCCCCATGCCTCAGATGGCAGTGTGACGTCTTACTTAACCTTTCAGCTTGCAGGTTTGATTCCCGGACGGGGCCCTTCCTCTGTCCCCCGGAGGAAGGTGCTTAACCTGAGCAGCTCCAGTAAATACCCAGCTGCAGACATGTCTGGCATGTAAAATGTGGGCTGTGCAAGCTGACCTGGATCAGGATACCAGCTAAGCAAACAGAAAGGAACGCATCAGAAACTGTGCTGCATTGCTGCCTGTTTGACAGAGCGCAGTGGTCGCAGTTTGATTTGTCAGGGTCGGTGGATGTTACTCACAACATATACATTCAACATATACGTTCAACATACACATTTATGTGCATGCCTGTACATAACGTGCATTAAGTAACATTGTACCTCAGTTAGCCACAGGCTGATTTTAATTGGTAGTCCCAGAGCAGGTGAATCACAAATAGCATTGTACATAAAAGTGCAAAAAATACATAGTAATTAATTTTTTTTTTAATCGTACATGCAACGGGGCTCCTTAAAACATGCAGCTCCTCTGCTTGGTGGCAACAGGAATTCTTAAACCCTGCGTACAGCCGTGACTCCTTAAACCCTGCATGCAGCCGTGACTCCTTAAACCCTGCATGCAGCAGTGACTCCTTAAACCCTGCATGCAGCCGTGACTCCTTAAACCCTGCGTACAGCAGTGACTCCTTAAACCCTGCGTACAGCAGTGACTCCTTAAACCCTGCATGCAGCAGTGACTCCTTAAACCCTGCGTACAGCAGTGACTCCTTAAATCCTGCGTGCAGTAGTGACTCCTTAAACCCTGCATGCAGCCGTGACTCCTTAAACCCTGCGTACAGCAGCGACTCCTTAAACATCACAGCTCCCGTGCCTGAATGCGGCGGCGGAGCGGCGTGATGGATCAGGCGCGGGAGGAAAGGTCGGCCCCGGCAGTGCCGCCCGCTCAGCCGTGAAATGGAAAGGTCACGGCGCCGGGGAGGGGGGCCCCAGGGTCGGTGCAGCGCCCGCCCCTCACAGACCCCCCCTCCCCCGCCCCCCGCCAATCAGGTCCCCTTAATTGCATCTGCACCCCTAATCTGCTCAGCTATCAGCACATCACTACTGTACTTTGGAGCCAAGTGCCAGGCCTCGTGTGTGCGTGTGTGTGCGTGCGTGCGTGCGTGCGTGCGTGCGTGCGTGCGTGCGTGCGTGCGTGCGTGTGTGTGTGTGTCCGTCCCCTCATCCATACGTGTGTGTGGTGTGTGTGTGTGTTTGTTCACTAAGGAGGAAGCATCTCGTGGAGGAAGGGGGCTGGCACAGGACCAGTGCCATGTGTTGGTTGATTAGTGCTGTCTTGCTGGCAGGGGAGCAGTGCCGTGTGTCGGTTGATTAGTGCTGTCTCGCTGGTGCAGGACCAGTGCCGTGTGTCGGTTGATTAGTGCTGTCTCGCTGGTGCAGGAACAGTAGCGTGTGTCGGATGATTAGTGCTGTCTTGCTGGAATTTCCCCCCCTCGGGTGTTTGTTGACAGGGTTGGACAGAACCCACAGAAAGAGACGCGATTAAATCAGGATGACCTTTTCGCTGTGCTCCAGCGCCTGCAGTAAGACCCCTGCCCTCGGCACTGCACTTCCGTTCTCAGAACGAATTTGATGGGTATCTGTTGGTCCGTCAGCGTTGCACTTTGACATTAACCTTAGCCCATCTACAGCCGCCGCGTGGAATACATGGTCTACATTTTCGGTTGAAGCGCCATAGCGCAGACGCACGAAACGGGTAACTGAGGGGATAAAATGAGTCGTTATCTCCATACTTGGCAGCCATTTCCTCCGTTTCTGCTCCATACTTGATCGCCATCAGCCTCGGTTTTCTGTAGCAGGCCATTTTCGCAGTCAGTGACCTTTAATCGCATCACCATTTAGCGAAAAAACAGGCTGGCTGTCCGAAAGCCACTCCGATCCCTGTTCGGCATGATGTTTAGCTACTGTTTCTCCCGGATGGAGGGAGAGGCTCTCCTGGATGGAGGGAGAGGTGGTTCTTCTGGGAGTTTGTCCTAGATGGGCAGAGTTTGTTCCTGATGTTACCAAGCTGCTGTGTGACTTCTCTCCTTGTATGAAAGTGCGGCAGGTTTCCACAGAGCCGTTAATAATGCCCTCAACGGTTTCGTAACGTTTAGGGGGATTACCCTTTTTACATTCATGTAAAACGCTGCTGTGTCACAAGGCTGTGTTTCGTCTGCCTTAGCTGCGGCGACATCTGTTGATCTTGGTTTGAAGGACTGGCGTTTGCCGCAGGGAAATTAGCAAAAGCAGGTCATAGCCAAAGCTTTCTCTGATAACGAAAGCAAATGGGAAAGCACCAGTGAAAGGTTGCGGCATAATACTTCCCCTTCTCCGTCTGTTGGGTGTTCCTGTGTCCACATCAGAGGGAGGGCAAGATTAGAATTCCAGTCTTCAGAAAAACCCTATCACTTAAATGTCTCTGCCATGAATGTCCCGAATGGTTTGCTTGTTCAGATATGACAGTTTCTTAATACTCGCATTTCGTGTCACCAGTGTTTTTTTTTTTTCCCTATCGTGCTTTGCGAGGACTTGCCTTGTTTGGGAGATCTTCAGTTTCTCTGCCCTGTTGAGCACTTCAGTGCTTGGGTTTTTGTTTGTCAGTAGAGTCTGGCTGCACTGTCTGGAAACCTGCCACAACTCTCTCTCTCTTCACAGCTTGTGCCATAATTCTCTTTTTTCCCCTGTGGCGGTGTGCCGCAGTGATGGCAGAATTTTGCGTGCCTCTGAGGAAAAACTCGCAGGGGGTCATTCTCCATTCGGTGAATTGGTAGATGACTGGAGTGTAGTAAGAGTTGAAGTGTGTCGTGCGTTTTTCGCAGAGGGGAGAGAGCTGGAAGAGGGTTGAGTTGGCAGTGAAACGGTTAACACAGAGCTGTAGGGCTTCATCTCTCAGTGAGCCCACTTTTCTACCTTGCGAACCCCCAAAAATCAACGACTGCGCCTGGACCCGTCAAAACGCGTTCCTCCACGGAGCAGAATGTTTTGATTGGTTTAAACAACCAGAGGCGTCAGAGGCAGATGATGGCTCTGCCCCACAGTCGGGGTCGGGAAGCCTCACTCTCCCGTCGCTAATGTAAATCACGAGCACGGCTTTTCGAACACGAACACGACGGAACGAAACCAGTGAGTGGCGAAATGAATGAACACAGGGACCGCCACCCCCGCTCCACAGAAACCAGCGTGCGAGTGGTAATTGCTGGGATCTCCATGTTTAAAGCCTCCGCAGACCCTCACGCTCTGGCTCTGGCGGGAGCTTCAGAATCTCGTCAAGGCTTAAGCTTGCTGCTTAAAGAAGCTTTTATTTCAGTGACCTTCTGCGGTTTCATCTCCGCTCTGACCCGAGCTCCCGGTTTGAAAGGAGAGCGGCGTTCGCTGCAAAGTTTGAATTCTGCCCTGCGCGTTCCAGCACGAACATCCACAGTCATTCAATTAAAATTCCCCCTGAAAACTATTATCGCTATCATTGCCGAACCTTGCTGTTTTTCCTCATTACTCATCCCGTCATTTCAATCAACTTTTGCTTTTTTGTCAGCGTTTTTAGGAGCGGGAACACTTTTTTTTTTTTTTTTTTTTTAGTCATCACGATGCAAACTTTCTACTTTTGGGTGAAATATGCATGCTGTTCCTGTAATTGGGTTTTGGGAATCAGGGGGACCCGACTTGACACCAAGCTAGATTCCCTCCAAACTACAGGCAGAACGATGGATCGAGCGGCATGGTCTCCCGGCAAAACCTCCTCTGTTCTTATGTTTCATTATTATAGAATGGTGAGGCCGGTGGGTTTGAATGTAGCCTGGTCTCCTGGTGAAACTGTGCTCCTGTTCTTGTGTGTCATTATTAAGCTGTGGTTTCTCTCCTCTGCCCCCAGCACTGTGTATACTGCAAGCACCTCGGCGCGTCCATCAGGTGCTGCGCAGAGGCGTGTGGTCGCGCCTACCACTACCCGTGTGCCGCCGCCGCCGGGACCTTTCAGGACATCAAGAGCCGCACCCTCCTCTGCCCCGCCCACATCCAGCTGGCCGCCCAGCGGTGTAAGTGGTCCTCCGGGCCTGGTGGGGGCAGTGTGGCCCGGGCTCTGTTCAAAAGCAGTGTGGTTTGCCCTTAACTCTGAACAGTTACCCTTACAGTAGAGCCTTGTTAGTCATGGGGGATATATTCCACAAAAGCTGTACTGTATTTGGTATGCATTTTCCTTCTTACAGGCAAATCCTATGAATAGTATCTTACTGTATTTTGTATTTTGTATACCATGGTAATACGGGATATTCTTTGTATGATAGTATGGCTAAATATCCATTGTTTATCCATCATTAGTTTTCTTAAAGTAAAATGTTTTGTAAAGTTTCTTCATTGTATCACTGCTTCTGATTTTTCTCTTCCGTGTCATATATTTGATATACTTTCGTACTTTTGTATCGACATTTTGTAACAGTCCTGGATCGATCAATCATTTGCTTGCTTGTTGGACTGAATGATGATTGGCTGCAGGATTAATTGCTTAATTGATGTATAACGGCGTTTCCTCCTCCCGCAGATGACGAGGTGAACTGCGCACTGTGTGACAGCCCCGGGGACCTGCTGGACCTGCTCTTCTGCACCAGCTGTGGCCAGCACTACCACGGGCTCTGCCTGGACATCAGCGCCAGCCCCCTGAAGAGGGCGGGCTGGCAGTGCCCCGAGTGCAAGGTCTGCCAGACGTGCAAGTGAGTCCCGCCCCCGTATCGGTCCCGGCCCCCAGCCCCGCCCCCATCCCATCCCTAGCCCCGCCCCCTCACCACAGTTCTCTGCAGAGGGAAGTCTTGCAGTGCAAGGTCTGCCAGACATGTGAGTTCTGCCTCCATCACTGCCCCTCGGCACAACCCTGCCCCGCCCATCACCACAGCCCATGGGATTGGCTGGTGATCATATAGAGGTGTTATTTTCATGATACGTACTTTTTTTTTTTCCTGTTCACTTAGCTGGCACTCTGAGAGTCATCCAGGGTGAGTCGCATAGCTTTCATTTCCACACATCTGCTTGTTTCCGAACCCTGGTTACACACTGTACCTGCCTCCAAGGGAGCACCCAGCTTAGGGATGGAACCCGCGAGCTTCTGGGGCTGCAGTCCCAGCTGGCAGGGGCTTCCGCTGATTGACCTCAGCGGGAATGATGTGTGTTTTTCATGGATCACTGAAAGAGATCAGAACGTGAGGCTGAAGGGGAGGGAGATGCAGAAAGGCAAGGGTTAAACTCTGCTCGCCTCCCAGCAGAGCGCCAGGATGTTCCAGAGCTCCGGAGGCTCGCCTAAGATGGCTCGTGAAAAGTTTCTTTTTCTTTCCTTTTTTCCCCTTCTCATTCCCTCTTTTGATTTTTTTTTCTCAGTCGTCCCCCAGACGTTAGCGGCGGAGCCGTTCCTCCCGCCTCGCGAGTGTCTGCGGTTTAATGTTTGTGTTTTACTGATGGGGCTCGCTGTGGGGGGGGATGGGGTGATGGGGGTGATGGGGGTTGAAGATCAGAGAGAGATTCTGAGATGACTCCGCCGGTCTGTTGAGACTTGGTTTCGAGCATGCCGGGGAGTGCGGAAGTGTGGTCTGGCGTCTGGCGTGGCGTCTGTGTTTGCCGAGAGCCCCCGCCATCCCCCAACCCTCCCGTGGCGCTGACCGAGGAGACCCCTCTCTGCCATCCGCTGCTGTGACCACAGCCCCGCTCCCCCCTCCAGAGCTTGACCCAAGGGCCACCGCAAGGATCGTGTGCAGAGAGGAGAGAGACGGGCTTGCCACTGTAAATATCAGATGACAATCTCATTTTGTGTGGATTTGCGTTGGCGCTAAATCCCGGGCTACGCCGGCTCTGACTGGTCTCGCTGCTGCCCCCTGACTGTGTAAAATCTCGGGCCCTGGCCCCTGATGTATCCCTGAGAGCCAGTAAACAAGGCTGTGGTTCGAGCATGTGTTTGTTCATCAGGGGAGGGCGACTGATGGCACAGTTCAGCAACCAAACGCGGGGAGAATCTCCTTGCTGGTTGTTGTGTGTGTGGGTGTGTGTATGTGTGGGGGTGTGCACATTGGGGGTGTATGTATGTGGGGGTGTGTGTGTGGGTGTGTGCACATTGGGGGTGTATGTATGTGGGGGTGTATGTGTGGGTGTGTGTGTGTGCGCAGTGGGGCGGTGTTGTGCATTTGAGTATGGGTGTGTGTGTGTGTGTGCAGGTTGGAGTGTGTGTACTGCAGGTTGGAGTGTGTGTGTGTGTGTGTGTGTGTGTGTGTGTGTGTGTGTGTGTGTGTGTGTCTGGGTTGCATGCACCTGTCTCTCTCGGGGGATGTGCATCATCAGATGATGATTTCATGTTTTATTGATCATGAATTTGTTTGTGCTTCTGTTCATGTCACAGAAACCCCGGAGAGGACAGCAAAATGCTGGTGTGTGACATGTGTGATAAGGGCTATCACACGTTCTGTCTGCAGCCGGTGATGGAGACCATCCCCACCAATGGCTGGAGGTGTAAGGTACTGCACCACTTCTCACATTAGAGTCTAATGCACTGTACCGTATCTCACAGGTTAGAGTAAAGTACTGTACCATTTCTCACAGTAGGGTATAATGCACCGTTCCACGTCTCAGATTACGGTAACATACCGTTCCACTTCACAGGTTCGAGTAAAGTACTATACTATTTCTCACATTAGAGTAACTCACATTCGACTGTACCCCTTCTCAGATTAGAGTATAATGCATTGCTCCACTTCTCAGATTAGCGTAGTATACTTTACCACATCTCAGATTAGCATGTTAAATCCTGTACCACTTCTCAGACTAGCGTGCCAAATACTGTAACGCCTCTCAGATTCGAGTATCGTGTTATGTACTGTTTATTAAATTAGTGTGTTAAATACAGTACCTAGGTTAGCATGGGGAAGACTGTAACATATGGAGTATTGGGAGTGTACAGTATGAGACAGTGAAAAGGGTATCGAGTATTGAAATATGGAGTAATGTACAGGGTAGAGCAATGTACAGAGTATTGGGCTAGCTGTTTGACTGTGACTTCCTCTGGGTTGTGAGGTATGAGGTACAGGAGAACAGTGTTTTATTTCGTTGCTGTTTCTTGCTCCACCCCCAGCCCCCTGCTCGCGGTAAGGTTTCACGGCTGTTTTTGTCAGCCGGTTGAAAATAGCTTTGTGCTTTGGTGCCTTTTTGGTTTCAGCTGTTAGGCACGGGCAGTACCGCGGCAGTCGCTTTGTGGACAGCAGCGCGGTGCTCGGCGAGCGGTCAGAAACCCGGGCAACGATACGAGTCTGTGCGTTCCGCCAGGCCTCACCGCAGACCCCCCGAACCGAGAGCAGCGGGGCGGCAGGTTTCGCGATATCTCCGGATTTTTTTTTTTTTTTTTTTTGGTGTTCTTTTTTTAGTTTCTGTGAAGCATTCTACCATTTGGAACATTCTGTTCATCGCCACCCCACCCCACCCCTCCTCGCTCCCCTCCCCACTGTGGTTTTTAATCACTCCCCCTTTTTAAATGCTAATGTCCCTCAGAAGCCCCCCCCCCCTGCTGTGCGGTGAGTTCGGCGTTGGCGGGAATGCGTTCCCATTCGAGACGGCTGAAGCCTCTCTCGGGAGCGCGTCCGGGTGTCGCCCGTTTCACCCGTGTGCGAGGCCCCCGCCGCTGTCTGTGTGGGGTGCGTTGTTATCGACCAAACCGGCCCAGTCGATTGCCGAACCGAAAGGGCCCAAAGTGGGCGCTCTCCTAGGCGGGACCCCCTGAGCGGCCCCCCCCGCGGCAGTCAGAGGGCCACCTCTTCAGGGCGGCGCCGGCCCGATTTGGTGCTGTGGGCGCACGGCGGAAGGATTCGGTGCGCCCCTGCTCATGACTGCCTGTCCGCCTCTCGCAGCGACGGCTAATCTGAGCAGAGCTGTCAGAATCATCACAGCCCGCGCCATCAGGACCCGACCTGTGATGGAAAGGGAGGGAGGGAGAGATGAAAGGGAAGATGTGTGGCGATTCGGTTTCAAAAGAGAGAGGCGCTGGCTTCTCTAGGTGTGCCTTCCCCCCCTTCCCTCTGTGGTTTGGCAAGCTCGGAGCGACAATCGCTCAAAAGATGTGAGAAACAGCGGGCCTGCACCGTCCCCCTCGGAGTGATTGATCGCCGCAATATCCATCGGAATCCATTTCCCTTATCGCCTTTCGAATTCCGCTGCATGAGAGCCGCCTTCTGCTCAGCGGCATTCTCTGAAAGATGTGAAGGATGCTCCACTGTGCAGCTGCTGGCTGCTCGGGGTTTATGGGCCAGTAATGGAAAGAGTCACATCACTCCATGTCCCTCAAAAAGGGGAAAAAAATAGAAACTAAAAACAGCCATATATAGATGATGGAGGTGTCAGATGATCTGATGTTTCTCGAAGGATGAAAGTGTGATGAACGGCACCATCCAATAAGATGTCGGGGAATGATGGGAAGGGGAGGGGAAAAGAACCCGGGCTTTGAGTCCGTCTTCTGATTGGCGGCTGGCTGCTGACTCTCCTGTCACTAATCCCCACCAATGGTGTCGCTTACCTCCACGTCTGGGAGGCGGGCTTCCCTGGCTGAGGCCAAACTGAGGTACCTGAGGGGCCCTAAAGAGGGGGCGTTGCGACCTCTTCAGCTCCCAAATCCCAGCCTACCTGGAGATCTTTGTGGACCCAACAGCCTCGTGGGGCCCTGCCCAGCAGCCAGCACTGTAACTCGAAACTCCTGACCCGCGGACGCTGGCGGCCCCTGGACATGTGCCAGGGCCGCAGTTTTCAGTTGGGGGCGACAGTCCCGTTCCTGCCCTCTGCCCAAGCACCTCTGCCAGTTCCCGCGTGCCGCTCGACAGAGGAGAGGGCGGTTCCCTTCGATATCCCACAATGCACTGCACCAAGCGTAGGCTCAGCCGTCTGTTACCTCAGATGCCGATTGAAATGATCAAAGCGGCGCTGGAGAAATGAACAGGAGTGGGCCTCATCAGTCAACGCTCGTTTCGGCTCTGCAGCCTTGAAGTTACGCATTTCAAAACCGAAACGCAGTCTCTTTAATCGATATGGTGCTTTCAAATTTAGATCTAAACAAAATGACACCGCTCATCTGTCTGGGGGAAGTAGAATGCTGAGCATTAGTGAACAGATGAATTGGAAAAACCCAAGAGGGGGGAAACAGCATGGTGTGGAGAAGTGGTTTGGACACTTCTCTGGACAGAGGTCACAGGTTTGAATCCCAGGTGTTATTGTTAGGTGGAGCTACTTTTGTGCATCAGTAGTAGCCCATATCTAATTGAGCATTGGATTATAATTGGTGTAAAATGAAGATTTCAAGTAAGTACTCTGTGTAATAAAAAAATAAAGAAATTTAAAAATCAAAAAATACTCGCCTGAAAAATGAACTGTTCGATCACGGAACACCTGCTTATGAAACCAGGCGTGTGACCGATCATTCATTTAACCTCTGGCAGATCCCTCTTTAGCTTTAATGAGGACTTTCCGCCCCTCTTTGGCATGTGGCTGGTTTATGTAGTAGACCACTCCCCCCTCCCCTCACACCCGGCCCGGCCTCCCTCTGGACCTCAGGGATTTTAATTGGACCGAAGCGAGGCAGCTGTGACTGCCAGCTCCCGGCGGCGTTTGTCTCTGCAGCGGGGGAGGGGACGCGGTGGCACCGTCTTTCCCTGTGTCTCCGGGACGTCCCGCTGGTGCTGTTGCCTTTAGACCCTGAGAGGAGCATGTGTAAGTGCCTGCTGTCTGCGTCCCCAGAACTGCAGGGTGTGCGTGCAGTGTGGCGTGAGGACCAGCAGCCGGTGGCACCACAACTGTCTGCTGTGTGACGGCTGCTACCAGCAGCAGGACACGGCCCCGCCCTGTCCCCTGTGCGGGAAGGCCCTGAACCCCGAGCTCCACAAGGACCTGCTCTCCTGCCACACCTGTAAAAGGTAAAGCTCACCTGCTCTCCTGCCACACCTGCAAAAGGTAAAGCTCACCTGTGTATGAGTCATTCCTGCAAAAGGTAAAGCACACCTGTGTGAGTGACACCTGTGTATCAGTAACACCTGTAACAGGTAGAGCACACCTATGTATGAGTCACACCTGTAAAAGGTAAAGCACATGTACTCTCCTGTCACACCTGGAAAGCACACCTGTTTGAGTCACTGTAAAAAGTTAAGGATACCTATGAGAGTCACACCTGTAAGATGACTTAGACATACCTGTAAAAGACAAAACACACGTTTTAGTCACACCTGTAAAAGATACAGCACACCTGTGTATGTGTCACACCTGTCACAGGTAGGGCACACGTGTCCACTATGGCATTGAACATACAATAATGTTATGTAACAATGAACGCTTTGTATTGGGCCATGTTAATTTCTGAAAGAATGTGTGAATTTACTTGTTTACCGCATTGAAGTGGTTGATTTGATGTTACTTTTTTGGAACTCCACTTCCATCCCGTCTGGCCTACCTCAGATCTGGAATGGTTCCGCAGGGGTCACAGGTCCATGGCAGCGGGCTTGATTAACTAATTGGAATGTCTCTGGCTGTTCTGCCGGAGCCCTGATTTCTACAAGGGCGCAGTTGTTGAGCGTGCAGTCTCTGGACTGCGCTGGGATCAGTGTGCATGCGGTTTACACAGTGCCGCTTTTGTAAACTCTCCGTGTAATGCCTGTCGCGAATGGATTCCATTATCTAGATTTACCCGCTCGTTAAGGGTCAAATGTAATCAGGAACACACAGATTAGGAGACTCGGCCATTAATTCAATTCTTCTGAGCAAATGTTTTGGGAGGATTCGGCACAGCGGCGCCTTTCTTCGCCCCGGCCCGTACCGGTCAGGTCAGAAGTTCATTTTTAAATTGGGGCGAGTGGTGTAACTACATTACTCAGCAGTTTTTTTTCCCCCCAGCAACCAAAAGTGCTATCTAATGAGACCCAGTAAATGCAAATGAGTATTTCTCAGTTTTCTGCTGTTTAAAACATCCCTGGAGGCAGATAGTGGGTGTGTGTTTTGAATGCTAGCTGTGTTAGTTTCACATGAGAGATGACATCCACAACAGTTTTATTCTGCGTTGTCCTTTACATTCCATTCCATTCCATTACATTATTGGCATTTTAGCAGACGCTCTTATCCAGAGCGACTTACATCAATTACAGGATGTTATCCATTTGTACAGCTGGATATTTACTGAGGCAGTTGTGGGTTAGGTGCCTTGCCCAGGGGTACAGCGGCAGTGCCCCCGTGGGGAATCAAACTGGCACCCTTTCGGTTACAAGCCCTGCTCCTTACCACTACGCTACACAGCTGCCCCATCCTCTGTGTACCGTTTCAGTGACATCACCAGAGTGCTTTTCCAAGCTTAATGGCCAGTAGTGTAGCACAGTGGAGCAAAGCTTGTAACTGAAAAGTTGCTGGTTTGATTCCCCACTGGAACACTACTGCTGTGCCCTTGAGCAAGGTACTTACTCCAGAAGTGCCTCAGTTAATACCCAGCTGTATAAATGGTTAACATTGTAAAAACCTGTAATTGATAAGTGTCCGCTAAATGGTAATAATGCAATGCTTAGTGCATCCACTGTTGTGTAGATGGCCTCTGAAGCAGGCGGGGGGTGGGGAGAGGGGCCGAACACGTGCGGATGAGACACCGGGCGTCCTGACGGCGGACCGCGCCTAAGCTGTCACTGAAGAACTGTCACAGCTTCCCCTCGGTGGGTTTGGCATCACAGCGAGATAGGTCGGGGGAACGGGGCCATGGTCGCTGCCAACCCCCTGCTGCGGCACACCTGCAGTGAGGAGGAGTGAAAAAATCCGCCCGAACGGAGAGGGAAAAAGAGCGCGGCTGCCAAAACGCATCCGTCAGGCCGCATTGTCTAATAAGCCTTTGAGCAGGGACGCGAAATGGAAGCTGTCAGAAAAAGCGCTCTTTTCGAAGACCGTGCGGAAAGAAAAAAGAAAAGTGAAAGAAAAAACCCTTCTGGTTTAATAACAACCCTTTGTTGTTGTTTTTGGAAGGTGTTTTCGTTTGTGTATCTGTCTGTGTGACTCGCTCGGTTTTGCGGCTTGCGTTCTTCCCCAGTGGGTGACGGTGTTTGTCGAAACCCCCTCTCTCTCTGTGCAGGTGCCTCCACCTGGAGTGCGAGAGACAGGCGGGCGGGGCCACCGAGCCGACGCCGAGGGACGAGTACGTCTGCGCCGCATGCAAGGAGGCGGAGCAGGAGGCGGGCCAATCCCGGAGCAGCCCCGCCCACGAGGTCACCGAGCCCGCTCCGGAGCCAGAGACAGGTGAGTCCCGGTCCCGTCCAATCCAACAAAAACAAACAGGGGTGGTTGTGTGGCAAGATTACCCAAGCAGGCCCTGCTGCGGGTGTTATCAGCTCCCTGGTTGGGCGTGTGTTTGCTCAGCAAATGGAAGCGGAGAAGAATGGGCCGGCGTCGGCCATTTCCATAAAGAGATAACGCCGCAGAGAGTCGGCCTGCAGGCGTGACAGACTTCACACATTTCTGCACGAAAGCTTCTCAGCTCTCAGAGGATAGAGAGCCCTCAGAACTGAGGAAGAGCTGTTCAGAGGGCCAGGCACGCAGACAGAGATAGGACGGACAGAGGGACAGAGATGAACAGATAGTCGGACAGAGAGAGAGAGACAGAGAGACTGACTGACAGGCAGAGGGCTTATTAACATATAGCAGGGTTACAGCGCTGCCGTCCACATTTACATTTTATCTCAGTGTGTACTGACAACTGTAATGTCATTGTGTGAGGGTTTGCTGGGCTGGGATGGGCTGGCTTTGGATTTACGTTTTTACAAGAGGATTTTCAACGTTCTTGCATTTTCCCCTCCATACCTTGGTCAGAATGAATGGTCTTGTCCATTAATTCAGCGTATGGGGTACCAGTTTCTCATGTTGTTTATGCTTTGGGGGGGCAGTTGATCACCAAAAGGGGTGAACGTTAATCACACCAATGTGCACCC
Source organism: Megalops atlanticus (assembly GCA_019176425.1). Taxonomy (NCBI): domain Eukaryota; kingdom Metazoa; phylum Chordata; class Actinopteri; order Elopiformes; family Megalopidae; genus Megalops; species Megalops atlanticus. Next base: position 7,464,511 of record CM032876.1, read on the forward strand.
GACGACATGTAAGAGGGGAACGCTGGAGGTCAGTGGCTGGCGAGGACCGTGCTCTCGGTTCGAATGGGCGTGGTCTCAGAAGTCCCCTCACCTGCTGTGGACTGGGTTTCATTTCTCTTGTCCCTATGTCTCTGTCTCTAATGCATATAGAATTCTCTGACAGGTGAGTGTCTGCCACTTCATACCACGCGCGCATGTATGTGTATGTGTGTGTGTGTGTGTGTGTGTGTGTGTGTGTGTGTGTAGAAATCAATGCATCAATCATGGCCTTCCTGTGTGCACAGACCCAGATGGTAACCACTTGCAGAGAGCTGAAAGCGACTGTTTTCTTTGGAGCCATTGTTACACAGTCCAATGAAAACGGGCTCTTTCCTGTCCCTCTCCTGGGGAAATGAAACAATGTTTAAATTGACTGTATTTTCTTTTGCAACGCTGCCCCCAAAAAAAAACCCAGTCCCTCTGTCCGTACATTAGGTATAATTGGGAAGCGTGAGGACGAGAAAGGGGGCTGGCCTGTTGCCTTAGTCAGCGCCCGGGCTCTGATTGGCCAAATCTCTAGTCTCCAGCAAACATAGGGCTGCAGCAGTTGAGAAGCTATGTTGGTATTTGAATGTTTGAATGGGTATAGCTGATATATGTATATATACATATATAAAACCATGTAATAGTAACCCAGCGGTCATGGTCTGTCAGACGGGGTGACATCGTCAGGTCTGAGAGTGACAGCAATGCTGTGTGTTTCGTGCAGTCCGGTCTCTTGCCGATGTGGTGACGTTGTGCCGTGGAGCGGTACGCCGTGGTTTCATTCCCCCACGTCTCCCTGGATACTACAGTGGTAATAACGGCAGTAACTCTGAGTCACACAGACAGCACTAACTGAGGGCACTGTCCCAGTTACCAAACCCACAGATGCAAAACGCTCCAAATTAGCTAACCGCGGTGAGCACACACCTCACGTACGGCTTATGAGCTTTGGCAAACGTGTCCATGTTTTATCCTGAAGCGTTGAAAGGCAGGAGGCCGTGGTGCACCTTGAATTTTTGGCACGGCGTCCTGACAAAGAGGCTATGCCGCCAGTGGGAAGCTGTCGGAGGGAGACTCATTAAGCAGGTGCCTGACAGGATCAAACAGGATAGATGGGGTTGGTTGGTTAATGAAAGGTCCGCTGGTTGCGGCTGTGTTGACTGCCTGTCTTGTCTCCAGTCCGTCTGAAATGCCCTTTTTGGATGTTTCGATGATAAGGTCGCGTGCAGTGCGGATACGTACAACACACACGCAGGGGTCTGTGGAGTATGTGCAGCCAAACTGATTGTTGTTAGAAAGCATGCTTACTGGAACTGCTTACTTTACCTGCAGTATCACTCTGAATATGTCAGTACAGAGAGGCAGGGGAAAAAATTTGCACCCAACATGTCATGGTGATTTAGCATTCAGGGTTAGCATGTCAAGTGTGCTCTCTGAGGAGATTTTGTTTTCCAGGGAGAAGCTTGTGTCTTCATCCAAATGCATTCTGCGTGCTGAAGCGTGAAGCCTAACATAGGGCTCTGTTGGTCTAATTTGCATGGCGGCATTCCAGGACTTTCCAGGGAGTGTGTGTTTCCTAGGTCACCCATTTATTCAGCTGAAGCTGTTCGGCTCTCATGACGAACAGTGGGGTTCAAGTGGCGCACCTGGGAATCGAGCCCAAAACCTTCTGGTCACGAGCCCAGCGCTGCTCACCGGGGGCCCTTTAAAAACAAGCATCCCTGCTGGGTGTTGCGAGATTAACCTGTCCAGGCAAGCAGGTGTGACAAACGGGCCTTTATTGGTCTGTGAGGTAAGGACCCGTGAAGGTGCCGCCCCTTTTCCCCCAGAGAGGGCGGAGACTCGCAGCTGAGCCAATGCCTGCCCTGCTCTGCTGTTAGCTCCTCCCTCAGGTGAACGTCTGACCGCTCTGTGGCCCAGACTGTGTCACATGACTCTGACACCGTCCTGAAGGACAGACACCTGAGCTCGTCTCTCAGTCAGGGGCGATAT
>CM032876.1:7471526-7556526 GCA_019176425.1 Megalops atlanticus
CCTGCAGAGGACGGAGGGGTCGAAGCGAGCACTCCCAGCACCAAGCCGGAGGGGGAGGCTTTGGGGGCGGGCTTGGAGGTTGAGGAGGAGGAGGAAGAGGGGGAAGCGCAGCTGGGGGCCGTGTCCGAGTCTGTGGCAGCCCCTCCTGTGCAGATGGACACCACCCCGCCGAGTGAGCACAGCCTCTCCGACCGCTGCTCCCCGGCGCGGGAAGACGGGGCGCCCAAACCCCCCCTCGAAATGTCAGATCTGGCCCGGTCGCCCCCTTCCCCGGAGGCCCCGCCCAAAGAAGTGGCCCGGCCCCCGGCCCAGCCTGCCCTGGCTGCGAGCACGCCCCGGCCCCCCTTCATTCCTCTGGCCCCCAAAATCGGCATGGGCAAGCCGGCGATCTCCAAGAGGAAGTTCTCCCCAGGGAGGCCCAGAGTGAAGCAGGTAGGCCCCCCCGCTGTCAGGAACAGGTCCTCCAGAAGGATTCCCAGACTGCTTTGCATAACCCCCCCGCCTCACGGAGCCCCTCAGCACGCATTTTTAATGATCTTTATTTACTTATTTTGCTCATTGGTGTTGATTGGTTTAATCGTGGAGCGGGTGTGTAATTAATCTGGAGGCGTTCTGGGTGGGTTGCCTCATACTGCGCTGAAGAACCCAGGAGTTTGGAGCCTGGATCTGGTGCCAGGCGTTTCATATGTTGGGGGGGGGGGGCGTGTTGCGCTAGGGGGCGTCTTTTCTGAGGTGTGTAATTTGGATGAGCGCTCATCCGCCTGTGAAGAGCAGCAAGGCTCGGAAATTCTTCCGCTGCAAACTCGTGAAGAAGCGAATGTGCGTCTGAACGCTTTCCAAATTAGTGCTCGTTCTTTGAGAACCGAGCTGTCAGGGAAATTGAATTTTTTTCCCTCCCTCACTGCACATTTTAAGATACCCAGATGTCCACTTTCTCAGGCTGTCGTCTGATGTTGTCTGCAGAAAGTCAGACTGTTCCTGTCGCGTTTCATGTTACAGTAGTAAAACTGGCCGTTCTGTTCCTGGGGATAGCTATGTTTTGCTCGTCTTACTGTGCTCTACTTTAGAGGACGTTCGTTTTTGGCGGTCTGACTCACTCCTCTGTGGGAGGATTTGAAGCGGAATTCGTTTCGCGGACCCATTTGTTTGTGTTTGTTTCTTTCCTGTCTCTCTCCTCCTCCCTGGAGGAGCTCTCTGCTTCTCCGTCTGCAATTTGAAGGGTGGGCTCGTGTCGCCTGGTTGAGCTGGGATTTCCTGCCGGTGTGTCTCGTGTGTGCGTTTGTGTGTTTGCGCACGTGCATGTGTATGCACTGTGTGTGTGTGTGTGCGCGCGTGTGTGTGTGTTCTTTTAAAGATGAACTCAACCCATTTATCAAGTCATAGCACTTTTGAACTAACCACTATAGTGGAAAGTGTGAAGAAGTGCAGAAACTGTTACGTTCCAGCCAGTTTCCTCCTTAGCTAGCTCTCATTCAGCTGTCACTTAAACAATCTAAGTCTGACATCACTTGACAGGTTGGTGTGCTCTCTGTCCTTGTGGTCAGAGAGAAAGATGGAAGCAGCTCAACCTTATTCCTGTCATTTTGTCGCTTAACCCTTTTGCGCATATGGTCTAACCAGTGTGGTTAGAACACTAGATTGGAACAGCTATATACTAGTGATGCAACAAAGCAACTTTCATTCTAAACCCACTGATTTTTTCACATAAAAACATTCCACAAATGCAATATGATTATTTATTTTTCATTGCAGATTCACGTAAGGTGCGACATAAGCAGCATAACACACCTCTGACTCCCAAATCGGAAAAATTCTAGCTAACACTAGCTTTGAGGAAACAGCGATTTAATGTTAGAAAATATAGCAAATGCGGCGGTGAAAACTATGAGAAGCTTAACGCTGATGACGACATAACGAACCACGCAATGTAACGCAAGTGCAACACAGCATGAAATAAGTCACGCTGGCGGACAGTTGGAAATATTTTAGAACTTATGTTCGAATGGGTTAACAAAATTAGAATAATAAATACCTGTCAGGATCCATACTGACTGATCTATACGATGTTAAATGAACTGGGGCCCAGAAAAATGAATAGATCCGCGCCAGTTAAGCTGGTTAAGCTGGACTGAAACAGCTGCCTCACCCTGGAGCCCCTGACACATGCGAAGGTGCGTTCAACAAACTCACACTGGCTAATCGTATCTCGTCCGCCGTGTGAACGCACCTCCGACGGCCTGCGCCTCTGTCCTCTGGGACTCGAATCAAGTGACTCGTCAGGTGATGTCGAACCCGGATCAGTGTTCGTTCGAACGGCTCAATCGATCAAACCTAATTAATTCAGAGGCGGTTTGAGCAGAGTCCAGCGCGTGTAGCGTGCCACCAGCTCTAAGGTTTCATGGCGGCCCGGTGCTGTTCGTGTTCCTGTTTGTTTTCAGGCTGGTGGCGTATCTAAAGTAATGGGGAGGCTTGGGGGCAGCACCATCACAGAGAGAGAGAGAGAGAGAGGGGAGGGACAGCTGGCAGGACTCCAGCTTCTGCCCTTGGTTGGTTACTCAGCCATTGTAAGAGGATAGAATAGCTTACTTTCTCGCAGATGGTCAATATTGTTCGTATATTACAAAGATGCAGGGGGTATTACAGATATGCTTAATCTATTTTTTTTCCCCTCCCCTGAGTATTAGGCTCAATGCTGGTTTAAAGCCATTCCAGCACAAAGCTGTCCAGACAGAGGAACTGGAAGTGCTTCGGAGGACTCAAAGGCGTTTTATTTGAATTGTGTCGAGGACGCGATGCTTATTTTGTGTGGCAAGGTGCCTAACAAGAAAAAAAAAGTTCTTCCCCTGCTCTTGATTGGACTTCCTGCAGTTCCTCAAACTGTCTTAGAATTACTAGATCGAAGGTGTCAGTGTCTGGCAGATGTCTGGCAGCGTTTGTTGGCCAGGAGTGTGGCAGAGCTGTTGTGTTGGGGGGAGACATTCGGCCCTGCGGGTTTCTTCCTTGCGGTGACGTTGCAGGGTTTGGTCAGTCTCATTCCCTCTTCCCTCTCCCTCCCGTTCGGTGTTTCCTCCTGCTCGTTGTGTTGTTGTGTTGTGCTGTGAAAGGCTGTCCATCTCTGCCTGCTCGGTGTTTCCTTCTGCCTGTTGTGCTGTGCTTTGAAAGGCTGTACCTCTGTACCCGTTCAGAGTTCCTGTTGCTCGCTGAGCTGTACTGTGAAGCCTCTCCATCCTTTTTTTTGTCCTAATGCACCCCTCTGCTTGCGCCCCCGAGTTCCACCCTCACAAGCATGGAGTTCCACTGGATGTTGGCATGGCAACTACTCTTTTTCCCAGGTTTTCAATTCTACCCCCAGCCCCGCCCACCAGACCAGCCCCGCCCCATGTCACCCCACCCCCACAACCCGACCCCGCCCCCATCTTCGAGGAGACTCTTACTAAACATTTGCCTCTCACTCCAGCCCATATCTGTGTTTTTTTGTGTATGTGTATGTGTAATGACACTTTTAAACTGTCTTGCGCTCATGGGTATGTTTTGCAACACTTTCATTAAATGCTTGACATTAAAAATGTAAGTTTGGGACAAATCTACACATGAGAAAAAGGAAGAGGGGGGGAAAAAACCCTCCCCCAAAAACCCTCGGCTATTCTCTATTATTTATGATATAAAGATAATTTGGCCTCGCAAAGCGTGGCTCTCTGAGTCTGCCTTACAGTGATGGTTGCGTTGCAGCTAATTGCTTAGCAGCCCTGCTAAGATGATCTTATTAAACAGGCCATATGAACCTTGCAGCGCTATAAAATGGTGTTCCCGGAGTTGCGGGTGTGGTACCATGCTGACAATAATTGCCCCTGTTTTGTAAACACACCCATAAGCTGTCCCCTGGCTGGTGTGTGGACCATTTGAATAGATGAATATCTGAATATGATTTTCATAAGCATGTCAGGGCTGTCTGCAGTCTGTGGTGGGGGGACAGGAGAGTTCCAGGAAGGGAAAATCTCCCCCCTCCCAAAAAAAAAAGGAGTCCCGTCTTCAAAGCATTACATGCGATTATACATGTTGTAATTAGATTTGAAAACATGGCCTTGTTCCAAGCGCTTTTCTCCTGTGAGAGCATTTGTCCCAAGCTCCACCGCCATTGGCACCTCGGACCGGTTTGTGTTTTTTTGGTTCGTTTCTCTTTGCTGGCTTCGGATTTATGTTGCTGCATCTTGTGTTTGTCTGTTTCTCGTCCACACCCCTCCTCCTCTCTCTCCCCCCCCCCACCCGCTCTTTGCCGTAGGGGGCGTGGAGCGACCGTAGCGCCATGAGCTCGCCCTCTTGGTCGCCCGAGCGCCCGGACGGGTGGGATTCGGCAAAGACCCGGCAGCTGCCCGGCATGCACCTCTGGAGCGTCAAAGTGGTAAATGCTCGACCCGGGGCCCCTCCCACCCAGGTGCGGCTGGGCAGTTGGGGCGTGAGCGGGGGGGGGGGCGTTGCTGCTACACGAGGTTCCATCTGTTGGCGGTCTGGGCCGTTTGGAGGCTCCGCCGCCTTGAGCGCTAATCTCCCGGGCCTGGCCGGGTTCCAGCCTGGGTTAGCCGTCTGGTGCCTGCATCCTGCTGCCACAGCAGAAAGGCTCTGCCCCTGCCCCCCCACAACCCCCCCCTCTCCACCCCTGCCACCCCCGGAAGTGACAATAAGAAACATGTCTGGGGATCAGCTGGGGTGTGACAGCCAGGAGTCAGCCATCTGACCGTGACTGCCAGCAGGGCTTAAATTAGTGTCACTTTCTCAATGTCCCCCTGAAAGAAAGAAAAAAAAATGACCACACTGCTACCTGTCATTACTGTATCCTTCTGTGACCTCTTTTGGCTGAATCTGAGATCAGTAGCTCATGGTAGTCATTTGAGGGAGGGGGGGACGTCAGATAACCTCTGAGATCAAAAGCAATCTGCTGCCTGTTCATTAGCAGCAGAGCGGTGATTTCAAAATGAAGGCACGCCTCGGCTGCCTGTTTTCTCCCGTTTGGGCCGACATTCGGTTGGCTGGTTCCGTCGGAAGAGGTTCTTGGAGGCTTTCCAGAACTGCAGTGAACGTGCCCTTGGTTTGAACTCATCCCGTGCAGCTAAGATTGGACGCCAGCCCTTTAATGAGGCATCCCATGAAAAACAGGAGCAGGAAAGAGCAGCTCTGAAGCAGCTTCTGCCATCTCTGCAAGCCTTGCAGTGTCCAAATGCATGCACGCTATGGACTGGCTTTTGCTCTGTGGCTGTCATGTCTGTGTCACCTTTACTAACTACATGCTCGCCAGAGCTGCTGATGAATTCACAGTGCCAGAGGTACCACACCTAGTCACTCGGTTTCACGCAGATTAGACCACGGTCTCAAATTTGGCAAAGGCTCCAGTGAGTTTGACCTCACGTCTCTGAACGAGCCTTAGCGCTGATACGCGTGGCTGTGGTCAGGGGAGAGGAGGAGAGCGGTGATTTACCCAGTGTGAACCCAAAAGGCCACCTGAGGCAACTGCAGTAAGAGGGCCAGGTGCAGTGGTGCAGTTCAGGCCACATCACCTGATCCAGGATCAGCTTACCCCAACCCCAGTCCTAACTGCAGTCACTTTGTAAATGAAAGGAGGAATTGATCCAGGGTCAGTATCTCCTGTACCATGTGCAGATAAGAGAGTCCTGCAAGGGTAAAAGGTATGTGAGGTGGAATGTGAAGGCTTAGAATTCTTTGTAAAGTAGAATAGTATCATTATATTTCATCTGACCTGTGTGATAAGGATCTGCTTTAACACTGAATCCGACAATGGAAGCGTGCTTGTAAAGACACCCTTTGTCATGCAGGCTTGTTCAGAAATGAACATCGGAGATGTGTATAGATATAGAAGAAGAGTTTTAATTACTGAGAGTAGAAAAAGCAATGGCATTGTGTCAAAGGCATAATCATGGGGAAAAAAGGAAACAGCCCTGAAAGCTAAGTAAAAATAATATATTTTTTCCATTTTTAACTTTTGCAATAGTTTGGCATGAAACAGTTGTAAGCAGTTTTTCATTAGAACTTGTCATTCGTTATTTGTTTTTCAATTTTTTTTTTTGTTGTCTCCTTTTGAAAGAATATCCCCGATGGTTTATTTTGACCGGCACATATTGCTTGGTGATATTGAGTCTCTCACAGTAATTGAGAGATTTTCTGGGGAGAAAAAAAAACGACATCTTCATTCAGATAGCTCTGCCTTAATTGCCAGGGAAGTTTCTTGGGACTTTTTACATTAAATCACTTGTGTTTTGTCTTTCTCTCAAAAATACCCCCATACTTTGTCGTGATGAATAATTGAGTTCTCAGATGTGCTTAGCTTTCACAAAAAAAGTTTAAAAAGGAGGAGAAAAAGAAAAAAAGGTCAAGTATATGAAAGTTTTTTGAATAAATAAGGCCAAAAGTGGGTTGAGCGAAGAGCGAGTTTACTGTGGTGATGTGTATCACAGACATCAGTAAACATTTTAGGGAGGGTCTGTTCTTCAGGGTATTAGAGAAGGGATGGAGAAGGATGATTTGCACAGGGTGGGACATTGTTGCAATTAAGACAAGCGGCCATCAGAGAATCACTGAGTTGGGTGGAGACGGTCATAAAGAAGGATTTAGAGATTACTCCCCCCAACCCTAAAATTCCCCAAGGCCCCTAGCCCCCACCACCACAATTCCCCCCCACGCCCTCCCACCCAATTTTCTGTCTAGTGTGGGCAGAGTTGAGGTGGACCAATGAGACATTCTCTCTCTCTCTCTCTCTCTCTCTCTGACAGGGTCGAGGGTCAGGCTTCCCAGGAAGGAGGAGGCCAAGGGGAGCCAACCTCTCGGGGAGAGGGGGCAGGGGACGCTCCAAGCTGAAGGGCGAAATCGGCCCCGCCGCGACCCCGGGGGTACGTCCTGTCTGAAGCCGGAAACCCCAGCGCAAGACACACCCCTCCGTTACCTCACATCTGTATATTCAACACACAGGGAATTTCAGTGGTTGAACTATGCCTGGTCTGCTCGTAAAGAAGACGAGGTTGCAGGTTCAATGCCATTCAGCAGAGCACTTTGACTGAATGTCCTCGAAATAAAAAATGCAAGCTGTTTCCCAGGATAAGAGCATCTGCTGAGGAAATAAATAATGTATTAATGGCTTAGTGTGCTGACATAGAGAATGTGAACATATAGCCCGCTCACGGGCTTATTGTAATTCAGCACTATCTATAAGATAGGACTGCCACTAAGCATGATCACAAAATCGATATGTACAGGTAATGAGTGTCATGTATACTTATCTCAACAGTTATCCTGACACATATCTGTGTGTTCCATTGGGCTGCGTTGAGCGGCAGGATTAGTTGTATGTGAGGGTCTGCTGTATCCAGCGGAATTATGGGATATGTAGTCAGGAAGGCCCCATCCAGCCCCTCATGGCTGCTGTTATTGTCATTATTATCCAGGGCGACTTGCAGTTGGTTATTTACTGAGGCAATTGTGGGTTAAGTACATTGTTTAAGGTTACAGCAGCTGTGCCCCAGTGGGGAATTGAACCAGCAACCTTGCAGTTATGAGCCCTGCTCCACACCACCGTGCTACAGTGCGCCACATTTTGTTTGTTCTGCATGCAGGTCAGCGTGGTGGAGACGTTCGCCGTGAAGGAGGAGGAGGAGAACGCCATGCACAACACCGTGGTCATGTTCTCCAGCACGGACAGCTTCACGCTCAAACAGGTGGGTGCTCCGTCCCCGCTGCTCCGGTGGCCCTGGGTTCGAGTCAACAGGTTTCCACTCCGCCAAGTGCGTACGGAGCATGTGCACTGTGTCGGAGGCATTCCCTTAAACCTCCTCTCCCGCGTACAGCTGGCCCACACTCAGGGGTTGTGACCCCTCATTATGCCGTCCCTCCCGTCCCTGCCGTCCATCCCGCCGTGTGCTAAAGCTCTTAAGCTCCATCGCGCATCACGTGACCGCGTGATGAAACCGCTACCTGTCTCGCCCTCTCACCGGAGCCCCGTGTGGACGCGCTGCTCCGTCTCCCGTCGCTCTCTCCCGCTGCGTGGCCTCTCATCTCTCTCTGCTGGTTCTGTCGCAGGACATGTGCGTGGTCTGCGGGAGTTTCGGCCAGGGGGCGGAGGGCAGACTCCTGGCCTGTTCCCAGTGCGGCCAGTGCTACCACCCCTACTGCGTCAGCATCAAGGTAAGGGTCTTCCCTCCGGGCTCCTCCTCCCCCCTCTCCTCCCCCTCCCCCTGGCTGACCCCACAGTAACACAGAGCCCTGCCTTACATTATTGTCATTTAGCAGATGCTCTTATTCAGAGCGACTTACACAGGTTGCAATTTTCACGTTATCCATTTATAGCCCACAGTAACACAGAGCCCCTACCTTACACTACGTTATATTACTGTCATTTAGTGGAAGCACTCATCCAAAGCGACTTAGATATGTTATAATTTTTACATGTTATCCATTTATACCCAGCTGGATTCTGGGTTGGGTACCTTTCCCAAGGGTGCTGTAGCAGGGATTCGAACCAGCAACCTTTCGGTTATGAGCCCTGCTCCTCACCACTACACTACACTGCCTCTCTGTCACACAGCTGCGATTCCTTTGGTAATGAATGACGCGAGGCAGATAGGTCTGGTCTCTGTTACGCTGGAGGTTTGAGCTCATACCTTCCCATTGTTTGAAAACCCGACTCTTCCTTTCTTTTCTTTCTTTCTTTTCTTTTTTTTTTCTTGGTGTAATCGTGTGCCGCACACAAGCACACATCCTTACAGGGATACAGCGTTAAGTCTCGACTTAATTCTTAAGGCCTCCTTTATCTGATGTGCGGAGAGTAAGCGGATTTAAAGGCATACCTTTAACCACATTGTATCTCACTAAAGAGAATAAAGCCGTGGCTGGAGCGTCACGTGCGATCGTTATCGCATAATGCAGCCAATTACAGCAAGCAAACACCGGGAGGTGAGATTAGCCGGCCCGGGTTTGCGAGTAGGATGATTTTATTAAAGTTTACAGGCCTCTTATGTCCTGAGAGGGAGAAAATGAACCGTCTCTGTCTGATTCCGCAGCAGTACGTTCCTGAGTAGACCTCGCCTGCTTCTGTAGAGCATTCGCTTTCACGATTCCTAACATGGTTTCTTTGCTTCGTATTATTTCAAACATTACTGCGCTTTTAAAACATTTTAAAAAAGACACATTGAGTGGTGCTGTGAGGAACGTGGAAAGCGTTTGATTGGATGACTCGCCGCTCGTGAAAGATTCACAGTTCTGCGTTTTTAAGTATGTATGAGGCTTGAGAGTCAAGGTTTTCCTCCACTTTCAGAGAAGTGGGGTTGTTCTGACAGCAGCTTTTTTTATACCCAGTTCTAAGACATCACCACAGGTGTACAAGATCATTAGAGATGAATTGCCAATCGGCGCCTCTGGCTTTGAGTAAACCTATTTAGGATCCTCACCTGTGGCAGGGAACCCAGAAGAGGCTGTTCATTTTTAAGGAGAGGCGAAGTGAGAGCTCAATCCACTTCAACCCAAAACCGAGCGGGTGTTCAAAACATTTATAAATTGGGCTTTCAAGAGCAGTCTACCAGGTGTGAGCTTAGTCAAGCAGTGTTATGTTTTTTTAGGTACTTCCAGAAAAGCATGAAACGAATAGCATGTTCCGGTTGTGTACACATATCCTGAGGTAAAGTGAAGGTGAAAGTTTGGCACGTTCACCAGATTTGTGACGGTTTGCCAGGTCCCTGACCCAGTGTCCCATTTGAATGTAAATGGCGGTTGCGGTCAGACCCGGTCAGTGACAAAACAGCGCTGAGGTGAATCCACGTTCCAGTGTAACCACGAGACCTCTCTCTCTCTCTCTCTCTGCCTGGTGGCTGGAAGAGCTCGCTGGGTTTGAGTCACCCCATCCGATTGGAGCTGCCGGCACTAACTGACAGCAAACGGCGCTGTTAGCATTAGCTTTGAGGAAATAGTGATTTAATGTTAAAAAGTATAGCAAATGTGGTGATGAAAACTATGAGAAGCTTAATAACTCTAATGAAAACATAACAAACATAATGTAACACACACTCTAGATAGCATAAAATAAGTCATGTGCAAAAGGGTTCATTCTGAAGACGTTTTAATGCACGGTGCTGCAGGCTAATGAACGCAGAGATGAAGGCAAAGATTGCCTTCGGTTAGAGATGACTTACTCCCGCGTAGCTTGAAAAAAGGGCTAATCTGGCCTTGGTGGTCCGCGCTTTGCCCAAGCAAGCTAACGCCGGCCCCTCGCGAACGCCAGCCCCTCGCTAACGCTTTGCGCAGCTGGGGCACCTCGTGGTTTTACATCGCCCAACACATCGATGAACCACTTCCTCCCCATCTTGGAAAATACCGCTAACCTTCCGTTTGAAGGTGTCGTGGCGGCTCGAAGGATAACGTTTTTGTAGTCTTAAATTTCCACTCTGTTGCATAAACAGTCAAAACGTGAGGCAGTTTCTGTGGACAGGATGAGACCTGCAGCCTGAAGCCTCTGGTGGAAGTGAAATTTGGTGATCGAGTTCCAAACCGAGCTCCCTGCGGAAAACCTTTCATGAAGATGTTCAGGTTGAAACTGACGTGCTGTTAGGAACGGGCACCACTTCTCTTAAATAATGCCCCTACCCCTACCAGCTCAATCTTCAGCACTTCTGACAGACACCAGTTGTTTGATTTGTTCCCCCTGTCCCCCTTACTCTTCTGTGACCTCCCCCATGCCGTGGGGCCTTCTGCACTGACCTCTGACCTCTGACCTTTGACCCCCCTCCGCAGATCACGAAGGTGGTGCTGAGCAAAGGCTGGCGTTGTCTGGAGTGCACGGTGTGCGAGGCGTGCGGGAAGGTGACCGACCCCGGGCGCCTGTTGCTATGCGACGACTGTGACATCAGCTACCACACCTACTGCCTGGACCCGCCCCTGCAGACCGTGCCCAAGGGCGGCTGGAAGTGCAAGTGGTACGAAGCCCCGCCCCCTGTCCACGCCCTGCCGCCTGTTCCACTCTGGCAGCAGAATGTGGCACAGTTCTCTGCCCCCAGCTCCACCCCCAACCCCCTCCTCGTTCATTTTTAGCAGGGATTCAGCAACTCTTTTCAGAAGGGATGGAAAGGGATTTCCCATGTCTGTATCTGAGTGTGCATGTGCGTGTGCGTGCACGAGTGTGTGTGACTGTGTGTCTGTGTGTGCGTGCGTGCGTGCATGTGCGTGCACGAGTTTGTGTGACTGTGTGAGTGTGTGCGTGCGTGTGTGTGTGTGTGCGTGTATTGTCAGACATAATCCCCGTTTAAATGAAGCTTGAATTAGGTTTCAGAGGGGCGTGATCGTGGAGGCAGTGAATGAGAACAGCGTCAGGCTGTTATTAAGGGGGCTATTTTTAGGCTAACCTTTTGGTGCACATTTCCATACACGTGGGAGGGGGGTGTGTGCGTGCAGTGTGTGGTGTGGTCACAGGTAAACACAGCTGCTGATTAGAGCGAGAGGTAGGGCAAGGTTTTGGGGATAGGCGGTGTCCTGTTACATGTGTGGGTGTATGCATATGGGGGGTGCGTGTGTCTGTCAAAGAGTAGGAGAGAGTGTGTGTGTGTGTGTGTGTGTGTGTGTGTGTGTGTGTGTGTGCGCTCATGTGTATGAGGGGGTATGTGTGCATGTGTGCAAGCGTGTATGTGTTTGCTCTTATGTGTGATAAGGGCATATACGTGTGTGTTTTGTATTTGAGATAGATCTACTGATCTCTCGCTCGCTCTCTCTCTCTCTACCTCCCCCTCCCTCCCTCTCTCTCCTTCTCTCTCTCTGTACCTCCCCCTCCCTCTCTCCCTCTGTCTCTCTCTCTCCCCCCCCCCCCCCCCCCCGCAGGTGCGTCTCCTGCATGCACTGTGGTGCGACATCGCCGGGCGTGCGGTGCGAGTGGCAGAATAACTACACGCAGTGCGCCCCCTGTGCCAGCCTGGCAGTGTGCCCCATCTGCCTGCGCAGCTACCGGGAGGAGGAGCTCATCCTGCAGTGCCAGCAGTGCGAGAGGTGGGCGCCGCCCCTCATCCCCCTTCCCCCCGCCTCAGCTGCCCTTAAATAACCCGGCATTTCGGAGGCGTGTCGCTCTGACCAGGGCGTGGCTTGGCCCCCCTCTCAGACCCCTCTGAGATGAAGCTGGCGTAGCGTAGGTGTGCGTTGGGATGGGATTGTAAAGGGGCTTTTATCATTGGGCGTACTCTAGCAGTCCAGTGTTATAGCTGAGTCCAGCCAAAGGCCTGCTCACCCCTCATATGTTTGCGCGCGCGTGTGTGTGTGTGTGTGTGTGTGCGTGCGTGCTTGGTCCCCAGGTGGGTCCACGCCTCCTGCCAGAACCTGAACACGGACGAGGAGGTGGAGACCGCGGCGGACAGCGGCTTCGACTGCAGCATTTGCCGCGCCCACACGGCCCCGTCGCAGGGTAAGGCCGGCGGCCATGTTTAACATTACCCATGATCCTCTGAGTGAGCTCCAGTTCTCTCTGCTCCATGCCTCTGCCAGTCATTAACAATTAAGCTATCATATGAATTAGTGATTACATATGAAATGATTAAATATGTATACATCTATATATATTATGGAAGGTGGTGGCACTATTTCAAGTGGTATCTAGACAACTATTTCTACCCAGAAGGTCACTGGTTCAAGTCCCAGATGGGCCACTGCTGTAGTATTCATGAGAAAGGTACCAAAATTTGACACACCAGCTGCATTAATGGATAGTATGTAATATACAAGCAGCGTACTGTAAGTCGGCCAGGTTGAGGGCTTCTGCAAAGCAAAACCCAATGCTTTTCTGCACCTGTTCTTGGACTTGGGCTCTAATCTCTCTAGAACTGACAAAGGGAGATTATCCCCTACTTGCAAGTGAAGGTTTGGCTCCCAGAAAAGCAAATGTATTCCTTTAAGCTGTGCTACTGAAAAACAGCAGGAATTAAAGAGAAACTTTGACTCGCTCTTAAAAAGGGGGGGATGAAGCTAATGCTTTTTGTGGTTTCAATTTGGGGTTAGAACCAGCAGTCCTCTTAATAAAACCCTCTTTAAGGGATTTTGGACTTGGAGTATAGGGTGGATCAGAGTTTTTTTTTAATTGAATTCCACATGCATATAAATATGTTAAAGGCTTTAAAATTTGCGATTTCCTGAATGAAGATGGGTCTGTGTTAATATGGAATCAGTGAGGATAAAACTGTTTTTCTTCCTCTGTTCTACAGCAGCATCAGCAGCAGCTGCAGCAACGGCGGTAACCGAGAGCAACGACCCACCAATCACGCCCCAGATCGTGACAAAAAAAGAACAAGGTAACCCCAGCACGTATCTCTCTGCGTGGTCGTAATAGATGTACGAAATATCATTCATCTCACTTGACACAAAACCATTCCTCTGTTGAGCAGATCTGTCTGGTCTCATTTTCAGTTACGCTCTGAACGGTCCTGGGTCAGCACCATTGAAATGTTACTCCTTATCCAGACAGCTCCGTATGTGAACTTGTATAATGCATCACACAGATATCTCTCCTTGCAGTACACTCGAGACAGCATATTTTTTGCTCCCTCGTAAATTTGCAGCCTGTGCATCGCACCATGTAGGAACGATCAGATCAGTGAACCCAATGTCCCATTCTGTACCCTTATCAAGGCTTGTGAATGCGTGCTGCACATTTGAATATACGTAAGTTGTATGTGGTTTGCTTTTTTTATGATTCCCGTTAAAAGCAGAAGCAGTTTTCTCACGTGTGCGTATGGTTTCACCTTGCTGCAGGTCGCTACTGTAAACGCTAAGTAGCTTCCTCGTTAGGGAGATGTTAGTGACGAGATAGCGGGGGACGGAAGGGCCCCTCGGTGAACTCTGGCGGCCAGGCGAGGGAGGCTTGCGCGGTGGAAAACTCTGCCGCTCCGCGAGCGCTTCAAGCAGCGCGTGGGCGCGGGTTTCCTCTTCCGCTGACGGTTATTCTCTCCCCCCACCACCACCACAGACCAGCAGAAGACGTACACGCAGGACGGGGTGTGCCTGACGGAGTCAGGCCTGTCCCAGCTGCAGAGCCTGGCGGTCCCGGCCTCCCGCCGAAAGCGGCCCAAGCCCAAGCTCAAGCTGAAGATCATCAACCAGAACAGCGTGGCAGTGCTGCAGACGCCCCCCGAGCCCCCGTCCGAGCTCTCCCGCGACGAGGACCCCGAGGACAGCCGAGGTACCCCCACCTCCGAGGGTGGGGGCCGTGGGGGGGTCACCGAGGGGAGGGAGAGGGGGTTACGCTGCAGGAGGTCTCTGATGGGGGCAGTGTAGGAGAGAGTTGGAGTGAATGACAGACAGTTGGGGCAGGAATGGAAGGGTTAAGAGTGAGGGAGTGTGGGTTAGGATAGGGGAGAGACAGACAGTTGGGACAGGATTGGAAGGGGTAAGAGTGAGGGAGTGTGGGTTAGGGTAAAGGAGAGAGATAGACAGTTGGGACAGGATTGGAAGGGTTAAGAGTGAGGGAGTGTGGGTTAGGGTAAAGGAGAGAGATAGACAGTTGGGACAGAATTGGAAGGGGTAAGAGTGAGGGAGTGTGGATTAGGGTAGAGGAAACAGTCAGGTGCTGCAGGTTTGCTGGGAGGAGGAGAGGAGCAGTATGGTTTAGTAGAGGAGAGCGAGTTGATGGGGTAGGAGAGAGTGAGTAGAAGAGGGGGAGGGTGGGGAAAGAGTACAAGGAGGAAAGAGGGGCAGAATATGAGAGAGTGAAGGAGAATGGGAGATCAGTGAGTGGGGTGGAGTGAGAGAGAGAGAGAGGGAAGAGGAGAGAGGGACTGTTGGGGTGTTCTGATGGAGTCCAGTCCAGATGAAACCACCGCAGTGCAGAAGCCTCTCCCTTGGTTCTGTGTGAGCCTGTTGGACTCGCAGAGACTCTGACACTGTGAATGTGTAGAAACACTCTGCCTCACGGGAAGCAGCTATTTGCTTTGGGGTCTTCTGAGTGTGGGTTTCAGTTGGGAGGTCAGAGGGCGCTTGTGTGCCCTCGGTTCTTAATTTGTCACAGTACGGAGAGGCAGCGTGATCTTCGTGGAGTTTCTCCTGCTCTGATTTTTGAACAGGGGTATAGGGGGGGAAGTATGGGGGGAGGGTACTGTGCTCTCAAATTACCTGGAAATTGAGATGCATGTAAATGCAAAATTAAGTCTCTTTTCAGAAGCTGGAAAAGATCCTTTTGAAGGGGGAGCGTGAGAGAGGGAGGGACTGTCCGCATGTAATGAATTTGACTCTGAGAGAGAGGAGAGATTCTGAAAACAGTCTTCAGCACATCACACCTGCTTTGCCAACGCCGTGATGGGACTTGCAGAGCGCAGCTGAAATAAACGCCTTTCCCAGAGGTGATGAATTCTCCCCGGACTGAGTTAACTCCTTCCCCTCACACACGCACCTCTCCTGCGTCTGTCCTTGCAGGTTTGCATCGAGGCGAGAGGCACAGTTGGTGTACAGACCTAAATTTCTCCCCCTAAATGTCCAGCTGCGTAAATGTAAAATAGGTGCCTTGTATCGCAACAAAACTGAAGAAAAAGTCTGATGCCGTTAGGAATGCTCACGTTTTCCCTGCTCTAGGTCCGTATTCAAAGCAGCTTTTAGTCCAATTCAGTTTATTTATGTAGCGCTTTTCACAACACGAGTTGGCACAAATGAGGCGCTTCCCTTCGGAAGAAGTTGATGGTGTGTTGATAGTGCACGAGTCTGCATGAGTGTGCACGCATAGTGGTTTCACGTGCAGGCACATCGATCAGCAGCTCAGACCTGCGCCCACTCTGCATATTCTTCTTCTCATATTTCTTTTCCTTTTTTTTCGGCCATGCTCATAATTGCATTTTAAATCAGGCCGGCCTTCGTTTTCGTTTTCCTTTTTTTTTTTTTTTTTCCTTTTCCGAGGTGCAAAGAGGTAGTTCTCAGATACTTTTAAGCACTCATCTTTTCCATTTTTAATTCTCTCCCTCTCTCTCCTGCGCCACGCCGGGACCTGGTAATGCAGGCTTTTAAGGATCTTTTTCCGTGCACCAAATGGATGACGGCACTTAATTCCTTCTATTAAAATTACATCGGAAAAGGGGGTCGTGCTGGAGTGGGGGTGGGGGGGGGGGTGCGGGCTCGATTGCTTATACAGCGTTTCTCTCTCCCACATTTTTTTCGCAGAGGGGGATCTTCTGGACTGCGAGGGAAAGTCGGACTCCAGCCCCGAGCGGGAGGTGGCGGATGAGGACGCCAAGGGGGTGGAGGGGGCGGACGGGGCCAAGAAGAGGAAGAGGAAGCCCTACCGCCCGGGTACGGGGGACCTGATCGGAACCGACAGCTCCGCTGGGCTGTGAAATGGCACGGAGGGGGGGAGATCGCTCTCTGCATCTTAAATTCAATCCCACAATGCCCAGCTCTTTAAAGGCCCAGCTGCCTAACCGTGCCAGAAAAGAACATTTCCCCTTTGCCCTTTCTAAATCCATTTTTTTAAATCGAATGTCATTTAAGTAATATTAATATGTAATATTAATATAATAACGTCATGTTAATATGTTATTATTCTTTAAAAGATTGCGCTTAAATGAATCCCGATTTTCACCACACTCCGGTTCTGGACGCTTATAGTTTTGCTTTTGGACTTGTCGTGAAGGAAAAAAAAAACACTAATGAATTTCCACTTGCTAACTGTGAGCTTTCACACAGGGTGTTTAGTCTCTGCTGTGTTTATTGTTACTTAGGAAGCAACAGCGCTGTTTGGGCTCCAGATTTTAAAGTGCGTTGCTGTTTGCGCCCCAGCCCTGCTGTGGAAAGTCTAATCTGAAGCTTGCGTGTTGTCGGGCTTGTCAGATAACCAGCGCCACGCGCTTGGCGTTATCTCCAGTACGAATCACGGCTGCGGTTTCACCTGTATCTTTAAGCCTGCGCCGTTATTGACATCCTGTCAGCGTTTTGCAGCGAGGAGCCTAATCTCGGCAGTCTGTGATTAAATGCCAGGTACAGGAAGCGTCAGCGCCGTACAGAAAGGCCAATTAGCTAAGCTCGCCGATCGTTCAGTCATCCTAACGAGGAAGCCGTTAAGGGATTGAGGAGCGCAGAGGAGACGGGCGTGTGGTGGGCCACTTGCACCCTCATACACAAGGACACACAAACACACACACACACACACACACACACACACACACACACACACACACACACACACACACAGACAACAGAGGGTTCCCCTAGTGCTTCCTGTTTTGTCGTAGCCGGGGTAAAAACATCACTGTTGGTTTGGGAACTGTCCAAAGGCAGAGAGAGAGCGAGAGAGAGAGAGAGGCAAAGGCCATGCAAACGAGGCCTCTGCAGATTGCCGGATAGCGTTCGCGTGCCGCGCTCGACCGGAGCTCCCTCTTTGCATGACCCCGCTCTTTTCTCTCCCTCCCCCCTCCGCCCTGAGGTGAGACCGTCGGAGCGGCGATAGCGGGGGGAGAGAATTCAATACTGCCCGTGTTTATCGAGCTCGGCCTTATCAGCCCGGGCTGCCTGTACGCAGCACCGGCCTGCCACACTGACGTGCACCTCCCATCGCTCGCGGCGACGGCAGCGAGATAACGTGCGCGGGTGCCGCACTAACCATCACGCGTAGCGTAGCGCGGGCCGAGGGTGTTCGGTTCTGGCCCGTAGCACTTTCGCTGTTGCTACCTCCTTCGTCTCCCTCCGTCTCTCAGTCTTTTTCTGCCTCCCTCTAGTCTTTCTCCCTCCGTCCTGTCCTCCTCTGCTCCTTCTTCTGTGCGGGTGCAACTGAAACCGGGATTCTCGGATTCTGTGGGTTTATTGTTTAAAGGATAATTGAGAGAGAGAGGCCCTCTAAAGTAAATATTTACTTTAATGGTGCTTTTTGTTTGCACACATGTAAACTGAGCAAGTGACTGAAAGCCCCTCACTGCCCCCCCCCAAGCTCTTGTCTTTTGTCTAGCAGCAGTGTTTTCAGCCACTTTAACAGAGGAATCCTAGGTGCTCTCATCTGATTGGAGAATGAGGCTTCCTGAATGCCAGAATGGGCGGGGCCACAGGGTATTGCTGGTGGCTGGCACATCACAGCGTTTTGCTGTGGAGAGCATAGGTCTAGCGATTCGTTCAAATGAGTCAGTGACTAACAGCGCTCAGTAGCTCCACCTGTTCTGGGGTACGCAAAGCCCTGAGCGTCCCGTCTCTGCTCAGAAGTGGTTTCGGAAATAATACAGTGGAAGGTGGTCCCTTAGAGCAAACAGTCCCTCTTTCACGGGGGGATGGATGGTGTGTTTTTACACTGTTTTCCCACTTGCTTGTTCTGAACCATCCTGAGCCTGTGGATACTGATACTTAAGTTGAGGTCATGTTACACAGCTGCTGATCAGTTTCTTCATGTATAGCAGTGTGTTTCTCACACTACGTGACATGTTCAGAGAGGATGGTGATTTTCTGAATTTGAGAAGTAAATTAGAAAAAACAGAGTAAAATGCACTTGAAAGTCCAATTATCTTACTTAGCAAGACCGGTGTCGCCTGGCTAATGCTTCCTTCAGTCACTGCTTGTGAATATTCATGAGCAGACAGTCCCAAAACCTTTTTTTTTTGAGTCTGAATGATTGGCAGTTACAAGGGTTCTACACGTGTCTGCATCGGCCAGAATCCCAACTCAAGGAAGTGGTGGTCTCTCGGCTCATGAATATTCACGAGCATCTGGCTGCACCGGAACTCTGTAGGTTGTAGGGACAAGAGCGTTCAGTGTGAATTACCAGGGAGTCCGATGTCTCGCCCGCGACCAAAACCGCTCAACCCCTCCCCCCCCAGCCCCCCTAGCTTCCGCGGGTCCTTCCAGAGAGGGCGGAGGTTCTGATGGGGGGGTGGGTGGGGGAAAAAAAGGGAGCTCCAGAAATAGGCCTCACCTGGAATGTTCTGTTCAGGGAAGCGGGTCAGGTGATGAATCACTTCTCCCCGGGCTCTGAGCCTCCAGCACTTCATCATAACTAATAGAGAATTCTTGTCAGGGCCGTGCTGTCACAGCACCTCAAGTTTGGCATGAATAAGCTCCTGCTGGCTCTAATCTGGGTCTCCTGCTCCTGGGCTCGGCTCTGACTCGTGGTGTCTTGGTTTCCCCCTCTTGCCAGGCATCGGAGGCTTCATGGTTCGGCAGAGGAGCCGGACGGGCCAAGGCAAGGCCAAGCGGATGCTCTCGCGGAAGGACTCCACCGGCTCCGTGTCTGAGAACCAGCCGGGAAAGGAGGAAGGTGGGCGCTCGTCCTGCGGCTCTCTGGCCTCGCTTCCTTCTGTCTGGCCTTCTCACATTTTCTGGCTGTGTTTGTGAGTGTCTCTGCCCATAAAGTCTGTGCGTTTGCTTTTTGGGCGGTGTGGCTGGGTGACGTTCAGTTTTCAGCGGTTGCCCTGAGGTGTTCTGCAATCTCCCTGTTGTAGCCCAAGACGCCGAAAACTCCAGTTAAAAAAAATGACGTGAGCCTTTCTGATGGGAATTAACCCCTTCCACTCCGCAGGCTGGAGCGAACTGATGCCCGACACCCTGGTGGAGGAGAACCCGCCGGGGCTGGAGTCCCTGGAGAAGGTGAAGAAGAGATACAGGAAGAAGAAGACTAAGCTGGAGGAGGCCTTCCCATCGTACCTGCAGGTGTGCTTTTTGTCCCGCACACGAACAGCTTCATGTGACTCTGCAGCTGGTACAAGTACAAACACAGCTTGCATTCTGAACAGAGAGTTGAAAGCATTATAACAGGCAGACCCAACAGCATTCAGGAAACTGGGCTCACAACCACAAGATTACGGTTTCGAATCCTTGCTGAGGTACAGCCTGTAACCCTTCCGCTGAACTTCTCTCATTAAATATTAGCCCGTATAAAAAGACAATGCGCCAAAAACTTACAGCTCGGCAAGTGCATCTGATGTTTTACTAAATGATAGCAAAACAACCATTTGTCATTCATGTATTAATCGTGTGAAGTTAACATCAAAAACGGCGTTTTGGTTGCTTTGATGCAGGCCTTGTTTGTTGTGAGTACGCCGTGGCTGTGTGGATGCCGGTGTCTTCAGTGGAGTGCGTTGTTGAGCGGCGTTAGAGGGCTTTGCTCAAAGCTCCTCCTGGTTCTGCCTTTATCGGATGTCACGGAGAGGCCTCGCAGCCCAATCGCATGTCAGCCTCCCCTCCTGGCCCCCTCCCCCCCCAACCCCACCCAAACACCCGTCTCCCTCCAAAGGCACGGCTTCATTTGAAACCACAAACATTTCATTTGTTCTTCACACAGAGCTCGTCTTCACTCACTCTTTAAAAAAATTAAAAAAAAAGATTTTTCATCGCTTTTGCTTGAAGCAGCTCTGTTGATTCGCTGATGGTTTCTGTGGGGAGTAGGCTGGAGGGGGGCGGGGGAGGGAGTGGGCGGGCCTCGGCAGCCTGGTGAGGGATGCCTGCGCTTGTTCGGGGGATAGGGGTGGGTGCAGAAAGCTCGCCAGCTGTTACCATGGGCTTTCTCCAGCTGCAAACTTTCAAATCAAACCTAGAGGTCCTCACTAGAGGAATGACTTTAATCAATTATTTAAAATCCCTGCGCATTAGGCTTTTAATGTTTTAATGCTGCAGGGAGTCGTCATGGCGATCGTTGGAGCCGTTACTGTAGATACGCCGAATTGCTCCCAACTTACTTAAACAAGCAGCAGGCTGCCAGCACCATCAGAGACTGTGTGTGTGTGTGTGTGTGTGTAGACTGGTGTATGTTTGTGTGTTTGGCTGTGTGTATATGTAAGAGAGAGAGATGGTGAGAGTGGTTGTGAGTTTGGGTGTGTGTGCTCATGTGTTTGTATGCTTCTGTGCTTGCAAGTGTGTTTGTGTGCATGGCTATGAGTGTGTAAAAGCGAGTTGGAGTGTGTGAGAGTTTGTGTCTGGCTGTGTGTGTGTGTGTGTGTGTGTGTGTGTGTGTGTGTGTGTGTGTGTGTGCGCGCGCGCACCTGGCTCTGTGTGTGTGTCAGGTGTAGGGTGTGCATGAGTCCATGAGCTTGCTCCTGCCATATCTTCCAGTCCCTATAGGACATGCTGGCTGTGTGTGTTTTCATAAGTCCTTTGCCTGGAGCGCTGTTCTGATCTCCAGGAGATCCTGTAATCCACCCGGGATACACGTGCAGTGTTCGGCTCTGCTCTGCGGAGCTCCGCACCATCTCCACCACGGTTTGGGTCTCAAACCTAACACCATCTGAAAGCCCAGGGGGCGTCGCCCAGAGCTAAGCAGGCCTCAGTCAGGGTCAGCTAATGAACCGAACCAGCGGACTGTGAAGTCTAGTGGTCGGTTTGCTTATTCATCTAGACACGTTAGTGTAGAGAGTAAAACAGGATCGATGTGACAGTGAAGCTGGTGTGAGGCCACCCGGACAGCGCTGTCCTGCTGCTGTTTCCTGCGTGTTATTTGGGGGGTGCTAAGAAGGAGGAGGAGGAGGAGGAGGAGGAGGAGGAGGAGGAGGAACAGACTCTCTGGGTTCCTTCAAGAGAAAGCTGAAAACTCATCTCTTTAAGCTTTTAAGTATCTCTAGTCTACCTTTCTCTCTATCTATCCTATCTATCCCTGTTTTCTATTTAAGAAAAAAGAAAACACTATACACAAGTTTAGCACTTAACTCAGTGTTTTACTGACTGCTTGTAGTACTTTTCGATAACTACTCTTAGCATTGTGATGCACTTATTTGGGAGCTGCTCTGGGTAAAAGCATCTGCCAAATGACGTAATGTAATGTAATGTAAGATGGGCAGGTGAAGTAGCTGTTCCCTGCGTGTTGTTTGGGGTGTGCTCAGAGGGAGGAGGAGGAGGAGGAGGAGGAGGAGGAGGAGGAAGATGGGGAGGTGAGTAGCAGGCCACAGCAGGCCCTTCTCCGTGCTTTGAGAAGCTGACCCGTGCCGGCTCGTCTCGTCCCCTGCAGGAGGCCTTCTTCGGAAAAGACCTGCTGGACAAGAGCAAGCAGGTGCGGCAGAGCCTGGAGACGGGGCTCTCGGATGACGACCGCAGCCAGGCAGACAGCAAACCCCCCAGCGCCGCCACCAGCTTCCTGGACCCCTCCTCAGACCCCCTGCTCAGCGCCGCTACCACACCCATCTCCAGCAAAGCCGGGCCGCTGGGTACGGTCCCTGATCATCCCTCTGTCAGTTACACTCTCTCTCTGTCTCTCTCTCTCACTCACTCTGTTTCGCTCTCTCGCTCTCTGTCTCTGTCTGTCTCTCTCTCTCTCTCTCCCTCCCTCCCTCCCTGCCTCCCTGCTTCTCTCTGTCCCTCTCTCTCTCTCTCTCTCTCTCTCTCTCTCTCTCTCTCTCTCTGTCCCTCCCTCCCTGCTTCTCTCTCTCTCTCTCTCTCTCCCTCCCTGCTCTCTCTCACACGCACACACACACACAAAACACACATTCTCTGTTGCTCTGACACACTCTTACATGCATAACTACTGTCTCACTCACACACAGACATTCTTTGTTGCTGTGGCACACATTTGACATACATACTTACAAATACTGTCTCTGGCTATGTCTTGTCTTTCTCACACATACACACATATATACACACACTCTCTCTCCTCACCTCAAACACACAATACTGACTCGCACTCGCTCATTCACACACACACACACACACACACACACACACACACACACACACACACAGTTTACTTCTCATTTGCTTGCTCATGCCCACACGCACACACACACACACACACTGCAGTCTCTGTCTCTCTCACACAGACAATCCCCCCCCCCCTCCCCTGGTGGTGGCCCAGCGGGTCTGATCTTCCAGTCAGAGGTGCAGGAACCTCTGCAGAGAGAGAGAGTGCCCCTCCCCCGTTCCTCTGGTACAGTGGGAGCCTGAACAAGTGGCAGTGCGTCCATCGTGAAGGCCGATCTAGCGCCTCAGAGGGGGAGATCACCTTTCTCACAGAGCCTACGATGGCCACATGGTCTCTGACCTCGCCCACTCTGATGTTGATGAGCCTGGTTCACTACACACGGGCTCCTCTAAGTGGCCTTCAGAGCAGCTGTTTTGTTTCAGCCACCCATGCCTCACTGTTTGTTCATCCTGAGTTCTGTCAACCTCCATCCACCACCAACAGAACAACATCTCCACCTTAGCGAGGACCTATATCCATTGTAAACCCAGTTAGCCAAAGGTTCAGCACTGTCCTAAATTCACTCCCTGCCTTTAAAAAAAATTAATTAATTAAATAAATAAATAAGAAACATGCAGTCAAGGCAGCAGTGCTTTCTGAAGCCGTGTTGCTTTCATCGGAGGAGCGATTGCTAACTGTTGTCAGGCTTTGTGCTGGGCAGTGCATCCTTGGGTTTTTTTCCCCCCAGATTGGCTTTAAGGGCCTCTTCTAAGCCACTTTCATTTCTGATTTTATTACAGAGCACAGCCTTCCTCACAGTGTTCGAGTTTAACTGTTAACCACCTCCCCAGACAGGATGTCAAGTTCAATGGATCGCTGTGGTTTTTTTTTTTTTTTTAATACTGTGGTTTAACAGCCACCAGATATGGTGATCCAAGTCTATTAAAACAAGCCACATAATGCTTTAATTGCATAAATGCATAATGCTTCATTTCTGCTCAGAAGCAGAGGATTGAGGTTTGAACAAAAAAAAAAAAAAAAAAAACCTCGGATCTGAGTCCGTGAGCGCTCTTCTGGGAATGGACTTTGGGTAGTCTTGCGGTTGTCCATGCAGGAGAATGAATATCGAAACGGGTGTTCTCTTGATCTCCAGCCCACTCCGAGGACCCGTTAGTCGACCTGTCGGAGGTGCTGAACGCGGACGACGACATCCTGGGAATGCTGTCGGACGACCTGGGCAAGCCAGGCGACGGCTCAGGTTAGACGGGTGGCGTCGCGCTGCGGCCTTCGGCCCAAAACGCCGCTGGCTGTTGGCCGTCGGTAGCCAGTGAAATTCAGCTCTCTCGCTTTCTCTGTCTCGCTCTGCGCTCTACCGTATGGTCTCTAACCTCCCTCCTCCACCCCCTCACACCCCCCCCACCCCCCCTTTCAGCCTTCCCCTCCCAAAGCCTCAAGGCCAGCTTCATCTACAAAAGCCATTTTGTTCCTTCCTGTCATTTTTTTTTCCCTTGTTTACCGCATTTTCTGTCTTTCTGTTTTTCCCGTTCTCCTGCACAGTTCAGAGTGCTTTTCGGCCGTGATGTTGAATGTTCTCGGTCCTGCAAGCAAGCGTGTCTCCATTTGCCTTTTCCCTCCTTTATTTTCTTTCTCGTTCTTTTTCTGAGGGCTCTCTGTTATGTTTTTTTTTTTTTTTGGTTGCTGTCATTTCTTTGTAAGGTTTGGTTCTGTTCTCATTTCATGGTTGTGTTCACTCATCTTATCTGGTTTGGGTTCCTGTAGGTCTTGGTTTGTGCCCCTTTCAGGTGGAGAACTCCCCCTCGCCCTTTGGTAAGAGACTAGCAGTAGTGCTGTCCCTGTGGGCCTCCTTTCCGTTCCCTAAACGCGTCCCCCCCTGCTTTTAGTGTGGAGTGTGCGCATGCTCTCTCTCTCTCCCCCCTCACTCGCTCACTCTCGCCAGCTCTTTGTGGTGGTGGAGAATTAATTCATGCAGAATCTCAACTGCTCAAACAAACCGCATGTATGCAATGCTGTCTCGTGCTTTTTCCTCAATCTGCTCTTGAATGTCTTGCAAAAAAAGTAAAGAAATGAAAGGATGTGTTAAAGGAAGTGCCATTCTGCCAAACCAGTCAGTTGCACACACCTATAAGTCGTGTTTAATTGTTGATTATGAAGAAGAAAATGTCACAGAGAACAGAAAAAAACCATATTCCCAGTAACTGAACACTGAGAGGTCTGTAAGCTGAAATCTCTGTACATTTAGACTTGACATTGTGATACATTCATTTCCATTATGTTTACATTTTTTATTGAAAATTGACAGAAAGACTTACAAAATTATTCAAAGCTTACCTGAATTTTGTTTAACATCGAAATTAAGCTCCCTGATTTACATCAGCAAAACAGAACAGAACCTGAACAGTGCATTTAGTCTCCAATGCTTTGTAATGGTGCCACTTGGAGTGGTATATGGGGACATTGTCCCTTAGTGTCAAAGACCACTGTCATTTTGAAGCAGGTGATCTCTAAAATGTGCATTGGCAAACTCGGTGTCCTTGTCATGCCGTAGTTGCACTGTTTTTGTCCTCATAATACTGCCAGGAATACTCCTTGGTCCAATGGCTGGACTCCAGACCCGCACACACTGAACTGGGCCTGTTTCAAGCTCACGCTGTAGGCCTGCCTCTCCACCATGTCTCACCGTGGTGTAAATGGTATTTCTTTAATCAGTGTTAATTGAAAAAATTGTTCACTGGAACAGATTCAGTTTGTCATAGTAAAGCTGGGCATTTGATGTGAGAGGCTGTTGACTGATCTCCTTCCTTTGTAGGAGCAAGTTGAAGTTATATGTTTTTGCTTAAGTATAAACTTAAACTTAAGTGTGTCCTTCATACTGAAAGAGGTCAGAACGGCTCCGACACCACTGTAGAGGAGTTTATCATCCCAAGGTTACAAGCTGCTGGGTAAATACCATGCTATTAGCTGCTATTATGCACTCTGTAATTTTAGAATGCGTTATACTGATGGCAGTAACTGTGGCTGATGAATCGGTTAGCCACAGCGAGTCTTTTCTCAGTGACTAGGCCCCGTTCTCCTCCGACGTGAAGCGTGAGGGCGAAATGATGGCCACTTTTTGAAGGGACACCATTTTCATGCTCTGCTAGGCAGGCAAATTAAGAGGCCGTTATTCTCCCAAAATTGAGCTACAGCGAGAGGCGAGAGGACGAAGCGCTTGTTTGAGCGGACGACATGAAGGATGGGCTCTCAGCCTTCTCTTTTTTTTTCCCCCTCCCAATAAGCCTAGATGTACAGCAGATTCGAAATTGCTCGTCAGCTCCGATTTGCTCTGTTTTAGTGTGACTTATGTTTGGGGGGTTTTTTTGGTGGAGTATTGAGTTAAGAATGAACTCAGATTGTCTGTCCCCCCCCCCACACTCCCTCCCCAGCGGGTCTGGATATCGGGCCCATCTCAGACGATCATGTGACCACGCCCCAGCCCCACCCAGGACGCGCCCACAGGACACTCCCTGTGGAGCCGCTGGACGGGATCCTCAGCCCCGAACTGGACAAGATGGTGACGGACGGTGAGTTCGCCGGCTGCCGTGTGGTCACAGGTTGTCGTGTCAGTTAGTTTGATTTGTGGTTGTAGACTGTCAGGTTGATGGCTTTAATGTGGTCAAACATGGTCGGGTCGTTAGCTCGGTTGTGGTTACAGGTGGTCAGGTTGATGACTTTCATGTCACTGCAGACAGTCAGGTTGTTGGCTTTATTGTGGTTAGAGACAGTAAGGTTGAGGGCATTTATGTGGTCAAACACGGTCAGGTCATTAGCTTGATTGTTATTCTAGATGGTCAGGTTGGTGGCTTTTTTATGATTGCAGAGTGTGGTTGTTGGCTTGATTGTGGTTGTAGATGGTCAGGATGATGGCTTTCATGTAGCTGCAGACAGTCACGTTGTTGGCTTTATTGTGGTTGTAGATGGTCAGGTTGGTGGTTTTCATGTCACAGATGGTCACAGCTTTCATGTTAATCCAGCAGACTGTAGCTCTTGCCACATTCCTCATTTATTTAATACTCCTTTCCTCCCCAAAATGTAAATAGCTACTAATCATACAGCTTCTAAGATAGCACAGCTAAAGATATGCCATATTTATTTTAATTTTTATTTTTTGTTCATTTGTGGACAGGCTTTTTGTACTAATTTACAGCCATTTAAAAAGTCCTGTAATTCCCTCACCAAGATGGTCATGTTCCACATGGTGGCCAGTCAGGAAGTGTTTATTTGAATCGATTTTATCAAATAGGAGGCATGTTTGTTCAAGCTGTGAAAGTGTCAAAAATGTCAGTTATATCCACCATTTTATTTTAAGTGGTGTAACGTTGTTCGTAAGCTGTTTTAACTATTTAACCAGCTGTTTAGTTTGCTTTTCTGTGTCACCAGGAGCTCCTTGTGTCAGGATAAGAATAATCAGTCAGGATAATACACTGGGTAAAAACGGGGTTTTAACTGACTAAGCTTTATCCAAGTCCTGGGCAGGCAGCTCCAAAAGACGGTTATGTAATTTAGAAACCTGTTGTTAAGGTTAAGTGTGAAAATATAAGTTCTTAAATGCCTACTCTCCCACTTAAACTCATCACAGAAGAGCAAGCAATTGATGCGGACACCCGCAAAGTGGTTTGGTTCCTTCAGTAAACATTTGGCCTTCCAAGATGTCGGCTCAGTGTTTTTACAGCAGAACGGTTTCCTCCTCATGTCACAAATGATATTTCATGCAAACGTTGATATGTAACCAAAAGAGATTTTGGTTTAAAATGACACTGTATATGCATTTCCCAGACCTTCAATTATGCCTTTTAATTTTTTTCGAATTTCTCCTCCTGTGGAGCACTACAAGAAAAAGCTATATTTCCAAAATCCAAGTCATTTTTCTCTGTAATATCTGCCTGATGATTTGTCTCTCATCTTGCAATTTTCAGGTGCAATTCTCAGCAAACTCTACAAAATACCAGGTTAGTGTTACCTTCCCATTTCTTGTTAGGTTTTAATGGACATTTTGGAAATTTAGTGTTGGGGCGGCAGTGTGGCATAGTGGTTAAGGAGTTGGACTTGTAACCAAAAGGCTGCCAGGCTGTGTCCCCACTGGGGCACTGCTGCTGTAGCCTTGGGCAAGGTACTTAACCCACAATTGCCTCAGTAAATACCCAACTGTATAAATGTAAAAAAAAACCTGTAACCTGTGTAAGTTACTCTGGATAAGAGCATCTGCTAAATGCCAATAATGTAATGTAATGTAATGTGTGATGGTGCTTTACCAGCAGTGCCTAAAAGTGATATCGCCCCCTACAGAGTTGGAGGGGAAGGATGTGGAGGATCTGTTCACGGCGGTCTTGAGCCCCAGCACGAGCCAGCCCCCGCAGCTGAGCCACGCCCCGCCCCCCGCCGCCACGCCCGTCGCACAAGGCCCCCCCATGCCTCTGCCAAACCCGGGTGAGTTCCACATCCTGACTCCCTACACGATCCCGCCCCCCCATACAGACTGCCACCCACACACATTCAGCACTGCATCGAGTAACATTAGCTGGAGGGGGTTGCCAGGTTCAGTCAACATGAATGTGCCATGTTAATTTTTTACGATGGCTGTGTCACATAAGTAGTGGAGAGGCTTAGCGAACTGTGTGGGTTAGATGTTTTCATTGCAAATTGTGGACATTTCATGATATTTTTACCAGCAAGAGCACTTGGTCTTGTTTTTTTATTTTTCTTTTCAAGGGATAATAAACCTAGATAATAATGCTTAATGTGAGTTGTATTCTGTTGCATTGTATTGTATTGTGTGTGTGTTTTCCTCTGCAGGAGACGGCATGTTCCCGCGAATGCCCATGATGAACGGGATGATGGGGCCGAACCCCCACTTCCCCCCGAATCAGTTGGTCCCGGGAGCAGGGCCCTGCGGCCCCGGAACCTTCCCTCCCATGCAGCGCATGCCATTCCCCGACAACATGAGGTACCCCCCCCCCCGAAAACCCTACCGCCCTACCACCCACGCTCTGAACACGTGCCCCATACTCTGACCCTAAGCTGACTGCAGTGTTCTCAGCCTTACGGTCATGTGCTTTAAAAGTACCAAACAAACAGAGTTTAACAGAGTTTTAGAGTTTAACACCGGTGTCCTCAGCAAATAGGATTTGCGTTTTCACTGTCGTAAGACATTTTACGGATTAAAAATTAAAAAAGGTGACAAAACAGGTCTTGCACTGTCAAACTCTTTGAAGTGGTTTTTGAAGCAGGTGTCGCACATGCTTACGACCCCCAACCCCCCAACAATCTCCCAACAGGGAAAAGAAGTTTAACCCGATGAGGAGCGAGGTGGGGTGCCCCTGGACTGGCCCCGCCCCCCTGCCCGTCCCCATCCCCGCCCCGTCCCCGCCCCCCTGCCTGAGGGGGAGGCGGACACCATGTCGAACGCTCAGAGGAGCACGCTCAAGTGGGAGAAGGAGGAGACCCTGGGGGAGATGGCCACGGTAGCCCCTGTCCTCTACACCAACGTCAACTTCCCCAACCTCAAAGAGGAGTTCCCCGGTGAGTGCCCCCCCATTCCAACCTGGGACTGTGGAGCGAGCCCATGGAAGCCCTTTCAAACGCAAGCCCATATTCACATTCAAATCATTAAAATATGTTACACTACTGTCATTTGACACACTCTTATCCACAGCAACTTGCATAGATTACAGTTTTTACCTGTTATTCATTTACACGGCTGGATATTTACTGAGACAATGGTGGGTTAGGTACCTTGCCCAAGGGTGCAGCAGCAGCGCCCTAGCAGGGAATCGAACCAGCAACCTTTTCGGTTACGAGTTCTGCTCCTTACCACTGTGCTGCACTGCCCCTCCTAAGTGTTGTACTTTTCTCTCTCCCTTCACTTCAGTTAAGATCCCCCCCCCCCACTCCCTCTACTTATAAAAACCATCTGCCATCACTGTGTATATATATGTTCAACACTTCAGAAAATCATGCATAAATGATGTACAGTATTACCAAGCCAGGATTAAGAATGTAAAATGTGACACAGTCATGACCGTAAATCTGACAGAGATAATGCATACATGTACATACTTATGATTTGTGCATTGTCATTAGAAGTAGTAGTAATATTAGTATTATTAATAATAACAAGTATAATAGTGATGTAAGTAAAATATATGATTTCAAATGATCGAGATTGTGCCTGTGTGTTACGGATGATAAATATTCTTATTATGTTTCAGATTGGACTACAAGGGTTAAACAGATTGCGAAGCTGTGGAGGAAAGCCAGCTCCCAGGAGAGAGCGCCTTACGTGGTAAGTTGCTCCGCCTGGTTTCTGCGGAGCACTGATTTAAATACCCTGCGCTGCTTTTAAACCGAAGATAACATTCAGCTAGTTTTATTCTCGGGCGATTTTCAAATTGCACTTGGCTGCATCGTCTTAGTTGCATTAATGTGTTTTTCTTTTCCAAAAAAAAAAAAAAAAACTCAAAAGTGTGTCTGCCAAATAAATAATTAATAATAAATGTGGAAAAATTTCAGCGAGAGATCAAATGAATATGTCAGGCAGATTTCATTGCTTTCTGAGAGCAAAATATATATTGACGATGTGTTGTGCTCTGGTGCGTCACTGCACCTTGGAAACCGCAGCTCCTTATTTTTTTTTTTTTTTTTTTTTGTGGAAAGTGAGACGGCGTGTTTATGAATAAATTTACCTTGCTTGAAGTAAACTTGGAAGGGAGCGTGAGGGAGAGAGTGAGAGAGTGAGAGCTCATGCATGCATTTGCGAATGCTTCTTTTCTCCACACTGCACTGTTCTGAAAGGGTTTTCAAAACCCATGGGCTTCTTGTTTCTTTGTCTTTGAGCTTTCGTTGTGTAACTTTCTAACTTAAAAGGCAGTGATGCAAAGTTTTTGGGGGTTTTATTCCCCCCCCCCTTTCTAAAGCAACTTGCATATTGCCATTACTTTGACTGCATCATCCCATGCCAGGCAGTCATAACATACTGTTACTTAAAGAAAAAGATGAATGCACTCCATTGTCATGCCAGATATCAGTCTAGACGTCTCTCTGTAGATCAATGCCCATTAGTGTTCCTCAACAGATGCAGTCCACATACACTGTTAATGCCAGCTTTCCTTTGGCTGATTTTTTTCCATGCGGTTCCCATTAAACTGAAGCCAGTCAACATGCTCTCTCTGTAGATGCGCACTCCACGTGCAGGTTTGATATTAAAGCGTACAAAAACATAATTCTATTAACAAAGGAGGCTCGTGATGAGAGTTATCGCTCGCAGTAGTTGCCGTGATTAAGCGACCTGGGCACGCAACCAGCTGGAGTTGCGAATGGACACCTACTTAAAAGCTGTACGTGGTGAATCTCTTAGTGCCCTGATAAATGCCAAGACCGTTATTAATCACCCTTTCGCACTGAGTCGAATGCTTTTTCTGTTCTGTTTCCCAAACCCCCCCCCGCCTCCTTCAGCAAAAGGCCAGAGATAACAGGGCCGCCTTACGCATAAACAAAGTCCAAATGTCTAACGAGTCCATGAAGCGTCAGCAGCAGCAGACCCAGGCCGACCTGTTCGACCCCAGCCTCCCACTGGACTCCGAGCTGCTCTTCAAAGACCCGCTCAAGCACAAGGAGTCCGAACACGAGCAGGAGTGGAAGTTCAGGCAGGTGAGGGACGCCAGGCGGAAAAAAAATCACCTGTGCAGGGAAGAACACATTGCAATTTGCATGTGCATGCGTGCGTGTGCGTGTCGGTGTCCGTGTTCTCGTGCGTGTGCATCGGGTGTGCATGCGTGTGTGTGTGCATGCATATGCATGTTAGCTGTGCACCAACATCATTGCTGCTGGGGAAAGGGGGAGCTTGAGAGAGATCCTGACCCCCTGGGGAATGTGACGTTTATGTGCATGGATTGACATTGTCATTTATCTACACTTGGGGCACTGTGTGGGGCACTAATTCTTAATTTGCATTGAAAAGGGAGAGTTAAATCAGATGTTGGGACCCGTTAAGAAGCAACAGGAAAAGGTCCCAAAAACCAAAGCCATAAAAGCAACAAATAAAGAAGTCCTTTTTGGACATTCCAGCCAGGCAACTGTAGCTACAGGATGTGGAAAAATTTCTCTGGTAAGATCCCAGGCAAGATGCTTGTTCTGGCATCTATCAGCCAAGAACCCTATAAAACAATTTTACAAGGTGTAAGAAAAGCAACAGTAAGTGGAATTGTAGGGAGAAAGTGGCCAGCCAGTAAATAAGTTCTTGGTCTGCAGGCACACAGTAATTAACTCCAAACTTAATTCTCATCTCTGCATTTAACAGTGTCACAACAAATTGTTTTCTCTGCATGGAGCAACATCACGTTAGACTGTTTAAAAGCAAAAAAGAATAAGCTTAAAGGAAGTGAGGGAAATGCAAGTCTCAGCAACACTACATGTCAAAAATGAAAAAAATTAATTGCGTGCAAAAAGCCCAGGAAGTAAAGTGTGTTCTTTTTTTATTCCTTCCCCCTTTCCGCATGTTTCCATGGCAGCAAATGAGACAAAAAAGCAAACAGCAGGCCAAGATTGAAGCCACTCAAAAGCTGGAGCAGGTTAAAAACGAGCAGCAGCAGCAGCAGCAGCTACTTCAGCAGCAGCAGCAGCAGCAGCAGTTTTGTGGTCAGTCGGGGGGTGATGCCAGCACCGGGGGCAACCGAAGCCCCATGACCCCTCAGCCCAGTAATGGGAACGGAAACGGGTCCCCACTGCAGCCGGCGCCCCCCAAAGATGGCTTCGCCAGGCCACAGGTCCCCGGGACGCCCACCTCCGCCCCCTCGGACGACGTGTTCGTGCGGCCCCAGCCCCCACCCCCCGCCGCCACCCGCACTCCCGAGGCCTGCTTCCCTGGGCAGCCCGCCCAGGCTCCGCCCGTGCAGATGTTCTCCCCCGGCTCCTCCTCCTCGTCCTCCTCCTCCTCCTCCCGGCCGTCCTCTCCCTGGGACCCCTACGCCAAAATGGTGGGCACCCCCCGGCCGCCCCCTGCCGGGTCCAGCGCGCCCAGGAGGAGCTCCGTGGCGGAGCAGCCCTCACCCCTTCACGAGCCCTTTGGGTCGCCCACGTCCGCCAGCAGCGACCCCTACGCCAAGCCGCCTGACACGCCCCGGCCCGCCGCCGACCCCTTCCTGAAGCCCACGGGGCCGGCGAGGGCGAGCTCCGCCCCCGAGCAGCAGGGGAGGCGCGGCAGCGGGGACCCGTTTGCCAGGCCGGCGCTCCGAGCCGAGGCCTACCAGCGCATGCCCCAAAACAGGATGATCCTCTCGGACCCCTACTCCCGGCCCCTGCTGACGCCCATCCCCGGCAGTAACGAGTCCGGCTCCGTGCCCCTGTTCAAGGCCCCCATGCCCCCTCCGCAGCCTCAGGACCCCTACGGAGCGGCCCCCGCGGTGACGCGGCGCGGTGACCCGTATGAGAAGCAGGGCCTTTCTCAGAACGATCAGAGCGACCCCTACGCCCACCCTCCCCTCACTCCCCGCCCTTCCATGAATGACGGCTTCCCCAACCCTCCCAGGATGGCTCGCCACCCCCAGGGAAAGCCCTTCTCTCAGCCCATGGCACGGCATCCATCCAGAGACTCGTTCGCTCAAGCCCCTTCCACCCCCAGGCCAGATTACTCCCATCAGTCGCCTGACCCCTATGCCCAACCCCCTGGTACCCCCCGACCATCATCTGACCCCTATGCCCAACCCCCTGGTACCCCCCGACCCTCCTCAGACCCCTACTCCCAACCTCCTGGTACCCCTCGACCTTTGTCTGACCCCTACGCCCAACCCCCTGGTACCCCCCGTCCTTCGTCTGACCCCTACGCCCAACCTCCGGGTACCCCCCGACCATCCTCTGACCCCTACGCCCAACCACCCTGCACACCCCGCCCGGCGAGCTTGGAGCAGTATCCCCAGCAGCAGCAGCAGCAGGGCCCGCCCACTTGCAGGCCCTCGCCCTCACACCCTGTGGACCCGTACGCTCATCCTCCGGGCACACCGAGACCCGCAAAGAGTGACTCATACGCTCAGCCGTCTGGTCCCCCGAGGCCAGTGCTGAACGATCCTTACGCCCAGCCTCCCAGGATGCCTCGACCCGGGGCAGGCCCTGAGGTGTTCGTCCGGCCAGCGGCCAGGCCTGGGCCCGCGTCACACCAGGATCCCTTCTCGCCGCCCCAGAGCAGAATGCAGGAGACCTTCGTCCGCCCGGCGGCACCCGGCTCTCAGACGCCGAAGCACTCCGGCATATCTGACGACGGCTTCAACCAACCTCAGCCGAATCCGAACCAGACCCCTCTTCATGACCCCTTTGAGCAGGCGTCAGTGCCCCCGCGGCCACGGTCCAGCGAGAGGCTCCCTCACGAGGTCAAAGACCAGCAAGGGATGGCGCATGAGGGCAGTGCCCAGTTCCCACAATCCACTGGGAATGCCCCGGAAGCTCAGAGCGGCATGCAGCCACCTCTGGTGGACACTGAAGAGAAGCTCAGACAGGTAAGAGTTTAGTCAAGAGATTGTGAGTACTTTCAAGTAGTAGTTTCAACAGTTTACAAACATGAAATTCAAGATAGTAGCTAAGATGCTAGCATGTCAGTGGCCCTCACACGCCAAGTACAGTAAAATGAGGCTGAAGCAGGAATTACCAGCTCTCACTGCTGACCCCTCTTCCTGTTTAGCGTCAACGTCTGCGGGAGTTGATCCTCTGGCAGCAGCAGCAGAAGAGTGCCATTCGGCAAGAGAAGGGCCTTCAGGATTCCACCATGTCCCAGGCCCCAGCGGCGCCCGGGACTCCCCGACACTGGTCGCAGGAGGACTCGGGCTCCCAGAACGATCTGTTCAGCAGGCCTCCTCCCCCGTACCCGGGTACAGTCCGAGGTCCTCTGATGGGCCCCGGAGGCCAGAGGTTTCCGGGGCCGTTCCCCGGCGACCAGCGGGGGCCCTTTCCCCACGATGGCCAGTTTGCCAGACCCCAGTTCACCGGAGACATGACCAACATGGGCATGAGGCCACACGCTGCAAGGTTAGTTGCTTCCGACAGCAGGTAGATTTTGGAAAGTACTTTCGTCAAAGTTTGGACTGAAGTGAATTGGGTGTTTGATGCAGACTTCATTTGCCACTATTGATGTGATTGACCAAACATTGTTCAAACATAAGTGGGGAAAAAAACTGAGCGCATAACATTTTACCCCCTTCTCAACCACCCATGTTGAGGTAGTGATTTCAGGGCAAGTTTATACCTCTCAGTGTTAATATTCATTGCCATTATGTTGGATTTATGTTAATATATTTACCCCTCTCCCAGGTTTGGATTCCCCCCTGGTGGTCAGGGGTCCGTCGGGGGTCAGGAGCACTTCCTCCGCCCTCCCCATCCCATGCAGGGCCCGATGATGGACGTCCCCCAGCAGATGAGGAGGTCGCTGTCGGTGGACCTGGCCCGGTCCATGGGGAGCAACACCGCGGGACTCCCGCAGCATTTCCCCCCGCGTGGCCTGCCCGTGCAGCAGCACAACATCATGGGGCAGCCCTTTATCGAGCTCCGGCACAGGGCCCCTGAGAACAGGGTGCGGCTTCCCTTTGGGGCCCCGGCCGTGGACGGCCCCTGCCAGCCTCAGCGACCCCAGGGGTTCGCAGGCGGACAGGAGGTGGGGTTCCCCGGGAGCAGGGGACCCAGGATGGCGGACCCGACGACGGGCCAGCCCCCCGGTGCGGCCAGCCACCTTCAGCTGTCGTCCAGCATGGAGAACCTCCACCAGCAGCCGGTGCTGGTGAACGCCGGGCCAGAACACCCGCCCCTCATGAGGTCCCTGAGCCACCCGGTGACGAGCGAAACCTTCAGCGTGGCTCCGCCCACTCTTCTCCCCGGCGCGGCCTCTGAGCAGGTGGACGAGATCCCGATACCGCCAGCCGAGGGGATGG
The DNA here is from genome assembly GCA_019176425.1 of Megalops atlanticus. NCBI lineage: Eukaryota > Metazoa > Chordata > Actinopteri > Elopiformes > Megalopidae > Megalops > Megalops atlanticus. The sequence continues at coordinate 7,507,071 of CM032876.1, forward strand.
AGGAGAAACTGGACGCCGACGACGCGGCAGTGAAGGACCTCGAAGACGTGGAGGTCAAAGACCTGGACGACGAAGACCTGGAAAACCTCAACCTGGACCCTGATGACGGGAATGACCTGCACCTCGACGACCTGCTGCAGTCCGGCAAGTTCGACATCCTCGCCTACACCGACCCCGAGCTCGACCTGGGGGACAAGAAGGACATGTTCAACGAGGAGCTGGATCTCAGCGATCCAATCGACGACCACGGTGAGGGATCCGACCTGCAGAAAGCGCTGTCCGAGAAAAGGAACAACAGCACCGGCGGTGCCGCCTCCACGGCCTGCCCTTCGGCACCTCGGGCAGGAAAATCCGTTAACCCGCTGGAGCAGGGGCACATCAAGCGGGAAAGTCCCAGCGAGACCTCTAATCCAATGTGTGCGGAGCCAACCATCAAAACCGAGGTCAAAGAAGGATTGAGCCAAAGTGGTGAAAGGCCCGCAAGTAGCCATGAAGGCCTCCCAGAAGCGTCCATTCAGCAGGCTGGCGCTCCGTGCGCTGCTGTCCTCCCTGGCTCCGCCCCCGTGCTCTCTAGTTTGCTTGTAAAGGAGAAAATGGAGGATTCTGGGATGGTGCCGATGGACTCCGGCGGTCCCCTCGACCCATCGGCTCCGATGAACCAAGTCGCGGGCCTGCAGCAGAACGCTGGCATGATGATGCCACCAGGCAGACCGATCCCAGACCACTCGATGAACCCGAACCTGACCGCGGGCCACGCCCACAGAATGGATCCTTCTTTCCCTCAGGGACCGGGGTCGGTAAACCCAAACTTCTCCCATGCCCAGCCTCCCTGCCAGAACTTTGGACCCGCCGTCCCGCAGGTGGATCAGAGCCTCCCGATGGGGGGTCAGCAGCTGCCCCATGGCCTCGGCCCGCCCCCGGCCTCAGCCTCGGTCCAGCAGGGCATGTTCCCCCAGCCCATGGGCCAGCAGAGCCAGTCCAACAGGCCCCTGCTGCTGGACGAGCAGCCCCTCCTGCTGCAGGACCTGCTGGACCAGGAGAGGCAGGAGCAGCAGCAGCAGAGGCAGATGCAGGCCATGATCCGCCAGCGCTCCAGTGACACCTTCTTCCCCGATGTCGGTAAGCGTGTCTTTTCCCTATTGGCCTCTGCTGATGTGTCAATGTGTCTATCATTGTTGTAGAAGGGCAGCAGGATGGTAGTGTCCGTAAGGGACCTGGTTTTGTAAAGCAGGACACTGTGCTCAACCTGAATTGCTTTGCTGAGTGTCAGTTTGAATGAATAGATCAAAGTTAATCTGTGTTGATCATCATGGGTTAGACTATCCTCCAAACAACTGAACAATAAGAATAACTGGGAAAATTCTGAATTTTTGAAAAGTCCGTATGAAAAAATTGTTTTAAGCAGCAATATTTAAAGTAATCCAAACAATTATGGTGTATGTTCAGGTTTTGCTGAAATTGTATTCTGCATCCCTGTAGATTTTGATGCCATCAATGACCCGATTATGAAAGCAAAGATGGTCGCCCTGAAAGGGATCAACAAAGTGATGGTGCAAAGCACAATGGGAATGTCACCCATGGTCATGAACAGGTAGGAGCCATCACAGCACTCTTAGCCATTATTCACCGTTGGGTTGATTAAACTTGGCTTGATTCACTAACTGAATGTGGTTTACTTTGGATTCAGGATTCAGCAGATGCCTGGAGCTCAGCATCCTGAAGGAGGAGGTGTTCCACCACATGCTGTTGGGCTGGTATAAATCGCTCTCCTTTGGTCTTCGCTTTGTACATTGTTTCAGCACAAAGAAGCATGACCTCATTCCTGTCTTTTCTTCTTTTTTCTCCTAATAATGTATTTCAGGATGGCAAGTTGGAGCCACATTTGGTTAGGCCTACCCCTCCAAACTTTGGTCCTGGATTTGTTAGTAAGTACACCTCCAAAGATTCAGTGTAGTAAAGCTCTGGTGATGATGGACGACCTCTTCAAAACGATAGTCATAAAACACAGTCAATGTAGAATTGGTGGATTTTTTATTTATGTGTATAGATGTATGAAAGAAAACTTTGAATGCAAATATGTAGTAAAATGTCTTCCAGAAAAAGAACCCAGGGTGATTTCTCAGGCACAATGTTGTAATCTCTCTAAACACTCCACATCTCACCCCCACATGGGGTGCTGGAGGTCCACAGGCCGCTGTCTGTCTGTCCGTGGCTCAGTTCACCCCCAGGCAAACACATTTCTTCTTCTCTTGCAGACGAAGCTCAGAGGAAACAGTATGAGGAGTGGCTGCAGGAGACCCAGCAGCTGCTGCAGATGCAGCAGAAGTTTCTGGAAGACCAGATTGGGGCCCACAGGAAGTCCAAGAAGGCCCTCTCGGCCAAGCAGCGCACGGCCAAGAAGGCGGGCCGCGAGTTCCCCGAGGAGGACCTGGAGCAGCTGAAGCACGTGACGGAGCAGCAGAGCATGGTGCAGAAGCAGCTGGAGCAGGTAGCCTCTCCCCCCCAAAGCAACTGCAGTACCTTCCTTTTGCCACTAGATGGCAGAAGGTCTAGCAAAGTAGTTGCAACCGCTGACCAGGGTCTGTTGGGCTCTTTTGTGTTTTACTTAGTCCTTTTTTCGCCTTATTTGGACTCACCGATCGTACATGAGGCTTGTCTCACCGTGATAACCTGGGGCAGGATGAATGCAATGCTCTGATGCACTCAAACACAGCCAGTGGCTGTTCTTTGTCACACAGCACAGAGTGGAGTGGGCACCCATTGGAGGATAGGCGCTACTCCATTGACTTCATCCAAGCATCTCATAGGCACCTGATGAATCGCAGGGCGCCTTAGAGTGATGAGACAAGCATTCCGACCCCTGTCTCTCAGGTGGAACTAAGCCGGTTTGTTCCGCCTCTGTGCAGTGCCTGTCACTGTCAGCCAATGACGTAACCATGATCAAACCTAGGCCAGAGAGCTCCACCTGAGCTCTAGGTGAGCACCTTAACCGCTGCGCAACTCCAGAGCTACGGGAATTTTATTTTGTGTCAAATTTAGTGGTGCCATATTGGTGTGGTCATGTGACAGGGGTGAGTGTGCCTGTCCCAGTGTCTTAATACCACTTCCAGACGTGCTGAGTGCCTCAGTTCTCCACATGGCTTTAATGAAATTAGCATGGGCGGCGTTCCACGCGGCTTAAGCTCCACTCCAAATAAAGCTTTTGTCCTTATTATCTCTGCCAGTGCACTTGCATGGTCTTTTGGCTGATCAAGATCAACCGTATTTCATTAAATTGTTCTCTGTTTGGTTGGAAAACAAGCCGTAACGTTTGCAGACTTGGTAATTGAAGATGATTAGCATATTGGATATTGTTTTTCCCTGCAGATTTACCCAGTAATCCCCTTATAAAGGGAAAAAAACAAAACTGCTAATGTGTCACATCATGACTAGGATGATCTGCACAACAGAGTGGATTCAGCCTGTAATGAAGCATGGGCCCTGCTAAATGGAGAGCGAGAGAGAGAGAGATGGAGAGACATTAGAGAAAGAGAGAGACAAGAAAGAGAGACAGGAGAGACGAGAGACAGGGATAGAGAGGGAGAAAGAGTTTTTAACGAGGAACTGTGCAGCATTCTCTTGCTGTAACATCTCGCTGCTTGCTACTTGTGATGAACGTTCCTTGCTGCAGGATCCAGGGAAAACAACATAAATCCTACAGATCGTGCTTTAATGTCATTGTCCCCCAGCTGATGAAAATTGGTTTATTCCTCACATGATTCCCGGCTCCTCTGACCTTTCGGTGACAGAGCGCAGGGAGACCCCCGCTCCAGCCCCGGAGTGCCCTGGAGAGCACCGCCGATGAATTTATACCCTGACATTTTCAGATCCTGTACTTCCCTCTGTCAACATTTGTCCCAAGGCCTTTTTCATACAGCCGGTACAACCTTGATGTCTTTCCAGCGCTTCTTTCGCCTGCTCTGGTTCACAGATGGCTGGGAGCAGATTTATGGGGGTTTACGTGTCACTGTGTTTTGTTGAACTGGTGACGCTCGGTTTAAAGGGGTATAGTGTAGATGGACACAGTGCCTTCATAAGCAGATAAATAAGGGTACAGAAGTATTTATAAACAGGAACGTAGAGCTTCTAAATGTGTGTTTTATATATTCATTTTTTGTGGGTTGCCTATACAGGGCGATTTATAAGGATAAGGCATGATACATAAAGCACACATTATAGGTGCAACAGGTACAACAGGAGTAGGCACAGAAGGCCCGGATTACTGTAATTAGACTTATCATCGGTTTTAAATCTTAAAATCAGTCGTAAACTCGGTGCTAAAATCAAAACTCAAGATATATATTCCCAAAAAATTACAGTACAGTACATTTATACTGCACTAAAGTGAACATAGACCCTGTGACCCTTTCACCTGAACCTTATGATTGTTAACATCAGTCTAGTGATTCCAGCTTAATGTGCTCATGCTGTTTTCTCTCTTCTTGAAGATCCGTAAGCAGCAGAAGGAGCACGCCGAGCTGATCGAGGAGTATCGGGTGAAGCAGCAGCAGCAGCAGCAGCAGCAGCAGCAGCAGTGCGTTCTCCAGCCTCCCATGATGCCCGGCATGCAGCCCCAGGCAGCCATGATGCCGGGGGCTCCGCCCATGATGGGTCACATGATGCCGATGCAGCATCACATGGGCCAGCCCAACCCCGTCCGCATGCCGGGCGCGGCCGGCTGGCAGCCGGGAGGCCCCGCCCCCATGGGTGGCCCGAGGATGCCCGGCCACCTGCCCCCGCAGATGCCCCTGCAGCCCGGCCTGCCGGGACCGCACCCGATGGCGGGCGCCAAACCCCCGGCGGCGCCCGGCGGCAGCGTTGGCGGTAACGGCAACGGCAACGGCGGCGCCCCGCACGTGAAGTTCGACGACAACAACCCGTTCAGCGAGGGCTTCCAGGAGCGGGAGAGGAAGGAGCGCCTGCGGGAGCAGCAGGAGCGGCAGCGGGTGCAGCTGATGCAGGAGGTGGAGCGCCAGCGCGCCCTCCAGCAGCGGCTGGAGATGGAGCAGCAAGGCATGCTGGGAGCCGACGCCAGCCGGGAGCCCCTCTCCCAGATGGCCTTCTACAACTCGGACCTCCCCCATGACTTCATGCAGCCGCAGAGACCCCAGAACCAGCAGCAGCAGGGACAGATGTTCCCCCAGCAGCAGCAGAGCATGCAGCCGGATTTCTCTGGCGCCCCCTACATGCAGGCAGGGGAACGCAGGCCCATGCAGGGAAACGGGCCGTTCGGTCCTGAGATGGGACCCAATTTCCGGGCGAAAAACCCCATGATGGCGGGGCCTGGGTTCGCCCCAGGTCAGCCCAGACCCACGGGGGGGTTCGGGGGGCCCGGCGCGATACCCCAGGGCGGGGCTGGGGAGGTGCCGCCCTTTGGGGCGGAGCCGTCCATGCCCCTTCCTCCGAACTACCCGGGGTCGGGCCAGTCGCTGATCCAGCTGTACTCCAACATCATCCCCGAGGAGAAGGGCAAGAAGAAGAGGAACCGCAAGAAGAAGAAGGACGAGGACGCGGAGTCGGTGAAGACGCCCTCCACGCCGCACTCGGACCTGACGGCTCCGCTCACCCCCTGCGTGTCCGACACGTCCTCCACCCCGACGAGGACCGCCCCGCACCCCGGCGAGCAGGACCCCTCTGAGCTCCTCCCGGGCTCCGAGCCGGAGCGTCAGCTCTCGGGCGGGGCCCCGGGCTCTCAGCCTGGTGGCAGCTCCAGGCCCCAGGAACCCCTCTGCAACGTCAAGCTGGAGAGGACGGAGGCTGGCGACTGCCGCGGGCCCGCGGACCCGAAAACTGAGGAGGGGACGGGAACGGGGGCGGTGAAGACGGAGGAGGGGAAGGAAGGAGTCTCGCCCCGCCCGGCGGGCCAGAGCCCCGCCCACGGTGCCAAGGGGGCGGAGTCCGGTAATGAGCTGCTGAAGCACCTCCTGAAGAACAAAGGCGCGGCACCAGCGGCGGCGCTGCCCCGCCAGAGGTCGGACGACGGGCTCCGCTCGGAGGACGAGGGTTCGACGGACGGCAGGACCCTGCAGAAGCAGCACACGCCCACGGAGCCCGCCGGGGTGAGTGAGGGGGATGACTCAGTCCCCGTTCTGCCCCTGCGCATCCATCTCCTCCTCCGGTTTAAAGTGAATGTCTGACTCACTCTGCTGTCGGCCTGGGAAAGGCTATGAAAAACGCAGGAGTAAATGTGCGCTAGCCAGGGGTGGAAAACGTGTTTCGTTCGGAGTGTTGACCACCTGTGCACTCTAAAATAGACAAACAGCTTTGTCGGAACAAGTGCGAAATTGAAAAATTACGTAATTGTCAAAGTTTAAAGTTTTCACCATATGTTCATTTTAAGAATGTGAATAGAACATGAGGACATTGACAAAAACAAGTCTATTTTTATTAATCATTTTGATTGTATCTAAAATAATGACAGTTCATTGCATTAATGGTGTTTATTGTTCATGAAAAACAACTAAAAACAGTAACGGTAAACAATGTTAATAGTACATATATTTTTACATTAGAAATTGATTTAATGATTACCTGTGACAAACATCAAATTTATGTTTTGCTCGATTAAGCGAAGAACAAAGTAATTTGTTCTGTTTTCGTAGGTCAGATAAAATACGAATGCTTTACAGAAATTTTGCACCCAAAAAAAGCTTGCACCGCAGAATTAAAAGGGTAGGAGTATTCTGTTGGCATGGAAACATAAAAAATAAAAATATAAAGCAGACCAGAAACGTGACATGCATGTGTTGGGGGGGTAGTGCATGATGTCATAATGTAATTATTCCTTTTTGTTTTTTTTTCCTGTGACAAATGTTGGGTGTCTATTTTTTACACACTTCTGACCCTCGGTAGCATTAAAGAAACAGTGTTTAGCTGCCTGACACAAAATTAGGCATTTAACCGAGAAAACCTCTTAGTTTTGGTTACTGGTAGGTACAGTGGCATTTCTTTGAAACGCATTTCATGGATCGGTAACATGAATATACTTATTTTTCTTCATATTGCCTCCACCTCACACTCCAGAGCAGCTGTACAAAGAGGAGAGATGTGCTGAAAGAGTTCATCTTTAACACCACCTGAATGATGTCTTGAGTAACCATAGCAGTACCAAAATAAATGAGGAATAAAGATTTTGATCTCATTTGATCTCAAAACTTTATAAAAAAAGTTTTTAGCTAAAGAAAACAAGTCAAAATTAACAAGGCAAACTGAGATTTTTAATACCTTATTTTTGGTGTGATACAGCTGTAACTCGCTATAACTGTGGGTGTAATCGTCCCCTTTATTGTGTATTTATAATTTCTTATAATCACTCTTGGTGTCTTAGGTTCTGTGTGGGAAACTTTTAAGCTATTCAAACAGCCTTGGGTGGTGCTGGTGACATCAGCAGTTAAACACAGATTTTTCCAGGCCAGGAGGTTAAAGAGTGTTCTTTACGGTGACATCAGTTAACCACACATTCTCCGGCGGTCATAGAGGGCAAAATGCACTCTCCAGAGTGACCTCGGTTAGCTAAGTGCTGCTTTTCCAGTCTTAAAGAAGGAAGCATGGTCTTCACGGTCTAACTGTGTCCCGCAGGCGGCTGCCGACGCCCAGCCGGCGGGAAGCCCGGGGATGGTGGGCGGGGCCACATCCGAGCAGGGGAAGAAGAAGCAGCGCAACAAGAGGGCGCCCAAGAGCGGCGATAAGCCCGCCTCCCGCTACAAGAAGAGGAAGAAGGAGGAGGAGGAGCGGCAGGTGGTCTTCTCCAGCACCGACACGCTGATGACCCAGCTCAAACAGGTAACGTCACACGGCGGGCGGAACTCCTCCCCCCCAGAGATGCGTTGCGTTGGCTTGTCTTACCCATGGTGAACAATTGCAACCTGGCCATACCTTACCAGGTATGCACAGATGCTCAGGAGAAAGGATCGGGTTGGGTTTTATCCGTGCAGTCAGTTTGGCAATTCAGTGAACAATTAATGCAGAGAAGAAAAGAAAGCATTTTCAATAGATTAGCGACATTGATGTGGGCCGCTTGCGTTATGCAGGCCGGTGAGCTGAAGCTGAGTCACCAGGGATGCATCGATCATGGTGTTAAGCTCTCTGCACCAGGGAGGGACGGTTCCATCCCAGGGCGTAACGGAAAATCCCAGAGTCCCACTGGTTTTATCCAGGTAGCATCTGATTGACACCTGGCTTAGCAGCCAAGGTGACATCCATGTAATGCTTTCGCTTATTGACATATTTCACCCGTCTGTGGTGCATGTGTCATACCCCATCCCAGCTACATATCAGACCGTGGCACAGTGACCAAGTCCCAGCCATTGACGTCCTGGCAGGGGAACTTATGACCAATGACGGGAGAGGGAAGCCTTCATGAGCCCCGAAATGGGAGGGGCTGTCACATGTAGTCAGTGACTCACTGAGACCATCCAATCGTATTGTTTATGCTGTGGAGACCAAAACCAATTTGATTGGTTAAGACTAGTTGGCGATTGACTGCACGTGCTGGCCACATCCATTATAGACTTCCTGAAGCCTCACTTTTCAGTGGCTAGTTTATGTTTATATGGTTGTGTTTGTGTGTCAGATAAAGTATTGCAGCAGCAAAGTAATTGCCGTTACTGTTATTGATGAAACAAGTACAGTTTCCTTAACAACGAAAGGCTGAGAAGCACCAGTGATGGTCTGAGAACAAATACATCTGCAGAATAGCTTGCCTTCAAATGAGGGAACAAATATTTTCAAAGTAATAAAATATGTAGCTGCCATGACAGGAATTCGTACTGCTCACAGTAAACATTGGACCGAGTGCAGTCTGAAGCCTGTTAAAGTTGCCATGCATTCATTTAGCATCAGTTTGCCTGGCAGTGCAATTATGAATGTTTTAAACCAGCATTTCTCATATTGTGACAGAATGTTGCTTTTTGTATTAATCTACCCGGTTTATTTCAGTCATCTTGATAAGTAATTACTTTCATTAAACGTTAATTGCGGTGTTGGTAAGGAATAATTAGTCGAAAATGCATTTGATGGAAGTCCTGGAAGACATAAATAGGATCTAAATTGAAAATGGAGCACAATTATATTGAAACGGTTAATAAAGCAAAAGGTCCTCATAGCCTTCAGATTTTTCAGAGAAGTAGGACGCAGTGACTTTTAAATTCTGATTATTATGTGTATATATATATATATATATATATATGAATATGGTTTGAATAGAAATCCCCATGAAACGGGCAGAAGACATGATGGAACATTGTTTGAATATTTTCAGCACAAAACAAATGTCAAAGGAGCTGTGAGGTTGTGTGATTTTGCAGTCGTGTTCTTAGACAACGGGAGAAGAACGTGAGGTGATTGGTGAAAAGCTCAGCAGCTTTTCCATGCAGTGAACTGACCAGTAGAAAAGCACTAGTGCGGTCAGTGAAGGGAGGAGCCTGTGGAAGGTGAATGCTCAGTCATTGGGCTAGGAGGGACAGGAGGTGTGTTATCATTGGCCAGCAGCTGCATCGGGACTGCCTCCTCTCACTCTCCACCTCCCCTCACTCTCCGCCTCCTCCACCTCCTCCCCCCTACAGCAGCTGTCCCTCCTCCCGCTGATGGAGCCCATGATCGGGGTCAGCTTCGCCCACTTCCCCCCCTACGGCAGTGGCCAGCTGAACGGGGAGAGCCGGCTCTCCGGAACCTTTGGCAGCGCCTCGCTGGACGGCGTGTCCGACTACTACTCCCAGCTCATCTACAAGGTACGGCCGCCCACAGCGCCGGCTGGCCCGTGAGGGCTGGAGCTGAGGCCTCACTGTCCCTGAAGTGGGCGGAGCTACCATGAATCAGTGACACTCTGACTCAAACCAACCAGAGTTTTGCTGCGGAGAGTAGAGTCTGTTTGTGATTGGCTGTGCGTGGTAGCTCCGCCCATCACGGGGTTTGTGCGTCCTCCCTCTCCAGTCAGAGCAGCAGCGTGGCGTAGTGATTCAGAACTGGGCTTGCAGGTTTGAGTCCTAGATGGGCTGTTACCACTACTTGTGTCAGTCAGCTACATTACATTCATTTATCAGACACTCTCATCCAGAGCGACTGTTTGTACAAAAGAACAGAAGCATATCTATCCAGATTAAATGAGCAACATTGTCAGGCCGCCTAACAACACTCCGAGACCAGTGAGTGTGAGCATAACACCATTCAAGCCCTGTCACAAGTTAAGTTGTGCTAATCTGAAACTAGACAGCCTAGACAACTAAGGGATGTCAAGTACATACACTATCATATATCTCAATATAGCATAGTGTTTCAGCATGTATCTGGTCATAGTAATGGTGAACCTGTGAAATGCGTGGTGTGCAAGTGGGCCAGGATAAGGGCATCTTCTCAGCAAAGGAGCATTGTAATGTCATTAGCGTGTGTCTGTCAGTCCTGTGCTCTGTCCTGTTCCCTGTAGCTGCTCTCTGCTCACTGGTGTGCTCTGTCATCTGCCCTCTCCAGCAGAACAATCTGAGCAACCCCCCCACCCCTCCGGCCTCCCTGCCTCCCACCCCGCCCCCCGTGGCCCGGCAGAAGATGGTGAACGGGTTCGCCACCACGGAGGAGCTGGCCAGGAAGGCGGCGGTCATGGGCGGCCATGATGGTAAGGTCGTGGTTTTATCACTCTGAGAAGTGCTGAATTAGATCAGGTTTCGTTTCTTTAGCCTGTTGCTGCATATATAATGGCATATAAACGGTATAAACGGCATAACAAAGTGAAATGTTGTATGACTGTTACACCACATAAGTAAGTTGTTCATTTTTTTTTTTCTCTCTGTCTCCCCTCTACAGTGACCAAAAGTCTTGTGCCCAAGCAGCTCCAGACGCCGTTTAGACCAGAAGACCTTCTGGCGCGAGCGATCGCTCAGGGGCCCAAGACTGTGGATGTGCCCGCCTCTCTCCCTACTCCTCCCCACAACAACCAGGAGGAACTCAGGTCAGTCCCATCTGTGAATGCCCTGCAGGTGACAGTCTGGGTGTGAAAGATCTCTCTCTTTTCTCTCACACTCTCTCTGGCTGTGCCACTCTCTGTGACTTGCTTTTCCCTGTGTGAAACCCATTTAGCAGGTGTCAGTTCTGCTTTGTTCTAGTTTGCAGTCATTTCCCAATTGCACTCAGGGGTCCAGTTATGGAGGCTCTCTGTACTTCTGCCTGTCTTGCTTTCTCTCTTCCTCCCTCTCTCTCTCTCTTCCCTCCCTCTCTCTCTCTCTCTCTCTCTCACTCTAGTCCTGTCTCAATGTATTTCTGTCTTTGTCTCTCACTCTCATGCCACTTTCTCTCTGTTCCTCTCTCATTGTTTCTCCATATCTCTCGTCATTTTTCTCTCTGTACTTTTCCCTCGTTCTATTTCTCTTCATCTTTCACCACCACTTACACTATCTTTCTCTGCATTGCTCTCATTCTGTATTTCTCCATCTCTCTCTTATATCTTCTTTCCCTCTTTATGTACTTTTCTTTCATTCTGTTTCTCTCTTCATCTCTCACTCTGTCATCTTTCTCCACTTCTCTTATTGCATCTTTTTTCACACAACCTCACAGCTCCTTTGACATTTTTGTGCTGAAAATATTCAATGTTCCGTCATTTCTTCTGCCCCTGTTTTGTGGGGATTTCTATTCAAACCATATTCATATATGTATACATAGTAATCAGAATTTAAAAGACACTGCGTCCTACTTCTCTGAAAATTTTGAAGGCTTTGAGGACCTTTTTCCTTTATTAACCGTTTCAATATAATTATGCTCCATTTTCAGTTTAGATCCTATTTATGTCTTCCAGGACTCTCTCATTCTTTTTCTCTCCATCTCTCTCACTCTCACACGTTCTTTCCCTCTCTGTCTCTCTGTGACACACACAGGGGACATGAACAGTGTGAAGACCGGGACACCCCTGACAGCTTCGTCCCCTCGTCGTCCCCCGAGAGCGTGGTCGGCGTGGAGATCAGCCGTTACCCGGACCTGTCTCTGGTGAAGGAGGAGCCCCCTTCCCCCGCACCCTCCCCAGTCATCCCCATGCTACCCAGCTCCAGGGGGAAAGGTACACACCCCAAAACCAGAGAGTGACCCGTGCTTTGGTCTGTGAGGAGCTTCCTTTAGGTGACTGCAGTAAAATGACTCTGAGGCACAGTGTCATGGATGCCCACTAAACCCAATATGACTGTTGGCTGGAGTCTGTGGAATTGCTGACAGTGAGCTTTGGTCCTGCATTTGATCAATTCAAATTCAAATTCAGACAGGCTTTATTGGCATGACCACACAGAGGCACAGTATTGCCAAAGCAAATTTCACAAAAACAAGCAAACAATTTTCATATGCAATTTTTTTTTAATTATACAAAACGATTATTGAAGAATAGTTTTTTTATTAAAATGCAAAATATAATGGTTCTAAATAAGTAAAATAAAGAATGGGGAATATGTATTTTGGTTAGAAGGAGCTCAGTTATTTATGTGCTGACTAATTAAAGATCCTCGGTTCCAGCCTTTTTACCATGCTGGATATTTCAAAAAATTGAAAATTTATCATTAAGAGGAAAAGAGGCCAGCGTATTACCAAGCCACCAATGAGTGGGCATTTTATGAATGTGTATTTAATATTAAAATAATTTTAAGCAGCGTTGTGTCTCTCATTCTGTTGCTTAGGGTCCGAGGCCCGGCAGAGGGAAGTTAAGATGGAGCCGCAAAGCATGTTTTTCGGGTCGCAGTTTGGGCAGCCACCGAATTGCTCCAGAACAGGCCTGGTTTCCATAGCGATCACCCTGAACCCAGCTGCAGCAGAGGTGGGTGACTGCGAGGGGTGGAGTGGAGGACTTGGGGTAGTGTCTGCTGAGGGTTTCATTTGACAGTGGGGCTCAGGGTGAAGTTTTTGGGCAGCCAAGTGGGCGAGCCTCTTGGCGGTCCTGATCTGAGTCATCATCATGACCCAGACAGGGGAGATTGACTCAGACTCCCCAGGGTTTTGGGTCTCTGTTCTGGAGGGCAACAAGGAACCAACCCGAACCTATGGGTCAGTGTGTTTGGAGGTGATGGGGAAACTGAACCATACATTACATTATTGTCATTTAGCAGATGCTCTTATCCAGAGTGAGTTACATAGGTAACAATTTTTACATTTTATCCATTTATCCAGTGGGATATTTACTGAGGGAATTCTGAGTTAAGTACCTTGCCCAAGGGTACAGCAGTGCCCCAGCAGGGAATCGAACCAACAACCTTTCAGTTATGAGTCCTGCTCCTTAACCGCTATGCCTCACTGCCGGGTTGGTGTTGCCGGGGTAACCGAGCCCTCTGGCTGTGTGACACAGAACATCCCGGGCGTGGTGGCGGCCGTGGCGGACCTCCTCTGTGTGAAGATCCCCAGCAGCTACGAGGTCAGCAGCTCCCCGGACCGAGGCCCCTCGCACCCGGGCTCGCACCCCCGGCACCCAGGCATGACCGTCCTCAGGGCCCCCGGCCCCTCCGGCGTGATGCAGTCCCAGCTCCTCTTCCCCTCCACCGGTAAGCACAGACAGAGGAGGCCCCCCCGTATACTGTAAACTCCATGGGGGGATGTGTGTCAGAGTGCTTTTAGGTTAGGGCAGGTCTTTGATTTTTGTCTTACGGGATTGGTCATGTGGGTATTTGGGTGTGGCCTTTTATGGGAACTTCATTTTTTTGTGTTTTTTCCATTGTTAGATGCTTTGGTGTTTTGGTTTATATTTTAATGATTTTTCTATTACACTTCATTTAAATAGTTAATCTCTTTTAAGTATTTCTTAAATGATTATTCAGTTTCTGGACAGCACCCTCTGTCTGAAGCAGGAGGCTGCTGGTGAGGCATATAGACGCACATTATTATCAATAACGCAGAAAATCCTAACCAAGTGACGATTTTAGACGGAGCTCGTTAGCACGCAACGGCTTGCTTTTAAGTCTTCGTGTCAGATCTTGTTTAATAAGTAAAGCCAATCAGTCTGGTCATCCAGACGAGATATAAGGCTCTTTGAGCGCTTTGAAAGAATAATCTTCAGTTGTCTTGATTTCTAATCAGAACAACTTCTTTGTATGCAGTGGACCTCAGAACTTAATCTTGGTTCATGTAAAAATGATTACATATCAGACTTAAAAATTTATAATCATATCAAAAAGGCCCCAGTAACTAAAGAAATATGAAAACTGTACAGTACAACATTTTTAAAGAAATTTTGAAAATAAGAAAGAAAATAGCAAAAATTAAATTCAAACTGGCAACGCTGTCAATGTTTCAGATCGACGCAGGAATCCATATTTTTGTTGCGAGCATAAAGTGTTTGCGTTTTTGAGAGCTCTCAATCATTAGAGTTTGAACCTGAACCGAAGACACGTCCTGAAGGTCTCTCCGACGGCCTTGTCACCGCTAAATGAATTTGTGAGCGATGTGTCTTCCTGGCAGAAACCTTGCGGTGTCCTCTCTGGGCGACGGGGCGTGTCAGGGGGTGCACTGGCTGATGTGCGCCTCTGTGTTCCAGGTGCAGCTGGGGTCAGAGGTGACTACCCGCCGGGGAAGGTCGACCCGGACCTCAGGCCGCAGTGGTGCTGCCACTGTGAAGTGGTGGTTCTGGGAAACGGAGTCCGAAAGTCCACCAAGGACCTGCCCGGAGCTGCACAGGTACCACCAGCGCATCTGAGAGGCCTTGTTTGGCCCTGCGTGGCTGCTTTACCATATCCATTTCCCTGGAAGACATTACGTTACGTTAGGTTATTGTCATTTAGCAGATGCTCTTATCCAGAAAGACTTACATACAGTAGGTTCCAATTTTATCCATTTAAATGGCTGGATATTTACTGAAGCAATTGTGGGTTGAGTACATTGCCCCAGGGTACAATAGCAGTGCGCTGGTGGGGAATTGAACCAGCAACCTTTCGGTTATGAGCCCCCCTCCTTACCACTATGCCACACAGCATTACAGTACAGTACATTACATTCATTTAGCAGATGGTCTTATCCACTTCCAGCACAAGAGCACAGAAGTGTATCCAGTTGAGTTAAATGAGCAACAGTGTCAGATCAGTCTAACAGCACCACCCAGACTAGAGCACAACACCATTCAGGCACTACCACAAGTTAACTTGTGCTAACCTGAAGCAGCCTAGAAAAACTAAGGCAAGTCAAGTGCATTCACTTCCATATATCACCGCTGTCCACAACGACCTACATGTTAAATCCTGTCCTTACACACAGGGCGGTATTTTACTGAAGCTTAAGGTAAGCAGTTGGGCTTGTAGCGCAGATATTTCAGGTGTGACCCAGGTACGGCGCTGCTGTTTTACCCCTCGGCACGACGCAGTACAATCTAACGCAACCTCACTTTGTTTTTCCATAATGAGGGAGATGTCCTTGGCCCTCTTTTCCCTCCCATATGTTGCTCACACGATGAGATGAATTAAAGGCATATCCTTTAAAAGGCCCCTTTTCATCTTTCTCCTGCCTCTGTTGCACACTAATGGCTGCAGGTGGGACAGAACGGCCCTATTATTTCCTGTGATTAGCTTCAGTGAATGTCTAGCTGCATGAACGGTTAATGGGTGAGCTAGATATGAGCTCTGTTAGCCAGGGTAAGAGCATGTGCTGAGTAATTAGTTTAATATGTATTCATATTTATTGTTAAACAGTAAACTGTGTGAAAATCTATGTGAAAAATCGTGATAGCTAGTTAGAGTGAGGTTTCATGGGCACCATCGCTGTATTTGTGCTGTGGAGTGCAAAGGCCTCCGATTGGTTCGTACAAAGTTGATTGACAGCTCTTTGTAAGCCCCCTCCCACTGTGTGATGGGTGAAGCTCCACCCTCCAGACGTGTGTAATTCGATCCCCCCTGGAGAGGTCGGGTTACATAAGCAGGCTGTGAGCAGGAGCGCAGGAACGCAGGGGCGAGGGGGGGTGGGGGTGGCTCCGGGGTTATGCTCGGGGGCGCGTGGAGTGGGGCGGCTCCGTGATTATGCAAATCTGCCCCGCGCTGAGCATACCGCGCCGTCCCAGAGCAATTAGGGGGTTAACCTTCAGGAGCAAGGGAAGGAGGGAAGTCAGGACGCGAGGCGAGGCGAGCTCGGGCCCCGAGCGGGAGGAGGCGGCTCGAGTTTCGCAAACGGTTAAGCCCTTTAAGTTCAGGTAATTCAGGAGTGAGGTGCCTTTGATGTGCCTGCGATATGTAAATTTAATAACTCCTTTTGGCATCAACAAAGGTTTGTGCGGAAGGAGGCTTTGATCTCTGATTCCTCCTGCGTCACCCGGCCTGCATTTCAATGGTAATTTATAGCGATATGGAGGCGGATGATGGTCTCTCTGCCTTTGTCTCTCTTGCTCTCTCTTTTTTTCTTTTTCTGTCCACCTCTCTCTCTCTCATCACTTTCTTTCTCTCTGTCTCTTTCTGTCATTCTCTCTCACTGTCTCTCTCATCTCGTTTCTCTTTTCTTTTTCTGTCTTTTCACCTCATTCATCTCTTCGTCTTTCTCTCGCTTTCTCTCACTCTCTCTCATCTCTTGTTTCTCTCTCTCTTTCTCTCTCCCCCTCCCTCTCTCTCTCTTTCTGTCTCTCCCCCCCCATTCTCTCTCTCTCTTTCTCTTCCCCCAACCCCCCCTCTCTCTGTGCTCCTGGGAGAGAGGTGGTTAAAGAGCAGGTCTTGCATCAGAGGTTGCCGGTTCAGTTCCATTCCCGGGTGGGTGTGTGGGTGTACCGTTGAGCAGCGCACTCGGGCTGAATGGTTAAATGTCAGTAAATGTCCAGCTGTATAAACGGATGATGCGTGTGCCGCTGCAGATAAGGCCCTCAGCGTGTGAATCATGTAAATAATGTAAAAATAACATAGCGTCAACGTCTGTCCCGCTCTCTCTCCCTGCCAGGACTCTGCGGAGGGGCGGGGCCGAGCGGAGGGCAGCCTCGTGTTCTGCAGCCACAACTGCTTCCTGCTGCACGCCGCCGCCAAGCAGTCCAAAGCTGCAGACACCAAGGTACGGCCTGGACACACCCCTGCCGTCTGAAAACGCACCTGTGTCACAAAACCCAAGGAAAGAGTTGGGTTAGACGTGAGAAGCTTTGTAACGACCACTGATCTAGCGCATGCATGGTGGCTTAAATTAAATGGCCCCCCCTGGGGTTCATGCCTGAATACTTGCTGACATTTTCCAGAAAGACCTAAAATGAATTTTATGTCCAGGGCAGAAGGAAGACTGTGAATGGCAGAGAAGGGATTGTACTTATGGGTGATTGTTGCCCTCCTCCTATAGTCTCCTACAAGCAGGCAGGTGTATTTCTAGCCTAAACAGATCATGCATCAAATGGCAGCTGGATCCTTTTAGTAAAACAAAGAATGAAAATGTGCAGATCAGTTGTAAGAGATGTGGATCCCGTGGTTGTTTCTGGGGTGCACATGTGGCTTGTTTTTGGGGATGGCCATGCACAGGCAAATGTACACACAGGAAGCCTTGGGCCACCTAGCAGTTTACACTACCTCCCTGACAGCAGACCTTATTCTGAGATCTGTAAATTGTAGAAGAATATTTAAAGTGTGCAAAATGGATTGCAGTGGTGAGATCTTTCCAGTGCCATATGTAAAACAGAAGTGGGGATGATTTTGCGGTTTTTAAGTAGATCTCATATTATCTGCTGGGGTGGGAGAGGCTGTTGCTTGACCTGCCATAGGGTTAACCTAAGGCAACCTCAGTGCGTTTTGAACGTGTGCCAGTCAGTGTGTAATTTAACAGCAATGTGTGAGTGATTAGCAACCCTAGGGGTGCGTGCAGCAGCAGGTAAATTATGGAGAGGTTATATGGAAATTCTTACCAGTGCAGTTCCATCGATGGGTGAAAAAACATATTCTGGGATCATTTCACTCCTCAGAGCTGCAGTGAAGCCCAGGAAAAGCACTGATGCGTGTTTCGGGTTGCTGTGTTCAGTGTCAGATAGCTAGATAGTCATGCTCAAACTTGAGGCGAATCGAACTGGAAAGATGGTGTTTATTGCATTCGGCTTTTCCCTTCTTCCCGATTTCGCAGCACGGTCTGTCAGCCCCCTCCGATTCCACCACCAAGGAGAGCCCCTCGAAGATCCAGCACCAGTACAGCAACAACATGTCCGCCCTGGACGTGCACTGCCTGGCCCAGCTCCAGCCCAAGGAGTCCCCGCCCTCCACCCCGCCCATCTCCTTCCCCTCCGCCACGCCCGAGGCCAAGGCGGAGCCCAAGCCCGACCCGCTCAAGGTGACGGTCAAGCTGAAGCCCCGCCCCCGGGCGGTGGCCAACGGCTCGGACGAGGGGCCCCGCCCGCAGGGGAAACGCTGGAAGGGCTCCCGCTGGAGGAAGTGGAGCGTCCAGGTGCTCGTCCGGAAGGGCGCCCCCCGGCCGCCGGCCGAGGACGAGGTGGACGAGCTCCTGCAGAAGCTCGGGGCGTCGCTGCGGCCCGACCCGCTCCCCCGCGACCTCCGCAAGTGCTGTTTCTGCCACGAGGAGGGCGACGGGGTCACCGACGGGCCCGCCCGCCTGCTCAACCTGGACGTGGACCTGTGGGTGCACCTCAACTGCGCGCTGTGGTCCACCGAGGTGTACGAGACGCAGGCGGGCGCCCTCATCAACGTGGAGCTGGCGCTGCGGCGCGGCCTGTCGGTGCGCTGCGCCTACTGCCAGCGCACGGGCGCCACCAGCGGCTGCCACCGGCTGCGCTGCGCCAACGTCTACCACTTCACCTGCGCCCTCAAGGCCCAGTGCACCTTCTTCAAGGACAAGACCATGCTGTGCCACCAGCACCGGCCACGGGGGGCCGCCCAGGAGCAGGAGCTGCGCTACCTCGCCGTGTTCCGCCGCGTGTACGTGCAGCGGGACGAGGTGCGGCAGCTGGCGGGCGTGGTGCGGCGGGGGGAGCGGGAGCACACCCTGCGGGTGGGCAGCCTCATCTTCCACGCCGTCGGCCAGCTGCTGCCGCAGCAGATGCGCGCCTTCCACGGGCCCGCCGCCATCTTCCCCGTCGGCTACGAGGCCACGCGCATCTACTGGAGCACGCGTCAGGGCGGCCGGCGCTGCCGATACCTCTGCGGCATCGACGAGAGGGACGGCCGGCCCGAGTTCAGCATCCGCGTGCTGGAGCAGGGCTACGAGGAGCTGGTGCTCACCGACACCACCCCGAAAGGTGAGGCGCCTCCCGGGTCTCAGGTGAGAGGGGGGTGTCCTCCTCGCCCCCGTAGAAGGTGTCCACCAGAACCCATGGAAGTGAAAGGGAGGTGGATCGCAGCAGTTTCTTTGCTTGGCATCCCAGGCTGACTTGTGTGTGCTAGTAAAGAGGGCAGCAGTGTAGCATAGTAAAGAGCAGAGCTCGTAACCGAAAGGTTGCTGGTTCAGTTCCCCGCTTGGTCACTGCTGCTGTAGCCTTGGGCAAGGTACTTAACGCCATAACTGTATCAGTAAACATCCAGCTGTATATGACATTATTGGCATTTAGCCGATATGGATAACATAAAAGCTAAGCTATGAAAGTTGCTCTGGATAGATTTGTCTGCTAAATGACAATAATGTAATAAGTATAATGTAAACATTAAGAAACCAAGTAGGAGATTCTAGAAACCTTCCGAAAGATGGAAAGTGACCTCTTATAACCGAGTGCTGTAGAGCAGACAGTAGCTGCCTCTCCATTGACCTGTGTCCTTCCTTGAGAAGCTATACGTGTCAGGGTTTTCTCATAGCTCCCATTTCAGTCGCGAAGCCGACAGTCTCAAAACGTTCTTAAAGATTGGGAATTAAAAGGATTGTGAGAGTAGTCTATTTATACACTGCTCCTCTAAAAATGAGACTGCTGAGGAACAGAGAAACTCTAACAGTCGTTGAGGAGACAGGAAAAGACCTGGCTAACGAGACGGGACGCCTGATGTTCCCCGCGTGATGTTTTTTTCTTTCCTGTCCGTGTTGCGCAGGGGTCTGGGACAAAGTGCTGCAGCCGGTCGCCGAGAGGAGGGCGGAGTGCGGTGCCCTCAGGCTTTTCCCGGCGTACCTGAAGGGCGAGGACCTGTTCGGCCTCACCGTCTCCGCCGTCACCAGAATCGTGGAGTCGGTAAGAGGGATCGCCGCCGCCGCCGTCGCCACCCGCCTTCCACCTCAGCCGATGTGCTCTTCCTGTTTGCGTTTGAACCAGCGGGTTCCGCTGCTGTCGGTGTGTTCACAGACGTAAACCTAGAGCAGGAGCTGCTCAGATCCGCTAATGGATCAGCAGTGTGGTGTAATGGTAAGGCAGAGGACTCGTGACCAGAAGGTTGTGGCTTCGATTCCCCGCTAGGGCACTGCTGCTGTACTCCTGGGCAAAGTACTTAACCCAGTTGCCTCAGTAAATGTCCAGCTGTACAAATAGATGACATTTAAAAACCTTGATAAGTCACTCTGGATAAGAGCATCTGTTAAATGACAGCAGTGTAATCTAATGTGTATGGTGTATGGATGGGTTAGTTAAATTATCTCTATTCAGTATCCCATCTGTACTGGATACTAATTCAGTAGCCCATCCATGTGATATCAACAGCGGTTGGTCTTCTTAGCGTCTGATGTGGTGTTTATGAGCAAGAAAAAAGTGAAAAGTTCCAAAAAGTGAAGCTCGTACTTCAGAGGGCTGTACAGTAAGGATAGTGCCATGCTCCAGAGACACTCATTTTTTTACCCAGCACTGTGATTGATTTGCTGAAAGCTTTTAACGCCCTTTTCAGTTTAAGGTTAAGCGGCGGAAGACATTTAAGAGTGTAAAATGAATTCCCCCGTGCGCCGTTTCGGGAGGTGCAATGCGGGGCCGTAATTTCCGTTTCGGCGTTTATGGTCGCACGGCCTGTGAATGAGAATGAAGTTTTCTTTTTTTTTTTTTTTTTTTTTTGAAAACTTTGGTTTAATCAGAAGGGAATGCAGATGAGCCGAGTGCAGCTTAGCAGTATGCAGTAGCGGCGGCCCTACCTTTTGATCACCTCCGTCAGTGTCGGAAGTCGAGTTCTTCCAGCATCACCTGAGAGCCCTGTGCTAACAGACCCGGAAAGGCAGGAAGGGGGTGATTCTGGGTGAGGCCGTGCCAGTGATATGCTGTCCCCGTGGAGCTGGAACAGGCTGGGGCTGGACTGGGACACCTAACTGCTCCAGCCCCTAAGTGAGATCCATGTCACGTGTACCGTATTGCTGCTTATTTCACCAGTAGTATTGTGTAATGTGTGTTATGTGGTGGTAAGGAGCAGGGCTAGTAACCCAAAGGTTGCTGGTTCGATTCCCCGCTGGGGCATTGCTGCTGTACCCTTGGGCGAGGCACTTAACCCAGGCTTGCCTCAGTAAATGTCCAGCTGTTTAAATGGATAAAATTGTAAGTCGCCCTGGATAAGAGCATCTTCTAAATGGCGGTAATGTATTGTAATGTAATGTCTTGTGGCTACTATGATCTAGTGACTGTGTGATATATGGTAGTGTATGTGGTTGACCTCCCTTAGTTTTCTAGGCTGTCTAGTTTCAGGTTAGCACAAGTTAACTTGTGGTAGTGCTTGAATGGTGTTCTCATGCTCACTGTTTTGGGAGTGTTGTTAGTCTGGTCTGACGCTGCTGCTCGTTCAGCTTCGATGATAGATACACTTCTGTTCTCTTGTGCTGGAATTCACTCTGGATAAGAGTGTCTGCTAAATCAATGTAATGCTGTGTGGCATAGTGGCTCATATACAAACGGTTGCCGGTTCGATTCCCGCGGGGACACTGCTGCTATACCCTCGGGCAAGGTACTTATCCAGCTGTATAAATGGATAAAATTGTAACCTACTGTATGTAAGTCGTTCACAGTAAGAGTGTCTTCTAAATGACAGTAATGCAGTGTAATGTGCTGTGTTGTACCTGGCGACGCGCCCCCTTCGGCCCCCACCTGAGCACCCCCCCCTGCTTGTGTGTTCCAGCTCCCGGGGGTGGAGGCGTGCGACAGGTACACCTTCCGCTACGGCCGCAACCCCCTGATGGAGCTGCCGCTGGCCATCAACCCCACCGGCTGCGCCCGCTCCGAGCCCAAGGCCAGCTCCCATGTCAAGAGGTTTGTGTTAAGGTATTCTGTATGATTTTAAATTTGATTTTCCCCCCCCTTCCTCCCGTGTCGTGCCCTGAGCTCCTGTGACTCCTGTCCCTCTGCCGTCGCAATCCCCTTTGCTTACTCTCCATTGCTCCCTGTCTCCGTTTTTCATTCCCCCCCCCCTGTCAGAACTCCATGTCAGCTTCTGCACCGCTTCAGAAGGAAGTCCTTAAAGCTCCTTAAAGTGGTCCTGCTGTGTTTCAATAAAAGCAATAATCCATGAATCATTTTTACATGTGGTGTATATTATAACTGCTGATGGGAGATCAGCATAACGGGTTTAAAGATGGAATAAAATGAAACTACACTGTTGCCACCGTTCTGCCGTTTGTCACTGAGGAAGATGAAAATTGAAGTAAGATGAAGTAGTGCAACAGCATTCCTGTTCTGCGACTAAAGATAGCAATTCCCAGATAGCCAACTAAAAGATCAGTGTTTTTGATTTCATTTATGTGTGTTTTGCTCTGTATACATACATACAGAGATGAATTGACATTGGGGAAAAAGGTAATATCATTGCAACCATTTGAGACAGAGTAATCAAATGGGAACCTTAATATGGCGCACCTTGTTTCACTGGGGAGCGAATACAGCGCTGCACCAAAGATCAGTCTTCCTGGACATGTGATGAAAATAAGTAGAGACCCCTTCATGAGTAGTTCACGGTAGCCTTCTAGGAGCACTTTAGATTAATAGTGTATTGCCCTGTAGTATGTTGTCTGTGGTGCCTTTGATGCCGAGGGCCTCCTTTTGTGCCTTTACACTTTGCCTCCAGCCTCCCGCCCCATCTCTGCCTGTCCTCTCCCCCTGCACGTCTTTGTCCAATCACGTGTTTGATAGCCATCTCGGGTTGAGGCAAAAGCTTGAGGGTGTCGCTCTGCTGTGTTCCGGTCCCTCCTCACCCCTGCAGGCCTCACACCCTGACCAGCACCAGCTCCTCGAAGTCCTTCCAGAGCACCGTGACGGGGGAGATCAGCGCCCCCTACAGCAAGCAGTTCGTCCACTCCAAGTCCTCCCAGTACCGCAAGATGAAGACCGAGTGGAAGAGCAACGTGTACCTGGCGCGCTCGCGCATCCAGGTGTGCAGGCGGGCGGGCGGGGCCTCTCCACATCCGACCAATCAGCAAACGGCCTCTCTTTTTGTGTGTCGATTGGTTTGGAGCTTGGGTAGTTTTGCTGTGAGGCGGTGTAGTGGTTAAGTACTGGGATTTCTGCTGTACCGTTCAGCATGGCGCTTAGCCTGAACTGATTCAATACTTATGAAGCTAGGTAAACGGACACTATGTAAAAATGGTAAGATGTATGAGTTGCGCTTGGATAAGGTTCTCTGCTGAGCAAATCATGTTAAGGAGGCATTTTTCCTCCATGTAGTCAGCCGTGACTCTGAAGAAGATTAATCGCATGCTGTCCAATATTTGAACACTAATGTCATCTCATCCAAGTGTACCCTGTATATACACCTTCCTTTTATGAATATTTAAAAAAGGACCAGCCCACCGGGTTTAGAGCAGTGTGAAATCTCACACGTTCTGCTTTCCATTCATTCTCTTCTCTTATTTGTGCAGTATCCATGCTTCTCTGCAACCTGATTGGCCAGTGAGCCAGATGAGGTTGAGCCCTCACATAACTGCAGCATTGTGACATAGTTGCTTGTGGTCTAGACTCACGGCCAATCAGGTTGCAGGTTTGAATCTGAGCCGTGACACAGCCAGAGTTGTCTCAGTAGATATTCAGCTGTGTAGGTGCAGAGCGCAGCGTGACACAAGCTTGGTAAGTCACGCTGGAGAAAGGCGTGAGCTAAACTAGTTTCCCAGGCCAGGCCCTGGGGACTCTGCGTGTTTTTTGTTCCAGCCAAATACTGATCTTTGACGGTCAGAAGTTGTTTGAAAAAGAAATTTGTTTGGTGGCAAGGTGTAAAAAAGCAATTTGTTCATCTTAATTTTAGAATGTACCTCCACCAAATTGTTAATTTAGTTTTCAATTTAAGATCATGATTGCAGAGCAATGCATTGCTATTGGACCTAAAGCAAGTAACTGAACAATTAATTAATGTTGACTAAGACAGAGGCTGCACATTTGTTTGAGGCAAAGGAAAAAAGAAATACAGATATGTATTATAAAATGCGTGATGTCACAACAGAGGTGGGAACACAAGCGCTGGCATTCAAAAGTAACCCCATGGATGACTGAATTGGCCTTTGCAGGGTCTGGGACTGTACGCTGCCAAGGACATTGAGAAGTACACCATGGTGATCGAGTACATCGGAACCATCATCCGCAACGAGGTGGCAAACAGGAAGGAGAAGATGTATGAGTCCCAGGTGAGAGATACGAAGTGCATCTCACATGCTTTTCAGAAGCCCTGCAAGGCTGTGACTTCAGAAATTAGTCAGGTGCTACCAGGTGCCACAAACAAACTTGACTTTTTTTGGGGAAGCAGCATATTCATAGTGTGTGGACATCCACAGCCTGGTCTGACACTGTTGCTCATTCAACTTGAATGGATACACTTCTGTTCTGTTGTGCTGGAAGTCACTCTGGGTAAGAGCGCCTGCTAAGTGAATGTAATGTAATGTAATGCATCCGCTGTATTTATAGTATGATTGAAAAGGTCCTTATGTGAAATAAGGGCAGCAGAGTTTCTATGCTGAGTTACTACAGTAGTGGTGTAGTTCATCTTGCTGACATGAGTAAATGTGTGTAGGTGCCTTGGTCTCAGTTGCTCTGTCCCTGAGTAGTGTCCCATAGTATTGGCCATATTGGGCAGCTGTGTGGCATAGTGGTTAGAAGCAGGGCTCATAACCGGAAGGTTGCTGGTTTGATTCCCTGCTGGGGCACTGCCATTGTAACATCGGGCAAGGTGGTTAATCTACAGCTGCGCCAGGGAAATATCCAGCTGTATAAATGGATAACATGTAAGAATTGTAACCTCTGTAAGTTGGTCGGGATAAGACCGTTTGCTAAACGCCGATGATGTAATACAGTGTAGCGTGTCTAACGTGTACGTCCCTGGTGTGGCAGAACCGCGGGGTGTACATGTTCCGGATCGACAGCGAACACGTCATCGACGCCACCATCACAGGAGGCCCAGCCAGGTAGGAGCCACTGAGTTCGGCCAACAAGCCGACAGCGTTGGGTGCGGGTGGGGGAGGTGTCATGGCAGCAGGACAGACTGAGCTGTTTGGGCTGCGTAGGGGTGTACACTTTAAGCATAACGCACGCGCACACAGACACAGACACACACACACCTACACACACACACACACACACACCCCGGCAGGTGCCTCATTTCCCCGCGGCCCTCAGGGCATGGAAAAAAATCATTGCAGCTGATTGGTACTCCTTCATTCAGCTTCATGTGATTGGGTGCATACAGCTTGGGCAATCAGCAAGCTGCTCTTTGGTGTAATAGGCCGCTCTTTGAGCAGTGGGCGGGGACTAAGCTGGCATATCCAGGTCAGACGGAATGGCCGTGTGCCTCAGAGGGTGTCAGACTTTTGGGTTTGTGGGTGCGTGTGCGAGACGCTGAACCAGCGATGTAGTTTCCTCACTTCAGTCCTTATTTTCTGCCTTATTGTATGTTCTTCTTAGCTTCTGTAGCTCACGGTTTACTTACACATTAGTTACCTGGATGTAACAATGTTATTACCACTTAGTCAAGTACTACGTATGTAAGATAAAGAACTAAGTAAAATAAAGTATTACCAAATATTTTACAGTTGTACCAAATCCTCATATTGTGCTGGCAGTGCTCTGAAACAATCTTTGTTTTTTTCGTTTTTTTTTTGCAGGTATATCAACCATTCCTGTGCGCCTAACTGCACTGCCGAGGTGGTGACATTTGAAAAAGGCCACAAAATCATCATCAGCTCCAACCGTCGGATTCAGAGAGGAGAAGAGGTTAGACATGTCCCCTTATTGTGTCCCATCCGAAACAAATGCAGAGCAGTCACCACGTATGAGACGCATAACGTGACCGCCTCAGTGGCCCAAACTCCCTTCTCGTAACACAGAGCACCCGAACATTTTAGTTTACCCTAAAAAAAAAAAAGTTTTATCCTTACACTGAGTATGAATCCCACAATTTCTGAGTCATGCCCGTCACAATGTCACAAACATTTGTGCAAAGTGAAGTTCTTAAGTGCGCCTAAAAAAAAAAAGTATTGCTATCAAACAAATTTTCTCTCCTTTTACTAGCTGTGCTACGACTACAAGTTTGACCTTGAGGACGACCAGCATAAGATTCCGTGTCACTGTGGGGCAGTCAACTGCCGAAAGTGGATGAACTAAGGAGAGAGAAAGAGATGGAGAGGGGGCAAAAACCCTACCTGCGTTTCTTTTTTGAAAAGGCACAGTGATGGAGCTTTTTTTTCTGGGGGAGGGCTGGGATGGGATAGAGGCGCAAATTGGTGAATCAATGGCACTTTAGTCCGCAAGGAAAGTGGTAT
This sequence comes from Megalops atlanticus, assembly GCA_019176425.1. Taxonomy (NCBI): domain Eukaryota; kingdom Metazoa; phylum Chordata; class Actinopteri; order Elopiformes; family Megalopidae; genus Megalops; species Megalops atlanticus. The sequence goes on from CM032876.1 coordinate 7,533,621, forward strand.
TAGAGATTTATTCTTCTTTTCTGAAGCCAGATAGCAGGAGGGTCAGATGGCTTAAGTGTGAAGAGTGAGGGGGTGGGGGTGGGGATTGGGGGATTACAGAATTCACCAGCGGACTGGAGGGTGTTTCGTGCTGGCCACCGCCTTATTTGTCTTAAGGGGCAGGCCCTCTAAGTGTAATGAAATGAATATATACTATATACATATATATGTATATAATATGTATGCACATGTGTATGTATGTATATATGTATGTGTATATATGTATATGTGTGTGTATGTGTATATATGTATGTATGTGTGTACACATACACACATAAATACAGACATGTAGACACCACTGAACAAGGAATGTACTTAGAAGACTTCCTTAGGGATAAAGCTAAGGGAAAATTAACTTGCACTAAAAAATCATTGAAATACTTGATTCCGTGAGTCAGTTTATAATTTTTTTTTCCTTTGTTAATTTTCTGTAAAATAAGAGAGAACATTTTTGTATTTATTAAAATGAATGAAGATATTTTTTAAATAATGGAAAAAAGAAGGCCAAACTGCTGCTATGGCTGGCAGCTTGGACAGAACCTGTCATTATGTACAAAGTGTAAATATATATATATTTTTTGAAGAATCGTCTGAAAGAAAATGATTGACCAAATGCTACCTTAACATCAAGGCTGTTTGGGTGGTCTTTGTTTTGCTTTATTTTTCTTTCAACAACATCATCGTAAGAAGAACACCCTGCCATTCTGAGAAGATATTTACTGTATAAATATGTACAGAATTCGTAAAATGAAAATGAGTATTTTTCGTTGTAATTAGAATATAGTATCGTCGTTGTGATCGAAAATGTTTTATGACCACTTGAAAAAAAATTCTAACTCATTAACTTTTTATTTTTTCTTTGAGTGTTCATCCTGACTTGTGTAATCTGAGGGGCCACAGTAGGATTTGTGACAGCCTTACTCTCTCAAACACAAACACAAAGGTTTAAAATAATGTAACTTTTTTTTTTCCTTGTCAGTTCACCGTAAAACGTCTTCTTGAAAGAGGTGAACTCCAGCAGTCACAGGCTGGGAAGATGCTTCGATGAAACTGTGGGGTGGTCAGTGTTGCTAGGCAGCACGGATCTCTGACTGTTCGTCTATCTCAATACACCTCGGGTTTGACCTTCGAACTAGTGATAACTGTGAATTTTTCTTTTTAACCACCCAAACGGAGTCTGTGAGCTTCTGAATCTCATGTAGGCACAAACAGTCCTTCCCTTAAATTTTCACATCATGCAGACTTCAGAAGTCGTCATTGAACCAGGTGTTTGGAAAGAAACCATTCGCCTTGAGCTTGTAAGTTGCAGGAGCCTAGAAATTGGGGTTAGGCACACTGAATCAGAAAAAAAGGAAAATCTTTGGTTTTGTTTACATTTGAGAGACTTATTTTTGGCTGGTCAAAAAAGTACAAGAGTCTAAATTAGGGTATGTTTTTATTTGGACTTTATTAAGAAATCAGTCTGGTACCGACACTCTAAACCAGTTAGTTTGAATGAAGTTTTGATTTGTGTGCACAACTTCAGAGGACTGTGCAATTGTTGATTTATCCAGACACAGTCTTGAAATTGTAATGTATATGGCATGATGTATTTTTTAACTTTCGGATGAATCAATTGTATATATTTTTTTTTCTTGATAAACAGCTGTAATGAAATTGTTTCTTGGATATTTTTTTGCTCCTCTTGTACAATATTCTGACATCTTACCAGTATTTGTCCATTTTTCTTTGGTCTGTATAGTAGTATCTGTTTAAAAAAAAAAAAGAGATGAAGCCTTTTTGAATTCTATAGAGTGTTATGGGTTTTGGAGTTTGTGGAACCAGACTTAGGAGCATTTACAAAAAAATAAAATATTTTACAAATATTTTATCATCGCTTTTCCTTCAGTCACAAACACCAGGATAACACTGGTGATTCACTCGCACTTTCAGAGGCGGTAGGCTTATTTTGTCCTTAAACCACATGGTAGGAGGTCATATCGAAAGTGAAAAGAGGCTGTGCAAAATTAACCAAAAGTGTGATATCCTATAACGTTGCTCTCCTTTGATCACATACGCTGGGGAAGGCCTTGCGTTTCACTCCGCAGAAACTAATGGGGGTGAAGAGGCCACATCTAAATAAATCATTCAACAGAGACACAGCTCAGCCATTCCTGCAGATTTTCGCACATTTTTCACACTTCAGACTCCAACAGAAAATGCCAGTTTAACATTTAAAGAGCCACCCTGGTCTGAGCTGGATTGCCATGGGGAACTGCACCAAACCAGGTACTGTGTATCCACACTAGCCAGCTACGCAGTACAGAATACTTGCTTTTCAGACTGTGAAGAATATTTCTGAGATACTGCGCATTATGGCTGTCTCATGTCATTGCTTAACCATGACTGGAGAAGTCTCACCCTATCGCCAATCATCCAAGCCCTTCCCCAGGGACACACGTGACTGACAGGACGATGGCCAATTGGAAACCTCATGTTCACCCTTTCGCGCGTATGGTCACACCGTTTAGCGCTAAGGTAAAACCGGTGCGATTAGGACACTGGATTGGAAAAATTCTAGCTAATCTTAGCTTTGAGGAAACAGCGATTTAACTTCAAAAAGTATAGCAAATGTGGCAGTGAAAACTGAGAAGCTTAATAATGCTAATGAAAACATAATAAACCATGTAATGTAACACGCGTGCTACATAGCATAAAATAAGTCACGTGCGAAAGGGTTAAATACAAAAGCAGAGCATGGAGGACTGAGAGTTTAAGCGGGACCCCTTTGGGACAGCACTCCGACACAATGCCAGCAGAGGTGGGCTACACCCACCCGCCACCGAGAGAGAGCCAAACCTCACCTGTAACGGCAGCCAGATGATCCCTTTGCTGCTTTGGGTCTGTAAGATTATTCACAGAAAAATGCTGTGGATGTGTGTGTTCAATGTCCCGTTCATGCACGCGTGTGGGCTGCTGCGTCAGAGCACCATGGAGCGGGAACGCTGGCTGGTTTCGGAAGCTGACTGCGGGTCACATTCCCCACCTGTCACGGGCCACCCCGTTCCAACCCGATCCTGAAGCAGCCTGTTTGTTTATTCCACCTGAGCTCCTGGTTCCACAATCATATCAGCTACTGCACTGAACTCGCTCAGGTGACCATGTGGATTTGATGAGATGCTGAGTACCTAATTTAGCATAATTTATCCAGCTACGGTGTGCAATTAAGAGCTCAGAACAGACAACAAAAACCAGAAGAAACCTCGCTGGCGCGGTTGTGTGTTATGACCAGGGTTTCCTACGGCCTTCATTCTCTGTTTAAATTGGTTTCTCACGGACACCGACCACACACAAGGCTACAGCCCTGAAGAGATCCCACGCGTCTTCCAATCAACTCGGGTAAGTATGCCCTTATTGGAGGAAAAAAATAAATCACACGACAGGTGGGGAATTAAAACCTCTTTATTTGGCTGCATCATTTACAAAAACAAAACAAAAAGAACGAACAGAAAATACTGCATATTCAAATTTTTAAAACCTTTTACATTCACATTAAACAGACACTTTACACCTAAAGTTCAGAAGACTGTCTGCTACACACAAGCTCTCACGTTTCTGTGCTAGTGGTGGGCCTGGAGGGAGGAGGCCAGAGCCTTCAGCGCCCTCTGCTGGTGGCCCAGGCAACGGCCTGCTCAGACACAGCTGTCTGTCCCTTTCCTGCCTCGCAGTATACACAACATCACTACCACTGAAGCAGAATTCAGCTCCTAATCTTTCTGTATGTTCATGTTGCACTGACTCCAGATGGATTGTGAGGAAAAAAAAATGGTCACTTCCTGTGACCAAAAGGTTTCTAAAAGTTGTGATTCAAACTTTAAATTTCTGAAATTCAAATTGCTTCCTCCCAAGGACATGAGCATTAAAACCAGTGAACCGGTTCTTGTGTTTGAAATTGAAATGTTCTGCCTTTTTTACATAACTCATTTCTGTGTAGCAATCATATATGCAGGTTATTATAAATGTCAATATGAAATGGGTGTCTTGTACTGTCAGCCAGTACTACTCTGTAAACATATCTGGGATTGCTATACCAAAAAAAAAAAATAGAAGAAACATCACTTACATTTGCTGTGCAAAATCAGATAAAACTCAGATGAGAGGGTCAAAACTGATTAAAAATCATAAATAACATGTTGCAATAAAATCGAATTATAACTTGGGGTAAAAGATTTCGAAGAATACTTTCTGTAAAAGGAAAACGGTTTCCCGGGGGGAAAGAAAAACACAAAACAAAAAAGAATAATGCACACGAGCAGTTTGCGCTAACGGCTAACACTGCAGCTAGATCCTACCCGTAAAACCAGGGCTTGTTTTGTTTTTTTCGCTCCCGGTAAAAGTAGTTCGGCCGCTTGGCAACAGAAGGAAGTGTGCCTTTCCTCCTGCGTGTAGGAACCCGGTGACGCTCCCTGATACCTGGGACCGGTGCGGTGACGCCGCGGGATGAGAGTGGCCTGCTGGGAAGGGTCAGTCCTCCATCTGCCACTGCTGAGACAGGGAGCCGTCGCAGATCGCCATGGCGACGTAGCCTTTGTGGCGGAGCGCCTCCACGACCGCCAGGCACTGGCCCACGGACACTTGGTACAGGCGGTTGCTCTTCTGGAAGTGGAGGGAAAAAAAACGCAACATGGTGAAAACAGGAGCCATCAGGAGGCTGTGTCATCTTTGGGGAGAGGGGAAAAAAAAACGACCGGGTGAAAACTGGATTCCTGTGCTTTGCTTCTCCTTAGTGTTTGGATGTTACTGTTCGCAGGATATTGATTTTACATCTGATTGTACTGGTGTTGGAACCCCTGAGCCAGTTTTCTGACAGACAACACAATCTCCTCTGTCAAAATGACCAGGACAGGTACATACAAACAGCGTTTAACAGCCATATACACAATGTCATATGCTTTTTTCGGAAAGTTCCTTTTCTTTGACCGAAGGGTTCGCAGTGTAAAAACGAGGCGGGCTCTTTCAGAAGTGAGCGAGCCCGAAACGCAGCTCACCCCCAGGGTCCACTGCTGCGACCCCCCCGAGCCGTGACACTTCATGAGGCGGGGCGGGTCGGACGAGCGGATCTCCGACATGTCCAAACACAGCAGGCCGGCCAGAGTCAGCTCGTGCTCTTCATCATAGGCCCACTCCTGCGGGGGGCGCAGAGAGGGAGGGGAGGGAGGGAGAGAGGGAGAGAGGGAGAGATGGAGGAAAAGGGAGAGAAGGGGAGAGGACGGGAGAGAGGGGGACCATGGGGAGGAGTGAGGAACAGAGACAGAGGGAGAGGAAGAACAGTGGGGAGAGAGGGATGGGGAGAGAGAGGGATAGAGAGAGAGACAGGGGAAGGACACAGAGGTAGGAAAAGCGTGAAGAGGGAAGCAGGAAAAAGGAAAGTGGGGGAGAGAGGGAGAAAGAGGGCAGGAGAGGGAGGAAGAGAGGTGGTGAGAGAGAGGGAGGGGAAGGGACAGTGGTGGAGAGAGAAGGGGAGAGAGGAAAAGAAAGGGAGAGGAGGAAGGAGAAAGGCAGGGATGGAGAGGGGACAGGGGAGAGGCAGACAGTGAGGCAGAGAGACAAAGGAACAGCACGGCTGTGTGCTGCCTGTGACTCACTGTGCTGCGCTCCACTCCCGCCTACGTCCCGCTTCTCTACCGCGCTCCTGCACGTGTCAGCACGCTGTCTCACCTGCAGCCTGCTTCTCCCCTCATCCTCAAAGCTGCGGCCCCGCCCACCTCCCCCTCAGCTCCGCCCACCTCCCCCTCAGCCCCGCCCACCTCCTTAGAAACCAGTGCAGGTGACACTCCCCAGCGACACTCACACTGGCACCCATGCACCACACCACCCTGTGACGCTAACGCTCTCGCTCATGTATGGCAGTACCCAATGACGCTAACGCTCTCGCCCATGTATGGCAGTACCCAATGACGCTAACGCTCTCGCCCATGTATGGCAGTACCCAATGACGCTAACACCCTCGCTCATGTATGGCAGTACCCAATGACGTTAACGCTCTCGCTCATGTATGGCAGTACCCAATGACGCTAACGCTCTCGCTCATGTATGGCAGTACCCAATGACGCTAACGCTCTCGCTCATGTATGGCAGTACCCAATGACGCTAACGCTCTCGCCCATGTATGGCAGTACCCAATGACGCTAACACTCTCGCTCATGTATGGCAGTACCCAATGACGCTAACACTCTCGCTCATGTATGGCAGTACCCAATGATGCTAATGCTCTCGTCCATGTATGGCAGTATCTAATGACGCTAATGTTCTCGCGCATGCATGGCAGTGTCCAATGATGCTAACACCGTCGCTTATGTATGGCCGCATCCAATGACGCTAACACTCTCGCTCATGTATGGCAGTACCCAGTGACGCTAACACTGTCGTGCATGTATCACCCTACCCAGTGACGCTCTCGCTGGCACGCTTGTGTCGGGGTCTGGGATTGGTGGGGGTGAGCTGCTGGGAGATACCTGCTCGGGGTCGCTGGGGTCGCAGTCCTTCACCACCACGATGCCGCCTTTTTGGCTGGGTCGGCCCTGCGCCACCAAACACTTGTCGGCCTGCAGGTTCCGCAGCTGAGAAAGCAGAGAGAGGGGGGATGGGAGAGGAGTGAAACGGGGACCGAAAACGCTGACTGCCCAACTCTAACCCTGCACTGAGCGCAGAGGGAGTGACTTAGACAAGAGTGCCTCCTTGAACAAGCCTGCATGTGTGTGTGTGTGTGTGTGTATATGCACTGGCAAATGCACATACACACACTCAAATACATAAGCATACACACCAACATACGCACACGCACACGTACACACTGCTTCAAACTCTCCAAAGAGCCAGCTGTTGACACTGTTCAGGGATCTGTCCTAATAAGACAGATCCCGACACACACACACACACACACACACACACACACACACACACACACACACACACACACACACACACACACACACACGCTATAGAGAGATGACTGTGTGTCTGGAGCTGTCTTACTGTAGGGATCCTAGATCAGTAAGACAGATCCACACACAGTCACCTCTCCACAGAGCACACCACAGTGCTGTTGCTCAAGAGACACCTACAGGCCAAACAGGCTCACTGCAGCTCTGATGCATCTGTACAGCTCAGTAACACCCCTCACCCGCTGCAGAACTGGAACCAAAGCCGGTCATGGCACGACTGCTTTTCCACTGCGCTGTATGTCACCAGAACTGTGTCACGTGACATTGTGCTCACACTGAATGATGGGAAATGACGGAACTTTTGTGTCTGCAGGCCGAGACCCAGGAACACGCATGAGGCAGGTGTAAGCACACACCTGTCTACCCCTCACTGTTTGCTGTGATCAGTACGAGCCAGTCACTGCTCAGCCTTCTAAAGCAGACAGTTGGAAGCACCATTCCCACACCTTGCCAATGCTGCACACAGCTCACCTGAAAAATGGCGCCGGCAATTGAAGCCGATCAGCACCACGACATAAACAGCGACCTGGATATGAACTTAATGAGCCAGCCTAGTTCCAGCACTGCAATGGAAAAGAACTAGAAATGCTCATTTCAGCCATCTGAATCCAATTAAAAATGAGGTTACTGTGTGTTTTTATATATATATATATATATATATATATATATATATATATATATATATATATATATGTGTATATGATTCATTAACGTTCATCAAACCCCAAAACCAAACTGCTGACATATTTCCCACACCGAGGCTGATGCATTTGATCATTCATCCTACTCCCAGCCTGACTGGCTGACACATTCATCCGACTGCACCTGATTGGCCAATACATTCGTATCACTCCCTGCCTGATTCGTTGACACATTTACCACACCCATTCCAGTTGTGCTTTCTCTTGTTTTTCATTGGGCTGTTTACCCAGATACTCATCTTTATCTGACATCTCTACATTTCATTTTCTATAAATTCTTTGTGAAAGAAATGTGGTGTTAGATGTGTGTTTGCCCTCATATAAAGTGGCTTTATCATTCATTCATTAAATTTTCATTGACATTTGTCCAGTACAGCTGTCACAATTAAGTTTAATTCGTAATTCAATCAGTTGTTCAAGGCCTCGTTGAGCCGCTAATTAATTTACATAATTAAAGATGAATACCTGTCTGCTTTCCTAATTTAAGGGTTTCAAATGAATGCATCACCATTACTTGAACCTTTCTCCTCGAGACACATTTCCCCACACACCATGCCAGTGACACAGAACCAACAGCAATGCATGCTGGGAGAATAGACAACCTCAGAGACCAGGGCGTGTGCCATGTTCCCTGGGGCAGGGTGGTACATCACTTATGCTTACAGCCACTCTCCCCGCCCCACTTCCTGACAAGTCAGTCCATCTGTGCTGTACAGGAAACGCACAGAATCTTTACACTTTAGCTGAAGAGCACACTCTGTCTTACTGGTCACGGGTAACAAAGTCCAGCTGGATATAGCTCCAATCCTGAGCGTCTTCAGGGTCAGCTGGTCCACCCTCTGCCTCGTGTTTTCACTGGGAGAGAACGTCATCGCACCTGGTGTTCCTGCTATAATTCCACTCGGCCTTAAAAGATCATTTTATTACCTGCTACACTGTGGCCCTTTGTGGCCAGATCTGGCTTGAGTCAGATACTCTTCCAGACCTGCCATTTAAATACGCAGTTTCTGCCTCTTATTAATGTCGCCATCACAAATAAATGTATCATTAAATGAATAACTGGCAAAACCCTTAAATAAAAGGATGTTCATTGTTTGACCGAAATGTTTCATAGAACAAAAGTGACCATTTCCAACACTTTTTAATCTGTTCCCATGAATTACGCTGAGGAAAATTCAGTAGATACCAGGTATCAGAGTCACTTCTGGTTATTTTCCTCAGACAGTTCTTCCTCTCCAGACCAATGGTATATATGCAAGAGCACAGGCAGTCCCTAACTCTCCACTGACCTCACAAAATGCTGAAGCCAATGAGAAAGGGGAGGGGAGGGGAAAAATGGTGTCATGTGACTCAAGTGTTCTGTGATTGGCAGGCACAACCTCCTGGATACCTGACCAAATAAGTGATGTGTTTAGGACACACTTTCAAATGTTGCTGTGCTGCCATGTTAAATTGTCAGAATTAAAACTTATAGGTGTGATATAGGTGTGAAAATTTTATCCTCAAGCTTTTGATTGCAGTTTTCTTATTCTGTTATCTTCTTGAAGATTCTAGCAATTATGAGATGGAATATGTTTCTTTTGTTCTCCCTTGTGTATCCACATTATAAGCTATTAGAAATGTGCTTCCATTTTTTGTTTTTGAATCTTACCTATACAGTGGTTATTATTATAGTTACTATTTATTTGTCAGGTTCCCTTGTCCAGGAGAAGCTTAGAAGATCGTCTAAAACATGCACGATTCAATTCACATCACCACACTGCCACCTGCTGGCTGCCCCGTGCTTTCAGTTTACTGAAAGATAAAACTAAACACGGCGTAGCTTGCCTTCTAAAAATGCCCTATTGTCGCCCCAGATGATCCAGACACAGCTGCTTTTGTGGAATTCCCCCCCGGCCAACTGATCCCGGGTCAGTCGCTGTCCTCATCAAAGCGAACACGTGAGAGCTGGAGGATGAACGGCGAGCGGCGGCCTTCAGACATGTGACAGATAATCCGAGAGCAGCTGTTCCTGAGGGGTCATTAGCGACGGAGGCTCAGGGAAATTCCTCCTTCTTAAAGCATGCTCTGGATTGCACTGCGGTGGCCTCATTGGCTCTGAATATGGAGCAAGTTTCGAGAGAGGATGTAGTGCAGTGTAGTAGGGCAGCACGGTGGTGTAGTGTAAGGAGTGGGGCTCGGAGACGAAAGGTTTCTGGTTCGAGTCCCCGCTGGGGCACTCCTGCTGTACCCTTGGGCAAGGTACTTAACCCACAATTGCCTTAGTAAATACCCAGCTGTATGAGTGTATAAAACTGTAACCTATGTAAGTCTACACACTTACTTTACTATGCAAGTCACTCTGGATAAAACCATCTGCTGAATGACAATAATGTACTGCAGTATACATACTTATGACTGCCTGTATTGAAAGATGGTTTGACTTTTGCCAGGCAAAGCAAGTGAAGCTGTTACTTTGGATTAAATGTAAAAATATACATAACGTTTTCTACAGAAGTATAAATGGGAGCTGAATATGTATCGGACTATGGTGTGGTTACAGAAAGTCAAGGGGCTCACAACAGAACATTAGTTAGAGAAACTGAATGTAATGAGCACAGTGTACCAGACACAACAGAATGAGCTGATCAGACGAGACAAACAACACAAACCTGCTTCAGTGCATAAAGCCAAATGTAAAGAACTGCTCATGTTTTTCCACATCATTTAATCACCAGATAAACGCTACTCTTCATTTGGGTGACTTGTGTGAAATGATGACAGTGAATTCACCTCTTTTTAAGGATAACAGTTTGAGAGCTGACTCCATCACCTTGGTCCCTGATCAATTCCCAATCGTTCATGAAAATCAGACACAAGAGCAGACACTGTTAAGGAGCTGTGTATCTCCTTAATAGGGTTTTTTTTTCCACCTAGTGGTGAAATGAAGGTACTATCCTTGGCCCGGGGGAGCCTCTCACAGTCAGCCAGTGAGAGAGACAGAAAGGAAGACTCTGCTAAAGCCAGCCAGTTGCAGTCACAAAACACAAGCTACGTTCAACAGACAGCAGCTGTGGTTCAGAGTGAGGAGGTCAGATGGGGGCGGAGTGTTGATGATTGACAGTCACATATGGGCGGGGTGTTTATGATTGACAGTGACGTGGGCGGGGTGTTCGTGATCAACAGCCACATGTGGGCAAGGGTGTTTATGATTCACAGTCACGGGTGGGCGGGGTGTTAATGATTGACAGTCACTCGTGGGCGGGGCTCAGCACTGGGCCCTGTGAGGAGAGCAGAGGAGGGCGGAGCTCTTACCCTTCCCCGCTGCAGCACCTTGGGCCTGCGCAGGCCCTTGTTGACGAAGACGGGCTGCTGGGCCTTGCTGTTCTGGGCGGACACCTGCATCTCGGGGTAGACGTTGTCCAGGTACCACCGGAAGGACTGGCACTTGAGCCGCCGCCGCACCGCCAGCCGCTCGCTGATGTCGCCGTAGCTACGGGTCCTGAGCTCCGGCCGCAGGGCAAAGTACTGCTCCTGGAGGGGGGGGGTCGATAGGGAAGGAGAGGTGCTCACAAGTCCCAAGTACTATACCAATTACTACACCACAGCTAAACATCACCACTTCCACGACCAGACTGCTATATACCCCACACACACACATATATATATATATACACACACAAACAGACAGAAATATAACTTGAGATCTTTCTCGAACAGCATGCAGCTGTTGATGAAATCAGATTGAAATCAGACGCCATTTATCATTTCCTGTCGTCCCTCGTGTCCTTACAAGGCTGCATCAGGGGGTGCGCAGCGGGCACTGCCACCCCTGTGTTTTCCTGCACGGAATCTGGCTTATCCTCCGCCGCCACATCGGCTACTCGTTTCCCTGGAGACGGAGCTCTCTCCGCGGTGACCGATTGGTGCCGTGATAGAGGAGGAGCGCAACGATGTATCATCTCCATCCATTTTGTCTGTGATACGGCACATACGGCACATGGCTCTGCTCACGCTATGGCTTCGCCTGTAGCCCATTCGGCCCCCCCCCTTTTGTCCACGACTGCCTGGGTTTCCCAGAATGCACCACGCCCTGCCTTCTGGCTCCCTTTGACCGCACAGCTGTTCTGTGGAACCTGCTCTCTCCGGCAGGACTTCAGCCACCTCCGTCCTGCAGGCGGCCAGAAACAAACTAACAACAATCAAAACAACAAACATCACCACAACGGCGCCAGCTTAATGCTGCGTTTCACAGCACAACACAAAGAACGTTCTCCTCAGACGTAAAATGCTCTCTCAGAAGAGAAACATTTTAATTTGATCTGACAGTCTGATCAAGCATTTGATGCCAGGCCAGAGCTTTTCATGAGCGAATGAAGATATAAAAAAAAAGCTGTCAAAAAAAGAGCTGACCATTCAACTGTTCAAAAATTAAATGGAAAAACAACCCTCGCTCTTTCAGCAGGTCATGCTCCAAGCGTATTTCAGTCAATAACTCATTAATTGATCACGTTAATTTAAATTAAATCACCACTATGTGGAAACCTCACACTGACACACTTGCACGCGATGATGCTACATAATTACTGGCATTTGTACGTGATATGAGTTACAACAGCTTCTTCTGAAGTGTGCTGTATCTCTCCTTTTATGTTCATTCTAACGAAAAGCTCGGGCTGGCAGGAAGGCCAGCCCGCATCATGGTCCGGAGGAGAGACAGATTCATAGCTGAAAATCTTCAAGGACATGGTTTGGAATGCTCCATACCAGCAGTGCTTGATAGAGTGTGTATCATAAAACATTAAATTTTTATTTCGTAGCTCTCCACTAATCCATAAATAACTCCCTGAAGTAATCCCTCTGAATCCTGAAACCTTGAAACCTCTTATTGAAAAATAATTTTAGACAATGCATGAGTATGAGGATAACAAAGACATTGTAAAAAAAAATACCCCTGAGACCAAATTAGAGGCACACATTGCAAAAAAAACAAAAAACAAAAAAAACAACATAAGCAATTATTTTCTCTTCAAACTGGGCCACATATTTCAGTGTGGAGATGATACAGTCAGAGATGGGCTCTAGAGTTGCATAAGCAAATCGGTACAAGCCACATGAGAAGCATTGGCCACGCCTCTCTCCACTGAAGCCACGCCTCTCTCCGCTGAAGCCACACCTCTCTCAGCTGAAGCCACGCTTCACCTGGGGCCTACAGAGTGATCGCCACGCCTCTGTTTACAGAGGGCGAATTCACTGTGGGTGTGTGCATCAGGACAAAGTCCGAAAGCACTCGCGCCCCACCCTGCCTGGCCCCCGTCCTGCCACAACAGACCACCAAACACCACTGCAGACCACCAGAGATCGAGACCACCAGAGACCACCAGAGACCACCACAGACCACTACAAGCCACCACAAACCTACACTTTCTGTTCCCCGCCGCTCTTACCCGAGGGCCAGGTAGACTCAGCGCAGAAACACAGCCCTCCTAATCTCTCCCAGGCCACCCTCTAGCACCGCGGGAACCCGCCACGCTAACCGTCAGCCCGCGATGGGCTGATCCCGACGCTAAACCCTTCAGCTCGAGCAAAGCGCCTCTTAACGTCCCTCACCCGCACAAAGGCGCAGCTTAACTTGCGCTCGCTGTGACTCGCAGTGAGTAACCTTCCCTGACCGCATTACAGTCGCATTTTGACTGCGATCTGCATAAAGACCCGAAAGAGCCGCGGATGGGGTTTTTGTTGGCTCGTGTGAAGCACAAAGCCCTGGCTCATTACCAAGCCAGAACGCAGCAATTACATGGCCACAGTCAAGCCCGTGGTTAAATAAGTCAGCAAATGTGGCGGCTCACCCTTTCAATGTGTAACTGAATTAGCGAGCAGTGCTCTCGCTCTCTCCCTCTCCGTTTAGATGCCGTTAAACTTTTAAAGCTTGTAATCATTTCCTCAGATTACAGATGAATCAGTCCTTGTAAGGGGTGTCACGTGCTCCCTGTGCTTTAAGGGAATGAGGTTATTAAAGCACTTTCACCTACACCGGAATGCTACCTGTAGCAGTATCTGTCCTGCTCCTGAGAAACAATGCTTAGATGTGCATATTTACATGTACTGTATATATGTGCATATTTAGCACCATGCTGGAGGCTGCTGTTGTAAAGACCTTCCTGCCATTCATCATTGTCCAAATGCATCTTCACTCAGATGGCTCAGGCAGCTAAGCCACTCCTGAGCACAGGCTGAGCCCTGCAGACCAGATTCAAGCCCTAGCCGGAAAGACAGGGAGCCCAAAGCCGTGGAGCTTTGTTCCACTGTGTGGGGGCCGTCATCAGGGTCTCCTCATCTCACCCTGCAACCCAGCAGGCACCTGTGAGCCTCTCAGTAGAGATGGACCTCAGTGGAAATGCGCCTATCCTCCAAATGGCGCTCGCTTCACTGTGATGCATTGTGGGACTTGTAGTTAGAAGAAGAAAAAAAAAGCCTCTACAGGTCTGTAAGCGTGAGAGAGATGCACTCCCTATCCCCAGTGCTCATGGGTAAGTGCAGAGGCTGTTCTGATGGGACGGGCCTAAAATGTGATTTGTAATTCCAAAAAGGGGGGTGCAAGAAAGGGGGGAAAGAACATTCTTTTTAAAAAAATCCACAGAGTCTTTAAATGAGGTCAGCACAGCTGGTTGTGCAGATGGTTTTTACCCGTTATACCAAGCTCAGGGAGCGTGAGCAAGCTGAGAAACCTCTCTGTGTGCATCTGGTTTATGAAATGAAGATCGCACACTACAAACCTCAGCCTGTGGAAACAGCTGGTGTTCTGGGAGCGGAAAGCCTAAACTGTAGCTGTGCCCCCACCCCAGGCACCCTCCCTCACGCCCTTTAATTTACACCCCTCCCACCTTTCCCATCTATGACTACTTCTTTAGTGATTACCTGCCCCCCTTTAGTGACTACATGCTACCATCAGCTCACAGCCCCCTCCACCCACCTTGTACTCGTCCATCCAGACGTGAGCCAGCCGCAGGGAGTTATGGGCCATGGTGTCCTGGCCTCCGGGCGAGCCGTAGGGCCGTCTCTTTCGGAAGATGTGCCCCACCCGCGAGCAGGGGATGATGAGGAGCTGGCCCCCGCACATCCAGATCTGCCGGGTCAGAACCACATGTCATTCCCACCCGCCAATAGGACAGCACACAGTTTCCCACTGGACTCCCCACCCCCCGTTCCACACAACTCTCATAACTGATGAGGAGCTGGCCCTCGCACACAGAGATCTGCCAGGTTAGAAGCGGACTGGGTCAGAACCGAGTTTCATTCTCAACTGTCAAAAGGCCAGCACACACACGTTCATACTGGACCTGTGTGCTGTGTGCACCCTGTTCTCATAACCAGAGCAACATCATGCCTGGAGTCTGTCTAGGAGTCCAAAGTGATGGTTCAGGACAATATATACTGTCCCTCAAAAGGACAATTCACTCGGCAAATAGAGCCAAATTGCTCTGGCTCCCTTCGTGATGCTTACTGTCTGCTGGACCATGATGGAGCCGTGGACATAAAGCACAAATATGAAGTGCAAAGGAAGGCGCCCCAAGGTGCTAGCTTCCAGAAAAGGAAAATAAATTATGAGCGACTGCTATGTGGTAACAGGAGTGAGTCGAGAGCGCTTTATAAAGAAACAGGAATGTTTGGGTCAGACACGATCGCGTAGCCAAGTAACATGTCATTTCTGGCGCTCCTACTTTAAATAAAACCTCATTTCAACACAGTGAGACATTATGCCATTGGCTGTTTATTTTTACTTGTTTTTCTTTCCCCCCCTTTCCTTCAGGGATCTCCTCAACTGGATTCACATGATTTGATTTAGTGAGTGAATCAGAAGAGGGAAAACTTTTGAAGGAAAACAACGTGGATGACATCGAGGCCCTGTCCACACGTACATGGGAATTTTTTAAAATGTAGCTTTTTCTATGTGTTTTGGCCTTTCGTCCACACGCAAACAGCGTTTTAGGTCATTGAAAACGGATCGTTCGCAAAACTTTTTCCAGGGTGAAGATTTTCAGAAACTCCGTTTTCAGTGTTGACGTGTAGACAGGGAAAACTGAGTTTTTGGCTTGTGACATCAGAGTGTTCGCCGTAATAACTTTTTTTTCAGGCTTCTGATAGGCCAACGTGGCTTTATGGTTAGGGTTATATCGTCGCCTGTTGGTTTGGCATGCTCTTGACAGTCTGTGTCTGCGTTTTCATGTGGACAGAGATTTTTTTTTAAGAAGGAAGGAAGAAAACCCCCATTTTAAAAAATACCCGTGTACATGTGGACGTGGCCTGACGAATTCTGACTGCTGGCTGATGGGCCGTTAGGTAGCGGACCAGCCCCGTGGATCAGACCATCCCCCGGGGTCATGGTGGTCCTCACCCTGAAGGAGATCTCCAGGGGGATTAGATCGCCCCCTAGGGGCACGGAGGTCCTTACCCTGAAGGAGATCTCCAGGTTCTCGCCTCCCCAGATGTCCATGCCGCTGTCGTACTGCCCCAGCTCGTTGAAGTACCTCCTGTCCATGGCGAACAGGCCGCCGGCCATCGTCGGAGACCTGCAAGATGGAGACCCGCAAACATCGAAACGTCACTGCCCTGTCCCAGGTCTGCTCTTCACAAGCTCATCAGAGGATCTCATCCAGGCTGACTTACATCACTTTCTTATATTACAGATTAATCGAGTAATACACACAACAACACAGTATCCGTTACTGCATAGAGGTAAGCATAGAAGATAGATGCCTGGTGACACTTCAGGCATCTAGACCAGCATGAGCTCAGTGGTAAACATGTTGGAGATACAAACTTGTGGAGGTACAAACCTTGCGTCTGGAAATTTGCGGTCATTGTTTAAAGTTTGAGCCTCCTACGACAGCACTTGCTACTCTTGTGGCAAGATTTCCCACAATGCACTGCATTTTAAAGACGGCACTAATGACTCAGTGTCTGTGCAGCGGATTGCCTAACACTACTGAGTCCACTTCTAGTAAATCGTTCTGAATAAAAGTAGCTGCCGAATGAATGCATGTAAATGCAAATGTAACTTCAATATACTTCAGTGTTATGTACCTGGAGCTCAGATTAATCGCCTTTCTCCAGGCTGCAATCAAACTTGCAACCTACCGGTTAAGAGCCCGGATTCTGTAACCGCTGTGCCACGCAGCCACCCACGTCAGATTTGTTTAATGGCGGCAAGCTGAGAGCACCACCACGGCCTGGGTTTCTGCGTGGGCGTTTCGCTTAGGGGCCACACCCACACAGAGCGCAGTCAGACTCTGCTCTTACCCAAGGCCTTTTTCCACAGAAAGCCTTTAGTGGGCTTCTGCTCCGCCCGCTGCTGATGCAGTAGAACTGCAGTGCCTGACGCTCTCTGTTCACCTGGTGGCAGGAGTGTGGCGCAGTGGTAAGGAGCAGGACTCGTAACCCGAAAGGCTGCCGGTTTGATTCCCTGCCAGGGCACTGCTATTGTACTCTTGGGCAAGATGGCTACCCTAGCATTGCCTCAGTAAATATCCAGATGTACGAATGGATAAAACTGTAGCCTATGTAAGTCTATGTATGTAATGTAATCTAAGTGTGAAAACAGCTAAGGGTGTTCAGTGCTACTTGTGGCAAAATCAGTTGCAGTGCCAAGCTTAGGATTGGAACCTGTAACCCGTTGGTGCCAATCTGTCTCCCTAACGGCTCCCTGAATGACAGGGGGGAGTTCTCCGCAGGTCTCAGGACCGGTTTGTTGATGTCCCAGAAGGCCACGCCCAGCTATTGATCAGGCATCAGGGCTGTAGCTCCACTGAGCCACACAGCAGCCAGGATTTCGCTCTTGTACTCGCAGCAACATTGACGCAACATCGCTACAACCCGGGAAAATAACGTTCCCTTTTTCACCAAAAAAAAAGAATGAAAAAATTTTACCGCAATAAACACGCTCAGAGAAGAGCAAGGGCAGTGAGGACGGCACAGCTCTCTAGGTATCCCATCATCCCTCAGGAGAGGGGAGGAGGATCACAGGACTCGGCAAGAGACTGGGATTTTTTTTTTCTTTTTGGCCAACCAGATGATCAAGATAGAGCCCAAGGCTTGACAAACCAATTTTAAATATTACAAGAGTCACCAGTTAAGAAGTGTTGCTGAGGCAGCTAAACTGCAGGACAAAAGGTCAGTTCCGCGGTCAGCGAGATGACCGGTTTCGACCGCCTCATGGCTGCTCTCGGACAGCCGCTCCCTCTACCTCACACCTCCTCCAGGGCTGTGAAAGCTTGGCTGCATCACTGAGGTATTTAGTGTTATATAAAGAGAAAGAGATCGTGGAGAAGTCTCTCTGATTTTTTCCGTCTGTGGTTTTTAATCATTCCCCTCATCACCTTTTCTTCTCTTTTCCTTCAGTGTCTGAATACTGATACTTCAGTGTTTGCTGTGCATGTGTCTCAGTGTTGAGGAATTCAGTGGAAAGGTTGATGTTTGTTACTTCAATTTTTAATCTGATGTTAGAAAAAAGAGAGTTTGACGAAGGTTGAAGGCAGCTTTGGCAGCTGATGCAACACACAGACCACTTCTACCCAGAGACATCACACACAGCAAAAACTCAACTGTGTTTCAACCCACACCGGCTTCACTATCTCAACAGCATGTACTATGTACGGTATTTTTCCAGCACCATGTACAATATTCTCATCATACTGGGCAGCAGTGACAGAGCAACACCCTTGGTTAAGACCAGCTGAGCCTGTATATCTGGAAGATGTGTGGCATAACAGTAAGGAGCAGGGCTCAAAACCGAACGGTTGCTAGTTTTATTCTCCGCTGGGGCACTGCTGCTGTACCCTTGGGCAAGGTACTTAACCCAGAATTGCCTCAGTAAATATCCAGTTGCATAAAAGGACACATTTGTCACCTATGTAGGTCACCCTGGATAGGAGTGCCTACTGAATGACAATAATGCAATGCAATATCTATTAACTGCACTGTAACTAAGACTTCTATTGTTACACTCTGGGATACACTGCCTTCTTGTTGCTGTTCAGATGGTTGCGTGGTGCTGTTTTGCATTAGATGTATTTATTTGCTTTCTGCACTCTACCATGCTTTAAAATGCTCTGCACGTCATCCTTGATAATAGAATGGCAAGTAGATCTGATCAATTCAACACACAGCAAATCACCTACCAGTGCTATTGGACTGTTCCGTCTTTCCATGTCTCTTTTATTCTCTCTGACTATGGGTAATACAGGAAGTGGGGGGAGATTCAGAGGAAGCAGGGGGGCGGGTCAGAGGAAACAAGGGGGCGGGTCAGAGGAAGCGGGGGGGCGGGCCAGAGAGCTTCCCACTGGTACCTGATTGGTGCGATGGCTCCCTCAGGGTTGTTGAGCTCGGACAGGGGCACGGGGTCCCACTTGAAGTGGAGCCCCCAGTTGAAGCCGCCCCGGACGATGGGGGAGGGGCTGTAGATGAGGGTGTCGGCGCTGATGATGTCGATGACGGGGCACACCACCGTGCGCCGGTCCTCCTTGATGGGCGTCAGGAGCGGCTGCAGCCACATCTCATTCACCTCGCAGTGGCTGTCCAGGAACACCAGCACCTCCCCTGCCGGAGGAAGCACGTATCAGGGAGCGCGTCACTGCGGCCCAATCGGATCTCAGAAGGGGAACACCGACCAATCACACCGTCCAATCACAGCTTAGTGGCAATCCCAAACCAATCAATCAGAGACCAGGGGAGGAACATGATGTGTGGGAGGATTGCAGAGAGTGTCATCTGGGGATGCAGCTGCACATGTAAAGACATTCGGCCCCCGTAATATTCTGTTCTTCTGTATAATCACTCATTATGACGGAGATTTCCATGTAGACATACGGTTCAATGTGTGAAAACTTGCATTCGTGACCATAAGAGTATGCTTTCCACAAACCATTAGCCTAATCAGACAGCTTAAAGTAAAAATTCTGTATACAAAGGGTCTTGGATTAAAGCCCCACTCACTCACACTCACACACACACACACACACACACACACACACAACTCAGAGTTCTCAGGTGTGATGTTGTCATTTCTGCACAGATGTTCAGTAGAGTTTGTCAGGGGAAACCTCACAGGAGTTATGAAGCATTATGAAAAATTACAAATTTTGGCACACCATAAGCTATACTCAAACCATGGCGCAGCACAGGATAAAGGTAAGTAAAACATACGGCAACCTTACAATTGTGAGCCTCAATGCGTGGTTCTTCCCACAGACACCGGTAACTGTAGGAGTCTGGGAAGCTGGGCAGTACGGGAGCTGTCAGGTGGGGTGTTACTGTGCCCCTCCCTCTCAGCAGGAGAGGACTGAGCGTGTGCAAACGTGTGGCCCGCGACAGCGCTCACCTGTGGCGTGGGACGCTCCGATCACCCTGCCCCTGATCAGACCCTCGCGCCTCTGGTTCCGAACCAGCTTCACCTTCCCGGGGAGGTTCTGACGGAGGTACGTGTCCAGGTCCTCCTTCAGGTCAGCTGTGGGGGGGGAAGAGGGGGGCTTAAGACAGGCTCGTAAAATCACCCCGCCATTACACTGTGGGCGGAGCCTAAGATGCCAGTCTTTGAGTTATTATTCAGTCACAGACTGAAAGTGGCTGTTGCTGTTACTGTTACTTACTGCTAAGTAGGACACGCACACACACCCTCAAACACCCTAAAACACGCACACACACACACATGCATGCACGCACACACACAAACACACACACAACCTCAAACACACACACATACACATGCACACACATGCACATGCACTCAAACACCCACACACCCAAACACCCACACACGCATGCATGCACGCACACACACAAACACACACACACCCACACACAAACACCCATACACAAAGAGGCACATACAGTACACAGGCACACATTCCACAGGCAGCACTGAATCGCCGGTTCATTTCTCCCTGCTCCACTTCCCCCAAACAAAGCCCCGGCGACCCCCCCGCACCCCCCGTGTGCAGGCAGAGAGGGAGGCCTTGCCCAGCTCGCTGTTGTCGTCCACCAGGATGATCTCGTGCAGCAGGTAGGCGGGCGTGCGGTCCAGCACGCTGTGCACCGTCCGCAGCAGGGCGGAGAAGGCCTCGTTGAAGAAGCAGATGACCACGCTGGCCGAGGGGAGGGCCACGGGGTACGCCCGCTCCTTACACCTGCGGGGGGGGTCGGGGGAGGAGGAGCCGTCTGTCAGCGAGCGGGACCGACCAGAGGGTCGTCGGTTCGATTCCCTGACGGGGCACCGCCATTGAGCGTTGGACGAATGAACTCAATCTGAATCGCTTTACTAAAATGCTCCATAAACGGTTGTTATGCCAAACACTGGAGCCTGCTGAGCAGACAGATTAGATTTCCTGATCTCACTCTCACCCTGAGGGCCTTATACAGTTTACGTTTCATCCATTTGTACTGCTGAACGTTTACTGAAGGAACTGGGGTAAGTACCTTGCCCGAAGGTACAACTGCAATTCCCCATGTAGGAGTTAAATTGGCAACCTCACCATTAATCCGCGCTGCTGCCAAATAAAAATGATTTAATATTAAAACATACTTCTCAAATAACCAATGGACCTTCTATGGCAGACTGTGCTGGAGAATTGTGAGGCACAGACCTCTCACTCTCGCTCTGAGTGAGGTAACATGTTCCTGTAATGTGTTGCTATTCTGTGCTCCTTTAAAGTGTTCCTGTAACGTGTTCCTGTAATGCATTGCTGCACTGTGCTCTAATGCGTTCCTGTAACGCCTTCCTGTAGCTCTGAGTGGTGCTGTGTTCCCTCAGGGCACACTCACTTTTCGTTCCTGGTGTCGGGCAGGTCTCTGTGGTACCCCAGGCGGTTGCTGATGAGAACGTTGAAAGCGTGCTTGTGGTACCCCATGTCTCGGATCTCCTGATCCTGCTCGTTAAAGATCATACCTGCAACAGAAACTCCATGTAAATAAAAGGACCTGAAATGGAAACAAACAAAGCTAAACATGTAGCCACTCTTCAACTGTGCACTGATATGCGATAACAGTGCTCATGTGCGGTAAAATGGTAAAATGTGACATTAGAGTACCCCGTTTTTTTGGGTTTTTTTGTCAAAATCAAAATCAGGCCCAGGGCAGAAGGTGGGAGTTGTCATGGCAACAGGCGAGCACTCTCTCTTGTTGAAGTCAGGCTCAGGACCAGTGACCTTGGCTGTGAGAGGCAGCTTTCCCATCTGGAAGAGCTTGTTCCAGTAAAAACCTGCTCTGCTGCGTTTTCAAAACCAAAAGCACAAGCTCTTTATGGCTGCTACGCAAAGCTAAAATATTCATTCGCAGTTCATGTACTTGGGGCTACACACTGCAGGATATATCGACTCGCCCTGACTTGTTCGATTGTTCCAGACAAGACAAAAAAAAAAACGAAAATCCTCACGAAATCCTATGAAATACTGGTGACAAAGTCTACTCGCAATCACACCTCTTTCTTTCATTTAATGATCAGCTCTGGGGGGGCGCGTTATGAACTATTCTGATGGATTCAGCCGAAAGTCAGGCTGTCAGAATGCCATAACCTACTCTAAGAGGTGCTCGGTTAAGAGGGAGCCGTGTGCCATTTTATGTGCGTAATAAATTTCTGACAGTAATTAAGTGCAGCCGAAGAAACCGACATAAATTCTGAGGAATTCATCTGGGGCCGGTAGGCTTGGCCTCGCTTCACCAGGGCCCACCCTGGAATGAGGGTCAAGCGTTCCCACGAACGGGGGAATGAGGCTTACAGGTGCACGGGCAAAACAAGGGCTGGGCACAGTTCCCGAATCAACAGCGCCAGCGCCAAGGACGGAGCTGAGGATTCTGATTCAGGAGCTGAGATTCAGAACACTGGTTTGCTTTGAATGCGAAGCGGGAGAACTTCACTTGGTGTATGCGCGTAAACCGAGCTCTCTGTTGGGAGGGAATTAAAAAAAAAAGTTCTTTATTTCCTGTGCTTGCTGTGTGTAGCTGATGTCTGAGCTTTAACACAATGCAGGCCGAATAAACAGCCAAGAGAAGCCTCAGAGATGGCCTGCAGAGGAAACGTGTTATCGTGTTAGTGAAACAACACTGAGCCTATCAGTCCAGAGGAGAGGGGGAAAAAAATGAACAAACCAGCCAAAAACACATAAAAAACCCACAACTGAAACAACTGACTACCCAGCCTAAAACAAGCCAACA
>CM032876.1:7559026-7684026 GCA_019176425.1 Megalops atlanticus
TTCTCCCCGGCTTTACTGCATACTGAGTTGGCCCTCTGTGTAAAACTGCATTTGAAAAACTGTAATTACATAAATTAGAATATCAGGATGTCAGCATGTTTGTGCAGTCCACACGGATCATTAACGATTAAGGTCTGAATATGAATAATACTACGATTATTAGTTCATATCCAGACAAAGTCAAAGAGAGTGTGAAGAGAGGTTATTTTCCCATCTACCTTGAAACATGCTGATGTTTTACCAAATTGTCAGCTTCTCAAATAAATATACAAGTGGCTCTGCTCAACTCCTTAAGGTCCCAGAGCACTGTGAGCCAGGAGGCTGTACTGTCCAACAACAACACTCTCAAAACTCGGGAGGGAGGGTTAATTGGTTCAATTAAAGACAATGATTAGTGAAAGTGGCTGGTTTTAAGCACATGGAGGGCCAGAATCCTGCAGACACTGCAGCTCTACAGGAGCCGAATTTACAGGCCTGTTGTAAACAATTAACCTGATGAGTTTAATTCAAACTCAGAGCTTTCTGGAGGGCAAAGGTTGGTCGTCCCCAGATCACACTCTGAGGCAGATGTAAAAGCAGAGAGGATGAGGGGACAACATCTCCCAAAAGGGACCTGGGAATGCCTTTACAGGAGGTTTGTAGGCAATATGTCCACAGAGGAGACCAAACCCAGTGAAGGTGTTTGGTTGGATCAGCCCCACATCGGCTTGGGAAGTCTTTGTCTGGGTTTACATTTTCCCCCAAACAGACAACCAGAAAGGAACTCCAATCTCCATTTTGAAAATGAAAAGAAAATGAAACCATGTTTAATCTCCTTTTTGTGCACGTTTTAATCATGTAGCAGATTGATCGTATCCAGAGTGACTTGCAAAAGTGCAATCAGTGGGGATAGGCAATTAGCTACAGAGATACTGAATCATTAGTGCCGTCCTTAAAATGTAGTGCCGCTGCAGGGGAACACTGCCACAAGGGGTTTAAGTGCTGTCAAAGGACTTATAACCTTTCCAAACAACTACTACAATACAACAGTAAGCTTAACCATAGCTTAACGCCCCCGTTATGTATCAACCCACGTTTCTGCGTATCATTTCTGCTAACATGGTCGAATCAGCTCCAGGCTCAATATTCATCCCTCCCCGTGCACTGCGGAAATCATCTGTAACATGCATCTGTCTTCTGCAGTGTGAGCGCCAAACAAATAAATAAAGACAAACAAATAACACCCAGAATTAACAGCCTACTGAGATTTTTTTTTTTCTGACGCAACCTTGATTTCAAGCTTGATTTTTTTCCCCCCTCCCGTTTGAAGTAAAGCCTTAAACCCTTGGCAACGCTGACCCTTAAGATTACCGTAATCCGCACGGAGCACTGTCCAGATTCAGTTTGACATTTTACGCCAAATCCTCCGCCAGACACGGAGCCAAATTCCTGCACTAAGCCCCGGCCTCGGGAGCGTAATTTACGCGGGCGTGCGTTGGACCCAGCGAGGAGTGCGTGACGCTGCCGCAGACGACGCTCCGGAATCTCGTGCGCGGCTGGCGGATTCTCACACGGCGACGACGGGGGTACCCTGGAAGGGCCATGCTTCCTCACAAAGTTCGACCAGACGAGGGAAGCAGGTTAGGACACCAAGCGACAAATTACAGACTGCCCGCACTGCATTCTGAAGCCTTCGACAGCTGACAACGACAGAGTCATTTTATTTTGTAACTTCTGAAGTGCAATTTGAAATCAATTTAGGGCAAGATTTTAAAAAAAAGCACACCGCTTTCAGTAATTACAGTTGCATTTGTGATGAATAAAACCCAGAATGCAAGAGAGGACAGACAGAGAGGAAAGAAAGAGAGGCAAAATAAGGAGACAATGAAGGACAGTTAGGCTTAGGGTTTGGAAGAACCACGTTTCCTTCCACAAAGCAGGTTAGGACACTTAAGTGACAGATAAATCGCAGAGGCTGTCGACAATCACAGTCATTTTATTTTATAACTTCTCAAGTGCATTCTAAAATCAATTTAGGCTAAGATAAAAATACACCGCTTTCAGTTCTTACAGTGGAATTACTGAGTAACATAACCCAGAATATGAGAGAGGAGAGAGAGGAGAGTGAGGAGTGTAAGCCAAAGAAGGAGACAATGAAGGAGAGGAAGGACGAGGAAGGGGGGTTATTCAGCCAGGACTGAAACACGCCGAGATCCTGCTTCTAAATCCTATTTTCCGGCACAGACACCCTGAGCAGTGTTCCAGCCGCCGCCGCCTGAGGCCTTCCCCGGAGCGCCGGCGCTAAAGGCCTTCCACAAAGCCCTCCCGAACCTCAAAGGAGCCAGACAAAAGACCCCGGCGTCCTGGAGGCCCGACCAACGGAGGCTCACACAAAAAACGCACCCCCGCCCCCGCCCGCCGTCACCCTTGTGGCGCGAGGGCCCGCTTCGAATGGCTCCAACGCTTCCGGAAAGAACGGCGGGGGGATGCAGAACCCTCGTCACGTCATGTGGCGCACCGCGGGGCGAACGCGCGGGGGGGGTTTGCGAAAGCGTGCCCGGGGGAGACTTCAGAGCAGGACTGCAGGACGTGCCACAGAAAGACAGCAGAGGAGGAGTCTTCAGGCCGCACTACTTAAAATGCAACCGCGTCTGTACCGCGCGATAAACCAAAGTCCCGCTGAACACATATACTCACCGGAAAACAAACAGTCCGTCTTTCTCTGCCTCGGCGTATCGCCCACTGACGGGACGGGACGATCTGATCTTACGCTGGCAGTAAACTGTTTGCAAACAGAATGTCACAGGGCAAAGGCCCCTGAATCTTATGGGTAAACCATTAACATGGCACTGAGTAAATATAATGATTAAAACCAACTGTGGTGGGGGGACTTTACTGGAAAGATGGCATCACATGTTGGTTTCTTCAAGTCCTTACATTTAATTAAAAAATATAATTGCCTGCAGATGCCATATTACTACCTCTACTATATCTACTATCTAATTAACATACACTAAATCATTTTTATTGCCATGACCTATTATGTTTTTGTAATCGTTATGTGTGTGCAGCTGTGCCATTGAGGGTTTGCAGATTCTTAATTTGTGACTGCCAGCTTTGTAAACTTTCTGCCAAGAAATGAACACTGTGCCCATTACAACAATGCAACCAGCCCTCAGCTGATGTGGAAGCAAATGTGCTGATTGTGTTCCTGCATCACTTCAAAAGCAGACAAGTCACATTTCTAGGCCGACGTCTTTCCCGAAGAAACAAAAGCAGGTCAGCCAGGCACTTGGGCCGCGTAATTATCCTCTCATTAAAAGTCCACTCCAGCTCCAAAATAGAACAGGCTCCAGAGCCAGTTCCACACAAGCTTGCGTTTTCTCTCCCGGAATGAATGCAGAGTCTGTTGTCCGTTGGACGTTTGCAAACCTGCTCACTGGTCAATGAACCCTAAAACCTGAAACTGTGAGCAGCGGGAAAAAAAAAAAAATCAGAGCTGATTTTGGCTCCAGTGCATCTGTTGCAGAACTGCCAAACGTCATTTACGGTAAAAGGGTGGGATTCAGAGAAACGTTAGCTGATCCACCCACACACGCCCCAGGTTAATCCTTCTTCCTGTCCTGAGGCCCAGTACAGCTGCAGGTGGCTTGAGAGTAACAAAGGGAGAGTGTGGCTTCCAGAACCCTAAACTGGGTGGGGCTGCCATCTGCTTAATGACCCAATGAATGATTTACTGCTGTGAACCAATCATAAGTTTGAGACAGAGAGCAAAGTCTTCAAATTGGTTCCTATGGGTCAGTGATCAATACATTGTAGTGCCACCCATTAGTTCCTGAAGCCTCTCTCTCCCTTCCCCTCTCGAGTGGTCTTCTGTGACACTGTTTCGTTAGATGTGGGGATCAGCATTTTGCATCTAGGACATGACCCGCCTGACCCCCGTCCCCCCGGCAGGGGCCCTCCTGGATGCGACCCACTTCCACCCCTCCGAGTTCCAGAACTCGAGCCCTGCCAGTAACTTCCTCTGACAGCAAGGTGGGGGGGGGGCGCTGTTAGAACGTCCCTTCTGCGTCACCTTTATTTCCCTTTAAACTAAACTGGTGTGACGGGCTGCGTGCGTGTGCGTCCATGTGTGTGCGTGTGTGTCCTACTTAACAGCAAGTGACAGTAGCAGTAACAGCCACTCTCAGTCTGTGACTGAATAAGAACTCACAGACCGGCATCTGGGGCTCCGCCCACGGCATGAGGGCAGGGTGATTTTGCCAGCCTGTCTGAAACCCCCCTCTTTACCCCCTCACAGCTGACCTGGAGGAGGAGCTGGACGTGCATGCCTGTCAGAATGTCCCTGGGGAAGAGAAACTGGTTCAAGGCGTGGGGTAGCATGATTGGAGCCAAGGGTGGTCAGTGCAATGCTTGCTTTTTCACCCACACTGTTTACAAAGCCATAATTACAAGTTACAGTGGTCAGCTGGTTACTCGCATGCACACATGCTTTTAGCTACACTAAATGCCCCCAGATTTACCGCAATGCAGTTTTGAAAGATGGAGTGCCGAATCCCTCTTATCCAAGAAGGAATGAATGTACATATGGAACGAATGAATGTGCACACACTCGGACCATGACGCAAGTCCTCCCCCCCGTTCAACCCTCTGGAACGTTATATAGAGATATAACAAAACACACGCAGCCTACATGAAACTTTGATACTGCTACAAACTGACAGAGTAAGAGCTCTGGCACTCTCTAACCGCACATCGAAAACCTCCGAGCATCTCCCTTGAGCCATCTCTGACAACCTAACAGCAGACAAGCCTGCTGAACCGAAACTGAACCAGAAAAGAAGGACAGGAAAAAGAGAGAGACAGATGGGGAAAGTGACAGCGGATCCCTCAGCCTTTGTGTCCGGGGTTCAGAGCCAGTAACAGGAGCTGCTCTTCTCCCTCGGCGTCTGCCCCCCCCGGCACAATAACCGTAACCGAGCTGCCCATCCACTGGGGTGGGGGGAAACTCAATATTTCATCAGCGGTTAGAGCCGGCACTAAGCACTCCACCTGAACCCGGTGGTAGGGTCCGTGTCACAGCGGCTGACAGGGTTGTGTATTTGGGTTGTGGAGTTTATAAAGAAAACCACCAACCAATTGCAAAAATAGCCCAGGGAGGGGAAATGGTGTATCCCAGCACACGTATTACGCAACTCTGCCTTTCAAACCGCACCCCTCTCCCTCTCCCTCTCCCCCTCATCCCCCACCCCACTCCACCCCACCCCCCCCCCCCGGCCCCGCGGATGCACAGACAAAAACAGATTAAACCATTTATTCAAATATCACAAAATATTATGCCATCTGTTCACTGATTTTTGCCAAAACTGCACACCACTCAGTTCACGTTGTGTAGCCCACCAGTCACCAGCACTTTACATGGAATGAGGCGTCACCCGTCTCTTAACCTCCAATCAGATTTCAGGGGTGTGGTCAGCCCTATGCACAAGGGGCAGATGGGTACATCCAATGACCAGGGCTGATTTAGTACCACTGCTGCCCAGGAAGCACAGCTATAAAAGGCCACCAGACAGATACGCGGACACGCCCCAGACTGCCTTAATGAACCGCGCCTGCTGCCGGCTCTGTATGGTGCAAAGGGGAAAGAGACAGCACTGTGGTATTTCACTCCCTGCTAAGCCCAGTTAGGAGACACCGGCCCTCATCCAGACAACCCCAGGCCCAGGGGAACGCAGTGTGTGCTGGCTCTTGCCTCCGGTGGAAACCCTTCATTAATTAGGTGTGACTGGGCTATTACTCAGGTGTGATGCTGTCCACAGAGTGCCCATGTGGATCTGACACCCTCTCATACTGCCTTCAGTGTTTTCTGAAGTAGGGCGACTGCCAGGACTGCGTTTCTCCTAGGGACTTGCATTTTCATTAGCCCTCTATTCAAATATTCCATGGCTCCCGAAGTTGAATACGTATTTGAATACAACACCCCCCCCAAACCACTGTTATGCACATCCTGTGTACATAACGACACAAAGAGAAGAGACCTACATACACTCATATTTTTAGGCGGGAAAAAGTCAAAGTCAGACTAACGAGCTGTATTACTGTACAAAGGGTTCTCCACCATCAAGGCTTCTGCAAAAGGATAAAACTCTTCACCATCAAGGTTCTGAATTCCAAATATAAATTGTCCAGTCAGTGATGTTACGGTTGAATAACTGCCAAAATCATCAGCCCTGGTTTTTTTCTAACAGAAAGATACATGAGGAGACATTTATTCAGTGTGTCTTTACGTTTCTTGCCCTAGTTGACTGAAGTGCTTGGTAGGAACTAAAAGTAGCCTCCACAGTGGAGCAGCAGGAACAGGCATGGGGTTATACCTGCTGCATCTGAGCAAACATGACCCTCCCTACCTCACCCCTGGTACCCTTCAGCTTAGCCAAAGTCTACTCACTGGTTAGTTTGAATTTTACACTAGACACTTCAGCTCAGCTTAATAGTGAGTAGATTGAATGAGTGTAGTGGGAAAAGCGACCAAAGACTATTCGGTTGAGCAAGAGATGAAATTGCACAAGAATTTCTGTAACCGACAAAAGAGGAAGAGCTACAGAAAGTGCAAACTTAGCAGTTTGCCAGAGAAAATTATATAAAACACACACACACACACACACACACACACACACACACACACACACACACACACACAAAGCATTTTTTAACTCTTCCTGGATCTTCTTTCCTTCCAAGAAACATTGTTTCTTCCTCTCCACACATGGGTTTTTCTAAAAACAAGCAAACAAAAACCTCACAAATGTAGGCAAGGCATATGTGAAGTTAACCACTGCACTGCTTCCAAGGTAAGGCTAAGCTAATGCGAGATAAGGGCTTCATACATCTAGCTAGCACAGAAAGGTTTAGTTATGAGAAAGACCTCTGATATTGACTGCTTGAGACCTAGGAATGGCCAGAGGAGCTAACAAACTCTACAAGAAATATTTTTCATTTCTCTTCACTTCTCTCCCCTGCTCTTTACTGAAAAAAGACATCGATTGAGAAGTCACCAATTCAACCTGATAACAAGGTGAGCTGCCAAGGTGAAAACACTCTTCCACGATAACTCTGCTTGTGTTTACTGACAATCAGTTTCTGCTCCTGAAGGAGCACATTAATTCCACATGGGTAGGGGGGTGGGACTACAATAATGCACCCCCCCCACCAAAACACACACTTCGAATACAAGAGGCAGAGGAAGGTAAATTGGACCTGGCAGCGTGTTAATGGCATTCATCGAACGCAGTCACCGCATCCCAGTGGACACAGCCATTTAAGGCACACCAAGGAGAAGAACAGGGCTTGAAAAATTCTGAGCTCTTACGTTTCCAATTCAGAAAATGGGGCATGCGGTCTCTCTCGCTCGATCGCTCTCTGTCTGCCTCTCTGACACACACACACACACACACACACACACACACACACACACACACATACATACATAGACACACACACAAAGATTCCATGAATATCAAGCGGTTTAAAATAAAACTTACAAAAAAAGCTGAATTAGCCCCTAGCCCCAAAGACAAGAAAAACACACAAAGCCAAGTCTGGTCTATAATTAGACACCTGTAAAAGAGAAAGTCTGCACAGCTGAAATAACACCAAACTGCTCCTGGTAGTAATTCAAGGTTGACTTATCGCAACGGGATTCTGTACCAGCCTGTCAGCACTCATATACATGAGCTACAACCAAAAATGTAAGGGCTCAGTGCAAGAGCGAGAAAGGGAGAGACATAGACAGAAAGAAGAGAACGAGATAAAAATACAATGAAAGATACAACAGAGAAGGAGGCAGAGACAAAAGAGACTGAGATAAAAATACAATTAAAGATGACAGAGAAAGAGAAAAGAGGGGAGAGAGAGACAGAAAAGAACAATGAAAAATAAAAGAAAAAGGGAGAGAGGAAGGGAGAGGAAAGGCTACATAATGCAGTTGAAATTCTCGGTCTGGCTACTGCTCGTTAGAGCAAGAGAAAAAGCCTTCAGCTGTCATTAAACTAACCGGGAAGGAAAGCAGCGGAGACGTGTCTCACTTTATACATCCCCCCAAAAAAACTAACAATAATCCCACAGACCAGACAACAAGAGGATTAGGCTGCTGTCAGCTGTCCAGACATATTCCACTGGTAAACATTGCTGTGGTTATAAATTTGAGCATGTGGTTGTAGGACCGGGCTCAGAACCAGAGGCTTGCAGGTTTGATTCCAATGTGGGGCACAGCCAGCGGAGCCCTGACCAAGGTACTTAGCCCAACTTGCTTCAGCAAATACACAGCTGTGTAAAGGAATAATATGTACAATGTAAGCTACTGTGCTACGAGTACCTCACCTTGGAGAAAAGGTGCTTGCTAAGCATATATGAAGGCGTTCTTGTTGAGTTAAATACTACAGCACTGGTGCGCACCTTCGTATGAGAGCCATGCCTTTCTCTCCTGATTATTTAGCCTCTTCTGCGGTTCTCTCCCACCAGCCAAACAGCAGCACGAGTGTCAATGACAAACAGCAAACGGAAGGGGGGGGGAAGACGCACAAGCTCTCTGTGTTCTGAACCAACAGGGGCTGCCTGTGTGTAGCCAGTCCAGGGGCTGCGGTGATGCGGTGATGCGGGATGCGGGGGAATGACATGGACTCTGTCCGCTGTAAGGCCTCTGTGTCCTGGCTGTGCGCGGGCTGTGACCCCCTCTTCACCTCTGCTACCACATCCTCTTAACTTTACAGCCCTGTGATGACAGTCCTGGTAACAGCTGCTATAACAGATGTAGCTTAGCTTACCATAGGACTGGCTCTACATCACACCCAAATATAGGTGAACATACACTGATGAAAGTGTATGCAAGTGCCTTGCTGGAGGGTAGCAAAAGCAGTGGCTCTATTCAGGATTTTAATCTATAACCTTCTGGTTGCACACTAAGTTGCCTATGACTTTGTGTGGCCACCCCAAAGAGCTATAGGCTAAAACACAAACTTGCAAATGTGCCAAATGATTTGGTATGAAGGTGAGGGAGTTTGCTGCTGGTAGGGGATAAGGCATCAAACAAAGAATCAGGAGAACACCATGATTAAAAGGACAGGACCCCCCCTCCCCCTCAACACATACACACACACACACCCGTTCTGGGCCTAAAGTAACTCTTTCCTAATACCCAACGTTCCAAGATTCATTAAACTAAGTCGGGGACAAAGCCCTTGTGGTTACAATGCAAACCAGGTCCAGGTTAGTCTCTGAATTGCATATTAATTCTACTTCGGTTATATGCAAGTCTTTAACATTACAGCTTTCCCCTGCATTTTTAGTATGTTTGCCAAAGGCACAAACAAGCCCTTCGTCTGTCCATTTCAACCTTTGCACCGCACACAAATCTGAGCCACAAACCCTGAGTTTACAGCGGGTTTTAGTGGGATCTGTTTACATTACGTTCTTTCAGTGCCCTTAATCCCCAAACCTTCAAAAATGTTTTTGATTTGATACATAAAAATTTAAAACAGCTTTAAGATGCAGCCACGACCATCAACATGCAAAGTTAGGTTTGCGTCTTAGGAAGAATTTGCCCAGAAGATGCTTTATGGATTTTTCTGGCCCTCCCAAAATGTCTCAAGAGGTAGATTTTTCACTTACTGTAGACCTTTAAATTTAGAAAACATAGCTCAAATATTCATAGAGGAGCATCAATATTTCGTCTCTATCAAGATCAAGACCAAGCTCAATGTGTGGATGCCACCACTACATGAGTGTGCACTTATCTCGGGTATACTGTTGCACTGGCCAGGGGCACCACACTCTGGTGTGATGATTACCATGTAATGTGAAGATTGCCAACTCCAATCCCAACTGGGGCACAGCCACTGTACCTCTACGAAACTGAAGTGACCTGAATCACTACAGTAATTACCTGGCCCACCTCAAGGATATCTCCTAATGGGCAGCATCACCATTTCCCTGTTCTAGCAGGGATGATTTTAACACTGGCAGGAAGGGGTTGTGTGTGTGTGTGTGTGTGGGGGGTGTCTGAAATTAAATTTAGATCACCGGTGTCAGCCTTCCAGACTCAACACAACTACCGCAGTCATCTTATTCGGTGGAATTCAAAAGACCAGACTGCAGGATATGGTCTCAGACTGTGGGCGTCGAAATGCGAATTGCTCGAGCTTTGAGCGCACACCGGGCACTTTGCGCCCTCCCCTATGACATCACAAAGCCCAGGGGAGCCCCCTGCATCTGCAGAGAATGCTTAAATGCAGTGACCGTTGCAGTCACTTGCAGTGTCTGGTAAGCATATAACCGATTTCAGTACATGATGCATCCACTCTAAGCATGTTAAAACTGGGCGAGATCTGCTTTCATGTCTACAGCTATCCCCTCATTACAATTGTCTTTTTTTCCCCATTTTTACAAATGATCTAGATCTTGTGTACCAGGACAGAGGAAAGTAAGCATCAACTTTCTGGGGTCACCTACAGGTGCAAGATGTACTTTCTAAGAGAGGTAGCAAAGCAAGGCTAATGGAAACAAGGCTTTACACTAAATCAGAAACCACAATCAAACGACTCATATTGATAATTTTTAGTTTCATATGAACTTCGGCTCTACCTGTGGCCAAAGTCAATGGTCTTTCCATGCGTTTCCTTGCACCAGGTGAAATAAAGTGAATAAACAATTTTGCCACTTTTTTACTTAACAAAAGGTTTAACATTAATCAAAACGCGCCAGATGGTCAACATTTGCTGTAAAAACTTGCAATCCACACATCAAAAGTCATTACATACATATGTGTAAGTATCCCTTCAATTTGAACCAGAGTCTACTCAACACAAAATTAGCCAACACAAACAAAAATCCCATTAAATTCTGTTACAAAGAAGACAATGAACAATCCTCTAAGTCTAAATCCAATCACTGACACGAGTTCAAACAGACTGTTTAAAAACAAACTCAAAATGGAAGATATCTTATCTCTTGGAGCAGGTGTGAACAGAGCAAACACTAATCTCTTTCATGTCAAAGGGGATATGTCTATCTCCGAAAGTGGATTCGTTCGAACAAAAAACTAATACACAGTGACTTCTACCTGACTTGTATTCAGTAATGTAACATAAATTACCCTTAGATGTCATTTAAATTAAGGGGGGAATAGGAGTAACGTTACATCAGTGTGCATTGTATCCACCCCATACTGCGCTGGTTTAATTTCAATATTCAGATTTAGGCAAAGTCGCTGCGCTGATGTGTACCAGTGTGGTTACAGAGTATCGCCTTTACGCGCAGGTACAAAATAACCCAAGTCACAACATTTGACTCCGTAGACTCTGATCTAAATAGTACGGCATCTCGATATTAAGGTATGACGATTTATGGTGAGTGGTGGCACATAAAAATTTGGGTGAGACGACAGTCTCCTCAACGAGGGCAGCTCTGATCACCGTTCCTGACGGCTAAAGTTGCCTCAGACTTGAAGGATAGTTAACTAGCTTAGCTATTTCGCCGGCTAACTAACTGTTAAAGGAAAACTGCTACCAATACGCACGTCTTGTCAGATAGATCAGTATCTGGCGTATCTGTGTGTCGACACATCTAACATCAGTTAGCTAAGTCGTGTGCGTGTGTGTTTTAAACCAAACATAGTGCTTACGGTATTGGGCATGGAAGTCTCTCAGCGAAGCAAAACGGGACTAGCTAACTGGCTAGTCTGCTAGCAAGGCTAGTAACGTTAAGTAACGTTATTTTGACGTGTGCCTTTAAGAAGCGCAAAAAGTCAGCTAGGAATTCAGTTCGCTGGCTAACCAGCTACCTGGCTTCCCACTCTTGTGCTGAGCGTTAGTTGCTGTAACGTTAGCTAACTGTTTATCTACCCAGCCAGCAACAAAAGCTCGCTATCCTTAAGCATAAAAGCAAGCTAGTAGCACATTAAGGTAACCTTACGATTTCTCGATCGCTGGCGAGCAAGCTGATTTTAGCATGACACCCCGATGACTGTATAGCAAGCCAGCTAGCCAACGCATTTCGTTACTCAAGCCGCATATTCACAAATACTTACTTGTTGATAAACATTCCCGTGTAACACGTTTTTTCCCCAAAGTCAATGAACGTCGACAGGCCAATCTCTGCAACACTTCTGTTCGGATCAGCAGTTCAAACAATCCTTAACTGTTATACATGGTTTGACGGAGAAAGCAGCGCACAAACCCCGTGACCAAACGCCACAGCAAATCCAAATCCTTCTTTCTGTCTGTGGCTTAAACCGCACACGTTTCTTTTCTCTTCGTTGACTACGCGCACTGGCTTCTGATTGTCTTAAAAAGCCAACGTGACCCGTTTGCGCCAATGAAAGACGAGTGCGCATCGTCAGCGGAAAATACAAACCGTCACCCAACGCCGGGAACGGAGACGGCTGGACTTTTGCGCGACTGGCCAATCGTCTCGAAGACGTTTTTCCACTTCGACCAATCAAGAAGCTGAAATCCAAGCGCTCAACTGGTGTGTCCGACTGTGTTCATACTCATGGTAACACACGTTGGCACGAAACTTCAGGAGTAGAGCGACCCCAATCGTTTTACGGTTTACTTGCAGTACTGCAAGTGCTTCGACCATAAGATGTTTGATCATATAAAATATCGGTTCATTGAATGCGTAATCCACCGATATTAGTCTAAGGTGCATATAATACGTTATAGAATATACATGCGTTTGTGTGGTAGACTGATTGTTATCTAGAAACTAGTACAGAAGACCTGCTAATGAAATTGTTGAATGAAAGCAACTAATATTGGTGTCAATTATTTATATATTGAGGAAATCTGATGTTCACTGTCAGCGATATCTTAGATGGTCCTTATACTTTATCAGATGTGTAGATTGTGCATTAGATTCACTGTCTGTGTGGGCTTTAAGCCTATAAATTATTTCAATGCTTTTCACTCCCTATAAAAGTAACAGTGTTTTAAAATGAAAAAAAAAACACTCTTTTAAGGTTCTCTCACTACAGAGCAAAAATCGTATTCTAAGACCCTTTGCAGTTTTATAACACAAAGTTAACTGTGCCTCCACTGGTGAATGTTGCTGTTGCCAGTGGGGACAGTAATATTTCTAGTTCAATTAAATCTGAAGTATTCATTTTCAGCGCTATGATATGTGGATATGTGGATGCCATGACAACAATGATGTGAGTGGCTGATTTGCAATTAAAATGTTGCACCCGCTCGTGATATTCCCAGCTGTTTCGACAGGCGCAAAACTTGAGAGAGAAATCCTTGAACAAGGGCACAAACAAAATTTAGTTAAACACAGGGAAACCGGCAGGGATTCTGTTGTATGTATCCCCAACCTGTTAAAAAGACGCAGAAGAAAATTTGGAGCTTAGTGGAGAGAGGCACTGATGGAAGAAGGCAGATGGCAAGTAAGCCATCATTCTTGCTGTTACTGCAGACAAAATGACGATGGGAGAGAAAATGTCAGGATGTAGTGACTGGGGGTATAGGATGAGCATTGTACTCGTGTGCCTGATGGACTAACTGTGGCATTCTTACATGGTCCTTGTCCTTTAGTGTTGTTACAAAACAAATTGAGGACTTGACTTTTGTGTTTAGGGAGGTATACTCAGAAGGTCTGTGCAGAGATTTGATTGGATAATTCCAAAGCCAGAACAAACCAACAACATACAAAATAAACCCAGGCAATGCAGAATTTCATGGGATCATTATTACAAAACAGTAATGTGTGGATTATGGTAGGGAAAAAAAAACACAATGATGTTGATATCAAGAACTGCTTGTCCTGGTTGTGTTATGAAAATGAATCATATTCTGGTGGCTGGTTAGAAGGAATCCCATCTCTGCAGCACAGCCAAAAATTTCTGCCTTGATCGCGGTCCCAATCTCTTGTGCAACCATTGCATCATGTGACACACCAAAAGAAAAATGCTAAGAAAAATGTTGACCAGGGATCCTGTTGTGTAATGTTATTTGACAATTATTTTTAAAAATTGTGTTTTAGTTGCTTACCAACCTCAGACACAGCTGGGCTGCTCCAGTGAGCTGAGCATTCCTGACTGAGGCTCTCTGTTAGGCCAACGTACCATCTCACGCTGTTCATTTTATGGTCAGGATCACTAGACATAGAGGGAACTATGTAAAGGGTTTTATTTCCATCACAGAAAGGGCATGGTTTCTACACACCCGTGACCTTGGAGTCATTTAAACGGATGGGTTGTGTAGGTACAAACGCTGCAAGGGCCAACAGAATACAAAAGGAAAATTCTCTGCTCATTTTTCCAGTTTTTCGACAACAGCACTGCTTCCATGCTTCCATGTTATCATGGAGAGGGAGACTGCAGCCTGTGCATGCTAGGGTTTAGGTAGGTAATTATTTATATTTTGTTTACAGTTTCCAAATGGGATCCCGTTTCTTTATAGGGAAGCTTGGAATAGGACCTTTTTTGTCAGACTGATATAATTGGCTCGAACCACCAAAAAACTATCACCATTGGAAGCCCAACAAAGCCAAATGCATGTTCATCTTAATGGTATAAGATGTAGGCCTCAGCAATACTGGTCCAGATGGAACGTTCACTTCACCTAAATTACCACAATGCCTCCTGTCTATACTTGGACTCCTTGTTTCGTCAAGTCGCGGAAACATATACTGACATCACACAATAATAGGCCATTTGGTTCGTGGATGCATTTATTCGTTTTGACAGTTCCCAGAGGAAGATGGGAACGAGACAATCACGTGACTCACCCCTGTACTTCAGAGGAAATGGCAGACCTGGACTTTGTGAGGTGGTTCTTAGCCCTAGTCTGTTTCTTCCCATGTGGCAGTCTTCCTATACATGCAGTTTTTCCCTGCAGAAACGGAAGTTTACGTTTGCACGGACAGCAATATCTGTCATTGACAGGATATGCAAGCGAATTCATCTGTCATATACATATATTCAAATTATCACGATGTCCTCTGCTCTTGAGTTCAGGAGGTCTCCCTCGGTAGCTGGCTCGGTGTATGAATATAAAATTGTGTAAATTATTTAAACAGTAAAAATGCCTCTAGAAAAGGCCACATAACACCCGTCTTCTTTCAAACACGGCAATATGCCAAGTTACACAATTCGAGACACATGGGAGAAAACATTTCAGATATAGTTTAATAAACAAAACATAATACTGTACATATACGCCGTACTCTCCTCTGAAAGCGCATCGTGCTGAGATCAGACTAAAAGCGTTCAATGGAAACTTCCCCCCGTGGTCTATTTCATTCCCCAGAAAGCGAACTGTAGTAATGCAGCAAGACCACGAGGTGGCAAAACGCCACTTTGAGTCTCAGTATAAAGTCGGTTTAATTTTTTTCTTCGTGACCTTGTAATCATTTTTCTGGTTAATTAAAGCGGTTTTGACCCTCCGTTTGTCTGAAGAGAAATGCTAATTAACCCAACTCCCCAAAAGTTATATCCTCGAGTTCAAAATATGACGTGCAAAAATAATATTAACGATGTGAATTAGTGAGGGTGTCATTTTAAACAAGAATCAGTGGAATTCTGTCGAGATGTGACGTTATACATAGGTGTCTCAGTTTCTTTCGAAATAAGGTAGATGTATATCTGACTTTTGTTCATTTTCGTGTTGCATGACCCATGAATTAGCGGTCTCTTGCGCAACAAGAATTAACCAATAGGCTAGCTGAACCGTTCGACAAAAACAAGTAGCAGTCCATGGAACTGCTTTGCATCAAACTATCCTGTAGATCCGTTTTCTTCGTATTGTACAAGTGAATTTAAAAGCGGAAGTTAAAAAAATCGTCCCCATTCCTGATGCTGTCACAACATAAACACAGCCATGTGACGAAGTTGTGTTGAAAAAAGGCTGCTTCCCGACGCATTCGCTGGCACCGTTCCCGATCCGACCGCAGAATGCCTGCTGGCAAATACGCAGAGTGAGCGTGTACGCGCACATTCCCTTCCGTGGTGCTTTGGTTCAACCTGCTGTCTACCCTCGTCGGGGGGCAAAGCGTGACTCGAAGTCTGTTTAAACTTCCCCGTGCAGGGAATTTAGATACACGACAGCTTGCGTTCGACGTTGAGGGGGTTGGCTTGCAGTCTGAGAGAGCGTTTTTATTTGCGTTTTTACGGAGAGTCCGCACATGCAATAACATAGGAAGGGTTTTAAATTTTGTCGGGGGAGCGTGGGCTATTCGCGAGTTCCACTGATCAATCCATCGGTCGCATCAAGTGACGGTTCGTTTGACGAGAGCATCCGGGGGCAGATGCGCTACAAGCAAAATTGAAGTGTCGTTCCGAAGAATGTAGCAATTGCAGTCGTTTCGCTAATATATTCGGTATCACGCTTATTTTGTCAACTCATTGCTCCACGCTGCTGTGGGTCGCCTTCGTTCTTTCACTTGTCTGTGTTAGCCAGAGAAAACAAGGATCACTTGTGCTTCTTTTTGTTAAAAAAGGGAAGTAAACGCGTTTAAAGCCGTCAGATAATGGGGAGCACGGCGACGGACACGAAGAAGAAAGATGTTAAGAAGAAGAACTCAAAGAAGAAGAGGACGCTTCGTCTTAACATGCCGGTAAGTAAGCAAATGCTTTTAAAAGTGGTGAATGTTAAAATATGCATATATTGCTGAGATACAGTCCGTATTGGCGCTCATTGGCCCATGCCTTTTAACTGAACTTGTTCAAGGGGAGGTGGGCGGGGTTGTGCGCGCAGATGTTTGTGCAAGACCCATCTCTATAAGTTGCATGGCGTATTAAGGGTCTGATTTCCTAACTGCAGAGACCGTTGTGAAAATCCAACGTCAAGATGAAGCGCTACATTAACTAAACGATAACCGACGGTTTGAATTTTCACGGCGTCCGTCTAACCAAAACTGAACCTGGAACGCAGATAGAGTATGAGCATGAGTATATGCTGAAATATAAACGCCCAGGCTGACAGTTTAGATTCTTTCTCAGTGTAATGGCATGTGCGCGCAATATTTCCAGTTTGCTAAGTTTCTGAGATATCAGAAAGTAGTTCTGACCCAAGTGCAGCGGGCAGGTCGACAGCCCACAAAATGGACCGAATATTCGACGTGGAGCAATGACTCAGATCGATCATCTTGCTGCGTTCTTTCTTACTGCAACAAAGTTAAACGCTCTAAATCGGCGTCCAGTATGCTCTCGATGTTTAAAAGTCAGCATTGTAGTCATTCTGAATTGGACGTTTTTGGGGACCACGTCCAGGTTTTCGTCTAGCAGCCCAGAACCGTATACTAATGCTTAGCTGGAGTTCCCGTAGAGAGTGGCATGGCCACAGGTGAGACGCTTTGAAGATGGCTGTACTGTGGCGCGCGCACTTTCAGAGGGCGACCGGAGGGGGGTGCTATAGATGCGATATACCAGCTACATTCTCACACATCATTTACCTTCTCCGCAAAATAATTCCGTTAGCGCTCAGAGGCAGAGTTGTGTCGGTTCAAGGATTAAAGCATGTATGCCAATTGACCAGAGTAGAGCAGAATGGGCTACGGGCCTGACAAGCTTGGCTGACCCTTTAAACGCTGTGCTTGTGCTGACTGAGCAGCGTATTGTGCACATTAATTTATTCGTTTGTTTATTGATTTATAAATCTTTAATCAGGAAAATCCCACTGAGATTCAGATCTCTTTTGCAAAGGGCACCTGACAAATAAGACAGTTACACAAGGTTACAAAAGACCCCTGATATGATACCAACAGAGGATACTGAGATAATGAAAAGGCTGGTCAAGACTGAGAACAGAATTAGGCTTCAGGCACTCTACAATGAATCATCCATGTAAAATCAGAACATGAAATAAGACTGTTCAATTTAAGAGCTATCTGAATGCTCAATAACACGCTGCATAAGAGTGTATTGAATATTATGCACAGATAACACTGGTATAGGCTTGGGTAGCAGTGCAGCACAGTGGTCAAGGAGCTGGAGGTTGCAGGTTCAGTTCCGGGGTTCAGTGCTTAACCTGAGCAGCTTCTTCTAAGCAAATGTCTAGCGTGTAGTGTTGTAATGTTGCCGATACACACTTGCACCCGCGTTCAGGGGAAAGGTATATATGTGTTACAGGGCTGCAGGTAGTTGAAGCACTAAGCTTAAGACCAGCTCTGGCAGTGCAATACTGCAGCCATGACCAAAAGTGATGCAAGGGCAATAGAAGTGTCCAGATAGGGGTTTGAACAGCCCCCCCCCGCCATGCCCCGCCCTGGCACGAGTTCAACGTCCCAACCACAAATCTACTGTTTTCAGACGCTCTGCACTCATTGGCTGAGACGGATAGTCACCAGATGGTCGGTAAACAGGCCTGGAGAAGGGGCGATGGCCATTAGAAGGAAAATGACAGGAAGCTGTCTCTACTGGTGCTTCTCCAGCATGTTTGCAATCCTAGTCATTCTGTCCTTTTAGGTTGTGGTCGTGCCGCTTGGACAGAACTTGGTTTCGAGCTGACTGCTTGTAGACGCACAGTAGAGGAGACGCCTCTCAGACTTTCCGAAGACGCCGGTTCGCAGTTTTCGGGACACGGGCGTATCGGTAGTCTCAGATAAAAGCCAACCCGAGGGCTCCGAGCCTCGCGATCCCTGCGGGGTTGCCAGCAGCTCAGCCAAGCGCATGACTCACCGCGCCGACGCTCGGCATCTGAGGGCTGTGTGAGCGCGTTCGCTGCCTGCGGGTCTGCCGCGGCAGCCGGTGCCTGGGAAACCAGCGCCGCGAGAACGATCGCCCCGTGTGGGCGGTGCCGCCGGCGGTTTGTTTTTCACTACGGAGCCTTTATCTGACCTCCGTTGTCCAGGAATGTCTGAGGGTTGTTTGCCGACCCTGTGCTGGTTTACTTTGCGAGCGTAGAGTCTCAGATAACAATGCTGGCATTGGAAAAGTAATGCATACCGTCATGAGCTTGTAACGCTCCCAAGGAACTTTTGTTGGCGCAAAATGGCAACGTTTCAGCCACAAGGTTGGTCTTGGTGTCGTTCTGACAAAGACCCCAGCAGACTGACTGCTTTTTTTATTTATTGGTAAAAGAGATGATCCAAGCCCAGGTTTCAAATGCACATGACTTTAAATGTGATGTTTGGACAACCAATATATCCTCACTGCTGTCTTACAAAAATCACAGTTCTAGGAAAAATGGCAGATATGCGTGGGTTTGGAGAACTGCATGAAGCTCTTGTCAGCTTGCCATTTTCACTCTGTGACACATTGGCACATCGGAGGTGCATTGCAAGTGAATGGCCTCTGTGGCAGGGCCAGCTGAGGATATTTTCAACGGCTCGACTCTTGCTCTGGCTGAGAAAACAGACCTGATCTTCCAAAACGTTGCGCGGAGTCCTCTTCTCTCTCCAGACGTCAGGAGGGTTGAGATTAAAGGCTGAAAGAGATGAGAAGGCACAACAGCGAAGGTGTCCCTGTCACCCTTGGCTGCACCTCATAATCTGTGGCCTTTGTTTTGATGAAACATGAAGATTAAGCTCCTGAAGAAAAAAAAAAAAAAAACTGCATGTGTTAGTGGAAATAATAGCATCCCCTCCCTGTTCTCATGACTGCTTTCATGGGAAATAATTTTCCTGTGTCTGTGTTTTGGGGAAT
The DNA here is from genome assembly GCA_019176425.1 of Megalops atlanticus. Taxonomy (NCBI): domain Eukaryota; kingdom Metazoa; phylum Chordata; class Actinopteri; order Elopiformes; family Megalopidae; genus Megalops; species Megalops atlanticus. The sequence goes on from CM032876.1 coordinate 7,578,645, forward strand.
AAAGTGACTCCTCGGCCCACATATTAGGTATTGCATTACATAATTGTCATTTTGCAGATGCTATTATGAAGAGTGACTGGCACAGGTTACAGTTTTATCCATTCATACAGCTGGATATCTACTGAGGCAATTGTGGGTTAGGTAGCTTGCCTAAGGATACACCAGCAGTGCCACAACAGGGAATCAACCGGGCAATCTTTCGGTTACGAGCTCTGCTCCTTACAGCTGTGCCACTCTGCTGCCCAAGATGCCTGCCCCATCTTGATGCCACTGAGTTGTGTGTCACATCTGCACATTTACATGTTGTCACTTAGCAGATGCTCTTATCCAGAGCGGCTTACAAAGTGAGAGAACAAGAATCGCATCCAGTAAAGTCACCGGAATAACAGTAAGCACAGAACACAGCACACCACTGCTAAACATGCGTCAATCCGTAATGCAGTGGTGAGGTAATTAGGGCTATTATATATATGTAAGTGCTACCATAAGCGCCACTCTTGTTAGAACTGTCATCCAGCATTACATTACATTATTGTCATTCAGCAGACACTGTTACACTGTAGACACTGTTGACTCACGTGCAGTAGGTTACAGTTTTTATCCATTTATGCAGCTGGACATTCACTGAAGCAATTCTGGGTAAAGTACCCAAGGGTACAACAGGAATACCCCAGTGGGGAATCAAACCAACAACCTCACGGTTACAAGCCCTGCTCTTTTCCACTATGCTACACTGCCCCCCACATGCGCGTGGTGGCGATCCGTTATCTGTGATGCTGGTACTGATCCTCCCTGACGTCCAGGAACGGCGATTGACCTGTCTGCAGCTGCGATCGATGGCATGGCACAGCGCAGGCGCGCCTTTCTGAAAGCCTCTACCCATAATGCCCTGCGCCAGACCGGCTCATTCAGAGACGCCCTGCTGGCAGTGGCACTGTTCCGAGTGAAGCAGAATTCCGGATGAAGATGTATATCGTTTTAATACATTCACTCCTGACCTTTACAGACACAAAGAAGAGCTCAGATAGAATAGAAAGATAGACAGAAACAATATAAATGAAATGAAATGAAATAAAAGTTGATCTCATAGTAAATTAAAATGCCATTTTATTAGGTTTTTTTTGTTATTTTACTCCCCAGGGCTGGCGTGAGACTCCTTGGGCCTACTGCAAGATGTTTTTGTGATAGTTATTTTTATATGTAGGCACATTGAGAGGATTATAAATGGATTCACAAATGGAGAGATGGAGTAAGTCATGGAAAACCATCACTTTTAACTGTTGAGTCATGGTTACTTACGTTTTGTGTGTGGTGCAGTGAGTAAACTATTCTGTTTTTCGATTTCATACCTAGTTTTCAGGTTGTGGTCTACATGTTTATTTGAATTATTTAAATTCTCACACAGAGTAGAGTGACTTCATGTGAACAGCACTGGTACCTCATCAAAGCACAGGAAATATAGGCTTCTAGTATAATAGTACAATGGTTTTGTGTTTTAAAGGAAGAAGTTATTTTCCTGCTCATGTTTCACATAACAATGATTTGAAAGTGAAGGGTGGTGGCTGTTTATTCTGATGTGCAATGGGTATAATTCCACCTGCAATCGAAAGCAGCACTCTCATGAGAAAACGAGTCAGGGTGATGTCTCGGCAATGTAGCATAGCGGTTAAGGAGCAGGATTTGTAACCGAAAGGTTGCTGGTTTGATTCCCCACGGGGACACTGCTGCTGTACCGTTAGGTAAGGTACTTAACCCCCAATTGCCTCAGTAAATATCCAGCTGTATAAATGGAAAACATTGTAAAAAATTGTAACTAATGTAAGTCGCTCTAGATGAGAGCATCTATTAAATGTTGATAAATAAAGTCTCCTTGTGTTTCAGTAGACATCAATGCAGTTGCTGTGAGTTCAATGGTGGGAGCAGAATATTGCTTTTTTTGTTGTGGTCTGACAGGTCTGAATAGCATTTTTTTCCAAAATTTCTAAAAAAAAAAAAAAAATTTAAATGTTGACCTTTTAGACATGAGCATCATGCATCAATGCCAGTGAACGACAGTGAGATGATCCGGCCTCATACACACACTTCAGGGAACGGCAAAGGTAAGACCTCATTGATCTGTGTGATGCAGGAAGACGAGGATGCTTGTTTCTTGGTCCGGTGCCATCGCTGCACTCTGGCTCGGTCCTTATCCAATCACCAGCTTGCCTCTTGTAGGCAGCTCACACCCACCTCGTAATCCCTTCCCCGCGGTGACCCGCCATGTGTTACCGCAGCGTCGGACGCCTCGGCCACGCTTCCGAGCACGGCGTGTTCCTTCCCCCCGAAGGCTGCGGTGCTTGCGAAAACCGTGAAACGAGAACCAGACTTTCGGGATTTCCCCATCGTGTTCTGTGTTTGTTCGCTAGAGGAAGGTGGTGGGGGGGGAAGATGTGAGGGGAATCAGATTGTTGAAAATCGCTCAGTCCCTGTTGTTTCCTCTGAGGAAGGCTAGAGGCGACAGCAGTGGAATTGCCTACTTCGTGTGATTGCCATATGCAAGTTTACTGACATGAGGGTGCTAAGAAAATCCAATAAGAAGGGCTGGCAATACAAAAAAGTACATATATATGAAGGAATTGTTTGACTCATGTAGGCCTCTATTCAGACTAATTTTGGGTGCCTCATCAAAACTGATAATGAATGGTCCCTCCTAGGTTCAATCAATCAAATCAAATTTTATTTGTTACGGCGCATTATTACAATTAAGATCATCACAAAGCACTGTGCATATAGCATAGTGCATTTTCCAGAGGGAATCAAAAAACCAGAAAACCCAGGCTAATTGGGGGGAAAAAAAAATGGAAAATTATTCCCTGACCCCAGGAAAAGGTGGTTGATAGACTTCCAAGCACAGAACCATTAGAATTCTACATCCACATACTGGAATCCTGATCCCCGGGGGTCGTGTTCCTTCCGGGTTTGCGTGTTTCCGGAATCTTCTCACATGCCTCTTGTTTTAAGCCTCAGATGTGTTGGTACGGCTTACAGCCCTCAGGCCTGAGGGCAGTGTGTGTTTACGCGGCTCCCGGCGGCCGGTCCGTAGCTAGCGCGGCGCACCTCATTGCAGGACACCTCCAGCGGGCCTGCGGAGGTAATCTCCAGCCCTTTTGTTGTTCCGTGTCGGGATAATGAGGCCACGCGGCGTTTATGGTCCCCATCTGTGTTTATCAATAGACGCGAGTAATCCCCTCTCTGATGTTGACCTTTGGCAACGCCATTCACAGACAGGGGAGAGCGGGAGCACAAAGTACAATAGACTGAAGGACGAATCTCGGTGCACGGCGTGAAGCGCGAATAGGTCTCTCCTTACCAGTCCGTTCAGAAGAGAATGAGGGGAGAGAGGGCACAGGTATGTCTGTCTTTTTTTTTTTTTTTCAAATTTACTTAAGTGTATTTGGTTACTCATAAACATCTCTGGAATCAGAGGGATGAGCGATCAGGGTTATTGGCTGTCTGTCAGAATGTGGACAAACATGTACATTGGTCCTCTAAAAAAAAAAAAAAATTTGTATGGGTTGGTTTTGGTTTACTGTTTTCAATGCCACCGCTGTATTTTAATGATTAAACTGCTAAAATGTGAAGGAAAAATCTGAAGCTGTTGCACCTCTGATGTTATATTACTGTTTCCAAAGTTATTTTTGGTCATTTGATTTTATTATTAACGTGAGCAAAACAAGCCTAAAAAACATTGAGGTTTGAGAGGTGCTCTACCTTCTCTGGCAAGTTTGTGTTTATGTCAGGCTTGGGATTAGCCATGATTACCAAAGCTTGTGTTCTCTGCATACCGTGGGCACATGTTTTCCTCAAAGCTAGAGACATGAGCTGCAGTTGCTGCTTAGTGTTTGAGCTGTCAAACTGAGCATGGTAACAGGTTGTGCTGTAGATGAACAGTATTGTCATGCCTGAATGTGATCTTTTAACTGAATTGTCTGGCATTTTTGACAACATCAGTGAGAGGACTTTTAGCACATTCTTGGCATTGGTTTATCATTAAGAAGAAATTTGATTTGATAGATATAGATAGATAGATACATACATGCATACATACATACATACATGCATACATAGGTAATACTTTATTGATCCAAAAAAGAAATTGCCTTGAAGATATAGTATTAGTAGTACATGTCAATGAAAATGATTGTTAATATAAACTTAAAAGCCATGGCATTCTCTTTGGATTAAGCAGTCTCTTGGTTATTAGGAAGAACTTCTGTCATCTTTCATTCTGTGGAGGGTGTCATTCATCTTATGGAAATGATTTAAATGGCTAGAAGCCAGACAAAATTTTTGAAGTCTGTAACTGTCAAGGAGTGGGTGTTTACAGTATCAGACTCATTTTTAAATGTATTCTTGTATTTTTTTTTCTTCATGCTGGTATTTTTTTACACTCTCCTGACACTCTAACACCCGTACGCGAGGTATGTGAGTCTATTTGGTGCCCAGGAAGACATCAGAACAGTCTTTGACATTTTGGCTCGCCAACGAAGAGGCCGGGATTCACCTCCGTGCCACACAGCTGTAAGCCCACGGCCCCTGGAGCAGAACGGCGCATAACATCTGCTGTTTGTGTTTGTTGGTGTAGTTCACTCGGAAGGACCTAAATACCCTGGAGGTTAAAACCCAGTTGTGCCCATAGCCCCCGTGACCACAAAAATCCAGGTACTGAATTGATGAAGCTGGCTTTAGGGCAAAATCTGGTGACATCCTTCTAACTGAGATGGTAAGTAAGCTTTTAAATATGACCTTTCCACACAACTGTGGTGGCTCTGTCTTGAATTTAAGAAATTATGTCATTGGTTTTAACCTTGAACCTAATCTCACTGAAATTGAGAAAAAATACTGCATAAAAGTTAGTAAATGCAAAGCTTCAAACAGTAGATTCCAAAAAGGAAGCATTGTAGAGGTTAGAATGAATGACCCCACTCTAATGTTCTGAAATACCACTTTGATTCAGACTTATCCTGCTCTCTCTTCAAAGTCAAAACAGACACAGACACAAGTACATTGTAAATATATATTTCTTGTTTACTGCCATGACATTGCTTTTCATCTTTTTCTCAAAAGGGGTGAATATTGCTGTGGGTGCAATGTGTTGCTGAATTTTTAACATAAGCGTATGTGTGTAGTTTTAAAAAGTAGCCACCTTTTTCATTTCATTTTCATTTCATTTTTCATTAATGTAACAGTATTTAGGTCCATATGCTGCATAGAAAATCCTGGAACACTTGAAGTAAATAGAGTCCTTTTTATTTCCATTCCAAAATGGCGGTGGGTCAGAGAGGGTCCCCCTCTCTGCGGATTCACACTCATTACTCTGTCAGTAATGGATTTAAAAAGTAATCCTCGGTCAATGGCTGAAAGCCAGAGGTAATGATTCACTTGTACGTTGTTCCCAGGCCCTTTTCCATAATCATGAGCAGTTGGGAAGTTTATTGGTTTATGGGTAATTCAGAGCGAGGCTGACCACTATCAGTTCCTCTCCAGATAGTGGAGGGTATCGTGTTTTTTTTTTTTCCTGAAAGTGAAGACTTTCTGCACAGCCTCTGAAAGGATGTTATGTAATTGCCTTTGCAGGGCTGCTGCAGTTGGACTGTGCAGGTACTTTTGAGAAGCAAAGCCTCCTCTCTGTCTCTCAGTTCTGTCTCTTTTTATTTATTTATTCATTTATTTATTTTTAAAACTTGCATAATCTCCCACCGCAGCTTCGACGTGGCCTTCGGGCAGCCTGGAACAATTCAATAAACAATTAGTCCACACAGGGCAGAAGTCACAGTGCTCTCCTGTCTTCCTTTTGCTGTCCATAAAATCCAGGCAGTCGGTCATGCTGGCGATCCTAACATTCCGGGAGTACTGAACGACCCAACTGCCTTTCGGCCTGCACTTTGTCAAATGGCGCCACTAATTACCCTTTTTGGATGTTTGTTATTTAATTGATATTGAATCTCTGATCACGTCTGGTTTGATTTTGCTCTTCTGTCATGCAGCATGTCCAAACAAAGAGGTCTGGTAGTGTACAGTGTATGGAGCACTAACTCCCATGCAAACACGAACATGTCTGAGTGATGGATTACTCTTTAAGAGACTGTACCATCAGTCTTAGCTGTAGGCTGATTCCCCTAAAGCCACTGCATTTACAGATCAGTGTCCTGACTTAGCAAGGCAACCAATCCAAGCTAAGTGCTTTTTTTTTTAAATTAAATCAGACATCAAAACCTAGATCTAATTTGCCTGATTTAGATGGTAATGGCCACAAGACAGTCATCATTTACATTTGTTGCAGTTAATGACATCCAGTGTCTCAACGTGATCCTAGTCCGCCAGCAGCCAGTGCGGTACTGAATGTTGATCTTTGTCTTGAACTCTGCGCCGCTGGGCTCTGTGGATTGAGTGTGTTAGCCTAGACCTCATGACCCGCCACCTTCCTGTGACATTCTCTGACTCTGCGGCCAAGGAGGGGTTTCTGTGTGACTCCTCACCGTCCGTCAGGACACCGTGAGGGGAAGTCTTAAAGCAGGAAATAGAACCTTCTGGAACCTCATACCTCTGACCTCTGACCTCTGACGTGACCTCTAACCTCTGAACCCCCTGTCGCATGTGGCCAGCAGAAGGTTGCTGTACAGTTGCAGAGTTGTTTTGTTAGAGCTGACTGTCAGCAGATTCCACATGGAGCTGACAATCTAGTTCCCGAGCTGAGGCCGTACATTTAGCTGTGGTGATTAATTACCCTGTCTGCAGGCTTCCTCTCATATGTGAGTGATGGGATCACCTCTAACAGGGTCTGTGACTTAGATACCCACAGCCTCCGAAGCCTTTTAGGTCATGTCAGATGTTGAATGAGATTGTTTTTGATCATTGGCGTCAAGGAATCTCTCTCCACCATGCCTGAGAGCTGAGTCTGTTTAAGAACAGTTAAGCGTGCCGTATACATGTGTGTACCAATTTCTTCTCACGGTTCTAGTGAGGTTTTTTTTTGTGATATTTGATTTTAATATGCTAATACGTATTATTTTAAATTAAACTCCTTCTGCATGACGACTGTAATGTCTGAGTGTATTGTTGTTAAGAAAGTAAATATCATGTTTTTAACACAACTAAAATTAATCTCAACTCCATATGAAGCAGTGGTGCTGTCCCACCCTATCCTGTTTCATACTGGGTGACTGAAGAAGCTCTTTGCATGTGGAAACATTATAGATGGTGATCTGTGAGGAGCATATCATACAAGGACAGAGCTCACATCAGCCCACTTCAGCACACTTCAGCACACTTAAGCACACTTAAGCACACTTCACTTGACTTTAGCACACTTCAGGTCACTTCAGCACAGCGCAGCAGTGTCTGCCGTCTCTGCCCATGTTAAACACTCATGATGCCTCATGTCTTCCTCATGATTTCAAAACAATGAAATCTATTGAGGAGCTGCAAGCTGATTGATGTCTCTCACCGCACAGCAGTTTATTTAATGTCAGTAATGTCACGTTGTAGTGAATGACACAGAGGCCTCCAGAAGAAGGAGGTGGATCTCAGATTTTCATTCAGAAGCTGAAACCAGTCGAAAGACTTTGGTCTCCACAGAAACGCGATGAACCAGTGACTGGTTCAGGTCAGAGATAGCACATTCTGCCTTCACCCATTTTGTTGCTTGTGAAGGCTTTTTCCCCCGCCATGAGTTCTGAATGTCCTTTTTGTCAACAGAAGAGGTGCATGTTGTTCCCCAAGGAGCCATGTGCATGCAAGTCAGCGTTAGAATCTCAAAGCAGTGAGGTCAGTCCAGTGAGCCTGCAAAAATGTCTTTTTTTTCAGCCCCAATAGGAAGTTAATTTGAATGGGTTAGGAACCAAAGGGTCTGGCTGAATAGCCCATTAAAGCATTAACAAACAGGCTTAGAGATCCGCTGCTTGCTGGCCCTCGGAGCAGAAAGAGAATAAGCGACTGAGAAAAGAAATAGGTTGTCCTTTTCCACGATTTTCTCAAAATCCCTCCATCAGTAACCAAGAAACTGCAAGGGACCTGTTCTCTCAAGAGATGAGTCATTTTAGCTGAAAGAAAAAAAAAGACCAAAAAAATACGAAACCATTTTATCAAAAAGGAGGAAAAATCTGAAAAAAACATCAGAAAAGAGGCCAGAACCTGAAAGGACAGAACAAAAAGCGGGCTTTGAGTTGCCTGGAAGAAAACGTTTTCAGCAAAAGCGGACAGAGACGCAGGGACTGACAGCGTGTGAGGGAGGTGTGCACCCGTTGTGTTTCGGGGAGGGTTGAACGGTGTGAACATACAGACAGCCTGCATGCTGCGCCAGGCTGTATGAGCTTTCCTATTTCCTTAATCTACAGGTTCTGAATTGAGGGGAATGAGTGCAAAAAGGCTTGGACACACGCCGAGTCATTTACCCCAGGGACGGAGGCGGTTTGGGTTTAAGGATCAGTCACAGGGGCTTGACACCAGATGCCTTCAGAGATGATCCCTAGGTGGGGCACCGTGGTTGTGCCCTCCAGCAAGAGGTGCTTAACCTGGATCACTTCAGTAAATGCACAGCTGTATAAACTGATGACATGTCAAAACGTGTAGGGATTTGTACACGCTTTAGATCAGTCGTGCATGCTGATACCTTACAGGGGAAAAAAGGAGTGACAGAGCTGTGCAGTTTGCTGTTAAACCCTATTAGGAGAAGGGGTGTGTCCACCATCCCCCCCAGAATACTTACTTTATACCTTACTTTATCAAGGCTTTTGGATTTGCTTTATGGTTTATTTTAAATAATTCAGGGAATTGTACCAAACCTAAGCTGAAGTACTGTGAGGTGTTGATGTGTTGAACCATCATAATTATATCAGAAAAATCCAACCTGCCTTGAATAAGGCTCTAAATGTTATGGCCCCCCTAAACCGGGTCTGTGCCCCACCTTGGCCACCCCATTCAAGATGTTCTGGACACGCCACTGATTAGGAGCGCATTATTATAATCCATGGTGATCAATCATGGGTATGACCCTGGCTGAGGATGAGAGGAGCATTTTTACTGCTTTGTGGGATGAGCTAGCCGAGCCTCACGATCAAACACCTCTCACTTATGTGGTTTTTAAGGGCAGATTTGGCATTACGTACACAAGAAAGGTTGTGTATTTGTTCAGCATGTTAAAACGGACGAGGAGGACTGTGCAGGAGAGAGCACAGAGCCATATTGTGCACTGTGACAGTAGCTAAAACGGTGTTCAGTTTGAAAGGTGGTGTGTGTGCAGAATGCTCCGTTTTCCATTTCTGTCTGGATCGGTGAGGAGGAACAGCCACCTCCGGCCTCTTCCCTGTGACGGACAGCTGAGCAGGCACTGCTAAAAGACACAGTCATGGAAATAAGACTCGCTCCTGGTGTCTGCCCTCACATTATTAGAGGAGACGGCTGAGCAAGAGCGGCATAACGTGGTATAAAATGATAACGTGACTCTTGCGTAAGTGAAGAATTTGCAGTGTGTGGATGGAAGATATTTGGCAGCCACACCTTCCATGTTATTCCTTTCCTTATCTATCAATGCTGTCATCTTGGGCATGTGGGGAGGTTGTGGTTTAGCTGGAGTGTAGAGGGAAGGTGTTTCATGTAGCCGAGAGGGTTAGCCACTTGAGCTATCCCCGGTTATAGCCTAGCAGGTTTGCAGCCTTGCTGCCACAGACAACACAAAATCCCCCTGGCTTTCAGTTGAGGCGGAGCAGGGATGTTTGTTTTCTGGTGGATTAGGTCCGTAAGGTTCTGTGTTGTTCTACCCTTGGCTGTGGCTCAGTGCTCAGTGCTTTGGGAATGTTTCAGATTAGCACAAGTTAGGTTGTGGTAGTGCTTGAATGGTGCTCTGGGAGTGTTGTTAGCCTGGTCTGACACTGTTGCTCATTTAACTTGAATGGATACACTTCTGTTGTCTTGTGCTGGAAGTCGCTCTGGATAAGAGCGTCTGCTAAATGAATATAATGTAATGTTATGTAATATAATGCAATGTTCTGGGAGGCTGATGTGTCTACAGATCACCTCCCCACCCCCATCTCACGCTGACCACCCTTGCTCTGTACAAAAGCCTGCAAGACACCCAAAAACATCAGAAAGGGAGATATCTGGGTGAACTTTTGGAATTAGGGTTGAGTTAATTCCTCATAACCCCAAAATCAGTTTACTTATTTATACATGTTGATTAACATTCATGTTCTTAATTGACATGAATTACATGTTCCAGCTCAGAACATTTTTCAGGGTTGTTTATTGCAAACTCAGAGTGTAACCCATTAGAAATATGCTGTCATCTACGTATACTTAATGGTTACTTTTCCACAAAAGCCTTCTGAATGGAAGATTGGCTTTATACTCTAAGGAAATGCACAGGGAAAGTAACCTTCTGAACTTTTATTTAAACTAACCATACATTTGAATGTAAAGATGGCATATATTGCTGTCCATGCTGTCCATATATACAATTTATGTATATACATACAATTTATTATACACTACATATTCACAGTATATGTTTACTTATGATTTTTATGTGCTTCAGTATTTTCTAAGTAGCCTGTTTTCCATGTTGAAGGAATGCCCTGATGTGACAACTCCATTAGCTATTTCTGGAGCCTGATGCTCTCTCAGGAGCCTTGCTGAATGACGGCATGTCTCCTGACCCCTGACCCTTGACCTCTGACCTCTGAACCTTTGCTGGACTTACAGAAGCTCAGTAGGTGATGACTCGGTGGTTGTTGGTACCTGTGTACAGTTTTCTGTTCTGATAAAAGTGGTTCCTTTCCCCCTCTGTTGCACATGTCCAACTTCCAGTGAAGCAATTCTGATAAAGTGTCCTGCCCAGGGGCACGATGGTGGTGCCCCAAGTGGGAACGGGTCCAGCAACCCTTTTTGGTCACAAGCCCAGTCCGTTAACCCACTACCCCAGAAGGCCCAGAGCGTGGGGCCGGCGCTGGACTGATGACGGGGATTTTCAGTGTCCAAGGTCCGTAAACTTTGTCCTGTTTTTCTGTGACGCGAAGGCAGCGGCTTCATTCAGAAGAGCTTGGTGTGTTGGGTGTTGCCAGCTGTTGCACAACCAATGGGACCCGTGTGTAGCTCAGTGTTTGAACGTGTCAACCTAGCTTCACTATCCACCGTTATTTTCCATACATTGTCTGGACGGTACTGAGGCATAGTGGTAAGTGTTAGCCGTTTGCAAAACTAGTTGCTGGGTGGCAGTGTAGCATAGTGGTTAAAGAGCAGGAGTTGTAACCGAAAGGTTGCCGGTTTGATTCCCCACTGGGGCACTGCTGTTCTACCGTTGGGCTGTATCCTTAACCCACAATTGCCTCAGTAAAATTTCCAGCTGTATAAATGGATAACATTGTAAAGAACTGTAACCTATGTAAGTCGCTCTGGATAAGAGCATCTGCTAAATAATGTAATGTAAAATAATGTAATGTTGCTGCTTTGCAGGCTCAGGACCAGGAGAAAATACAGAGGGGGTGCAATTGCAGCCCACGGGGGTGCACAAAACGTCATAAATACTCTGTAGACATTGGGATATAAGGAGACAACTGGGGGTGCACTGAGGTTCATGTGGGGGTGCAGTGCACCCCTAAGCCCCCCCATTGCGCTGGGCCTGCTGCTTCGATGCACAGCTGGGGCACTGTGATCATAGGCCTGGGCTGAATTCCTTCAGTAAATATCCACCTGTACAAATGTGCTGTATTTAAGCCGATTGAGCCAAGGCCACCTGACAATCAAGTGAATAATCAGAATAATTACTTGGAGTCCTTTTTGTGGTTCTGATCGTCCTTCTAATGGCAGAGTCTGTACAGAATAGTGACAGAGCATTTTATTTGTGTGTTTTAAGAGCATGACGATGTATCTTGTCTGTCTTGGTGTATTTGCCCTTGGAGCAATATATGGTAACATGCTGTATGAAATATCAGGAATATGTCTGAAAATACTTTGTATGTGTTGCAAAACACTTTTTTTCCCAAAAATTACACAACTTGACTGTATTTGCATGTAGAAAGTGAAATCTGAAATATTACTTATATTTTCATATTACAATATTTTCCCTATTTTGGATTTTGTCTTCTGATATGGATACTGTTTTTCGGAACTGTTTTCCCTATGGTAAACCCTGGTTTATTTCTCTTATCCATACTGGCTTTTTAATGCCAGAGAATCAATATGCCAACATATTCCAGGCCCCAGTGAGAACTTCCGATAACTGGCAAAGCTGGTGGGTGAAACTGTGTGACATCACTTCCTGTACCATTTGACTGAATCACAGGACAGTATTGGATAGCATCAGGTCAGACCCAGAACACCACGACAAACAGAATCTTAAGCCTCTGCTTTGACTACACTGCCCCGAAACGTCATGTTTGTTGTTATGGAAAAAAAAAAAGGTGCACTAGTATTCGGAGACTTGCATCTTTGTAATCTGAGGCAGGAGACACACACATGCACAGACACACACACACACACACACACACACACACACACACACGCACACACTGCTCAGACACCCCTCCCCCCCGGCATTCCCATCTGTTGCAGCAGTGCAGCTGAGGCTACGGCAGACCCTGCAATGTCTTCCCTCAGTCAGTGTCGGCCGGCCACAGCTCCAGTGTAGCACCCCAGGGCCGAGCTGGTGCCCACCGCTGCAGTAAGTCTGTTTATGTATTTATCTCCACTCCTGTAATTACAGGGCTGATGCAGTGACTCTTGCTCCAAGGTGGGGAGACTTTCCCCCCCTTCGAGAGGACTGAGTGGGTGACAGGCTCGGAAGGCAGGGGGGTTGTTTCTTTTTGGTGGTGTTGGTGGCGGTGGGGGTTTGCGTTGACGTTTTGGTGGTGCTGACAGAGTGGAGTTATGAAGAAGGCTGGCTGATGAGAAGATCTGTGAGTATTTATTTATTTTTTTTTAATTACGTACACGTGATCAAAGGAACTACTTGCTCCTGTCGTATACCGTGGGACTGTGTCCTGATTGCCGGGTGAAAGGTGTGTGTGTGTGTGTGTGTGTGTGTGTGTGTGTGTGTGTCGGGGGGATGGTAAGGGAGAGTGTACATGGACTACAGACCATTTGATAGGAGACCAGTTTCCGTCATATTAACTGGATGAGTAGACTCTGTGTACGTTATCTACGCGACTCTCTGGCCTCCCCTTAACCCCACTTAGCAAGCCGGCCCACCTGAGCATCCCATGTTACCCAGGTGGGCCAGTGCTTGGCACTCTGCCCCCCTGATCTCCATCTCTGAGCCCCTCCGTCTGAGGCAGGTCTCCTTGGTTTGCCTGACCTCCTTCCCCTGAGAGACGCCTTCCTTCTTCAGTCAAACAGGATTCGCAAGTGCTGGAGGCAGCAGTTCTTGTTGCCACGGTCACGGTTTTTGGTGCACAGGCATTCAGCGTCCCTCTGACTGATGCAGGATTTTTGACCTCGGTGACCTGGATGATACAGGTGACACCGTGTCGTCTTCTTTCAGAGATACAGAGTTAGCAATCTGAGCACCTGAGAGAGGGTGATCTGAGGGAGAGGGATCTGAGGGAGAGAGATCTGAGAGAGAGGGATCTGAGGGAGAGAGTGATCTTAGAGAGAGCGATCTGAGGGAGAGAGTGATCTTAGAGAGATGGATCTGAGAGAGAGTGGTCTGAGGGAGAGGGATCTGAGGGAGAGGGATCTGAAGGAGAGGGATCTGAGGGAAAGGGTTCAGAGGGAGAGAGTGATCTTAGAGAGAGGGATCTGAGAGAGAGTGGTCTGAGGGAGAGGGATCTGAGGGAGAGGGATCTAAGGGGGAGAGGGAACTGAGAGAGATAGGGAACTGAGAGAGAGAGGGAACTGAGAGAGAGAGGGATCTAAAGGAAAGGGCCATGCAGAGTTAGAGGTGGCAGCTTAGGGTCTGCCAGTTTGTTTCTGTCTGTAGAGGAGGGTGTTTGTCAGAGTGCACAAGTTAACTTATGGCAGGGCTTGAATAGTGTTATACTCACACTCACTGGTCTGGGAGTGTTGTTAGCCTGGTCTGACACTGTTGCTCCTTTAAATTGGATGGATACACTTCTGTTCTCTTGTGCTGGAAGGCGCTCTGGATAAGAGCGTCTGCTAAATGCATGTTGTGTAATTTAATGGGGGCGGTAACATGCGGGGGTGGGCGTGTTCTGGAGGTGGTGGGAGGGGTCTCTCCCAGGGCTGGTGTCATGGAGGGATCATCTTGGGGGTCTCCCTGATCAGACTCATTACCGCCATGTTACATTTAAGCTTTCAAGCATTTCTGTTTGTTTGGGTTCTGACACATAGATCCAGGGTTCTCGCAGTTCGTTCTGACACTTTGGGCCTGCATACGCCACAGAGTGAAAACTAAGAAATGAACACAGAGGGGTTCTCTCGACTGAAGAGTAGCTAACAACGCTGTGGGCTTCTCAAAAACAGCCTGGCGGTCTCAGCAGGAGGGTGTGCATTTCTCAACACGGTTCCAAGGTTTGTGCTGAAGGACTGCGGTGGGGGATATGGGGTGGGGGATAATGCAAGGTCAGACAGCCCATAATTTTAGCGAGAATGCCATGCAGTGACCATGGACACTGTACTCTGCTGATGAGATGGAGGTCGAGGGAGACAGGCCAATTGGCAGGGCCCTGTTTTGGACGCGTTGCGACCCAGAGATGAAGGCTGTGATTTATGCCGAAAAGGGTGGCGGGGGTCAGGTGTGGCCACTCTCTGCCCGTCTCTTCTCGGAGGAAGATTTTATCCATATGGCGGCCTGCGTTCAGCTTTACTCTCAGAAGTAGAATGCCGCCCCACGTTCAAATAGCACGTTTGGTGAAAGCTGCTTCCTGATATTTTTCTGCTAAACTGAAGAAAAAATTCCCACATATGAGGTTATTGTGGATTTTCTTGTGTTGTTTTCAAGAGTGTATCGCATTACATTATTATTATACAGTCTTACATATTATCCACTTATACAGCTGTATATTTTGGATTAAGTACGGTGCACAAAGGTACAACAGTAGTGCACCGGTGGGGAATTGAACTGGCAACCTTTCAGTTATGAGCCTTGCTCCTTACGACTATGCTACGCTGCTACCCGTGTCGGTTCGTAAGACAAAGCCCCTGGCAGATGCACGTCAGCGTTTTCTAAATCTCTTCTGTGTCTGAACCAAAGATGATCGCTAATCTGATGTAATACAGATAACAGCCTGACAGGTGAACACAAGCGGAGCAGAGCTCATCGTGTGAGGGAAGCGGGTGTGTGACTCATTGTCTGGGCTCTTTCTCTTGCACTGTGCTAATCCCTGGCCAGCCCTGGCTTGATGAGGAGTGTTTTAGCAATTTCACGTCCTGTGTGTACACTGCTTTGACAGCTATGCCTTGGTCTGAGTTGCTGAGCTGTTCGCAGGCAAATTGCCGTTGTGTCTGATCTGCGCTGCAAGGATGTGGCGGAAATGAGACTCTCCCGATGATTGATATGGATGCAGATTGCGGTGGGGGCTGGCTGCGACGCCTGTCAGGTTGTGCAGCGTGTTCCTGCAGCCGTGGGCCAGCGCACAGCCTGATGGGGGAACGAGTGTAAACCAAAGTGTCTCATCTGTGGTTTTCTGTGGAAATCAGGAAGCCAGAGAGAATGTGCAGTTGAACCTGTAGCTTGCAGTGTTGCTGATTAATACATATCAGCTGTTGGGCTCTAGTCGGTTGTTCGGGTTTAAAAAGTTCTGGACCTTGTTTAGATGTTAAACAGGAATAAAAAGCAGTGAGAACAATAAGAACAATTTTATCTATCTATGGTTTTACTTTGATAAGTACTTTGTTGCATCTCATAGTACAATCTGTCTTGTGGCTCCTGACATGGTCTGCCGGTGTCATTTTCTCCCACTTTACCCTCATGGATGGGCGAGCAATGATAGGTATGCCTGTTTATTTGAGAAGGCGCTGTGTGCTCACAGATCTCATCTGCTTTACCTGTGAGTTTGGTGTAAGCGGTTTGTAGTATGCCTCAGAAGTAATGGTACCCCTCCACAGATAAATTCGGCTCCTATCCACGCATCTGATAAAAACCTTTATCAGGAGAAAGGCACTCTGCCCAGCAGAGCAGGGGTTTGTGGGAACACTTACAGAGATGCAGTAAGATGTGGGACTTAAGTGGATATGCGCACCACTGCAGTTTGGAGAATGCGAATGCAGCGAGCTTGTAGAGTATCGAGTTTCTGACACCAAAAAAACTGGTTTGAAATACACAGACACCCTTGTGTGTGTTCCTTCCTTTGCTATTTCAGACCAGGGCCTGTCACCAGCTGGATATCACACGGATGTGATTTTGGCTTTTCGCTTTTTGTCTCGAGTTACAGATGTGGTTTGCATGAGTTTGCTTGTCTGAGTTGGGTGTGACCCGCAGGTGGTAAATTTGTAAACTGGAGAGACGGAGAAATCCATGAATCATCGGAGTTTAGAGGTGATTCATTAAAGACTTTGTCAACTTTGTCAGACTGATTTGTCAAAAGAAGTGGATTACGCTCTTTATTAGCTAGTGTATGGATGTCACTGTCCTTGACGCATCTGATCACATCCTGTGATGTGACCTCAGGCGATCATTTCCTGTACTGCAAGAACATTCATTTCCCCCCTTTCATTATGCATGAAATTATGTCACTAAATCGCCCTGTTGACTGTTACGGATGTGCTGTGTGTGCTATACAACCCCTTAGCATGGAGAGTGAGCGCTGTGAACAGGTTCGACAACTCAAAAGCGTGGCACAGGCAGCTGTATTTGTCAGCCAAACTGTAAGGATCCACAACCGAATTATTCAAAGAACTAGGATCACAAATGATATATTCATCGGTGACTGTGCGGAATGGGGCGTGTCTGCTCCGGGTTCAGGCTGGGTTCCGAGGCACGTGCACATCACCCCGACAGGTAGCTGAGCTGGAGACCCGGGTCTCTGGTCAGGGGAAATTATTGCACTCTGGTAAAGGTAACCTGGTGGAGGCACTGCAAGGTAACCTTCTGTAGCACAGCCTTCTAGCCCTCGGTGACAGTCACTGAACTCCTCCGCAGCTATTGGAGCTATTGCAGTCGCATTAGAACGGCTCCTCAGTTTCCCCTCCTCGGCGGGGCGGGGGTCTGACAGTGGCACTGCGCCTGGGCACCGCACGCCCGTGCCCGCCCTGTCCCGGGGCGAACCTTTCAGAATGCCGCGGCGGCGTCTGGCGCCGGGCTGCCGATTCTGTTGCCGAGGCGCGAGTCTATTAGCGCTGACGTGACGCTGTTCTGTGCGTCTCCCCACAGGACCTCAGCTCCTTCGCCATGCCCTTCCTGGAGGGGGACCCGGGGGCCAGCGACAAGGACGGCGTGCGCAAGGTAACGTGTGCCAAATTCACATCACCCTTTACAATTGCATTATTACATTATTGGCATTTAGCAGGCACTCTCATCCAGAACAGCTTACATAGGTTACGGTTTTATCCATTTATGTAGCTGGATATTTTTACTGAGGTCATCGTGGCTTAAGTACCTTGCTCAAGGGTACAATAGCAGTGCCCCAGTGGGGAATCGAACCAGCAACCTTGATGAGCCCTGCTCCTGTACCACTACGCCACACTGCTGCCTCTGCACCTCCTCCACTGTACCCCGTTTTAAAGCAGACGATTTTATACATGTATCATGTATGTGTGTGTATGTACATATCTGTGTGTGTATGAGTGCATGTGCATATAACATATATATATTTATACACACATATATATGTATATACACATCACTATACATACAGTATATAGTGTGTCCTTGTTTAACATCTGGAAGGCTAACACTGTGGCGCCCTGCTAATATGTTGTCATGGCAATTAGATTCATTTGTGTTAGACTTCAAACTGATCTAATTCCCTTTCAGTTATATCCAAACGTATTGCATTTGGTCAAGCGCAGCACTGGTGATCAGTGAAGCTGGCCCAGGGCTCGGCTCTCCGGGCCTGGAGCTCACATGGTGAGCCCGGGCCGGTGGCCTTGACTGAACTGGGTTAAACCCGTGATGCGTCGGATGAGCTCAGCGAATCGGCCAGATAATGCCATTAGCAGAGCCGGTGACACAAGCGCCGCCCTTGTGTTCCTGCCTGAATCCGGCCCTGTCAATCACGGGCTTCTTGCCGAGTCATCTCTTCGCAGATCCTGTTCCACACGTGTTGTGTGTGCTGCTCCAGGAGATTTATTCTACAATGCTGGAGCATTACGTGACATTACATTACATTATTGTCATTTAGCAGATGCTCTTATTCAGAGCAACTTACATAGGTCGCAGTTTTAACATGTTGTCCATCTATATAGCTGGATATTTACTGAGACAGTTACCTTACCAAGAGTACCGTGGGAATGCCCCAGTGGAGGATCGAACCAGCAACCTTTTTGTTACAAGTCCCGCTCCTTACCACTATCCTTAACCCTCAATTGCCTCAATTAACATCCAGCTTGTATAAATGGATAACATTGTAACCTGCTGTATGTATGCAAGTCTCTCTGGATAAGAGCGTCTGCTAAATGACATTAATGTAATGTAATGGTAGCCACAGTTCAATGCAGCCATGTCTCCGTATTTAGATGTGTAGGGTTTACAAATAAAAGCCTTTTCATAGCTTGTGGGCCCGGCTGCTGCAGGGTCTCGCAGGGTTTTTGGAGGCGCAATACGTGACATAACTGGGGAAAGCTGGAGGGACAAGCATCCTTACAGCACCCTGGCCATGTGACTGATGCTTGTCATGTGTAAAACTCGAATGCATGATCAGAGGAGTCACGCATTTAGAAAGGGACACAGTTAGCCAGTCGCTGGAGGCCTCAATGTGCATAAGTCCTGTAGCGTGTGTAGATGCAAGCTCTCTGCTGTGAATGGAGTGAGCTTCTGGGAAAATGCACCACAGGAGTTGCATTTAGACATCAGAGTCTTTCAAGCTTTGGAATATTCAATAGGAGACCCTTGACTCGGTAACAGAGACAACAACGAGAGGTTTATCGTTCAGTGAGTAGCCTATCGTCTTTCAGTTTGTGTTAGACTGTGTCATTTGTTCATGACAAGAACAGTTATTTAATATATCTGTCATAGTTGATGCCTTTAATCTGCCAATAATGAGTTGGATGTGACACCCCATTTCTGCATTGGTTTGATCAATAAGAACTGAGAGCGTGGATAAGTGAATTTGCTTGATATCTGAAATACTTGAATTGTTGTGTATAGTTCTGGCAGAAGTAACGAAGATGCACACACACACACACACGCACACACACACACACACACACACGCACACATACACGCACAGCATACAGTGTGTAGTTGCTTAGTTTGGCTTAACAGCTGTAGATCATATGGGCCACACACTCAACATGTTTTTCGTAAACCTCACTGGCCCCGTTTGAGAAAATGACCCCTTCATTTTCTTGTTTACCTGTGCCTTTTTAAAAACCTGCAATCATCCTATACACACAGTGACTCTAAAATACCACAGGCTGGATACAGCAACAAAGGGGCACAAACCATTCAAGTCATTTACTGTCGCGTCAAAGACCTGATTCTGACGCCACTTATTCTACATCACAATGTAATGCGTTGTCAGCATCTCCCTTGCCTTTTTAAGGCGTAATAATTTAATCCCATTACTTTGCCCGCATTCTGTATGGTGAAGGAATTCGCCGCACTGGTTGTAATGCCGTACGCTTCTGTCTGAAAGTGAACAGCTGGCTAAAACATCACAGGGCACCCGCTAGCGACGAGGCAGGCAGGTGTACACCTCTGCTGCTTAGCTGTGCCTCAGCGGGCCCCGGGCGGCAATCAGAAGCGCTAATGTGGCATCCGCATTCACTGCACTTGCTGTTTGGAGTTAAGGGCTTAAATGAGGTCGAGCAGAAATCTGGCACATTTTCTGCTTTGCTGCCTTCCACGCTGCTCTGATTTTGCCAAAGCGTGCTGGGCTACAACAATAACAGATGGGTTTTGTTGTTGTTATCATTACTATCATTATTATTATTATTATTATTAGTAGTAGTAGAAGTAGTAGTACTAGTAAAAGTAGTAGTCTTAGTTTTAGTGTTATTAGTATTATTTATTGGATTAGCTTAAAGCTTGAAGACAAGTCTCACACTGCAAGCTTTCAACATCTTATCATATCTCGCAGGAGCTGTGCATTATGGTTAGTTATTTTTTCCAGGAACTGCGCTGTAATATGTAAATGGGGTGGCAATTCAGTAATCCAAGGCTGTAAAAAAATAGATAAAAATGCAACAGCCCATCACTTTTAAACCAATAAATTCTGCTGCTCACTCTTTTTTTTACTGTTTGTTTACATTATTGGTCTTTAGATGTTGTGCAATGGTGTAGCACAGGAATTAAAGGTTGCAGAGGAGTGGGAGTTTAATTTTAATATTTATGAGCTATTGCTTTGGGTTAAAACCATTCCCTCTGTGGACTGACTGGCTTATTATCAGTACAAATTAATATTATGCTTTGAACAAGGATGTCTGTGGGTGCTCTGTTCTTTAGCCATAGGCTGTACTGTCTATCTGTTGAAAACAGCTCTGCCTCTATTGAGAAAAAGATGTTACTAATTCAAGAAGGTTAAAAGTGACAACCAGTAGAATGACCCAGAGGAAACCAGTATAAGGCTGTATCTACAGTATTATGTGAAGAATAGTAGCAGGTTACCCCCACAGAAGTAGAATAACTAGTGTGGTTCTAGCTAGTAAAAGCAATGTTTTGCAGGAGCTTGGTGTGTATATTGGATTGGACTGAATCAGGGCATTCCGGGAATGTAGCTCTTGTCTAGACTGGAATCTATTGTGCTTTTGGAATACCAGTAGTCTACGTCACAGGGTGTCACTTCATAATGGGATGCTTTTGCCCAAATCATATATCTGTGCTTTTCACATGATGACATCATAAAGCTGCCGAAGTGGATTTTTCTCATAGATTTCACTTTTATTAAAACAAGAAAATTTGTTAATTCAGTATTTAGAACACTCCAGTTCACTTCCTACTGTATTAGCAATAGGAGTCTCAAATTTTCTTTTTTTTGTCATTTTTTTCCCCACTTTGTATGACATCATCTGTTTTGTTAATCAACACCCTTATCCTTGGCTTACATCATTTACATATTCACCTGTTATCCATTCATACACTTAGATACTTACTAAAACAGCTCAGGTTACGCATCTCTCTCAAGGGTGTAACTGCAGTGTTGCCGAATCTAAAATTGAAAGCTGCACCCTGCTGGTTATAAATCTCATTTCCAGACAGCTCCACCACACATCTTCCCCTGTAAATTTGAACAGTCATGAGAGGAAGAAAGATGGACACTCTCCTCTTCTCCCTGCGCTGATTAATGTCGTTAGTGTCCAACGAGACAGGTTCAATTCCTTCTGCAAGAGCCCCTGAATGACTGCTGGGGACAGTGTGATATGGCAGCCTGAGTTTGAGAGATTAGCAGGCCTTCAGTGGCTCTGGAGACTCTCTCAGGGACGACTGAGGTGACTTCCCACCTTCAGCCGTCCTGCAGGGCCCCCAGAGTGAGACAATCTGTCCCCCCCCCGTTACAGTCTGTCACTGACCGTTAACGAGGCCATGCAGACCGATCCCGTGTTACACTGTGGCCATGTTACATTACACATTTATTAGGCATGTGCACTTTTACATGGCATCCCTCTATGCCATGTAAAAGTGGGTACTTTACATTACATTACTGTCATTTATGAGACACTCTTATCTTAGCGGTTTACATAACTTACAATGTTATCCATTTATACTTCTGGATATTTACTGAGGCAATTCTGGATTAAATACCTTGCCCAAGGGTACAGCAGCAGTGTCCCAGCAGGGAATTGAACCAGCAATCCTGTTCTTTACCATTATGCTACACTGCCAATGCAGTTTAGGTTAAGCACATTGCTCTAGAGTGTAAGAGAACTGTCTAACCTTTGGGTTACAAGCCTTGCTCATCAAGCACTGATGCTACATTTCAGGTGTAAACTGTAACTCAGGAATCCTCTGTCCCTCTGTGGTGGTGGGGATAGAGATGTAGGCCACTGATTTTTCCTCATTCCGAAGGGCAGGTGTGTAGTAAACATGTCCTCTGTGTAGGTTTGTCACCAGAATCCGACAGATGGGTTTTTTAGATTAGAAGCAGGGGACATCAAACCTGACTTGCCCTCCTAAACACGATTTGTGTCGAACCTCTTGTGGTGGACAGTTTGTAGGAAAACATATAGTTGTGTGTCTCTGTATGTGTCTGTGTTGTCCTTTCTCAAATATTAATGCTTTTGAAGCTGTAAAGAAAGCATTAGGCCAAAATGAGACAGTAAAAATCTTCAAATACATATTGACAGAAAGTTTTTATGATACAGAACACAGCAAAATATCTTCAGTTAGCATTACACAAGAATTTGCACCAAGTAGGCCAAGTGTTGGAGGACCATTACTGTATAACACTGTGGTCTGAAATCTGTTTGTATGTCTCTTGAAATTGTTGAGGTTCTGTCCTGGTGCCTTGTCAGCATTACAGTTTATGTCCTGGCTTACTTCTTTATCAGGACTGTTTGAAGTCTAATTAGAGCCATACTGTAATACACTTGACAACACGTAGAGATATCAACGCCTACAGACAGTTGGCCAAAGTCTCCCACTGACTTCTCTGAGGTCTCTCCACTCATATTGGTTGGTCAAGAGGTGATCAGCCAATCACAGTGTATGGTGAGGTGTGTGTAAATCATGTACATAACTGCAGTCAAGGAAAATACAACTAGCCTGTGGTACTCTAAATATTTCTCTCTCTCTGACACACACACACAAACACACACACAAGCTGACCTGTCACAGTTTGTAAGTTTTGTTTTTGTTATAGCCTTTCAGCATTTGATTTACAAAAACAGTACTGTCACCTCAAGCTATCATGCTAAGTAAGTGTTTACTCAGAGAGGTGGGCCACAGACTCAGTGTGTTCAGTGTTGTCTTCACAATTTAATCCCATTTCACCTTACCCCAAGGGCCACCAGTATGACAGTTTATTTCAAATGATTTGTCATTGAGTTGTGCATAGCAGTATGCCGGTGCGGTCAGGCCCAATACCCCAGCTGATTGGTGGAATGCCAGCTGCCTTGCTGAGAACGGAAAACAGTTTTCCTCCATTGGGGTTGCAGAACGAACAGACTGAATGATTCAACCCCTTGTTTACATGGAGGCAAATCTCTTCCGAAGAACGGTAAGAATGCTCACCAAAAGTGAATCAGTTCTGGTGTCTGTGAGAGCATAGATTCTAAGCCTTCTGAAAACCTTAACTGAAGCTGAACAAAAGACAGAGGGATTGGTCACGTGTTCCTCTAGTGGAGAGGAGGGTATGGTGTTCTGGATGGTGTGGGTTTGTTAGCATCTGTCCCTGGCAGAAGAATGGTACAAGAATGTTAAGCAAAACCAAATGACACAAACTGCCAAAATTACACACAGAAAAAGCAGATCCACCACCAAAATGCCAAGCGACTAATTACATTTATTCTTGTTTATTACATCATTATTGTTATTACAGATTTTTGTTGCTTTTAGAATTCAAGTGAAATTATGAAATGAAATCTACAGGTGCTTTCATGCAGAGAATAGACACATGGGGAGTCAGCTCACAGATGGTGTTGCACAGGAAGAGTGAGGGTTGTAAATTAAAGCCATGCTACAGCACCTACAACTAATGTCCTTGGCCTACTGTTCGATCTTTGGTTTGGGAAGAGAGATAACGTCTGCAGGTGAGCGAATGGCAGCATAAGGGGAGTTTCCCAGGCTGAGAGACCCTGGCTCAACATTGAAAGTGATGCGTCGCTGTTCGCGTGGTGCGCCAAAGGCAGATGGGTGTAGGGTTCTGATTGTTCCCTGTGGAAATGAGCCAGGATAGAGTTAACAGTACACGAGAAGCAAATAAAATTATGATACTGGAATTATCCAAACATGTCCCTGCAACACCGAACGATTTAATTTCATTCGAAGTAAAATGCTTTCCCCTAAAACGCCGTTGTCAAAAGCTATTATAACATGAAGCCTGGAACTGTGACTCAGTTCGAGTGGATTCTCGTCTGACTTTGAAATTACCACGGACGTGGCAGCTGACTCAATTTCCAGATTAATTCAGCCACTGTGCTCTTTCTGTCATTGTTTTAATGCTCAGCCTTTTACTGCAAAATGGCGCGACGAATCTCTCGGATTGCGGATTGTCTAAATCACGCGTTATCTCTGAAGGAAGTTTCTGCTTGCTTCGTCAGATCATTATCGCATATTTATCAGTGAGAGAAGCCTGAAAATGACAGGCTTTCGTTTTTGTATGACAGACATGCACACGTTAAAAATGTTTCCAGTCGTCCAAAATTTAATGAGAGAAAATGTCGACCTCTCTCTTTTATCGCTTCATTCTTCTTGCGGTCCTTTCTTGGCCCGAGAGTGAAGTAAATATTTGGAAACTGCTTGTCTGAAATACTCCAGACCCAAGAATTGATGTGGAGCGCTGTTTCCTGATGCACTTAAAGTCTGAAACCTGCACGATCGCATTGCAATATTCTAATTACGTTTTTACTGTTTGTTACCGTACACTGTCATCTATCCAAGTGAGAAAAAGGACTGATAATCTTAGTGAGATGGTGCCATAGCCGCTGTGTTATGACTGTACAGTTAAGGCACGTTGTTTGCGATATGTATCCCTGCATTTATTGAGAAATTTCGTTTTCCAAGAGCGTGGGCAGGGAGAGGCGAGGACAACTTCGTGGCATGTTGGAGCAGTGTTCATTTTAACGGAGACAATTGCGCTTCGCTCACCTGAAGGCGGGGGAGGCGGGGGTGTGATGGCGAGGCAGCTGAATGTCGGAGACTAACTGAATGGTTGATAATCTCGGGGGCGTTGCGAACTGAACTTCTCGAATTGAGCGTTTACGCATTGGCCATTCGCTGAACGATGAAAATTAAAGCCATGTAACATAACCTTCAAGTGATGTCCTTGGCCTTATGTTCGATCGTTTAGTTGGGGAAAGAAATAACTTATCCAGGAGCACTCATGCCAGTATGAGGGAAGTTACCGTATTATGCTATATGAAAACTAATGTTATATGTAAATTAAACGATGTCTTATGTAAGTCTGTCGCAGGTTTCGACACGTTAAAACGTTCCCAGTCGTCCAATATTTTCATGAGAAAAAATGTTAACCTCACAGACAATTGCAGTCACTGAAATGTCAACGATGATTGAAACTGAATAGCCTATTTTACGAGAAAGATAAACTCTTTGTCTAAATGATCCCATTGGCTTGCGACGCTTCCTGTCTGTTCTTGAAAAGCGCTAGATTTATCTCTTAGTACTTTCTGTCAGAAAAGTAGGGAACATCTCCAGTCTTTAATTTCCTATGTAGCAATGAACTGCTAAATTGACAACACTTACCATCGAACGGTTGCTAAGCAACCAAATTGCGCTGGATATCATCTTCCGTTGCCACCCGTAGTGTGCAACGGCAAGTGTTTGCGAATGTGAAATAAATTAAACGTTGGCAGAAATCCCATCCTTGATTTTCCTCTCAAAAGAAAGTATTTAAAAGCAACGACCTGCTATGCTCCTTTTAGTCACTGTCATAATCCCTGAATAAAGTTATCAAAATATTTAAATGAAACAGGTGAAATAATGTCATCTTGACCTCTGCCAGCATTGGGTGGAACTACCTTGTAAAGCCAGAGGAGCATAGCCATTGGGTTACAGTGTGTTATGCTGAGTTGTCAAACCTGGAAGCACTGACGTTGTGCATATTTGGGAAACAGCTGCTGTCATAGCTGTAAGGAAATTAATTTTCTTTGGAAAGAAGGTAAGAAACACCTGTTAAGGCAGAATTACTGTTCTAACTGCCACCACACTTCATGGCATAACATTATTGTGATTTAGCAGATGGTCTTATCCAGAGCAACTTACATCATTTTTTTTTTTTTTTTTTATACACAATGTTATCCATTTATACAGCCAGGTATTTACTGGGGCAGTTGTGGGTTAGGTACCTTGTCCAAGGGTACAGCGGGAGAACCCCAGTGGGGAATTGAACCAGAAACCTTTTGGTTACGAGCCCTGCTCCTTACCACTATGCTATACTTCTGCCCTAATACATTGTACTCTACTGTATGACACTCTGCTTTAGTATCCCTGTGTTTAATCTCTTCAACCAAAAGTGAAGCCGTTTCATCTGTGGCTATCATATTTGCCTCTAGCTGAAATCTAGCCTTGCACTGATATCGACCAGTTCACCGCTAAAGGTCTTTACACATACAGCGCGATTTGTCGTTGCCATTTTTTCGCATTTTCGCTTCGTTTTTTCGCGTCGCCCTGTACGTGTAAAGACCTTAAGAGTTAAAACAACAGCTTCATCTCTACAAAAGAATACAGCAGGGAAATTGTGTTGCATGGATTCACAGACAAAAGCCACCCACAGTCCTCCCCCACAGGTAGCATGCTATAAAAGACAGAGGAATAATGATCAAACTGTAAAAAGAGTATTTGTAAAGGAGCGTGTTTTTTTTTCCACCAAGGAGTTGAGCAATGTGAACTCAGTCTGTCCCTCCCCAGGAGTTACTGACCTGCCTTTGCACTGTATCTGAGCTCCTCCCCCCATTTGGATATAACACTTCTGCCTTGGCTTTGTTCTGTACTTATTACTTTGGTACATTAGGATGTTAACATGCATGCACGCTTTTATGATTTGGCAGGTGCTCTTATACAGAGAGCATTACAAAGAGCAAGTACAAAGTGCATCTATTCAAGGCCCATGAAAGACATTGACACTGTAATCACTGTAAGCACTGTAATCACAACATCAAACCACGTGTCAGTCCCTCACACTGTGATAACTGGTTCATTCATGCATTCATTACATTACATTACATTATATACATCTTATCCAGAGCGACTTACAATGTTATCCATTTATACAGCTGGATATTTTCCTGAGGCAATTGTGGGTTAAGTACCTTGCCCAAGGGTACAGCAGCAGTGCCCCAGTGGGGAATCGAACCAGCAACCTTTTGGTCACGGGTCCTGCTCCTTAACCACTGTGCTACACTGCCGCCCCCATGCCCCCAGCGCATTCATGAGTACACAAGTGCCATACATAACTGTTAAGTGTAATATAGCCATACCACACACTAAAGCTTCATAATTAAGAGGAAGGCTAGTTGTGCTCGGCTAGGGCAGTCAGGCTGCAGCCTGAGGAGGCGGGCTGTCAGTCTTCAGTGGAAGATGGCGGTGGTGTAAGGAGCAGGGCTTGAAACCGAAAGGCTGCTGGTCTCATTCCCCTCTGGAACACTGCTGCTGTACCCTTGGTACCCTCAGTACATATCTAGCTGTATAACTGGACAACATGTGAAAACTGTAACCCATGTAAGTCACTCCGGATAAGGGCGTCTGCAAAATGACAATAATGTACTGTAACGGCCAGGAATTGTGCTGTTCTCATTCCACCACATTGAAAGCCGAAACGCACAGCAGCCGCTACAAAGGGGGCGGTTGGGGTTGACACCCAGGAGCCCTGATGTTGCAGAATGGGGTGACATGGCCAGTTTGTAGGGTCTTGTGACAGATTGCAGGTGAGGGGGGGAGCTGTTAGCCTTGCCACCCGGTAGCATTTTAAAGTGGCTGAGAGACATTACCTGTAGGCAGGAAATCAGTAGGGTCAAGAAATGGGAGTGTCTAGGAAGAACATAGACCAGCCTGGCAGCAGCACTCTGGATGAGTTGCTGGGTTTTGCACACACATGCAGGGAGACCAGTTACGGAGGAGATACAGTATTGCAGTTGTCCATATAGGAGAGGACCAGAGCTTGCACCAGGAGCTGGTGTAATATTGCACTTTGACACTAGCTGTCAAAATTGTGATTGTTTGTGCTGCTCAGTCTGTGTTGTGTACGGCCCTTGTTATCGCAGCACTGTGCGATGTGTTGACACGTGCTCAGCTGTGGTTTTCTGCGTCTCATACGGCCTTATTGTGTGCACCCGCATACTTATGCTGTGTGAGTCACTGTGGATAAGAGCGTCTGCCAGATGACTAAATGTTAATACGCTCTGAACACGTGCGAATCTGAGCACCTACCCTCCCCTTCCCCCCACCTGCTTGTTCTGTTGAGGCATTGTGAGTAATGGAAGAGGCTCCTCCTACCGTGTGCACCAGGAGCTCAACTCTGCTTCACCCTGACTGACTGGGGGGGGGGGGTTGGGGGAGTAGTTTTACTCCAACCCTCTTAAAGAAAAGTGTGTGATGTCAAAGCAGCCTATGACTCTATCAGCTCTGAGCTGACAGCTGGGCTTGAGTCATCTCCTTAAGCTTTTTCAATTTCAGAGTACGGCCCTTCTCTAGATACCTTGCGGGGTTTTGGCAAGGATACGCCCGCAGGGGCTGAAAAGTAATTTGGTTCGCACCTTTGGCGAATCAAACGCGAGCGATGCCGGTATGATAAACCAAACACCGGCTTGCTGTGAGTCTCCCTTCGCTAGGCCGTACCCTTGAGCGAAGCACTTATCTTCACTTATCTTGAAGTGCTTCAGGTAAATGTCCTGTTGTGTAAACAGGCGGTATGTCAGAATGGGAGCTCTGCTGATTGCCCTTGGTACGGGCGCCTGAGTGAGGGGAATCTATAATGTGAATGACTTACTGGGTTTGTGTTTGATTGGGGCTTCTGGGGTTTGGCTGCATGTCTGTCTCTGATGGTGAGAGAGGGCTTTGCGCATTGCACAGAGGGTGGGGTTGGGGGGGTCTCTGACCAACGAGCGGCCAGAAGATAGGTGAAAGCGCCTCGGGTGTGTGTGTGTAGCATAGAGGTTAGGAGTGGCAGTGTAGCATAGTGGTAAAAGGTTGCGGGTTTGAGTCCCCACTGGGGCACTGCTGATGTACCCTTGGGCATGGTACATAACCCAGAGTTGCCTCAGTAAATATCCAGCTGTATAAATGGTGATAACATCTAAAAGTTGTAACCTATGTAAGTTGCTCTGGATAAGAGTGGCTTCTAAATGACGAGAATGTAATTGAATGTCGGTGTGTCTGTGTGTGTGTGTGTGTGTGTGTGTGTGTGTGTGTGTGTGTGTGTGTGTGTTATAAATGAATAAAACTGTAACCTGTGTAAGTCGCACTCGATAAAAGCATCTGCTAAATGCCAGTAATGTAATAATGTAATTGTAAAGGGTGAAAGGGTAAAAAAAAAGTGTAACCTATGTAAGTCGCTCTGGATTAGAGTGTCTGCTAAATGTAAATATAATGTAATGTAATGTAATGTAATGCTCTGCAGGGGGAGGTGAGCTGCCACTCTGCCAGCCCCACCAAAGGCTTCTTCATGAGGGGCCCCTTCAGCCGCCCATCCAGCCCCATGTCGGCCCCGGCCAGGGCCCGGTTCAGCCCCGGCTCCCCGAAAACCATCTTCCCGTACCCGCCCCACCAGGACTCCCCGCCCAGGTCCCCCCGGCGCATGAGCTTCAGCGGGATCTTCCGCTCCTCCTCCAAAGACTCCTCCGCCTCCAGCACCTCCACCTCCACCTCCCCCGTCAGCATCAAGCTCTTCTCACGGGCCCGCAAAGGTAAGAGGCCTGTGCCCCCCCCGTTCCCTCGGCTCCGTTCTCAGCGTTCTGCTGTTAACATCTGACGTAACGCCAGCTTTCCCACCCTGCAATCCTGCTCCCACCAGCTCAGTGCCACATTTCAACTGTAATCGTAGGAATAGGATCAGTTGCTAGGGTCGGAAAGTAGCTCCACCCACACAGACGGAGAAGGATCCTTCTTTCGCAGAAAATTTTCTGAGTGTGGGCAACTCCATTGAGGTTCCTCACTGTTTCAGTATCCTCGGGCTGTCAGTTTTATTAATAGCTGTGGTCATCTTGTCTGCTTGTTTGACTAAAATCCTTCCATTTACTCTAATTTTCTTCTGTTGGTTTTTGGTGGAATGAATTGCAATATTGCGTTCTCCTTTGTGTGGGCGTGGCTCTGGCTCAACATTATATCAGATGACATGAGAAGCCAAAACAATCTCGCTAATGTGGGTTTCAGACACCGCTGTAGCTCTCTGGTGCTTTCAGTTCTGAACTCAAAGCATGATGTGACATAACTTTATTGCGGTTAACAGAAAATTAGATTGCTGCAGTTCCAAGAAAAATTATATTATGAACCCCATTTGTGTGGAACAAATATTTATTTCTAATTATTATAATTTATTGGGCAGACTGTCTAATCCAGAGTGATTTGCAAGCCTGTCATGGGCCAAATAAATATTATGCATGCCATCAGAGTGGTAAGAACAAGGGCACGGATACAGAATGGAAAGTAACACATCAGTGATAAAGTGTCAAGTTGAAAAACAGTTCTGTGATGAGCATTATCAAAGCTGGTCGATTTTTAGCGCAGTGTATACATGTTGCACACAACAGACAACATTTTAATTGTGATTTTATGTGTGATCTTGAGATGATGAGGCCTCCCCTGTTCCTAAAATAAGAGAATTTTTCTCTTTGCATGCGCAAGGTGAGAGCTGGGATTGATTTTCTGCCAAAAATTAATAAATGTAATTTTACATGCATTACCGGCACCTGTTGGCAGGGGGCAGTCTTCCTTTCTGAAATGGGCTGTGTGCTGAAGCAGCCCACTCTTGTCTCTCACTCCCACACAGACGCTGAGTTTATTCTCATCTTTCTGGTTAAGACTGGAGGAAGTAACCCAAGAAACAACCTGGTTCCTCATTTACTGAGTAACTCATTGAGCAACTCCCTCCAATGTTAGGACACTTCCTTCTACTACCACTAGAGGGCAAAAAGGGATGCAGAGTAGTCACTTGATCTGAATAGGGCCTGTTCGGTTCTTGCATGGAATCTGTCCTGAGTGAGCAACTGCATACGGTCGTTTGCGTATGTGTATTTTTTAATGTACTGTTGTTGATTTTTTTTTTCAATTCTGTTATGATGGAAGTCGCTCTGGATAAGAGCGTCTGCTAAATGCATGTAATGTAATGTACATTCGTGAGGTGAAGCAAAATACAGTTCGGTGGAATAACAGAGCGATTTTCTGCCTCGTTATGACTGTTCTGCACAGGCCGTCCGCCCTGTAGGAGCTCTCCTTTGTTCGGGAGCCAGCGGCTTTGTGGTCGCGCTTTCTGTCCGACTCACGCTGCGTCTGCCTGTGACCCCCGCTTCCTGTGCAGCCTCCTGCATTCACAGACCGCTGCTTACAGCACAGGGTCACTCACAGTGCTGCTGCTCTCGCAGTGCGGGGACAGCGGCCTCTGGTTTGCTAGCGCCGAGAGCTCCGAGTATCCCCAGAGTTTCCTCTCTCGTATGCAGTGGCTAGCAGCTGATCGGGGGCCGAGCTACTGCAGCCTGCCGCTGTCCGTTTCTCACTTAAGCGATTCTGATGCCGCTGTGTAAATCGCCGAGGCCGATGCGTAAATTATTCCGCCCGGGGTGTAAATCACAGAGCGGGAGGTGTTAAATCGCTGAGCTCGGCGCTTTAATTTCTGAGCCGGTGTGCGTAAATTGTCCGGTCCCCGGGACAGACGTGCAGGGAGCCAAATCGATGGGAGGAGAGGGGCGGGGCGGGCCGGGGCGGGAGTCCGCTCTGACCGGTGTGTCCGTGGCAACGCCGTGGACGGGATCGCTACGTTTCTGGCTTCACCGTGGAAACTGCCGGCCCCCGTTGTACCATTTAGTCGATCGGATATTATTGAGCATGAGCCCCATTGTAAAACAACTGTGACACAGTATTTCATGGCAATACTTTTATATGTTATAGTGACCCCTGAGCTGGGTTGCTGGGTTGTGGTCTGTGTCATTGTCATCCTTTTAATAAGCAGGATGACTTCAGATGGTGATGACAGAAAAAGAAGTCTGCCAATGACAGGTCTGCTTCAGTGGGGGTAAAATCCCAGATGGGCCAGTGCCTGCTCTTTCAATGATCTTTTTATGACATCAGCGCTGGCCCGGGTGATTTGTTTCATGCGCTAATGCTTGATGATTGATGGTAAATAATTTTCCTGTCTGTGTTGTGGGGAACAAATGAATCCTTAGCCCACATATTAGATATCACGTTACATTATTGCCATTTAGCAGATGCTCTGATCTGGAGTGATTTACATAGGTTACAGATTTATCCATTTATACAGCTGCATATTTACTGGTTGATTACAGACGGAGTGGGTTCCGTGCCGTGCTCAGGGCTGTGTTGGGGTAGCTGCTGTGTCACATCACACCGGGGCCTGACGCCCAGAGGTCATGAATCTGCCCGCGCTGCAAAGCACAGCTCGTTGTTGTGCAGTACATCATTCACTGGCTTGGCAGACACCTTTATTCATCCTGCAGAGCTGGCATTGGTGTCATTTCTATAGCAGCTATAGTTTACTGAAGCGATTGCGGCCCCAGCAGGACAACGGCAGTGCCCCGCCGTGGACTTGAACCTGCAATCTCCTGCTCGCAAGCTCAGCTCCCTGACGGGTACAGCCTGCCGCAGTGCTGCTTGCAGTCAGGGGCCTTGAGTCTAGCTCAGGGGCTGGCAGCCAGAAGGATAAGCATCGTTGGCCCTCATTACATCATTACATTACTGTTGCCTAGCAGATGCTTACATCCAGAGCAGCCTCCACGGCTTGTAATTTTTACATGTTATCCTAACATAGACGGGGATATTTACAGCAGTACGGCTGCTTCAGCATCTTCCACAAGGTACTTCTTTCTGATGACCAAGTCCCAGGGATGGATTTGAATGTGCAACCTTGTGGTTACAAGACGAGTATCCACAAGGTAACAAGATGAGACTTTCTAATCACTACACCCAACTGTCAGGCTGGAGGATATTGTCTGAATGTTTCTTTGAACGGGCTGTCCGATCTAATACCTCTCCATCTGTGGATGCCTTCAGGCTACCCCAGTAGCTGGCTTAATCGACACAGGCCCTGAAAGTCATGTGACGTGCAGACCATTGAAGTCATGTGACACAGCCCAGACTGGGCCGCTCTTTGCGTTTGCCTCTTATTTGTGTGCCTCTGCTTGCAGGAAGCCTGACCTTAAGACTCAATGGCAGCTTATGACTTCCTTGTGACTCTTTAAAAGAACTTGCTTATGAAGTTCTATAAATATCTGCTTGAAAACAGAGGAGGAAATTAGACTCTGGGGAGGTAAACGAGAGCATGATTATGTGGCCTTTAACTGTTTTTCCCGGGGCCTTGTTGAAGAATCGCCAGACTTGCCAAAGACTTTTAAAGATAGACCTTCCTCGCTGCGTGTTTACCCTGCAGCGCCTCTGTAAACTTTCAATCTGTGGCTCAGCCATTTTGGGGTTTTGAAACAGCTTTATTTTTACCTGCTGTGTTACAGTGATTCTGTATAAACTTCCTTTCAGGAAGGTCAGCTTTGCGTTCCTTTTGTTTTCTCCTCAGAAGAGCGTTTCAGTCGATGAAAACGAATGCAAGCGCTAATATCGCTTTTTGGCTTATTAAATTTGTTGCGCACGGTGCTTCGGGAACGCTGTTTCAGTGTAACACATGGACAGATTGAATACTTCCCTCTGGCCTGAGCCAGCCATACTGATACCCTGTTTGGAGACTAGCCTAGCGTTTCACCAAGCTCTCTCTGCTGGCTCTCTTCTCTCTCTCTCTCCCTCTCTCTCTCTCTCTCTCCCTCTCTCTCTCTCTCTCTCTCTCCCTCTCTCCCTCTGTCTGTCTCTCTCTCCCTCTCTCGCTCTCCCTCTCTCTCTCTCTCTCTCTCTCTCTCCCTCTCTTCCTCTCTCTCTCTCTTTCTGTGAAAAGTGGTGTTGAACTGTGGCAATCAGATGGAGCACAGAGGTCATGGGCGGCTGCCATGATTCATTGGGTTTCAGGATGATTTAGTCTGTCGCTGTCTCCCTGCTGTCCCTCTCGCTGGTCTCCTCCATCTCCCGGGGGCTGCGTCCCCTGTCAGCGGGGACACCTAGTGGACGCTAAGGGAATTTTCTCGTTTCCTATTAATGTCCTATTCATTTCACAGTACAATAGGTAGATGTGTGATACGCATTTGTGTATGTGTCTGTGTACGCGTGTGTTTCTGTGAGTGTGTGTGTGTGTGTGTGTGTGTGTGTATGCGTGCAAATATTTTTGTGTGTATATGTGTGTGTGCCTGTGTGTGTGTGCAAGTTCTTCTCTGTATTCACCATGAGTCTGTTGTTTGAAGGCTGTGGTTTAAACCATTTCAAGAACAGCACTCTCTCAGTTGCTGCACTCTGTGTCATTCTAAACAGACAAACAGAATGCTTTCTGGCACATCTGAGATGAAGAGACGCAGATGTCCTTGTGCTGTTAGGCATTGGCTACATTGCCAAAAGAACTGGAAACGTGTTTATTCTCTTAATCAGGAACAAGAGACAGTTCCCTCATATCCAGAAGAGAAACACTATATATTAGAGACTTGTAACAATCTATTTTGTAAGCACTGGTTACACATCATGGGCTTCCTGTAATTACTAGAAAATTAGGCCATTACTGTTAGTTTGCTGTTACAAGGATAATACAACTTTTCTTTAGGTGCTAGAATTTACCCTTTTTTTAAAGAATATCCACCAGATTATTCAGATAAATTCAGATAACACAGAAAGAAATACTTTGGTTTTAAAATCGATATTCATCACCTAAAATTGGCAGATTCGCACTATCAGGAATCTCAGGAGAAGGTAGTCACAACCAGCATAGATGACACTGTACCAGATCAGCGAAATGCTGTCTTGTATAGTATCTTCACCACTCTCTTGAGTGTGTATATGTGTGTACGTAACGAATCAGAACAAATGTTGTTTTTATGTGTCTAATCAAATTGAATTGGTGGCTTTACACAAAAAAATAGAAAATGAAAAAACAGAAGTAGAAAAATCTGAAAAGGATTACGAATTGACCAAAAAACTGGACTGCAGTTGCACCCCTCTGTGTTTTCTCCAGGCGCCGAGCCCGGTGAAAGGCCGGGTTTGGGAGGCTTTTGGGTTGGTTCTGGCTCTGGGTTGGGCAGCTGGTGAGAGGCTGGTCTGTGTGCCGTGCCTGCCTCCGTGGCGGCGTGGGTTAGCGTGCCGCTGTCAACGCTTCTGTGACGCTCCCCCCCCCCCCGAGGAGCGGGCATCTGCTTTGGGCTGGGCTGGGGGTTGGTGAACCATTTTCAGCGGCAGATAGGGGGTCTGTGTTGCGTGTGCCTGCCTGTCCCGCACCTCTGTGGCGTTCAGAGGCGCGTTTGGTGTGGTTGGTTGTGTTATTTCTGTGCTTAGCAGACGCGCTCTGAGAGAAAGGCTCTCTCTCTCTCTCTCTCTCTCTCTCTCTCTCTCTCTCTCTCTCTCCTCTCTCTCTCTCTCTCTCTCTCTCTCTCTCCCTCTCTCTCTCTCCCTCTCTCTCTCTCTCTCTCTCTCTCTCCCTCTCTCTCTCTCTCCTCTCTCTCTCTCTCTCCTCTCTCCCTCTCCTCTCTCTCTCTCTCTCCCCCCCCTCTCTCCCTCTCTCTCCCTCTCTCTCCCTCTCTCTCTCTCTCTCCCTCTCTCTCTCTCTCTCTCCCTCCCTCTCTCTCTCTCTCTCTCTCTCCCTCTCTCTCTCTCTCTCTCTCTCTCTCTCTCCCTCTGTCTCTCTCTCCCTCTCTCTCTCTCCCTCTCCCTCTCTCTCTCCCTCTCCCTCTGTCTCTCAGCCTCTGTGCTCCCTGTGGCCATCTGTGACTCAGCAGGTAAATGAAAAGGATATTAAAGTGTGTGTGTCTGTGTGTGTGTGTGTGTCTTTGTGTGTGTGTGTCTGTGTGTGTGTGTGTGTGTGTGTGTGTGTGTGTGTGTGTGTGTGTGTGTGTGTGTGTGTGTGTGTGTGTGTGTGTGTGTATGTGTGTGTGTGTGTGTGTGTGTGCATGCTGTAGCTGAATGTTCAGGGACAGTGTGGAGCCAGCCCAGCATTTCAGTGCTCCATTATGCCACCTCACAGTTTTATCTGGATGTGTCAAGGACATCCTCCCTGACTGCTGTAACACACTCTGCAAACGCTCCTTCTTTTAATATTAAAAAGATTTTTCTTTCACGTCACCCTGGATTCCACTGTGTGTTCAATGTCACAGACATTCAGTGGCAACCTTTTTGTTTTGTGAATCATTTTACAAAGACATATTCATTTAGAACGCAATTAAAGCTTTCAGAAATGCATGCTTCAGATGGTTTTCTTTCTTTTGTCTGTGGTCCTCTCACACAAAATGTCATCCTTTTCACTGGAACTGGAGATCACATTCATTTCTGTCATTAATATTTATTTTCTAACTAGCAACATATTTGAATTCTTTTGTTAAAAATTAAGGTAAACCGTTACCATGAAACGGCAGTGCCATTCAGGCAGAAGTGCATTGCGTAACATTGCATTATGCCACGTAACTTGGATCTGGCATGTTGCCCATCTCTGCAGCTGGATGTGTGATGCATTCAGAAGCTATTCAGGTTAAGTCCCATCGTATCATGTAATGCGGTAGTGCCCCACCCTGGGCTGCAAGCCCCGGTGTCTTGCTCACCGCGGTACTCTGTCCAGCAGTGTGGAGCAGTGCCGGGACAGGGGCACCAGTGGGTGTGAGGAGAGGACCCGTCGTTTGTGTCTCTCACCTCACGCAGAGGGAGTGGCGGTGGGGCGGGGCAGAGCAGAGTGGGCGGGGCTAACAGAGTGAGACGGGGATTGCC
The DNA here is from genome assembly GCA_019176425.1 of Megalops atlanticus. Taxonomy (NCBI): domain Eukaryota; kingdom Metazoa; phylum Chordata; class Actinopteri; order Elopiformes; family Megalopidae; genus Megalops; species Megalops atlanticus. The sequence goes on from CM032876.1 coordinate 7,615,348, forward strand.
GGGCGGGGCAATGCTGGTGGAGTAGGCGGGGCTAGGACAGGGTGCGAGTTTGGACAGGGCCCGTAAGGGCATGGCCGAGTAAGGGAAGGGTTAGGGCATTGTTGGTGGTGCGAGGTAATGGAGTGGGGGTGGAGCAGGTAGGCGATGAAACAGGACAGGTAGGTAGTTCAGGACAGGTGCTGTTGGGTGGATTTGGCCAGGGCTAGCAAAGCAGATCTCGTCCCTGCCGCTGAAGTGCGTTTTGTTGGAGCGGGGAGGCTGGAGCTGGAGGAGAGGTGAGCCGCCAGCACGCAGTGAGGCCGCAGTGTTGTTTCGGCGGGTTATGTAAGCCTGCCTCACACGCGGCCAAACGCCTCATGACCGTGAGCTGGCCCGGGCAGATTCCGAGGAAGGCCGGGAAGCTCGGCAGGTCTCATTAGGTGCCTGGATTGGTTGGAATTTTGTTTTGATGGCCCCATTTCACCGGCAATAACAACTGGCTGGAAAGACAGAGGGTCCTTATCAAACCCCCCCCCCCAAACCCCACTGCTCCAGTGAGGCTACCAGTAGCCAGGTGCATTGTGTTACTCTACCTCAAGCCTCATCACCTCTAGGACATGTATTTTTTATCATTTCCAGCTTGTATCAGGTATCAAGTCATCAGGGCACTGCAGTGATTTACATAATATGCACAGTGATCATAAGACCTCTACATCTGTTTGATCGTGCACTTTGTGTGTAAGGCTCACAAAATCCAGGGAAGTACATACAAGCCGTTTAAATCAGCTGGAAACTTCATAAAACATTACATTACATTACATTACATTACATTACATGCATTTAGCAGATGCTCTTATCCACAGTAACTTCCAGTACAGTAAGTATGTCCATTCAGTTTAAATGAGCAACGAGGAGTGTCAGTGAATGTTCCGGAAGGTCTCATCGCCAGCGACAGGCCAGAAAGCTCAGGAACCCTCTCCACTTTCCGAGTGGCGGCTCCAATGACCAAGTGCTCAATGCACCAGATAGAGTATCACTGGGAGAGAGGAAACAAAATGCCTGTGCTTAGCTAAACCTGACACACACTGTCTCCAACAGTAAACCTGACACACACTGTCTCATACAGCTAAACCTGACACACACTGTCTCTCATACAGTAAACCTGACACACACTTTGTCTCATACAGCTAAACCTGACACACACTGTCTCTCATACAGTAAACCTCACACACACTTTGTCTCATGCAGTAAACCTGACACATGCTGTCTCATGCCTCTAAACCTGACACACGCTGTCTCATGCAGCTAAACCTGACAGACACTGTGTCTCAAACAGGTAAAGCTAACACACACTGTCTCATACAGGTAAACCTATTTCATACTTCACTGTGTTTTAGACACTCTGTGTTTCATATCTGTCTCCCCTAGTTAAACCTCACAAATACACATCTCCTACACTCGTATTCACATTTAGACAGAAAATAAAAATGATGCAGTCATAATCTCAGCAAAATTACCCCTGGAGTGTCAGTTCAGTGCATCCTCTCTGTGGATGGCATTATAACAGATGATTTAGCAGATGATTTACCGTAACAGGTAAATGCACAATCCCCTTCCTTTGCTGCAGGTTAGACACGGTGGTCCGTCACTGATCACACACTGCAACAATGCAAGCCTGAGTCACACACAGGGGGAGTGCTGTGACTCAGCTCAGCAGCAAGCATGCCTCTACTTTCTCTGTGGAGCCATACTGCCATCCTGTGGTCACACGTGGCACTACAACATGGCAGTCTCAGCAAGAATTGCTCACACTCAAATCTTAACAGGTCTGTTTGTTGCAACTTGTCCAATATACATGTCCATTGAATAATGACTGCGGTGCCAGGTCTGTGTTGTATCTTGATTGAATGTTTTATAATTTCAGGCTGTTGGAGGTTGTAGCTGAGCATTGGGGGCGTTGATGCTGAAAGATAACACAATGTACTTTGTCATCAAGATCGTGGAATCCATTTTCAGGAATGTTTGGCTTAGCTTCATGTGTGGAGTGAATCTATGGCTGTGGAATTGCTCTGCAGTTTGGATTAGTGATGGTTTTTCCGTGTTTCTCAGACAGACAAATAAGATGATGATGACAGACTCAAGCTGGAGGGTGTAATCAACAGCATCCGACACACCTTCCATGTTAATACCCGCGGAAGATCGATCCCTAGCACATTATGTGAGGAAGAGAAGCTGTGCCCGACATCTCACTCCTTAGTCACTCCAACCGTTCGGTGTTCCTGCAGTATGATTGGCTCCTTTCTCCCCACCTCCACATAAACTCAAAGCTGGAGTTCCATGTTTCACCACTAGATGGCCACCAAATATTGCAGTTCACAGGTCTTTTTCGGTGGCTGTGAAGAAACGTTTCTCTCTGGCTAGTAAATGAGTCTACTACTTGCGTGTAACATCAGAGTGATCTGGGAGTATTGTTAGAAACACAAACATTGTTCTACTCATAAGAACAAGCATTACAGATAAAGTCAGCGGGGAAGCGGGGACGATGGCGCCGGGGAGGTCAGATGGTCTTCGTTTAGCGTGACTGCTACCCGATCAGGAGTGCGCGTGGGTGCCGGGGCCGGATCCAGCCCCCCGCTGATGTCACCGCTGATGTCACTGCTGATGTCACCGCGGTCATGGGGCTCTGTGACCGCCTGCTGCTGCTGATCTGGGCAGACGGGAGGTGGTGGTGGTGGTTGGGGGGGGTGCCGCCAGCTGCGCCTTGGCAGCACCCCACTGTGTGTTTGTGTGTGTGTGTTTGTGTGTGTGTGTGTGTGTGTGTGTGTGTGTGTGTGTGTGTGTGTGTGTGAGTGAGACAGAGGGAGCTGTGATTAGATGTCAGTGAACCATCCAATCAGTTATAGCTCACAGAGGACACGCTCCTGTAGTGTTTGACTGACAGTGCTGTACTACCTCTGCATGATGTGACCTCGGGAGAAAAGTTTGGATTGTAGAACTGAACCTCTTTCCTCCCACTGTAAGGGGGCTATTAGCAGTCATCTTATTCAATCAGTGGAGCAGTGATATCCTTATTTCAGTATTTCAATACAAAAAAGTTGTGAAGACTTCAGTTTATTCAGTCACACATTAGTGTGGGTTTAGGCATTGGTTTTGTTCGTCTAACCTCTTGGTTGCAGAGGTACAAGAAAATGTTTGGTGGAGTAATTTTAGAAAAAAAGCAGGTGTCATTCTCCCCTCAGCAGCAGGCATTGTGGGTAAAGTGTCCACACAGCGTAGAGCTCTTGCAATGCTTTGACCTTTTTAAAAATGTGTTCGTTTATCTGTTTGCTTAGCAGACGTTCTCATCCAGAGCAGCTTATACAGTTTCTATATCATTGCAATCCAGACGAATCCCTCCAGTCCAGGATTTGAAACTCAGACCGCGGGCCCGGTTACGTCCTCCTCCCAGGCCCTGAAGACGATCCGCCACCCCCCCTCACAACCCTGGTGCCCCTGTGCCACTGCGCATGACAGGCGGGGGCACCGTGGGAGAGCCGGGGCTCGGGTGTAACAGGAGAGGGTGAGCTGTGTGGCACGTCCCGGCTGCGCCGGACGCCCCGAAGCCCGCGTGATTAACCCTTCTGCGAGGCATCTGACCCCCCTGTTAGCGCCACGCAACGCCGCAGCGCCCCCTCTCCCGCAGCGCCGGTCGCCCCGGCGACGGCCAAATAAACAGGTGCAGCGCCGAGTGGGCCCTCGCGGTGAGCAGCTGACTGACCCATGAGAGGAGTGCCCTGGAGTGATGTCAGCCAGCAGGGCTGTTAATGCCCCCCCCCAACCTCCTGCGTCACCCTGTGACTGCCATCACACTCTGTTCCCTAACCAGACCCCACGCGCTCCCATGCAGCGACCGGAACACGCCGGAATCGCCTTCCACTGTGACATCACAATGCAGCCGGGGGGGCAGTTCACCAACACTCCGCCTGACCAATTGGCGGTCGCTGCTCGGATTAGATTACAGTTTGAAATTGAATTATGAAGCAGTAAGGGTAACAGAGCAGCGGAGAGAGATTTTGAATGTGTTTCCTATGGACAGATGTAAGCGCTTTTCTAGGAGGCAGTCAAGTATTTTCACTGCCTATCTCGGATGTCCATGATGTAAATGGGAACACTCCCAGCAGAAGTCCACTGAACAGCAGTGACTCTGCTTATTTTTACCTTCTGCACTGAACATCACAGTGCGTTTGAAAGTAAAACACTTATTTTCATATTTAAGTCTAGGAGAAAGAATGTGGGGTATTTAACCACAGTGCTTGTGTTTGTTTCTTTGAAGGTGGGAAATGTTTGCGCAGTCTTCCTAATGCAGTAAAATGAAAATCTGACATCTCAGAGAGAGAAGGAAATGGAATGGAAGGCAATACAATTCAATAGAATGCTATGGAACGGAATTGAAAGGGAAACACAGTGGAATGTTATGTAATGTAATGTAATGGAGTGGAATGGCACAGAACTTTAATCATTGTCATGTGGCAGTCTAATTTTTCAGTTTATGTCAAGTAGGTAAAGCAGGTGCTTTCATTGCCCTGACGTATGACCCTATAATCTGCTGGCACACTGTACTTTTCCTGTTAGTGTTGCTTGCCATGTTGAGCTGAATAATGTGTGCCAGTATAGGAGCACTGCAGTGTGGATGTCTGTGCTGCTCTGCATAGCACATTCTGTGCCTGTACATCGACTTCCCTTTCTCAGAGCCTCGATCATTTATGTATCATTCATTAAGCATAAGCTTTACGACGGCTCCATTCATCCAATGAGGAGACATATTATGTCTTGCATAAAAATGAATAGCTCCAATATAAGTAATGGACGTCGGCCTCGGGCCAGGTGGCAGTATACGTCACGGTTTCACTGTGATTTACTGTGAACTCGGGTAGTAATGAAAAATGAAAAGGTCCTGTTTAGAGATGATAAAGGCTGGTGCACGCAGCTGTCTTTTTTCTGGCAGTCAGAGCCCAGCTAATTCATTAATGTTACGACACGCTGAAATGCAAAACCAGCTTCCTCTTGGTCACTTGAGTAAGGTCAGTTACCTGCTTCCTGCCTGCGTCACGGGCAGAAACGAACTTGTATAAACTCTATAAGCTGGTAGCGCAGGGAACTGTTAGCAGGACACCTCAGGGTACCTGCATAGCATACATGAATTAACCATGTGCAATATTTAATTTATTGATTTGGATTTAGCTTTATGTTATAATTCTGTGTTATGTATTGGCTTTGTATTATAAATAGTTATTCTTCTTGCTTTATGTATATGGAAATGTTTATATGTAAATAGCATATGATAGAAGTTTTTTAAACTGCGTGCTACTCACAAAAGTAATGTAAGCACCTGAATAAGAATGTGTAATACGGAGTAATATATGTAATATGCTGTAGTATGTGTAATATTACACATGTGTAATATGATATGGTTCAATGGAGTTCTACAAACATTTACAACATGTGTAACCCTGTAATCTGGTGTTGCTGTTGGGTAATGGAGGCCTTGACTTTCAGTACACTGTGATAGAGCCCATGACTGTTGATGCACTGTAATGGACCCTCGGACTTTTGGCGGATTGGTCGGAGAAGTGTAACTTTTAAAGCCAGGCGTCGGGGATTAAAAAGGGGCACACTGTGCTCCTCTGTGTGCTTTGTGAGACTCCTTAATTATAGAGGGAGTCTCACTGTGAGAGAAGGGGGTCAGGGATCCTCTATACAGCAATACATGCAATACAGCATGCTGGTTATGGGTCTGAGCTTATAACCAGAAGGTTGTGGGTTCCATTCCCACCACACTTTCAATATGCCTTTGAGCAATGTGCCTGACCTGAATTTTTTCAGTAACTACCCAAGCCCTGTAACTGTGCAGTATGGCACAGTTAAAGCCATGTAAGCTGCCCTAAATAAGGGGGTTAGCCAAGCACAGAAATGACAAATGGTGCATAATTTGTCAGAGGCTACCCTAGAATAGGCATGTTATTTTTTTCATGGGATGGGACATTGAGATGTGGTAGATATTTTTTGGATGGGGTCCAGGCATTCTCCTCAGGAACAGCATTTAGCCTCTTGCTCTTGGGAAGAATTAACAGGTTTGTCGTGACGACCGCTTGACTTTGCCGTGATTTAATAGGTTGATCCCCCGGTGATGGGATGAGTCATCTTGCCAGATGTGATGTCTGACATTCCAGAGCCAGCACTGCTGAGAGAGAGAGAGAGAGAGAGAGAGAGAGAGAGAGAGAGAGAGAGAGAGAACGTTAGAGCTGGGCTCACCGGTATCAGTTAGCTTCTCAGAAAGACTAACATTTGCAGTGTCATCTCTTAGCCCTCCAACATGAGCAGTAATGGGATGTGTTATGTGTCACCATTCAAAGATCAATCATTAATCATTCAGTGAATGTTTGTCTCAAGAGAATGCACAGAAATAATCACAGTGGATTTAATAAGGTAATGCAAAAATAATATTTAAACGTGCTATGTCAGATGAACAGCCGCAGACAGTCCAAACCTGAGACCTGAGTCTACAGCAGATTCTTTGAACCCTTTATTCAATTAAAACTACCAAGTCATCTGGAAAGTGCTGTTCAACTGAAAAAGCAGACCAAGATTAATGTGGCGTCATATACCAGCAAAATGACTTCATTCCTTAAAATGGATTGGCAGTTTTGCTTGAATCCAGTGACTTTGTCAAAATACAGAGCTGGATTAAACTGGGTAGTTTGGTGTGTGTGTGTGTGTGTGTGTGTGTGTGTGTGTGTGTGTGGGGATTCATGGACTGAAAAGCACCTTTAAAGATGAGTTGGCGGTTTTTGAATTCAGAGGTCTGTCTACTCTACACTGGACTGGTAGTATTAGACAGCTCCATGGAAAGTGATGGAAAAGGCCTTTCTTTTTCATCACGAAAACAGATTGTACATTGTACTTGGTGGGTACTGAACTCTGTAGAAACCTCTGCTTTAATTTGTCAGTGTTTTTTTTGTTATAAAATAACCCATTTGGTGATATTTTCAGGAATGTCTTCCAACGTTGGGTTGCACTGGGAGACATTATAGAATTTGGTTATTCTTGTTCTGTGGGCAAATATATGCTCTTATTCATGTTAAATCTTTTTTAATCATTGTTGTATTTGAAAAGTAATTGTGTTACATTTTGTCTGAAGAATTTAATGAATGGGTATCTAATTTGTAGATATATGAATGAATCCTTTTTGAAAATCTGATATCTCTTTTTTTGGAGTCACATATTATCTTAATATGAATGTTTTACTCAAGATATACCTGTTGTTCCAGACAAATATTTGTCCAAAGATTTGACCTGACGGGGTATATGGTTAATTAGCCATAGTAGTAAGTTCAGTCATTTGATCATTTCAATGTGTAGAAACTGTACACATGGGAAATCAATGGTCGATATTGTCATTGCCCATCCAGTATATTGGGCTAAACTGTTGACAACTATGAGAGAGTGTAAGGAAGGTGTATTGGTTTGTATCTCTTTTCTGTAGCCCTTGTCCAATCATAATATCGAAAATTTTATCTACCAGATAAGAGATCATGTTTGTGAGTATATCACGTACATCAGTGAAGTCAAACCAGGTCATGCCAGAGTCCTGACCAAGTACAACCTCTGCCCTTTAGTGAATTTACAAAGACTTGTACATCATCATGAGTTTGGCAGTCTCTGAAAACAGTGTTTAAAAATAGCATTTAAAAATTGAACAAAAAAAGTGCTTAAACTCATTAGCCAGAGTTAAGCCTTTTTGATTTAATCCGATATCCAGTACAAGATGTATTTGTCTGAACTCCCCTCAAACTGTTACATCTCCCGATAATACCATTTGTGCAGATGGCATTTTTAAGTGTACGTGCTAGACGAGAAGGAATAATTCATGTGCAGTATGGACCTCTAACACATTACTTGGCAACCGGCATACCTGCTGTCCTAACTTCAGTGTTAAAAAAAGAGAGGAAAGACTGTGAGACTGTCGGCGGCAGTGTAGCATAGTGGTTAAGGAGCAGGACTCGTAACCGAAAGGTTGCTGGTTCAATTCCCTAGAGGGCCACTGCTGCTGTATCCTTGGGCAAGGTACTTACCCCACAATTGCCTCAGTAAATATCCAGCTGTATAAATGGATAACATTGTAAAAACCTGTAACTGATAGTCGCTCTGGATAAGAGCATCTGCTAAATGCCAATAATGTAATGTAACATTTCCTGTCTGGACAGGAAGTAACACCATGGGGCTGAGGGAAAAGGAGGAATGGTGTGAGATGCCTGAGACCTTAAGGGCAGACCTCTCCCCCTGATTGGCTGATGCAGGAGAGCTCCTCCCCCTTTCACAGCACCCACGGGCACTAGACTAAAACAGAAACATGAGCGGCGACGTTATCACGTTTTTTTTTTTTTTAAGTTCTTCACCCTGCGCGTTTTCGCCCCCGCGTCTGGACAGCGTCACTCCTGTGCCCCGCCTGGCATCTGCGGTACTGTATGGCCTTATCTGGGAACGGCCTGACACCGACCGAGAGGCGCAGGCCAGAGGGACTTCTGACTGTCTATTTACAGTAGAGAGGAGACGGGGGGCCGCACGGCCTGAGAGGGGGGCCTTTTCGAAAAGTGACGCCGAACCGCGCTCTTCCATATTAGGAAAAACCGTGCCAGCGGTGACAGGGGGTACGGTCCGAGGGGCTGCGCGGAGGTGCTCTCACACAAAGAGGTCAAGTCCTTTCACGCCGGTGCCGAGGGCAACCGGCACCGCCACCGCAACAGAGGCGAACGCAACGCTCTGCAGGGAGTGTCACCACATGCAGAGTTGAGGTCACGTCCCCATGTCACTGTGGGGCTGGCAGTTTGGCACAGCAGACAGAGAGCTACAGTACGCTGGTATCCACACAGCCACTCCATGTTACAGCAATCTCTGATATAATAACATTGGTCGCTAATATCACTTTTTAATACCAAATATAATGACGCATGTACAAAATCACTGAAACGTTGCGGTGAAGGACCTGGATTTGTAACCAGGGCTTTGCAGGTTCAGATCCCTGGTAGGGTAATGTGGTTCTACCCTTTGGGAATGGTCCTTGAAGAGAATCGCCTCAGTAAATAGCCAGGTGTTAGAGGGGATAAAATGTGAAAAATGTAAGCTTTGGAAATCGCCTTGGAAAAGGCAAATGCACAATATAAATCTCTGTCAAGGAGGGCTACTGCTCGGTGTCTGACCAGAGAACATTGCTGTGTTCCAGCTGGCAAGTACTTACACTTTAGTCTGGTTTGTGCATTACTTGATATACAGTAAATCAAATGATAATGTATTTTTATTTTTATTATAAATAGGATAAACTTCACTAACGCTTCCCAGAACAGTACCAATGTGAGAAGTTATTCTACCTTTAGCTCACCTCCATGCTAATTGATCATGGAATGCAATTCATAGTCCGGGTAACTCTGTGCTGTGGGCTGGCTCTGAGTGACATGAACTCTCTCTCCCTGTGGCCCAAAGCCACGGTCAGAATCTCTCAACCACATTACAACCACTTACAGTTGGTCAGGATCTCTGTCTGAACCCAGACCACAAGGTGGTAAAATCTGAGGACCACACGGTCCCGGTGCCAAACCTCAAATCCCAGCGACTGATCTCTCCTCTGTATCTGCAGGACTGTGCTGTTTTAGACTGCTCTCTCGTCTCTGTATGCAGGACTGTGCTGTTTTTGAGTGCACTGCTCTGTGGTGGTGCTCCAAAAGTATGTTATTCTACTCTGCGTGGGTGCTTACTGTAGCGGGGATAAAGGCTCTTTAAAAAATGGAATATGTACTTGAACACATCGCTCAGAATTAGAGACAAAGTGCCACAAAGCTTTTATATTGAATCTGGCCCTCGGTCCGGTTAAAAGTGCGTTCCTTTGAAGTGTCCACAAACTGTTTGATTTCTAAATCATCTCTACAGTAAACATTTCTACAGATGACAGCTTTAAGTGTTTCTAATCTTGATTAGAAGAGATATTTGATTGCGGTCCTGATAAATCTCAAAATGAAATGTTTTGGAAATGTTTTGCTATTTTTGGTGTAGTTTTTTCAAGGGGAATTCAACGATCCTGTTCTTTTAAATGTTAAATTGCCTTAAGAATAGAAATGGTTTGAGAAGCAGGTAGGAGCAGGTGTCTTTCCCGCTAACAATGCAGAAGAGCACACAGACCACCGTGCGGCTCTCTCCGTTTTCGGCGCTCCTGCCAAGGCTCCGCCCAAGAGGGGTAACGAGCCAGCAGACACGCAGGTCGCAGTCGTTGGCGGTCGTGGCGTCGCGGTCTGGACCGTTCCGCCGCGCAGCAGACGTGCGGTGCTCTCGGGGGTCTCCTGGTCCTCGCCTGAGCGCACGGTCTGACCGGACGCCACAGCCTCTCCATCGGGATGAGGACGCTGTCGGGCCCAGCAGCGTCTCCCCGTCGTGTTTCCTGTTCCCCGAGCAGCTGTGCGGGGAACGCTGCCAGGTCAGGCTGCGCTGGTGTCAAATCTCCGAAGGCCGAACATGTTACTCGCGCCCTCGTTTTGCTTTGACTCTGAGTATTACATTACATTAAACTGTTGCCAGTCAGCATACGCAACTTAACATAGGTTACAATTTTATCCATTTATACAGCTGGATATTTACTGAGGCAATTCTGGGTTAGGTACCTTGCCCAAGTAGTGCAAGTAGCAGTGCCCCAGTGGGGAATCGAACCAGCAACCTTTCAGTTATGAGCCCTGCTCCTTACAACTGTGGTCTTAGATTTTTACTGAAAGAAATTTACCATCATCATCAACCATCAACTGTTTTTACAGTTATTAAAATGTCTGTACACTTATAGTGTATAGAGTAGGAGCCATGCTAAAGTTAAACTTGTAATCAATCTCTTTCCTTTCAGTCATGTATCAGTATGTGTACATCTTTAGGTGCAACACAGGATGCACACATTCGCAGGTAAGCAATAATACAGTAGTTCCTTTAACTACAGTGCAAACAACTTTAATATTTAATGTCAGCGATCGCTGCACTCAGGCTTTCTTGAATTTGTCTCGCATGTTTACATGTATCGCTCATTATTTCCCATTGCTTACATGTATTGTTAAGCCCAAAGAGCACTGCAGTCCTATCGAGTCGGGGCCTGACAGTATGTGAATTGGCTGGGTAAATTGCTCAGTATTCTGTATCGTGTGTGGTATTTCCTCCCATGATCCTTTGCGCTGTGAAGGCCTTGCGCGATTTGTTTCGGTGCGTGGTGAGGAGGGTCACTGTGTCACTGTTTGCACTCCCCTTCCACTTCCTCTGACACCAGTGCAGACTTTTGGCTTTAAGTGAACCTCAGAGCTTTGTCTGAGGTTTGTCATTCAATCCGCATAGGGCAATGTATTTTTTCTGAACAATAACGGCAGCAGAAAGGTCACAGACCTCCCAAACCCAAGTTCTACCAAAGGCACTTCCGTCACGATGACTGTGATTTTCCCCCATTGTGTCCACACCCGTGTTTCTGAATGCAGAGGATATGAGGGTAGCTTTATGGGCTGACGGACTTCTGCCTCAGTGGAAGGACTTCTTCCTCGGCCTGTGATAACGAACCATGATGGCCACAGAGGTGCATCTCTGTGTGTGTTTTGTCCAGACGCTTTGGCCTGTGGCGTCTGCAGAGGAATTTGGCTCGTCGCCCCATCAGTTTAGACCTCCGTCCCAGCGGCGGCCGTCTGACAGAAGTTATAATTGCGGTGCATTCCCTTGAGTCAATCCTTGCGCTTTTTCACAGCGATTAGACTCGCTTCCAGCTGCGTCCCTGGGGGGTGGAATCAGGAGACGGGTTAGAGTGGATTTAAAAAAGAAAAGTCAGAAAACAGAAAACAGAAGGACACAAGGTGACCTCCAGCAGCGGAGTCTGTCACAGCCTGCGCTGTTTCAGAAAGGGCTGGTAAACTTCACCGCGGCCGGCCGCCTTGACAAGGCTGAGATACGGTGTACGGTTTAGCTGAAACTGCAGAGGGAGCTGGGTGGAGAACAGACAGGGCAGAGAGTAATTACATTACACACATTACATTCATTTAGCACACGCTCTTATCCAGAGCGACTTCCAGCATGACAGAACAGTATTCATCCAAGTTAAATGAGCAGCAGTGTCAGACCAGGCTAACACTTCCAGACCAGTGAGTGTGAGCGCAACACCATTCAAGCCCTATGACAAGTTAACTTGTGCTAACCTGAAACTAAACAGCCTAGAAACAAAGGCAAGCCAAGTGTGTACACTACCATACATGTACATACAATACCACACACGTAGAGTACTGCATGTAATAACCCTGATAAAGACAGGGGTGCAGCAGGCTGCGGGGGTTCAGGAGGGACGATTCACTTCACTCGGGCGATAAGGTGGTGTGAGACAGGGCGTGGCCGTCATCATGGAAGGTGTCGTGACTTCCCGGGGGTCGGGAGGGGGTGGCGGAAAGTGCTCGGGTCAGCTAACTGAGCCCGCGTCACCGCGCCCCGCCCTGCCAGGCCTGCCAGTCTCATTCCAGCGCTCCGAAAAGGTCACTCCCCCCAGCTCCTTGGTACCTCGGCGCAGTCGCGGGGGGGGGGGTGCCGGGAGGGTGCGTGTGAGCACATGACCAGCCTCGGGGCTCAGAGAGGGGCATGAAGAGGACACCCCTCCCCGTGTGCCTAATTGATCAGGGTTTAGCGCCACGGATCACCATCTTTAGACTCTCTAAAGCGTTGATAATCCCACTTTGGGCTCTGTGTTTGCCGATCAAGCTTTTCCACATCTTTAACTGTTTGTGTTAACCGCTTTTTTTTACCTTTAACATTATCAGTGATGATAATGATATGCAGGTGTTATTTTTCACTAGTGATAATGTACACAAGTTACGCCATGAACCCTACTCTCTCTGAACCCCATCACTGAAAGGAGATGGTACAGGCTAGAGGACTACTCTCTCCCCATGGTTAATGTGGTATAGGCCTGAAGTTGAGGAATCCAGACTTGTTGGTCCTTAAGTGGTTCTTATTTCTGAGGGAACATACTGTCAGTGTTGACAAAGTGTCTCTGTAACAGTACTGGAAGTTTATGGCTGGAGCATCCTAATGACAATTAGTAATGATAGTAATTGTCAAACAAAAAATGTGTCTGACAACAGATCATTACTAATAATTTAGTAATGAGTCAGACCAATTTTCTGTTTAATCACAGTGGAAATTAATGACAAATAAGCTGTGCTCCTGCAGCTCTTGTGGAAGTCAGCTGTGCGTCTCCCTCAGAATGAGTAATCAAGCAATTATCTGAAAGAGCTTCAATTAAGGCCCGATTAGCTACTTGCAGGGCCGACAGGAAAGCTTCCAGGACAGGTAGGCGCATTCAGTGCTGTTGGTTTTTCCTCACAGTTTCTGGAAACCCTGAGGAAAGCCACCTAAAGGCACCTCGCTTGAGAGGACAGGAACATTCAGAGGGGAGGGGAGAGGTGGAGGGGAGCCTCTGAGGGCCTCTTGTGGGAATGGGTTGAGGAGTGACTGGAGTCGCAGCTAAGCGCTGGGCTACATTGCTCAGCTACGCGCTGGGCTAAATCAAGGTTATCTCTCACAGCCCCCGCTAGGCCCCCGCACCTCTAATTGCCTCTCACTTCTCCACTGTCTTATGAGTCTCTGTCTCTGTCTCTCTCTCTGTCTCTCTCTCTCTCTGTCTCTGTCTCTGTCTCTCTCTCTGTCTCTCTCTCTGTCTCTCTCTCTCTCTCTCTCTCTCTCTCTCTCTCTCTCTCTCTGTCTTTCTGTCTCTCTCTCTCTGTTTTCTGAGGGTGGGGGGTGGTGGTGTGGGGGAGGGGTGTGGGGGGGGGTGCTGGAGCGGATTATCCCCCTTCTCTTCTCGCCGCTCGTTTTTTAGGCTTAGCCAAGCTTGTTTTGGGTAGCTCAGACGTCTGATTAGTGCACTCAACATTCAGCAGGATGGTTTTGTGTGGGGGGGGGTAGTGCAGGGCTGGATATGCACAAAGAAGCGATTAATCAAAGCCATTTAATACTGCTTATGCAAGCCGCTTGCTGCCTTCCAGAGTGCTAGCGTGCACTGTGCCCCTCTTGACTTTTCCATGCCTACGGACTGTAATGCGATTTTTTTTCCCCTGCTTCATTTTGACTGATTGAAGCATTCAGGCTCATTGGCTGTGATTAATTCATCGATGATATCGTGTGATTGTGCTAATATAAATCTGGAGTTTTACTCATTCATCGACCAAACGTTCCAAAAGTTAAGAAAGGCGTTTTTTACATTTATTCCGTTTTTTTTTTTTTGGTGCAGGGCCACTTCTAATCACAGGCCACTTCAGGGATGCAGCGGGTTTGCACATCTTAGCACTGTCATTTGGGTTCATAAAAAGCACGGAAGCAGGGAGGATGAGATGGGGCACACACTTTCGAAAATGCCTCAGCGGGGTTAAATCTGCCTCGCCGAGACCGCCGGCGGTTGGCTGAAACTGATCGATGGAGTGTTGGTTTTCTGGCGGGTCTCAGGTCTCCGCCAGCAACACAGCTCGCTCTGAAAACGCGTCTTCTGCGTGACCGCCCTTTAGCCATTTCTTATTTCTAAGTAAAAGACACCCGGCTGAGCCAGTTTCCATCACTGAGATGAACGCCTCCGCCCTGGGTGAGTTAGCGGTCCCTCACATCAGGATTGTGCGGCCCTCAGTAAAATCTGTGCACCAGGCAGCTACCAGGCTTTCGGCACTTTGGAAAGGACGGGGAGGGGGTGCAGGGAGTGTACAGTTGTACAGCTGAAATATGAATAAGGCTGCTTTGTTGTGCCCGTGTACTGGGTGCCCTCTGTGTAGTGATCGCTGGCCATGTGAGGCGTGCTGGAGGCTCTGTGTGGACGCAGCTTTTCTGTACAGCCGCAGAGGCCTGGCACCGAATCAAACGCTTTCATGTGCTGGCTCTCCTTCTCTCCTGCGTTCCCTCTCTCACACTCTGTATTTCTCTCCTGATCTTCCTCTCTCACTCTTTTTCTCTCTCCCTCTCTTATATTCTGCCTCTCTCTCCTTCTCTCCCTCTCTCTCTTGCTCTAACACTCTTTTTCTCCAGTTCTCTCTCACACATACTCTTTCTGTCCTGCTTTCCCTCTCTCACACTCCCTCACTCTCTCTCTCTCTCTCTCTGCGAACACCTTTCTCCACTGCCAGCTCCAGCCAAGCGTAAATTTTAAAGGAGTTGTTTTCCATAAATATTCTGAATTGGTCTCTGGAAAGTGCCTAAAGCTCATTTCAGATAATCTGTGTGTATTAGGGAGAAAAACCCATGCGGCTCTCCATGAATGGGCAGACAGAGTCTCGGACTGTTCTTTCAGTCGCCAGACGTCTGGTGGCATTTTCAGAGTGTACAGTACCTTTAGGGGAGAAAAGAGGGGGCTTTCACAAGCTTGTTAAAGGAAAGGAGATATGGAGGGGAGACAGATATGTGTTTGCTGGCAGTGTTCTTTATTTTATGTAAATACGAGTCGCGGTTTTCAAAGTGTCCTGGAATGGGTGCTCTTTAGGGGAGGTCCTCTCTAAGTTCTGTCGTTGGGACCACCCATTTTATGGTGGGGATGTGCTCGATGAACTGTGCTACCTCCTGGGGCTTGTGGCCTACCTCCTACAGCTGCAGACATAAAGTACCTGAGGGAACATGCCAGGTTGTGTGAGACTGAGTGAGATTGTGTTTGTGTGATTGTGCGTGTGTTGTGGGAGTAGTTTTATCGGTGTGTTTGTACACATGTTTAGTTGAATCTTTGTGTGTGTCTGTGAGTAGTTTTGTGTGTGTCTGTGAGTAGGTTTGTGTGCATGTCTGTGAGTAGGGTTGTGTGTGTCTGAGTAGGGTTGTGTGAGTGTGTGTGTCTGTGAGTAGGTTTGTTTGTGTGTCTGTGAGTAGGAGTGTGAGTCTGTCAATAGGTTTGTGTGTGTCTGGGTAGGTTTGTGGGTGTCTGTGACTAGGTTTTTGTATGTCTGAGTAGGTTTGTGAGTGTCGGAGTAGGTTTGTGTGTGTGTGTGTCTGTAAGTAGGTTTTTCTGTGTGTCTGTGAATAGGTTTGTGTATGTGTCTGTTAGCAGGTCTTTGAGGAGGTTACATTTATGTGTATGTTTGCAGGTGCATATATGTATAGGTATGTGAGTGTGTTTGTGTGAGTTGGCATGTATTTCTGCACATCAGTTTGATTGTTGTTATATCACCAACCAGGACTGCTGACACTTGCATGTCTGTCCTATCAAAACATCAGAGGATAATTGCACATCTGACACAGAGGGTCACTTCCAACAATAAGTGTGTGTGTGTGTGTGTGTGTGTGTGTGTGTGTTTTGTGTGTGTGCGTGCCTCTGCCTGTGTATATTACATTACATTACATCATTTAGCAGACTCTCTTACCCAAAGCGACTTACAAATAAGTGCATCACTATGCTAAGAGTAGTTATCGTAAGGTATTACAAGAGGTCAGTAAGATACAAAGTTAAGTGTTAGGCTAGTGTGGAGTTTTTTTTTAATGTAAATAGCAATCGATAGGATAGATAGATGTATATGTGTGCACGTGCGTGTGTGTGTGTGTGTGTGTGTGTGTGTGTGTGTGTGTGTGCCGCTGCCTGTGTGTATATATGTGTATATGTGTGCGTGTGTGTGCGTAGACGGTGTTCAGGAAGCAGCAGGAGGCTGGGACTAGCAGGGGGGAGGAGTAGGAGGGGGAGGGGCAGGTGAGCCGAGCCAATCGCAGCCGGAGAAGGTCCGAGCACGGGGCGGTTTCCTTTTACAGACTCTCGCCGTGCAGGCTATTTTAAAGAGACACCAGGCACAGCTGTACTTGACAATCTGCAGCGGGAGCCCGGGCAGAGCTTTCAGCCGGACGCAGCTCAGAGCGCAGCGGAGGAGAGTTAGCGAGAGAAACGGAGTCCTGCGCACGCGTGTGTGAGTGTGTGTGTGCGTGTGTGTGGGAGGAGGGATCATCGCTCGTGCGTGGAAACTTTCAGGGGATATGACATTCCGTGAGCTGGTCTTCTCCAGCGCTCAGTCTGAGGCCTGACTCGCTTTGCGGTCCATCCACGGTCCATCCACGGTCAGCCCGCGGTCCCTGCGTCTGTCCAGCGAAAGGCCCGGGATTATCCTCCTTGGATCAGCAGCTGCCCTTGCACTGTCCCAGAGCTGCGTCTCCCCTCTCGCTCGCCCCTCGCTCGCCCCTCACTCGCCCGCATCGGGGCCGGCTCTCTCTCTCTCTCCCCCCCTGCCTCAGCATGGCCCTGCGGGGCTGACCCGGGAAGGGGTACACCCAGGGCGAGCCAGCGCTCCTCTCCCGCGCCCCCGCCCCCAGGCCTCCCCCGGGCAGGGCATGCTCTACCCCGGCGTCCGCCTCCCACCCCACCGCTCCCAATGAAGCGATTCGGCAGCCTGCGAGGGAGCAAGAAGCGCAAGGACCAGGACAGACGGACGGCCAGGCGGCAGTCCGAGCCCCACGGCCTGCTCGGTACGGTAACGGGAAGGGGGGGGTCCTTCAGCAGGGGGTCAGCGTGCCGTCCTTTTCATTGCCCGCAACAGTAGCATTTTTGTGCATGCATGAGCGTGTGTGTGTGTGTGTGTGTGTGTGTGTGTGTGTGTGTGTGTGTGTGTGTGTGTATGTGTGTATGCGTGTTTAACGGTTCTGCTTTGGCACATAGAGCACAACTGTGAGATCAGAGCAGCTAAGAGTTGTGTGGCGTAGCGCATTCTCCCAGCATGTGTAAGAGATTACATTCACTGAGGCCTGGAAAAGCGGCCCGGATCGCCGGATCGGGTGACCGGGATGGCACAACCTGCCCCCGACAGCACTGCCCTTGGCTTAAAGCCTCCTGTGTGAAATGACATGCCGAGCTGGCACCGTGGGGTTGTATTATCAGCAGGTCCTGCTGTGCCTCTGACACACTGTACTCGTGAGGAGCAGTCACTCCAGAGCACGTGAGCGGCAGTGTAGCATAGTGGTGAGGGAGCAGGGCTCGTAACCGGCAGGTTGCTGGTTTGATTCCCCGCTGGGGCGCTGTTGCTGTACCCCTGGGCAGAATTGCGTCAGTAAATATCCTGTGTAAATGGAAATTTGTATCGTGAATAACTGTACGAAAGGATAAAATTGTAACCTATTGTGTGTAAGTCACTATGGATAACAGTGTCTGCTAAATGGCAATAATGTAATGTAGTAATGTACACAGTTAGGTGTCATGGCCCTAGCAGGGGTAGCAGTGGAGGGACAGCCCTCCCTCTGTGAGCCCACTGACACATCACAGACATGCCAGCCAGGCAGGACTGCTTACATTCTCCCCTAATTACCTCTCAGAGCCGCTCCATTGTTTTACTGTCTGTTTCCTATGATATATTTGAGACGCTAATGGTTTTTAAGCGGTTGGCTGGAGCGGCCAGAGAAAAAGCCGTCCCGTAGATCCGGAGCGATCTGTTACGTTCTGCAGAAGCCCGAATGGAAAATTGCGATGGCGTGATACGTTTCGTATGTTAACATGCAAACACAGTAAATGTCCGAGCAGTTAAACACAGCATATGTTATCAACAAAGGTAACAGTCAGGGAAGTGAACGCCTTGGTTGTTAAAGGAAGAATCTCACAGTTTTATAGGAAGATGTATGAGCTATACAGAGTGAAAGAAGCCTTGCAGTGAACAGAGAGGAGGAAGAGGGGAAAGTCTACAGGCTGCTGAAGAGACTAACCTCACGTGTCATGCAATATAAAGCTGACAAAAGCCACGTGCGTGTGAGTTAAAAGCACAAACATTTTAATTGTGACCGAAGTGGATGGTAGATCAGAGGAGCTCTCGGGCAGTGTTTGCGGAACATTGCGAAGGTTGCCTGGGAACCTCGTGAGAACTCCAGTCAGACACTGAGCTCTCCGAGGGCAAGCTGTGCTATTTTTGACCATTAAACGATTTTTATTTTTTCAAAATAGATGACCCACTGGTGCTTCTGGAAGGCAACGGCAGTTACAGTACGCTGAGAACCACTGTAGCGTGTTTTACAGTGTCTCTACAAAGCCAGCGTCCCGGTCGAATCTGGCGCGGGCATGACCCACAAAAAGGACCTTCTCTGTTCTCTCTGGAGCTGAAGACAAAAATGCAGAAATGCTCTTTTCAGAGAGAGAGAGACAGAACAAGAGCAAAACGGGAACAGCAATTTATTACCTGCAGAGTCAAACAAGGTTTACCTGTTCACAGCCAGGTGTCCAGGTTGGTTATTATTGTACCATGGTACAATTGTACCAAAAGTACCAAAAGTAGCGCTGTACTTGCTGCCATCTGGACAGTAAAAGACAGGAAGTGAGAATGATGTCACAACAGCACATTAAGGACAAGCATATAAACAATAAGTGCTTGTGAATGAGGTTATGAGTTTTTGAGGGATTAACCTGCCCGCTTTTGCTTTAAGTCTTTTTTAAGCCCTTGTTTCTGTTCCAGTTAACCTTTACTCAAACCACGACCATATTGCAAACCTCAGTGCAGCAAACTGGTAAAATCCTCAACTAGAAAGAAAAAGAGCTCATCTTAACAGTCGGTGCAAATGTGAAATGAAGAAGCTGGCTACCGGCTCACGTGTAGCGGGGGATCGGCCAGAGCGACTTGGGCACAGTACCCATCGTGTAGGCCGACAGCACTGGCACGGACGGTGCGTACTCGCACACAGGTAAGGGATACCCGCTCCCCCGCGCGGTGCATCAGGTTACCTGTTTCCTGGAGGTCCGGTGGCCTGGAGACATTGGTTCTGACGCGGGGGACAGCTCAGATATCCTGGGTGTGCTCCGTCTCACAAGAGAGGACAGCTTATCTGGAGCAGAGCTTATAATTAAAGGGCGTTCAGGGTCGTAGTCTGGAAACAATTATGGAAACCCTGACCTTCCTCGATTAACGCGCCAAGCACATGGGAGCATGAGAGCGATTTCAGCTTTGAACCCTGGGAATGTGTTTGGTTAGACGCATCACACTGTCTGGTCTTCGAATGTCTGATGCATCTGACTGAAGACTTTTTTTACATTACGTTAAATTATTGGCATTTAGCAGATGCTCTTATCCAGACTGACTTACATCAGTTACAGTTTTTTACAAGGTTATCAATTTATACAGATGGATATTTACTAAGGCAGTTGTGGGTTAAGTAGCTTGCCCAAGGGTACAGCAGCAGTGCCCCAGTAGGGAATCGAACCGGCAACCTTTCAGTTACAAGTCCTGCGCCTTAACCTCTATGCTACACTGCCGCCCCTTACTTTCCCTGCAGTTGGTTTTAAAAGAAACAGTACCCCTGAAATATCAAGAATTGTTCTTTGACTAGCTACTGTTTCTGCCCGAAGATATGCAGCTTGTTACTTACAAATGTAAGGGACATAGTAACAATGAGACCCTCTGAAAGCACTATACACTTTCATCATTTAGATATGGCTGATAGATGTGGAAGTCTCAGGAGCAGGCTGGTTTTGTTTTGGTTCTGTTTTGTGGAATGCTGAATAGGAGACCTCACACGCACGTGTCTCTGGGCTCCTTGTGAAGTGCTGTTGTTCTGTTGGACCACGTGCTGTTGTTCTATTGGACCACGTGCTGTTGTCCTGTTGGACCATGTTGTTCTGTTCTGTTCTGGTCTGTTGGACCAAGCGCTGTCGCCCTGCTAGACCAGGTGCTGTTGTTCTGTTGGACCACGTGCTGTTGTTCTGTTGGACTACGTGCTGTTGTTCTGCTTGAACGTGTGTTTGGTCTGAGTTCAAGACAAACGATCCTGCTGTGTTTCCCGGAGCCGCTCTGTTTGGGTTGCCTTTCGCACGCATGAACCCGGAGTTGAAAGCGAAGATCTCTCAGGGCCCTGCGTCTTATCCTGTGCTCTGGGAAGCATGTCAGCGCCAGGGCTATAATAAGAACCCGCCGCGATGGGAGAGCCGAGATTAGGGAGCTGAAATGTCAGGAGATAACGGAGACACCCGCTCCGGCGCAGGGCCCCTGTTCCGAGAGCAGAGGGGAGGATGGGGCCTTTCCCCCGCGGGACTGGCCCCCTCTGTGGCAGGGGTCAGTCGTGTTGAAGGGTACGCAGGGCTGGAAGGGTGGATCCTCGCAGGCCAGAACGGCGACAGGAAGGAGGGTGGTGGAGTTCAGCCTGGATGGGGGGTAGGGCTCCTGGGAGCGGGGAGAGATGAGTTATCCCTCATAAACCACTGGATGATCAGCGATCCCTCACTGACTCTGTGATCCTTCACTGACTCTGTGATCCTTCACTGACTCACTGATCCCTCACTGACTCTGTGGTCCTTCACTGACTCACTGATCCCTCACTGACTCACTGACTCAGCGATCCCTCACTGACTCACTGATCCTTCACTGACTCACTGATTCAGCAATCCTTCCCTGACTCACTGATCCCTCACTGACTCACTGATTCAGCAATCCATCCCTGACTCACTGATCCCTCACTGACTCACTGATTCAGCAATCCTTCCCTGACTCACTGATCCCTCACTGACTCAGAGATCCTTCACTGACTCACTGATCCCTCACTGACTCACTGACTCAGCTATACTTCACCGACTCAGGCATCCTTCACTGACTCACAGATCCTGTTAGTCAGATCCTCATCCCGTAACAACCGAATTCTTCCTCGGTGATCTTTCCCCTATCTCTCTCTCCCTGACCCCTCACCGTGGGGCGCGCCCGCGAAAAGCGGCCGGCTCTGGACTTGCCGAGGCGCGGTGGAGCCCGGCCAAGAGCACCGCGCGGATGTTTGGCAGCGTTCCCGGGGCCCACCGCCGATTTCAAAGCCCTGCTTATCCCCCCTGTTTTCCCCTCCGCCGCCCCACCGCGGAGCCCCCTCTCTCCCGGGCCAAGCTGGCGCGGCTTCACAGCGCCGTCGCCCGCTCTGCCCGGCGAGAGTCTGGGGCGGTACGTGACCGGCGACGATAACGCGCCCGTCGGCCGCCCGGACCTCCCTCCAGCACCAGCGTTGGCGATCTGACCCTCCGCGGGGCTGGCCGTGACCACTCTAAGCCCACAGTGGGGGCAGTTCACGCCGGGCAGAGCCACGGCATTTCATTAAAACCGTGTTTTAATTTTCCACTCCCGTCGTTTCTCCCCCCCCCCACCTGCACCCTCCCCACCAAAGCCTTTTTCCAAAATAAAGCGCCATTTTATTGAATTGATGCCCAAATCCAGAGCTGCTGGCTTCAGCCCAAAGGGCAACTCACGGGATCTGAGACTATGCCTCTGGTAGACTTGCGCAAAGAGGGTGATTGCTGTTACTGCAGACGGAGCTTTTATTTCACAGATGATCCTTTCGCCCTGCTGGATAAGGAGGCGTTGGCTCCTCCAGGCCTGTTAATGGCTGTGCTCTGAAGTGCAGAGCTTCTGCAAACTCTCAGCGCTGTGAACGCCGCGCCTCCTGCTGGGAGGAGTGCTCGGATCAGGGGAGAAGGGGAGGCACTGCTGCCAGTGCTCTCACGCTGCCGTTTGAGTCACGACCTGATCGGCAATCCATTTATTCTGCCTGAGAGAACACATTCCGCTCAGCATGGGCCCCTGCAGCGTAGCTATAGAATCACTAGATCTGCTGCTGATCTGGATCAGATCTCTGGATCTGTCTGATGTCCTTTTCAAATCCTGTCCAATATATTATTCTGAATTGATGCGCTCGTATAAGTATTACTGCTTTGTATTATAAAGCACGTATGTGTTGTTCCTCATAGATAATGCTATGGTGTTACACAGACTGGTCTGGGGCCAGGCACTGTAACACCTTTGATTGAGGCAACTAGATAAGCATGGGATCCGGTCAGCCAGATCACATCCAGGGTTTTTAAATGGCTTTAGTGTCCTTTATTCTAACCTTTTTCCTCTGCGACTGTGATCCTTTTAAACTAATGGAGTGCACTGCAGAGCGGCTGGGGTGGTTAGGAAGTGGAATTCTGGGTAAAACACTATTTCCCCTCAGCACTTAACCGGTGCTGGAGCTGAACGGCTTCAGTAAACCTCTTCATAAACGGATGGTGTGCCGAACATAAGCCATGCAAATTGCTCTGGGAAAACACGAGCAAACACAGTAACGTGGCGGACATGGCGGAATGGGTGTCTGGGCCTTGTGCGGTTTCAGAGTGGGCGACGCTCTTCTGTCTCCCGCCGCTCCGAGCTTTCACTTGAAACGGCATGTCACGTCTCAGCCTATGATCTCCCTTCCCCTCATCATCTCTACCAGCACTACACCCTGGGCTCCAACCAGCACTCGTTATCTCTACTAGCTAACTTGTACCTTGTCTGGGCAACCATTGAAACCTGGTCATGCAGCGCTTCTAATACTGTAGACTCCTTATGGTTTTTTCTTTGTTTGTGTTGTACTCACTTGTACTCACTTGTACGTCGCTTTGGATAAAAGCGTCCCCCAACTAAATAAATGTAAATGTAATTACCGCAGTGGCCTCAGCGGCCTGTTGGCTGATCGCTGCGTTTCTGTCTTTTTCGAAACGGGCCCTGCAGGAACTCCGGGGCATTAGCACGCCCCTCTGCTCCGAGGGTTCCGCACTCCACCCTCCGTGCTCCACGCCGGGGTAATTATGTGGCTGCAGATGGCGATAAAACCCGCTCGGAGCCTCCGGATTGCGTCCTCAGCTTCAGAGAGGCAGGCGCACACAGGAAACGCGGGTCTCTGCCAGGCTTTAGCCTCTGCCCCCGTGGATGTTCTTCTGCAGCGGAAATCAGAGACAGGCCGTGTTTTTTGTTATCACCATCATTTAAACACGATCACGCAATAAGATGGCGTGTATGACATAACACTAACATTGACAAAACATGACTTTTTCCACATTATTATTTAAGATTCATCACGTGTAGGAAAAATATTTACACATTGAAGACCAATCCTGTGTCTTTCCATTGAGCATTTTATTTAAAAGGTTATATATACTATCCTAACACAAGTTATGGGAAATGTGAAATTATGAACAAAACATGTTTTTATTCGAAGAACATAATAGCGCACTTGCCCACCTTTGGTCTTAATGACTGCTTCAGTGCATCCTGGT
This sequence comes from Megalops atlanticus, assembly GCA_019176425.1. Taxonomy (NCBI): domain Eukaryota; kingdom Metazoa; phylum Chordata; class Actinopteri; order Elopiformes; family Megalopidae; genus Megalops; species Megalops atlanticus. The sequence goes on from CM032876.1 coordinate 7,639,370, forward strand.
AAGGTTTACCATTCATGCATCTCACTGTCTTATATCAAGCCCAGTTACATATAACTTAGGTGCTGCATTTGGACATCTCACTGTCTTAGATCAGGCCCATTTATATATAATTATAAGGTATTCTGTTTGGACGTTTCACTCTTAGATCAAGCACAGTTATAAATAACTGTAAGGTGCTGTATTTGGACATCTCTCTGTCTTAGATCAGGCTCATTTATATATACAACTGTAAGGTATTCTATTCGGACGTTTCACTCTTAGATCAAGCACAGTTATAAATAACCATTAAGTACTCTATTAGGATGTCTCCCTGTCTTACATCAAGCCCTGTTTGATCAAGTCTCTTTGCTTCTTCTCCTGTCACTCCAGGTGATCTTCTTTGTTGCCAAAGCACAACTGCTCCTCCTTTCAAGTTGCATCCACTGTTACTATACGGCTTCTGGAACTTACCGGAACTTACCTGCACCAGGTCGCCTCGTAAGTTCTCCGGGGCCAGCTCAAGCTGCCGCTCCGACAGGGAAGAGCTCCGCATCTTTGGTGTTCGCGCGTAGTTTAGTTTGTATGAGGCAGTTTTCTAAAAGCACGGCAGTCGCAAACGGAAGCAAAACAAAAAAAAACAGCCTGGACGAAGAAAGGGGGGTAGGTGAGCTTCTCTGACGGACAGGTAGGTCCCAGGTACATCCCAAGCCCAGTTTCCCTCCTTTCTGGCTTTTTAAAAAGAAAAGCCCTCCCCCACGACTGACCGGCGCCCAATCAGGGGACAGGGCGTCATCCCAATCTCCCATACCAGCCACATACCATATATTTAAATATTTTATTAATAAGAGGCAGTAGGAGTTCTTATGCCCCGCTCACTAATGCGTGGGCATAACAGCTTGTTTTAGGTTATTTAGAGAATCGTGCACTGGATCATGGATTGATCAAAGCTCTCAGCTCGGGCTGCGGAGTCTGCGGAATGGACACTTCGGCAGGGAGGCAGGGGTCAGAGATGGGACAAAGCACGATGGCGATTTCACCCCCTGCGCTGTCTGAATACCGTTCACCTCTCCGCCTGAGTCACTCATAGAACACAAGCAACGTGTCCGTGCAGCGCATTACATTACATTACATTCATTCAGCAGACACTCCTGTCTGTAGTGACTTCCAGCAACAGAGAACAGAAGTGTATACATCCAAGTTGTATGAGCAATATATTGGAAAATTGTAAAGGCCCGTCTTACTGTGGCAGAGAAGTAAGAGCTCACGTGCAGTGCATTCTGGGATCTGTAGTTTGTGGTCTCACATGCCTCCCTCACCAAAGTCAGTTTTTTTCCCCACTTTGTATCTCATTATAGTCAGTGCTGTCTTCCATCGCACCTGATGCCGCCACAGGGTTTCCTCCCTGTTGCATCACTACCAGGCTTGCTTTGATTTCTCGCTGATTGAAAATCTATTCACAGAGATTCACGCCATGAATCACCTCACAGACCTGCCCCGGAGTCGCTCGAGCCGCGCAGTTCTGCTATTTACACGCGAAGCGATAGCCCTTGCTAGCCGTCGCCGTGTTGCCGCGGGTGAAGTTTTCTTTGTTAGTCTCCTCTGGGTTCCCCGGGAAAGTGCAGTGGTCTGCAGGCTGCTTTAGGTGGCGCTGTGAGTCTACATCACAGCTTTCTGGAGGAAACGCAGAAAGGGCCGTGTCACCCGCAGAGCACAAGACCGCAGCTTCACTTCCTCCTGTGATGAGCGGGGCCGGACGGAACGCTCACGCACGCGGCCTTTGTGACATCACAGGAGAGCTGATTAAAGGAGGAGCTGTGATTGCGGATTTCTGCAGTGTGGCGTGCAGGTTTACACCCCACAGCCTGCACATCATTACACTGTTTGCTGCTTACCTCCCTGCAGGGTGCAGTCAGTGCGTTGTCTTTCAGTCATGCCCGTGGGGTACGCACTCAGCAGGATGCCTGTGTCCTTCTTAATATGCATCCTGCCTTCATTAAAGACCTCGGCAGGCGAAAGTGTTAGATATACTGGCAAAACATGGCTGTCCATGGGCCTTGGTGCTTTGAAGAAATCGGTGCTACTCTGGATGACGGTGTCGGTAGAGCTTTAATTGTCTGCTCTCACTGTGTGTCTTTACAGTATTTCGCTGGCATGTTCTGGGGAGGTAATCACAGAGCATCTCATTACGTTTGCCTGATATACCCCCTTGTCAGAGGTGTTTTGCATTGTATCCATTATTTTTGCTGGATATTTTACTGAAGAAATACAGGGTTAAGCACTTGCCACTTTGAACCAGCAACCCTCTGGTTACAGTCCAGTTCCCCAGGCATTAACCCACTGAATTCACTGCTTAGACAGAGGTTTTCAAAGAATCAGTCCTGTATCATCAGCACAAATAAGCTGGAACTTTACATACCATTTACAAAGACAGTTTGTCTTCCCCGCAGTGTTTTCTCTAAAAAAAAAAAAAACACATTTTAGACTTAATCTGTATATACCAACTGAGACATTGTCAGAATCAGTGCAGTAAAACAGCACACAAAATCGAATGAAGTTTCCGTTGAGTGTTCCCCGACGAGCTGTTCAGCGACCCTGGGCCCAGCTGGTTTTTGTCCCAGTGAGAGGCGTAACAAATCTGAAACCTGACAGCGCTGATGTGAAAAGAGAGGCTCGTTTTTTTGTGCGTTTTTTTGTTTTTTTGGCGTTTTTGTAAAATCCTCTTCAGAAATCCTCTCCAGCGTCCGTGGCCCCGTTCCCCTTCGTTGTGTCCTCGGCTGCACCGGGACGGCCCCCTGCAGGCACCTCCCCCGGTTCTGCATCGCCAGCCGGCTCTCTCTCTCTCTGTGCCACGGAGCTGGACAGCACCGGCAGCGTTTGGCACGAGGAGGGAGCGCTGTCTCGTTGCCATGGCACTCTTTTCTCCCCCCCCCGTCTGGAATATCACCAGCCGTGGGCAACTTGTTGCTGGTCGGATGCCTGCTTTTTTCTGATGCTTTTTCTGGCCCGTCAGCGGGGTGTGTTGGCTGAGTATCAGGTCTGGCAACCAGAATGCGGCAGGTTCAACACAGTTTGGGGGACTGAACCTGTACCCTTGAGGAAAGCAGTCTTGAGGAGTGGAGAGATTTCTGAGTCTGGATGAGCAGATACGTGGAGCGATGGGAGCTCTGTCGGTGCATTCCTTCTTGTTGGTCGCTGAATCTGGTGTATCTTCTGCTTTTGTACCCCTCAGGCTCCTGCAGTGTAGTTGTGAACCCCCTGCACACCTCGCCTTGCATACAGCAGCATTGCAGTAAGATGCTAGCACAAATGTAATGGAGATAGTACAGGTGTGCTTCCGGGTTTGAACCGTAGCACTTGCTCTCCGTACAGCACACCAAGGGACATGATAATCTGGCCAAGCTAAAGGTGAGGTGCTCAACAAAGGGAACTTATTCTGAGTCTTTCGGCTGCTGCTGACTCACTTCCCCTGTGCCAGCAGGCATCCCCAGACAGAGCCTATTAAAAAGGTGTCGCTCAGATACTGCGAGAAGCATCTGTTTGCTGTCTCCACCTTGACTCAGGAGGGAACAGAGATGAAGCTGCACTCTGTGCACCGGTCGACCTGCACTGAAATCTAAATTCAAGGAGAAGCTACGCTCTTCTTTTCACTTTTCAACGGCAAGTGAAGTTTGATTTGATATAGATATTGGCCTAGTTTTTCTGCCCACTTGAGTTGTAGTGGTCCTTGAATATAAGGATCACCCTAACCCTCTCAATGTTCTGTTTTAGCATATGGAATATTGGCATATTCTTTCAGCAGATGTCTTCACACAAGATCACAGAGTTCTCCAGGGCTGCTCTCACATGTTCTGAAAGCGCTCCACAGAACACTCTTTCACCCCTGCTCTCATTATCTGTTAGGTGTGCCCTGACGTGCCAAGGCCTCTCCAGTTTCTAAAGGAAGCACACGTTAGAGACGCTCCCTTGGCAGTGACTCACCTTTCCCTGGGAAGTGTTCCATTTCTCTACCACTCCAAACTAAACCCACCCAGCTGCCGGGTAGCACTAGGCCAGGGATGTGGACTTGCAAGTTACATGCTCGAATCCCAAGTGTGGCACTGACATCATACCTTTGAGCAAAACTACTTGAGTCCTTGACCTAAGTAGTCACATCGAACTAGTTCAGTAGTATCCAGCTGTGGAAGTAATTAATATGTAAATGTAGGTTATGTAACTCACCCTGGATTGAGACTGGTAAATAAACAGTGTATTTATGCCTGCATTTGTCAGGGATAAACTTGTTTCCCTTGAGTAACTCTCATGATTATGATGATGATATCTTTGCTTAGGGGCTGCAGGGTAATTAGGCTAACCCCTCCACAGCTACCTGTCATTTTCCTAAGATCGCTGTGCTTTGTACAACAAAGAAAGAGGAAGACAGATGGAGGGAAAGGGGGAGAGAGGGAGGGGGATGGGGGATATGTGAGAAAGGGAGAGAGCTGGAGAGAGAGAGAGAGGAATAGAGAGAGCAATATTTGGGTGGGGATGAGAAAGAGAGGGAGGTGAGAGACAGAGGGAGAGGGGGAATATTTGAGTAAGCAAGAGAGAGGGAGAGGGGGAAAATAGAGTGAGTAAGCGAGGGGGGCATATTTGGATGAGTAAGCGAGAGAGAGGGAGAGAGAGAGAGATAGTAGGGTAGGGGTTACAGGCGAGAGGGGGGTTTGGGGGCACAGAAGCTGCCAGAGTCATTGAAACCAGATCCACCTGGTACAGTGTGGGCTGTCACTGTCCCTGAAAGTATGGCCTGGAAAATCCAGCCGGGGGGGGGGGGGGGGGCCGCAGAGGCATGGGGATGCTGTCATTAATACCCGAGGTGGGGGTCTTGGACAGGTCCTCCTGTGGTGACCCGCTCGGGGCCGAGCATGGACCTTGCCCCTGGCACATGAGCCCCCTGTCCTGTGACAGACCGAGAGGCCCTCAGCCCCGCAGCTCCGCGGGTGCCCCGTGGCTCTGATGACGCACCTGGCCGTAAATCAGAGCCACGCACGGCGGTTGTTTAGGGGGGGGCACCGCGTGGCTCACTGCTGCTGTTCTGTTTCGGTCACACTGCCTGAGGTAGGCGGGTCACTCCCAGTGCAGATTGCGCCGCAGTTAAATAAGGCAGTGAGTACTCTAACTACAGTACAGTCCAAACAAACAGTGTTACATAACAAACTTGTGATTACATAACAGTGGGAAATAACAGTTCAAGGCAGGATTTTTTTTTTTCATGGGAGGTCCTCAATTACATTATGGGGAATAAATTAGACTGTGTGCAAAAAGGCATAAATAACAGTTGACCCAAGTCTATCAGGATCTAGGCATTGTAAGATTTATTGTATGTAATTTATTGAAACTGTAGGTAAGGGGAATGGGAAGCTGGATTATACAGTAAAATGTATTAAGTATAAGTCAAAGGAGCTCATATGAATGTTAGACCTCATATCCCTTTGAGAGACCACATTTAGAGGGCTGTCCAGTTGTGTGCACCAAACTCTAAGAAGGAATATTAGTTTTCCAAAAAGTACAGAGAAGAACAACAAGAGTGACTCTTTGTATTGAATATGTAAGGTACAAAAGCGAGTTAAGACATTTAATCCTTTTAGTTTCAGCAAAAGGAGGCTTGAGGGGGGATTTGACTGAGATGTTTACAGTTTTCAAAGGGATTAATGAAGTGGATTACAGAAGCTATTTCAAGTCGAGCTCTGTCACCGGAGCATGAGAGCGGAAATTTCACACTGAAGCAAGGATGAGGAAGGAGAGGCACTTAGAGTGTTCAAGGCCAGGTTTGTGTATCTAGTACAGCTTGACACTGTACTAGATACCCTCTCAACTACAAGCAGAATGATGAATCCAGTTGTTCCTAGTGGCCTGTTCTTGTCATGAAACTTCATTATACCTGTAGGTTCAACACTGGGGAAAGCATTAGAGGATGCGGTAAAGGTCAGTTAAATAGCTGGTACACAAACTGTACGTGAACTTTATTTTATACATTTATTTTGATTATTCAGGTTTGCAAATAGTGCATTTATACTGCTATACATTGACCGAAGCAGTTCAGACCGTACAGTTTCTCAGGGGTACAAAAGCAGTATTCCACCTGGCATTTGAACCTGCAACCAAACCTCACTGTAGTTACTGTGTAATAACACACATACTGCTGTTGTAACAATGTAATTACATATTTTGTGCTACTCCTTAATATAAGGCTTACATATACATACTGTTATGTGATGCCTGCAGTTTTCAGCTAAATATAAACCTGTGAGGCAGGACGTATCAGAAAGTCATTATCTTGTGCGCTGAGCGTTTGGCACTGACTCCTTTAGGGAGAGTGCCGCACCGCTCGGCATTTTCTCACCCCACTGAAGCCCTCCTTGAGAAGAAGCTGAAGCGTGACTCCGGCTGACAGCGCAGTGATGGATGCTGTCAGGAAGGGGGGAGCGCACTCTGAAGGAGAACAGGGACAGGTCTGGGATCAGTGTGCGAGGTTGGGGGGGCTGGGTGCACCGGAGGTGAATGGATCAGACGTCCTGACAGGGACAGGTCTGGGATCAGTGTGGGAGGTTGGGGGCTGGGTGCGCCGGTTGATCAGGGGGGACAGGTCTGGGATCAGTGTGGGAGGTTGGGGGGGGCTGGGTGCGCCGGAGGAGAATTGATCAGACGTCCTGACAGGGACAGGTCTGGGATCAGTGTGTGTGTGTGTGTGTGTGTGTGTGTATGGGGGCCGGGGGGGAAGGGGGCATGGGGTCCTGGCAGCTGCAGGGAGGCCTGCCATTCCTCAGCTCAGCTAGCTGTCAGGTTCTGTCCGACTCCGACGTGGCTGGGAAGATCCACAGGCAGCGAAACGCACCCAGCAGAACTGACAGAGCCCGTCTTAAGACGCACGTTTACCCTGTATCAGCCTTTCCCTCCCCATGGCACCTGACAGAGACGGTTCGAGGGGCCTGTTATTTCTCTCTTTCGCTTCATGCCGCCATTTCTGCTTCAACGCCCCTTATTTCCCACTAAAAGCATTGACTAAGCTGCTACATAAGCTGAGTCGCTCAGCTGATTTTATCTGACTGGAGCATCATGGCATTTTCAAAATTCTTATTGACCGCCTTTTGATTGACGTGGCCTTTGGTACGTTTAGATGGGTGATCTATAGAGAAGCTGCTCAGCTCCAGTCCTGGAGTGCCATGATCCGGCACGTTTTCCAGCTTCCTTTAATCCACTCCCATTCAAGGAGCGAAAGCAGGAAAGGTAAATTGAACCAATCAAGACGATGATTGGTCGAATGGGTGGTTGAGCGGACGTGTCCTGTGGTACGTTTGGCTTGGATTAATGGTGTCAGGTGGAAAAGTGAGTGATGGCTTAGCGCAGGGTTTGTGAGATGAGATTTCGCCCTAATTTACTGCTTCTCTCAGTGAGATGTGACACCCTTCTCGGGGTGAAGTTGCTGAATGGGAGAAAAAGCAGGAGTGTTGAAAATTCCAATCTCACGCCTGAGATTCCGAGTTAGGAGACGCGATGGCACTTGGGTTAGGAGCCGGGCTTGTAACCAGATTGCTGCGGGTTTGATTCCCAGGGGCGGTACTGCTGTTGTGCCGGTGAGGAAGGTTCTTAACTCAGTTGCTTAGGTTACATATGCAGCTCTGTGAATTCACTGTAGTATATCCATCAGTCTCGCCCTGGGCAAAGGCGTAATGTAATTGGATGCAGTGTAATTTCAAAGACCACCTATGGAAAATATTGCTTCCTTATTAAAAATTCATTGCTATTGCTCTTCCAGATGAAACTGAGCTGAGCAACAAGGCTCAAAAGATTTTTTCAATGCATTGTATATACGTGTTTGCTAACTAATTGAACGAACCCTCAGGTTTGTTAATATCTGGATACTCGATAGGTTCTGTTTGCATACCACAGAGCAGTGCAGTCTGTCTGAGTTTCATTAAGTGTGCAAATACAGGAGTTTTTTCACTCTTGACACAAGCCAGTGGAGTGTGGAGTATGGTGTGTGTGTGTGTGTGTGTGTGTGAGAGAGAGAGAGTGTGTGTGTGTGTGTGTGTGTGAGAGAGAGAGAGTGTGTGTGTGTGTGTGTGTGTGTGAGTGAGTATCTGTGTGTGTGTGTGTATGTGTGTCTGTGAGTGAATGTCTGTGTGTGTGTGTGTGTGTGTGTGTGTGTGTGTGTGTGTGTGTGCGTGAATGTGTGTGTGTGTGTCTGTGTCTGTGAGTGAATGTCTGTGTGTCTGTGTGAGTGTGTGTGTTTGTGTGTGTGTGTGTGTGTGTGTGTGAGAGTATCTGTGTGTGTGTGTGTGTGAGTATCTGTGTGTGTGTGTGTGTGTGTGTGTGTGAGAGTGAGTATCTGTGTGTGTGTGTGTGTGTGTGTGTGTGTGTGCGTGAATGAGTGTGAGTGTGTGTGTGTGTGTGTGTGTGTGTATCTGTGTGTGTGTGTGTGTGTGTGTGTGTGTGTGTGTGAGTGAGTATCTGTGTGTGCCCCGCTGTTTAACATTCTGCAGACTTTGACAGCGTGGGCCTGCAGCTGTGATGGTAATGAGCTCTCGGTCAGTGCGTTGGGCCGGGAGGAGCACAGGCTCAGTGCAGATTGTGCGGGCTGAAAGAAAGGGGCCTTCTTATCACATGCGCTGTTCTGAAGCGCTATGATCCAGGCCTGTAAAAGCTTTCCCTGGGTTTCGGTCCTGCTTCTCCTCCAGGCCAGGATGTTGAATATATTAATCTGGACAGTTTGCTCCAGCAATGCCTTCCTCCCCCGTAGGAAAGGGATGGTAACAGGAGCAGGAGGAAGTGTCTCTCTACTGGCTGAGGACAGGTAAATGGACCATAACCCGCCCATCCGGTCTCCATGCTCACAACACATGGCCTCTTACAGCTTCGGGGTAGCATGATCCCACTCCCTCGTCCAGACCGCGTCCGTGCCCTTTTAATCTCGCGGAAATCCAGGGGGCCTTCCGCTGAGGAGATAGGGCTCCGTTTCGGTTTCCCTGCGCAGAGTAATCAACGTGGAAACCCAATAACTGATTCGCACATCAGATAGCCGTCTCTCCCGGGTTCTCATCAGATCAGAGCCGACCGCGCGTGCATCACATCGATGATCGGAGACGAGCGAGGAGAAAGGTGGGAGATACGTGAGGAGATTTTAGACTACCAGGCCCCCAAAAGTCTCAGCATTTTTGTAAAATGAAGCATATTAGGTTGCCCTGTGCTTTGTGGCCGCTGAAAGTACCGGCCGCTTACTGTGTGAAGCATATACCTCACCTGCTCCAGCCGAGCTTACTGGGCTAAGGAGAGACTCTATTATCAGGCTGCTAAATGTCCCACAGCCTGCGGAACTGCTGAGCTGTGAAATGATCCGAATAATCTCTCCTCTTTTGAAGGAGCTCACTGCTATGGAGGTATTACCCCCACCTAACGAGACGATACGCCGTACGGGGGTGTTCGTCCTGGGCCGCCTGGACGGCAGCGTCGTGGGCCGTTCCTAGACACACCTGGCCAGGGCGAGGTTCAGCGAACCCGCGGAATAAAGCCTCGGGCCCGGGTCAGGGATTCATCGTGATCATTTCTTTCTGCCGGTTCTGCTGCATTCAGAGTTAATGTCCGTCAGGCTGTCTGTGTAGAATAAGCCATCGTGTGTGATATCTTTGTTAAAAGCTCCTGCGTGAGCACCGTGCCATGACAGGAGGCCCGGCGCTATGGGGATGCCTAGGAGCGCATTGCACCCCCAGATGGACCTCAGTGCACCCCCAGTTGTCTCTTTATATCCTGTCTACACTGTATTTATGACTTTGTGTGCATCCCTGTGGTTTGAAATTGCACCCATCTGTATTTTCTCCTGGTGCGGTGCCTGCGTGGTGGCGTCTGACCTTGGGAGAGTTATTCAATAAAACGTGCTTTTCATGCGGGCATGACACCGGGGGGGTTGGGGGGTGATCCCCCCCGCAGAGACTGGCAGCACTTCAAGACCAGCGTGCTTACCGCAGCGCCAAATCTCCCGGCGGTCTCGCACGGCGCACCGGCGGCCAAGTTCAGCGGCTCCTTTGAAGCCCTCATTGTGGATGCGGGAGCCGGACACCCCCGCCGCAGCCAAAAAAGCCAGCCACAGCATTGCGCTGGGCCGGGGGGAGAGGCCCCTCCGCACTGCGGTCCTCTTTGCCTCAAAATGAATCATTTCCGTGTCCCCGAGGGAGTCTGCAGGCTCTCCGTCTTACCTGAAGGGTGGGGTGATTTACGGAGCTCTGTGGTGTGGGTACAGACTGCCTGCTTGCGTGGGCGTGCTGCAAATCACCCATGACATTACATTACATTATTGTACCGCCATTACATTACGTTACATCATTGTCATTTAGCAGATGCTCCTTTCCAGAGCCACTTACGTAGGTTACAGTTTTTATGTTAATCATTTATACAGCTGGATATTTAGTGAGGTGATTCTGGGTTGAGTACCTTGCCCAAGGGTACAGCAGCAGTGCTCCAGCAGGGAATCAAACCAGCAACCCTCGCTCCCTACCACTATGCTACACTGCCGCCCTACTGGCAGCGGCAGTGGCTCAGGGGCGGTTGTTCTGAGTGGGCATAGTGTAGCTGGGTGTGCCATACAGGTGTCTGCCAGTGGGCCCGCAGCAGGTTGCTATGGTTCTAACCCCTGTTCTCTTCCCCCAGCCTCCGGAGTGTCCTCGCCGCCCACCACCCCGACCCAGGCGAGCAAGCAGCCCCCCTTCCCGCTGGAGGCGTACAGGAATGAGCCGGAGCGGCTGGAGGCCCGCATGCGGTCCTTCTCCTCCCCGCCCGACACGGGCCAGCGCTTCAGCCTGCCCCACGCCAGGCCCCCGGCGCCCTCCTCCGCCCCCGTCACTACCTCGCATCATGTGAGTATCTTCATACTCTCCGTGCTGTAAACGCCACCCCTTCTAAGTGTCCCACCCTCTATGTACCCTAAACTCCGCCCCTTTTGAGTGCCCCACCCTCTCTGTACTGTTAAGTCCGCCCTGTCTGAGTGCCCTGCCCTCTCCTCACTGTAAACCCCGCCCCTTTTTGAGTGCCCCACCCTCTCAGCCTTGTGACAGTGACATCTACCCCCGTCAGTACCTCGCCTTCTGTCAGTTTCCCCGCCCCTGCTGTCTGGTAACCTCCGCCCCCTCCTTCTGCGTCACCACCGCCTGGAGTCTCGCCCGTTTTCACATGCCACCTCGCCCGGGTCTTTTCAGGGCGATATCCCCGGCACCCGAGGTGTCACTCAGCAGCGTACAGTAATCTACACCCCAGCTGCGATGACTCAGTGCCACGCGCAGTAACAGGGGAGCACCATCTGTGTCCTCTTTGCAGAATTAGAGCTCTCTCTCTCCCTCTCTCCTTGTCTTTCTCCCTCTCTCTCTCTCCCTCTCTCTCTCTCTCCCCCTCTCCCTCTCTCCCTGTCTCTCTCTCTTTCTCTCTCTCTCTCTCTCTCTCTGCTCTCTCTCTGTCTCTCTCTCTTCCTCTCTCTCCCTCTATCTCTCTCTCTCTCTCTCTCTCCCTCTCCCTCTCCCTCTCTCTCTCCCTCTCTCCGGCCACTGAGAGTGCCCTGGATTTCAGGCCTCATCCTCTGCGCTCAATTACTGTTGAACGTCTTCCTTTTCAGGACAGCTCTGGGTCTACTTAAGGACACTGACCGTTAATTTGTGCGTATGAGTTGTAAATATCAATTGTGAATATGACACACCCTCAGTTAAATTTGCTTTTTAGTCATAAATTTAAACCAGTTTTTATTGTAATATGAAACAGAGTAGGGTGTTTCTTGGGGGCATGAATGCACATTGATGTATTACTGGTTCCAGAACAAAGCTGCATACCTCTCTGCTGGCATTGAACATACGCACACAAATAGTGGGTTTTAAAGAAAAAAAAAAATCTGTTTTAGAGGCAGATGAATGAATGAATTGCGACAGTGAAACGTTTCCCCCAGCCCGAACAGTGTCTTTCAAAGTGTATCTGTGCACAACAGCCTTGGAAGCTGGCGCAAATCAATTGGAGCTGCCCTGGACACAGCCACAGAGATTAATCTTCAAGGCAGCGCTTGTGCGACGGCCCCACTGACGCTCCGCTAGGACAGCGTGGTCAGAATGCTAACGAGGCGCCGAGGCCCAGCTTCGGCGGCCTCCTCCCCTGACCGCTGAGCTCGGCTTTTATAACTCGACGTCTGCATTGTGAGGGTGGCGTGTGCCGAAGGTCCGCGTGGTTTCCCGAACAGTCGTCCTCCATATCAAAGGAATATTAATAAGACAGGAAAGAGCTTTTTTCCTAATGAATTCCCACCAGTGCTTCCGGCTACCCGCAGGCCGCAGATTCTGCCGGACCGTTCTCTCAGCTCTTTTGGCTTTCTGTGGTTTTTTTTTTTTTTTTCAACACACCCTCAAGGGCTTGTGGGATATTTATTAAAGAACATCGAGCATCGAGAGTAGATAATAGACTAGTTTTGCTGTTTGTGCAATATCCTGTCCACACAGGATTTCGAACACGTCTGCGCCAGTGTGGGGCAGCAGTGTGGCATTGTTGTAAGGAGCAGGGCTCATAACCAAAAAGGCTGCTGGTTCATTTACCCGCTGGGGAACTGCTGTTATACCCCTGAGCAAGATACTTAACCCACAGCTGGCTTAGTAAATATCTAGCTGCATAAATGGCTAAAATTGTAACTGACTGTATGTAAATTGCTCTGGATAAGAGCGCCTACTAATTGACAATAATATACAGTAGTGTAATGTACTGTACATCATGCCATGGAAATGGAATATTTCTTTCTGGCCAGTAGAGGGAGCCCTGGTGAAAAGCTTGCTGCCAGTTGGCTGGGCCCTGGAACTCTTCTTGGTGGCAGTTGCAATTTTCACTATAGGACCTGAAACGATGAGGAACAGGGAGCGATAACCAAGCCAGCATCATCAGTTTACTAAGTTGAGGGGTGGGGGATGGGTACTTAAATCTGTGTTTTGGGGGGGTTGACTAACCCCCCCCCCAAAAGCCACAATAGATACTGCTCAACAGCAAGTGATGTCACAGTGGCCATATTGGCAATTACACAATCATATGATGTTTTCTTCAGATTCTTTTATTTCTATTGATGATTTGTTGTGTCTTGTGTAAATATAAAAATGGCATTTTGACTGTAATGGTTAAAAGTGTCTGCTCTGTACTATACCTGTAATATTTGTTTGCTTGCCTGCGTTTTTTAAGTGTTAGTTAAGGCTGAAGTGACCTGTAGTTTGGGTGATTGTTGAACTGTCGTTTTTTTCATTTATTATGGTCACTTAGTCTTCTTGGATTCTAACCACTGTTCAGTGAGAGCATGATGGAATAATGACAGAACAAATTTGATGATTAGTACTTTTTTAAATGTCAAAACACAGATCAGTGCCCGGTGGCTGATTGTGAGTCACTGATCCTGTTTGTCTTGACTGATTTCTGTCACCGATCTGTTGGATGTCTGCTGATCTTAGACACCGTCCTTGGACTGTTGATTTCAGTCACTGATTGAGATGATCTCAGTCACTCATCTCTGTAGTCAGCACTAGTCTCAGCCAACGAATCCACCGAATCTCCGCTGATCTCAGATCAGACGCAGGCCCCGGTGGCAGCAGATGCCTGCTCCCGAAGGACTGAAGCAGCTCTTCAGATCCACTGATCTCAGATCAGACGCAGGCCAGGCCTCAGTGGCAGCAGATGCATGCTCAGGACTGAAGCAGCTCTTCAGATCCGCTGATCTCAGATCAGACGCAGGCCCCAGTGGCAGCAGATGCATGCTCAGGACTGAAGCAGTTCTTCAGATCCGCTGATCTCAGATCAGACGCAGGCCAGGCCCCAGTGGCAGCAGATACATGCTCAGGACTGAAGCAGCTCTTCAGATCCGCTGATCTCAGATCAGACGCAGGCCCGGCCCCAGTGGCAGCAGATGCATGCTCAGGACTGAAGCAGCTCTTCAGATCCACTGATCTCAGATCAGACACAGGCCTCAGTGGCAGCAGATGCATGCTCAGGACTGAAGCAGCTCCTCAGATCCCAGGTCTGAGCTGCCCTTCAGTGCGTTTCGCCCACTTCGCCTGAAGACAGCGAGAGAGGGCATCACAGCGACTCTCCAGATCCCGGCAATAAAAAAAAGCTTTCACCGTATTTCATTTACATTTATTCATTTGGCAGACGCTTTTATCCAAAGCGACTTACATAGGTTACAGTTCTTTTACAATGATATCCATTTATACAGCTGGATATTTTACTGAGGCAATTGTGGGTTAAGTACCTCACCCAAGGGTACAGCAGCGTCCCAGCGGGGATCGAACCAGCAACCTTTCGGTTACGAGTCCTGCTCCTTAACCATTATGCTACACTGCCGCCCTCAAAAGTATCCTTTGGTCTCAGTGACAGGATTCGCTTCTGTGCCTGCACCACATCCTTGCTTGAATAATGGCTTTCAGCTTTTCAGAGGGACATTGCTTAGTGGTTCATTGCTGCTGCTGAACTTGTGGTAGGGCTTGAATATATGAACATATGTTATACTCACACTCACTGGCCTGTGAGTGTTGTTAGCCTGGTCTGACACTGTTGCTCATTCAACTTAAATGGATACACTTTTCCGTTCTTTTGTGCTGGAAGTCGCTCTGGATAAGCGTCTGGATAGCGTCTTCCAAATGAATGTAATGTAATGAATTGTCTTCCACACATTGCATTATCCTAGGTAAGAAGTTATATATAGCCCTGGAGCCAAAGATAGTGTAGTAGATAAAGATTATAAATCGCAGCCGGACCTGAAGGCGTGAATGAGCAGACAGGAATTCACTCTGTCATTATTACCAGCGGCTGCTTTCTTTGTCAAGCGGCAGCGTTTGTCTGCAGACGAAGGCGTGTCTCAAACTCTGCAGGCTGGTGCAGCTCACTTAGTTCAGCAAGTCCAGCTTGTCAGAGGGTGACCTTTTGTCTTTTTCGGACACGTAGAGCCAAAATCAATACGCCCCCTCACTCTCTGCGTACGTGTGTTCCTGTTGTTCTGGAGTCCCGTCCCGTGAACACTGCGGTGAAATTCAGCAGATGTGGGACAGGGGGGGTATGGTCACCCCTCGCCTCTCGGAGAGTTGGCCCAGGATAACTCCTGCCTCTCTGTAGTGGGGTTCATGCTGCTCGGGATGGAGCTAGCCGAAACGGGGCCTGTGCTCCTAGCTGCAGATCCTCTCACCGTTGCTCTGAGGAAGGGCTGTAAGACTGAAGCAGTAACTGTTGACTGATAAAAGAACATGCTCATTCATGCAAGAAGCTGTGAGCTGTGAGCAGGATGTATTTGTCAGTTCGGAGTCACAGATCTTAAAATAACTTCCCGTAACAATGTGACTAAATGTGATGTTTCCCGTAATAATGTGACCAAACGTGAGGTTTACACACATGCACACACAGACACAAACACAGACACACACACACACACACACACACACACACACGCATGTGCACATAACACATCCGCACGCACATAACATGCGCACACACACACGCACACACACGCACACACACAAAACTTCCCGTAACAATGTGAACAAATGTGACGTTTCCCGTAATAATGTGAACAAACATGAGGTTCACACCTAGGTCAGTGAGATTGGCGGCTGTGCGTTGGTGACGGTGTCTGACTGTGGTGCACAGAAGCTGTGGTGAGTTTTGGGGTGGTGACTTCGCACGAACAGTGAGAGGACGGAACTGCAATCTTGGGCAGTGTCACACCATGACTGCATCTTAAAAGATTTTGATGTTTTATGCAAAAGTGAATGTGCTCGCTGCACAGTATGGTGCAGAATTACATATCACATTGTTTTGTTTTGTTTTTTTAATATGCGAAGCATGTTCGGTTTTCTGTACACAGGGTAGATCATTTGCTGAAATTTTATCCTCCTCTTTTATGCAGTACCTCAGCTATCGTAGGGCCACTAGTTTTCCATGTTTAAAATGCTGTACTCCTTTTTGCAAAATGGGTCATTTTTTTTACTTATTATTCCACTCATTTTCCATTTGTTTCTTTTACACCATTCATTGTTTTCTCCAATATGCAAACTTAAGAAAATACTTAAATATGAGACAACAACAGCAAGCCACGATACCTCAAAAAGGCACATCTGTAATAAGTTAAACAAGTACATTGAAACTGACATCTGTATGTCAGTAACTTTCAGTATAACAGAGAACTGGGGTCAGTGAAGGTATCACCTCTCTCACCCATCTCTCCTGATCACAGACTTTGCATACTGTAGTCTGTAGAGGCAGAGGTGATAGACAGTGGCAGACAGGTAGACATGAGAGCTAAGTGGTCAAGCCACGGTGTAACCATGGTCAAGCCATCAGCCATTCCACAAAATGAGAGTCAAGCGTTGGTTTTCAGGGCTCACAGCCGAGGACAGGTTATGTGCACCAGGTATAGTCTACACAACCTATTCAAGTCATAGTCAATTTGTGACTCCAGCTTAGATAACCGTAAATCAATCTGTACAACCCCCCACCATCACCTTTTATTTGTTGCTTAAAACCACTCAGCATTGTTTCCAAGGTAACTAATATTATGCCAGATGCGGTGCATTAAATTACACAACCGTGCAAAGCCCTTGATGCCGTTATGAAATGCTGGATTCCTTTTCAGAATGGCCAGCTCTATTAGATAATCAGAATTCCATTTTCAGAGCTCAGCTCCGCGGAGGATCTGCGTGGAGAAGACGTAGGGGCTCTGTTATTGCTAGCACCAGGTTAGGCTTATTCTGACTCTAATGTATTAAATCTCATGAATACAAACTCAGCTGTATTCATTTGACCACAGTGTGCTCTGGCAGGCGATGGGAAGTCATATACCCAACTTATTAAAAACTCCACAGGGAGCAAGACTGTGTTATTTTTATTAATGTGCCACCATTCAAGCCGTTCTCAGCTGATTTCTGCCGATGCACATCAGAAATAGAGGTGTGAAAGAATTGTTCGAGGTTTTTTTTTTAAAAGTATGCACACTATAATTGGAAAAAATACGAAATCTTTCATCTGTGTCATCTCATGCCCTGCCCGAACAAATTTCCCTCCCTAAAATATTTCCCCATCTCCTGTGAGATAATGACTCCTCCATCTCCAGCCTCAGGCGAATTCCTAACTCGGCTCACACTAAGTGTGGTTTTGTTGCTGCGAATTTTTCACCTCCCAAGAAGTGCGGAGATTGTTCCGCTGTTTATGGAAAAGCACATGGCTTATAACATCGGAATTAAAGGTAATAACACACTGCATGCTCGTGTCTCAGCGTTTATCTTTAATGATACACCTCTCGCCGTGGGAAAGGGAGCTAGCCGGGGCTCTCAGCCCTCATTCGGTAAAATTAAGGAAACCAATTGTACATAACAGTTTGGCATCTTTGATGATCAGGCGCTTTTTGTATTCCCATGTTAATGCCATTATGATAGACCCCCATGTGACCAACACCCATCTGACTGACCGCCATGGTCGTCCCTCTGTCCTTCACTGGTTCCTTCAGAAAAGTGGGTGCCTTTCTGTTTTTTAGGTGAAAGGTGGTTAGCAGTGTGGTGTAGTGGTAAGGAGCAGGGCTTGTAACCGAAAGGTTGCTGGTTCGATGCCCTGCTGGGGCACTGCTGTGTACCCTTGAGCAAGGTACTTAACCCATAGTTGCCTCAGTAAATATCCAACTGTATAAATGGACACAAATTTAACCTATGTTAGTTGTTCTGGATAAATGATGATAACGTGATGTAATGTTTAAGGCCATAGAGGTCTGAATGATATTAATTGGATATTTATTCAATATTTCCTAAATCTCATGGTCTGGTCCATACTGGTGGAGTTCCAACCAGACTTATAGCTCACACTAAGCCTCATACTGAGTATTCTCCCATCTTTTTGTTTGCTTCATATCCTGCGATGTATTTAATTTCTATTTTTCCCTCAGGGCACATATTGAAACAGTAAAAAACTTTACGGCTGAACGGCATCAATAACAGTATGTCGTCAGGGCAGATGAGAGTCATAACGAGGAGATGACAGTAGAGATAAAGTCGAGTCGAGCCGAGAGGGGGTTTGAGCATCGTAGCAGTAAGCAATCACACGCTCATCATTAAATCATAATGTAGAGTATTAGGCAGGTCCAGTGTCGGTCGGCCCCTGACATGATTTAATAAAGAGGAGACTCCAGTGCATAGACTGAAACAAAAAGCCTTGTGGTAGCTGGAGACTGGGGCCTTAAGCCTCTTAATGTCTTCTGGAGAGAAGCTGAGCAGCTTGTCACCTGGAGATACAATGAAGTGTAAATTCATATTATTTGATGAGCCAGTTCCAAGAAAAACGTTCTACTTACAGTACCATCACTGTTTATCCAGTGGTAATACCACACTGTGTCTCCCTGCACTTATAGCTGAGGCTACTGTATATATGTGGCTGGGCTTGGTTGATGCTCAGATGGGAGACCTCCTGGAGGTGGTGCTGGAGGACCAGTAGGGGGGAGTATAGACTGAACAGAAGTAACAGGGACACTGTACTGTAGGAGGCGGCTGGGTGCTGTCTTTCGGATGAGATGTTAGACTGAAGTTCTGACTCACTGCGGCCATTTTACAGTGCGTCTCATGGCTCATCAGAAGTGTATGGCCATTCTCCGGTGTTCTGACCATTTAATCACCCCCTCATCTACCTGTCAGTATGAATCACTTTATCTACACCTTCATGTGCAATACGTGGGCCCTACACATTGGAAATAATTGAGTTGAGTCATTACCCACCCCCGCCACCCCCGCAAGATATCTGAAACCTTTATTATTAATACAAATCACCACCACAGTGCATCACATATAATACTGAGCTCTGGCACTGTGTAAGATTGTACTGTTTTAACTGATAACTAAGGCTGAGCTGAGAAGTTCTGAGAAACCTAAGGTTCTATGAATGATAGATTCGTTCACACATGAGTGTTCCTGCATGTCTGAATTCAGCAATCCATCTGATACAATGGTATTTATAGCCAGTCTGTCTGCGCCAGAAGACTTCACGTTCACTTAACTGCCTTTGGTTTTATGGGAATGACAAAGGTCACATTCAGTGACTGTCTCTCTGTATGTGTGTCTCCTGTTACCAGAAATCACTCCCCAGACTGTAATTCATTGGGTGTATAAGATGACTAGACTGTACATGTTGAGACTATTATTTAATTTTCCTGTCTATTGATAAAAATCATGCAAAGGCAGAGGTGAGGTCAGAAACGTTGGAATCTGAATGTGCAATAACCGATATGATTTGCAAAGCAACTGTCTGATACTGGTATTAAAACTGAGCAAAGTGGGTGATGTTAATGGTACAAAATTACACCATTAAAACCTAAATTCACAACTATGTGAAGCTGTGTAGCTGTTTTGGCAAAGGAAATTGTACACATCTCTACAAATGTTATAATTGCTTTGAAAAGCTTTAACGATTTGGGATTTCATTAAACAGCTGGATTATAAGAAGCTGTTCAACAGCAGACTTTTTTAAGTAGTTTCAATTCCAAGTGAGGTACATTTCTGTAACTTTCTGGTTTCTGGAAGCCCAAATAAGCTGGCATGAAGTTTTTAAGTTCTTGTGTTGTTTATGCTCTTGGGAAGAGCAGGAAGGAATAATGAGACCTCTTAAAGCAGTGCAGTAAAAATTCAGAGAGGAGTCTGTTTGCTCGCACCATGGTGCATTATGGGGGATGTGTTTGTGCCTCTCCCTGTGACTCATCTTGGTGGAGTTTGGGCATGACGGTTTTTTTTTTGCTTTTCTTTTTTTCTCTTTTTTAATTTTCCCAAGCCAGATGCTGCTCATGAAAAAGGCTAAAGCGCACCAAACTGTGACTGAACCCGGCCGGTGGTGCTCAACGGGTCGTGCATAAAGCGTTTCTCGCGTTTGCTCGCTTCCCGGAGAAACCGACGCAGCCATGCGCAGCTTTGTTTGCACATTAGCCCGGTTACAGTTTAAACCCCTTAGAAATTTGGGCTTGCTGCTGCGGCAGACCCGTGAAATGAAAGCGTGCGGAGCCGCTGCGACCTGCGCTCGGTTTGAGCCGCTGAAACGTGGTGTGAATGTGTAGGACTTGCACGTTTTTTTCAAAGGGCCGCCATCGCCGTGCTGCACATGGCCACGTCTCACACATGCGTCACCAAAAGGCGATTCCGGTCAGACCTCAGCCTCGTTAACAGCTCACGCCAGCAACATTTCTGCCCCACTATTTGGGATGTGTCCCAAATTGCCCATCTGCGCCATCTGCAAACTTCTCTTGCTCGATAATGTGCTGCAGGTCTTAGTGAACTCACACCGGTGTTCTAGGAAGCAAAGGGAGGGGTCTTGTCATGCCCTCGACTGGCTCTTCCAGTTAAGTGTGCAAAAGTGCAGGATTTGCAGTGAGGGGTGAAGCTCACCCCACAGCTCTGGGTTACAGGGCAATCTTCACAGGGGTTTAAATCTGTGAAGGAATCACTGACATATACATTAATGTTATTTAGCAGATGCTCTGATCCAGTTACAATGTTATCCATTTATACAGCTGGATATTTACTGAGACGGGTGTAGGTTAAGTACCTTGCCCAAGGGTACAACAGCGGTGTTATAATAGGGAATTGAACCAGCAACCTTTCAGTTACGAGCCCTGCTCCTTACCACTACACCACACTACTTCCCAATCCAAAAGGAAAAAACAGAAGTGGACACCTGATCACAAAAATGCCAACAGGAGTACACGGGTTCGTCATGTTTTCTGTCACTGTTAAAAATTAAACCTATAACACATGACGTACACTAATTAATTATCTCAGTATAACTTTCTCCATAAATATGTCTTCATATGGAAATAAGGTAGCTACTTTGCTGGACTACCTTGCTAGCTACAGAAGCACCAGCTTTTATAGTGAACCAGCTGGCAATGTCTGCAGCTACCTGGTTAAAACTCGTTGGCTAGCTGTATGTGGCATGTTGACAGGAATGGCCATCAGGCTAAGTAGTGACTGGACAAGAACAACCCCCACCTTAGAACATCCATAATGCATAGTAAGACAACTAACTAGAGATATAACACTGTAGTTACCTAAAATAACTTGCAATGTAACTTTTAATAAGGATTCAGCTTGTTAACTAGCTTATTACACCTGTGGATTTGATTGCTAGCAACAGCTTGCTGGGCCAGTGATTCCAAGTTATTGACAGTTACTTGAATACTTTTTTCCTCTTAAAACGTTTCCAGGGACCAACAACCAAACATGCAAAACTACTGAGAATAGACTTTCCTCTTGAACTATTTTGTCAGAAAAAGCTGTCATTGCTAGAAGCAGAGAGGCAGACAGCAGAGGGAGTCCCAAAGTGAACGGCATCTCCCGCCCTTTCCTATTGGCCGACTCGCTGGCCCACTTAGTGACGTCGGAGAATGTTCACGGTGAGGAGGCCCCCCGGGGAAGAGGGCGAGCTGCCGGGACGCAACTTTCACTGTTCAATGTGCGTCATCTACTACCCTCCCACTTTCTCCTTGTGGTTAGACTGGGGTTAATTTGAGGGTTAATCGGATCTCCCCCGTTCCGGCTGGATATGAACGCTGCGAGATGCAATCTACTGCCGCTGGATGCCCCCAACACTGCCGGTCGGAAGTCGAATCCGTCACTAATCTCTTCCTGAGCCCGCCCGTTACTGCTGGTTGAATGATCACGTATCATATCACTCATATCACTGTTTCCCGGTTTTCCCTTATCATAGGCGCCTCGCGTCCACGCGTTATCGTGCCAGCTATGAAACGTGCTAGCTCCTTGTTTAAACATAAGAATATGAATTCTTAAGCACGCGCGACTGCAGTTTTGTAGGTTTGTAGGTCTGCGGGCGCATATGCACGAAAGTGGAAACTTACTAAGACCGGGAATGATCTTCAAGCACTAACGCAGAGGTCAGAAAACTCTTGGCTTCGCGCTGCTAGGCAACACAATGGCAGAGGGGAATTCCTAATATGGCAAAGAGCGAACTTCCCGATTGTGCTAAAGTGCAGGGGGACGCGACTCTCGGTGTCCTGCGACTGCAAACCTAACAGATCATTTGGTTAAGCGCTGTCCGCGGTCGATGTGCAGAAAATCGTTGCAGTCACCTGGGATAAATGCAGTCTTTTGCGTCAGGAATAAAAAAAACTACCATATTGCACCGTTAGGTCGAATCTCGTTTAAGCCGTGGGCTCGTCCACTCGCACCGGGTCTGGCGATGCCCTCTGCCGCCAGATCGGGTGGTTGAGCTCAGGCGAGAGCGTTGTTCATTACGACTGCAGCAAACTGGAATGTTCCACTCTCACCCGAGTGTGAGGGGGGGTGTCGGTCCGTCTATTAATGTTTTACGTTTGAACTCGCAAGCAGATTGTACCGCGGAACGTCTTTGCTCTCAGATGAAGTCATGCAAGGAAGAACGCCTAAGTGAATGTGATCTGAGCTGACTTTGCCCTAGAAAACGCTCTGCACGCCGGTCTGTTTTGGCTCTGCTCACAGCGCCTGAAGGGGAGTTTCACGGTTACGGGACTGTCAGGTCGTCCCTGCCCAATACAAGTTTCCACGCCATATAGAGCGTGCCTCTCTCTGAATTGTTGCCACTCTCTCTTTGACACCGAAACAAATCTTCGCCGCTACGGAGTTGCTGCCTCTTTATTACCCTCAGTTTAACTTTGCGGAGCGGCCCGCGGGGCTGCCAGCTTCCGATCGCGGCGAACCGCTGCTCCTTTTTCTGCCCGTGTGCGCGGAGAGAGAGAGAGTGGGGAGAGCCGGAGATTGCGAGCCGGCTGCTGACTTTGTCCCCCTTGCTTCTCGCCCGCAGGTCCACGGTCTAGCTGAAGGTATGCTGGAGAAACTTGATCTCGAGGATGAAGGTAAGCCCCTGACTGTGGAGTTCTGTTATTGCCGACCTCATCATGATGTATGCAGAATCAAAGCGATGCAGTGAATAACGGGAGTGTTTGTATATCCTCAATGCTTGCCGGTTGTTTTGATTTGATTGCTTGACGATCAATGCTGGGGGTAACCCGACACGCTAGCCTCGTTCGTGATTAGTATTTAGATTTCTACAGTAGTTGTAGGACAGGTAGCCTAGAATGCCCAGCAGAAGAAAGCGTTTGTGAGCGTAGTTACATCTTATTGCTGGTGTATATTTCAGATGCCGACTGCAAAAATGTCATTTAAAATTAGAGTAATCTAGCCGTACTTTTAAAGAAATACATTGCTAAACGTGAGCACATGCTTCAAATAAATATTGCGGATGCTAGTTGGATGTTACTTTTGGCGACTAAACTGACGGCCGCAACACATTTTAGGTCTCAAAATAATTACTCGCCTCTTTGATCGAACCGCTGTTATTTATAGCTCAGAGATAAACGTCTTGCTCTGCTGAATCTAATTTAATCGTGTTCGTATATTAACGCGTTTGTACTGTCTCTTAACGACACCAGACCTACCATCTCTCGCTCTGCACGGATTTAGAAAATCGATCCCTTCCCGAGCTACGTGGGCGGACTGTGATGTTCTGCAAATGAGCAATGCGAAGCAGGGATTCCTCAGATCCGGGGGACTCGTTTGTCGTCATCCGTCAACCTGTTTGCTCCGGGTGCTGCGCGATCTGACGCGCTTGCCGGCGTCCTTCATGTCGCTGCTGACGATTCCAGTTCTCGGAGGACCGCTCCTCCGTTCGTCTCTGTGCGCTCGGCCGACATGCGGTGGATCTGCTTTGCTGTGTATCGCAGCGAGCGTGATCGTATCATACAGCTGTCAAAGCTAAGCGCCAGGAAAGCACTATATAAAAGGCTCAAGATGAAAAACCTGGTGTTATGTGAACATAGAGGCGCTGCGCACAGACACACGCCGCATGCATTTTATTTATTTATACATTTTCAGATATTTATTTTTCTCCATCTCAAAGACTGAGAAAGGCTGTGAAATCAGGGTATTCCAGCAGCCGGCTCCTGCCTTGTAGGTTTCATTACCATCTCCCTTTCGTCGAACCTGCTTGTGGTCTGGTACATTTTACCACTTGCTGCACAGAACTCAGGCCCCGTCTGTAGTAGTGCCATTTTATTTGTTTAATTGGCGGTTTCTAAAGCATGGCTTTGGTTGCCATTGTCAGGCTGCCAAAGGTTAGTGGAAAATGTTGGTCCAAACACTACGCTCGGTCTTGTTTTCCTAGCACTGAACCCTGAGTAGTAACCAAAGGTGAAAAATTACAGAATCACGGATTTTCCCGCAAGCCATACAATCATTACATCATCTTCAGAGCTTTATTTATACAGAAAATAAATACTGCAGTACATTGTATATTTATTGACTATATTTAAATGTTTGGCCGGTGAATTAGTCAGAATATTTGATGAAGAATTGAAGGACTTATTTAAATATTGGTAAGACTTGGAGTTTCATGGTGAGTCGTGCAGTTGTAAAGGATTGTATGCAAACTGCAAAACATTGGCCGTGTTCTGTTTGTGTTGGCATACCTTGCGGTACATTTCTGGTCAGTGTTGGAGCTTTGGCCGTTCTCACGCGGACAGCTGCAGGCCTTCGCTCTGACGCAGACAGAATGCCTTTATAATGTTTTTAATCCATTACCTGAATGGCTGACGGGCATTTTTTTAAAAGTTTACAGTGGTAAAAGGGGCGAGGTTGTGGTGTGGCCTGGTACCCGCTCTGGTGGAACAGCATGCGCATATTTCTGGGATTACTCTCACGCTGAGCACTTCCTGTGGCACAGTGGGCGTGTCCTGTTTTTCCCATAGTCTTGAGATGTTTTTGTGTGTGTGTGTGTGTGTGTGTGTGTGTGTGTGTGTGTGTGTTTGGAGGCATAATTGCCTTTTAGGGCAGCGCTCGGTGTGTCTCCTGTACGGGGTAGAGCGTTCCCTCCCCCGCGCGCTTCACGTCTGGGTGACCGTCTGGAGTCGTGTGTTCCCCCCCTCGCGCCTCCCTCCCCGTCTCCGCGCTCCACTGTGTCCCACAGGATGGACAGAAAGGAACGTAGAGTTTCTAACCGTCAGGGCTGGGAGAATGTTTGATGCTGCGGTTGGTTTTAAAAAAAAAAAAAAAAAGATTTTGTTTTACAGCCCAAGATTGTCGGCCACACGCTGTCCCAGACATTACGGTTCAGACAGTGGAGAGTCTGTCCGTCAATCAATCATGTCTGGTTCGAGACAGCACTCTCCGCGAAGACGACGTCGCAGAGCTCAGCTCACAGAAACGCCAAGGTGCAGGAGGTGATTCTATGGCGAGAGAAAAGAGATCAGCTGGAGCAACAGGAACAGAGCAATGAGGCGTGATCAAACTGGGTTTGATCTAAGACAGGGGGACATCGTAATAGAGCACCTTACAGTTATATATAACTGCTTGATCTAAGACAGGGAAACATACTGATAGGACACATTACAGTTAAACACAGCAAGGTATCACAGAAGCAGCTTGCTCTTCAGGGGAGAAAAAGCCCTTAAAAGAGCCTCTCCTAGATTAGTGATGAAAGGAGTGGAAAATTTCCCCTCTGCGCTTTAATGGCGGCCAAAGATAAACTTTACGGGAAGAAACACTCTATTTTCGGCCGATAGTAAAATTGAGCTGACGTGCAAAGGAAGCAAAGTTGCAGCAGGGGCAAAATATTCCGGCCAGTATATCAGTTATTAACAGAGGGTCTGTGCTGCGCTTTGCTGTTTTGACTATACCGGCCTGTCAGTAGAAGATCAGAAGCACACTGGCAGTGGGCCACATGTTGCAACAGGGCATGCGCTCAGTGATCGAGACGGATTGGTGGTGTGGTCAGATTGGCAACGTGGCCCTTAAGTAAACGCTCCGGTGCTTTCCCTCTTAGCTGTTGGTGTGTCGGGTCAGAGAAGGAGCACAGGGGCTAGATCACTCGCTCTTTTATGGTGTTAATCTCTGCATTTTCTACAGACCCGGAGCTCTGGAGGTGCTTAGGGGTGCACCCTAGACGGACCTCAGTGCAGCCTCAGTTGTCTCCTCATACCCCGATGTCTACATAGTATTTATTACGTTTTTTAAGAAACAGCGTTTTGTGCCCCCCCATGGATTGCAAGTGCACCCCTCTGCGCCGAGCCTGATGTTCTTTAAAACTCTGCACAGACAAGATCCGAAGAGCTGCGCATTTGTTAAAATCCGGTCGGAAATATCAGGAAGTTTCTGCTGTCCGCTAAAGCAGGGGCAGAGCCCATCCGCGCTTCATGTATGCGATTTAATCATGGCCGCCGCCGTGTCCCGCAGTGGTTAAAAGTGAATAATCGGGGCTTTCTGACAACAAAGGGCCATTCTGCGGTAATTCAATTCACGCAATTCAATATGGATTGTTGCCAGAAAATTCTGTCGGCGTGTGGCTGGAACTTCAAACAGCCGCGTGCTCTGAGGGGTTTTCATTATGCCCCTGAGTGAAACACAGTGTCTGTAGCAGTTGAGGCCGGCGTTCTGAGACGACGGTAGACCTTGTTAAATGCTTGTTGTTGCTTTTGAAGCGACCCGGTTCGGTGCATTAATGTGGCCGTCGACTTCAATTGCCTGCGCAGGTCCGTGTTAAAAATTAAATTACATGTTAATTAAAGCAATGAAGCCAGCTTGCTTGTTCCGGGGCAAAATCCTCAGGGTCAGTTGCCGGAAGTAATGGGGGGAGGGGGTGGGGGAAGGGGGGTGGTGGCAGCGGGTAGCGGTAATTACCTGCGATTCTCACAGCCTGATGAGAGATGACACGGTCAATTAAATCAAAAGTTCGACCTTGTTACTAACAGCCTGTTCCAAACTTAACGCTGGCTGTGAATTTCTGGTGCAGTGGGACTTGGAGGTTCTTTGACACTTTACAAAAAAAGAATCAGTTTTGAGGTAGTTTAGTAGGGTATTGCTTCGGTTTTAAAATCCTACTGTATTTCTCATCTCCTTTTAAACACTGGTCTAAGTTCAGTTCCTCAGCTGCGCTTGCCACAGCTTGTTTTAGGATGTCCTGAATCGATGAAATGGTGATGACTGCTTTCAGACCCAAGCACAGTGGAGAGTGTGTGAGCTGGTTTTCAGCAGGGCTTTGTGTCCTATTCAGTTCTGCGCACTGATAAAATTCTTAAACTTAAATGCCTCCCTCTGTTCAAAGATCACAGGGCTGGTATGGTACTTTCTGGTAATTCACTGTGGAAAAAGAAGGCGCTGAAGGCTCCAGGTCTCCAGTTTGATTCCGTTTGTTGGTTTTGGGTCGGCCCGAGGTTGTGAAATCAGAGTTCTGTGGCTCGCAGTATGTTTCAGCTCTGTCGTCATTCATTCAAATACGATAAAACTGAGGATTAAACATAAACGGCTTGATTGTATTATTTTTCTTTATTTGGGGGGTTTAGTGTGGTGCTTTCACGGCGTGCCAAATTTACGGCCAATCGCGCGTGGCTTCCAGGAAAGGCCGTCAGGGGTGACGTCCGTGCGGTGCTGGCCCCCTCCCCCCTGCCCGTCTCGTCGGCAGCGGCGGCGGCAGCGGCGGCGGACCGAGGCAGTGACGTTATGTAACAGCAACAGAGAAGGGGGTTTGTGCTGGCCGGTCACGGGGGAGAAATGCGCGTCAGTGTGCGTCGCGGCGGGAGAGGGGCCGGCAGAGGCGTCACAAAAATCCCTGGCACCCTCTGACCGGGCGGCCCCGGAGGCGCCGGCACTGACGCGGCCTGCAGATGGACCCGCCGGCGGACGCACCATGTGACACAGACGAGGGGCGGGGGGACGGGGGACGGACGGACGGACCGCTTTGCTTTCGGGTGACTGTGTGACATATGGTAGCGTATGTGTTTGATCCCCTGGCTGTTTCCAAGCTGCATTGTCTTTTAGGGCATACCCCCAATGTAGCTCTACCTCAATGAATAACCTGATTAGTGTTACTTATTGCTTGTTATTTACTAGTAGTATCGCAATTTGTTATGGATACTGTGATCTATTGACTGTGTGATATGTGGATGTGCTTGACTTCCCTTAGTTTTCCAGGCTGTCTAGTTACAGGTTGGCACAGGTTAAGTTGTGGTAGTGCTTGAATAGTGTTATGCTCACACTCGTGGTCTGAGAGTGTTGTTAGCCTGGTCTCACACTGTTGCCAATTTAACTTAAATGGATACACCTCTGTTCTTTTGTGCTGGAAGTCGCTCTGGATAAGCGTCTGGATAGCATCTGCTAATTGAATGTAATGTAATGAATTTCCTTCCACACACTGTAAAAATGGACATACTTCTGTACTTCTAGAAGTCGCTCTGGATAAGAGTGTGTGTTAAATGAGTGTAATGTAATGTAATGTCTGGCCCCCCAAACAAACGGCTCCTCTGTCACCCTGAATGCTCTCCAGGAACTTGTTTAGCCCTCCAAATACTACCCTAAGAATCACTATAGCAACCGGTGGCAGACCGTGGAGATGAAAGTAACTGAGGGCTGAAATCATTGCAGACCCCCTTCCCCCCCCGCCCACACACACACACACACACACACACACACACACACACACACACACACACACACACACACACACACTACCACCACTATCAGCATGCTTAGCTGACAAGTCCTGCTTCATAAACTGATAAAAGACAATTTGGACAATTCACTTTATGTTCTTAGTTTTATGGAAAGCCCCATCCTGTCCAGTGTCCAGCATTAAACCAAATTTAAAATGATCTTCAAAGAGGGTTTAATTGTACCCCTTCCTTGACTGGTTTGTTTGTTATCTCCACCTTAATAAGCTAATCATATACTCAAGGGATTTACAAGCATGAGATGCGTGCGTGGTATCAAAAGCTGGTCTAAATTCAAATTAATGGCTTGATTAATCAAAAAAAATTGTTTTGGTTTTATTTGAAGTGTTTCAAAGGCTTGTTTTCAAAGGCCATGAGAAACAATACAGCACCGCAAATTGTATGATTGCAGAGTAATATTTAATGAACGTTCATCGGTAAATAACATGCCTGCCCTGAGATACAGCCCTTCAGCATGTGACTTCTGTGTCTCTCCGTCGCATCAGTAAACAAACAGGAGACTTTTTCTTGGGTCTGTTTGTCTTTGAGCTTGTCTGTTTTCTTTTTTCCTTCTTCTGGGTAGAAAACGCGGGCTCCCGGGTGGCTCAGTCCGTTAATGCGCTCGATCCGAGAGCAGCCCGAGACCCACAGCGCGGGGTCGAGCCCGGCTGCGCTGTCTGTAGATGATGACTGGGAGCCCAGAGCGGCACGGCAAATTGGCTTTGCTCCGCCGGGGCCGGGGGTGGATAGGTCAGGCAGGATCCCCTCGTCGCAGCGGTTGCATTTCCCTCTCCCTGGCTGGCGTGTCCGCACAGAGGCTGCTGCAGTGAGACGTGCCTAATGCACAGTTGGTGATTGAAAGAAAAAAAAAACAGTTGGATGAATAAGGAGGGGAAATGGCAAAAGAAAGATCAACCTGCAAACGTAGGTCCAGCCTCCATCTAGCAGTGTGGTAGTCCAGACTGGGCCAAACTGGTCACTGCAGACAGATGCACCTTCACAGAAGTAATTGTTTCGGATGAAACCAGGACGTCTTAAGTCTTTGTGAAAACAGACAAATATGTGTTTTATCTGTTTAAATGTATAATAGTTGTGTTTTGCAAGCTTATCTGCTAATGACTGTTTAGATGAGGTAATTGTTCGGTCATCATGGGAAGGCGATCTCAGCTTCCTGGATTCACTCCAACTGCATTGCACTTTGTACTTAACTTTGCGTAAAAACAACTAAACAAGTGTGATATTTATTGGCTCACAACAATGTGGACTGATTTCAGTGACTATCAGGTTAAAATCTGTGTTGGAAATTTGCTCAAAGATGCAACAAGAGTTTGCTGAAAATCCTGTTTGTTTCTCTCTCAGCAGCTACAGAAGAATCAGAGAGTGACATCTACATGCGGTTTATGAAGTCCCACAAGTGCTACGACATCGTCCCCACCAGCTCCAAGCTTGTCGTCTTCGACACGACTTTGCAAGTAGGTACAGCAGTGTTTTCACTAGTGGATATATGTAAACGTTTCAGGATGGTCCCCAAGAATCTTATGAAATTGACAGAGGATGGAAGTGCGATAACCATTTTACATCCTGAAAAAACATTGCATCATTTTTTTCCTTTCATCAAAGGTTAATTTGATTAAATACACCAACCTGGGTATTCACTCCATTATTTTTATAAATGAGACTGCATTAACCTGGCTTGCACAGTAATGTTACTCCATCACTGCAATTCCTGTGTCGCCTCTCATTTATGTGTCTATAAATTGTTGGTTATATGGGTTCATTCTGAAACGTGTTGGCCGACGCATTATACATTATTTAACAGTTATCATATAATTGACTTATATCTGGTGTAATTCGAATGTTGAGAAGTTGAGTAAAAATGAGCGGTAATTCTGAAAGAACTTAAAATGTGGTCTTTAGAGACTCTCTTCCTTTTCCTCTAGGCAGTAAAAGCCCAGCTCAACCCCACCGCCTCTTCCTGCGGCTTATCATCAAAGCCCTGTTACGCAAATGCGGCTGAATGTGACCCTGCGACCTCACAGGAGTCAGCAATTAAAAAGGCTGTAGATCTGAATCAGAAGAGCAGTGTTTACTTTAATCCTCCCAGTCTCCGGGGCTCTTCCCTCCATCCTCTGTCCTAGATGAAGAGGGGGCGTGGCCGCTTCCATCAATGCCGCTGTGAGGTCACTAGCCCTCCAGCTCTGTCCCCTCCCCTTGAAGTCGACATTTCGTTAGCATTCTGCAGGCTTAGCGTTAGCATTAGCATGTGGTTAAATATCTGTACATTAATAGAAGCATGCTTGTAGTGGGTGGAAGATAAACGTGCCGGCCACGGTTCAAGCATCGTGTAGTTGGATAGATTTTTATGGCATGTTGGCGATAGGGATCTATGCTAACCATCAGGATCAGAGCAGCCTGTATCACATTTCTGAGCTGAACTACCACATTCCTCTCTGTACGGTGATTAAAATGCCATTAATTTATTCACTGCTATTCATACAAGTCTGGAAGCTGTTTTAGAAGCCAGGTTTTTTGACGCTAGTCTGTCCTTGGGAGGAACAGCTTAAAGATGGATGTTGTGTGCTGTTGGGTGTCCACTGAAAGATGATTGTTGTAGTGTTCAAAAATACAGAACCTGTATGATTTTTATTGATCTGTGCTGCAGATATCAACATTCCCTTGTGCAAGCGGGCTAATGTTTAATGAGCTCTGACGCCACGATTGAGAGCAGAAACATTCCCTGTGTGAACAGGCATGTTGCAGTACGACTTAACCCACAAGCTCCCTCTCCATAAGCCTTCCTATCACAGAGCTGAAAGATTTTGGAAGTTGACCCTCTTTTGCTTTATTCTTCCTTTGTCACCAGTTTTCCACTCATCCATTTTCAGTGGAGACTATTTTTTTTTATTTTTAATTTTCCGTTATGAGCGCACACTGGTTCTGTCGTGGTCATTGTTAAATATTTAATAGTCATGAGGTCAGCAGCATTCCCTGCGGCTTTTTACCCCCCCCCTTTGATTGTTTTGGTTTTTCTGGAGCCTTGGAAGGACGTGCCGATCGTGTAACCGATCTCCCTGGCTCCTCTAAGACCTGTATGCGGTGAGAAGTGGCCCCACCAAAAGTTTCCGCTGATCTACTCGGTCAGCCGTGGAGATCTTCACATTCTGCGGCTCGGAAAGAAAATTAAACTTTTATGCTACAAAACTGAGCTCAAACAAAACCTGATAGAAAAGCAGGACGACGACCCTCATGCATGTTTAAAAGGGCAACTTTAAAAAGGGTGAATTTAAAATGCAGTTCTTTCTCCCTCCTTTTAATTCAGTTGGTATCGATATTAAACAGCTGCTCAAATGTTTTCTTGCTCTTTGCAGGTTGTGGTATATTGAAAATGATATTGCTGAAACTCATCTTTATGTTCTTGATCACTCAAACACATAAGTAGCCTACAAACTAAATGCTTCGCTAAGCTGGAGATATGTCGTCTCCCCATACACATAGCTGGTTTGGATTTGAACTTGTATAAATTTTGGCAGTGTTAGCCCCATGCTAACATGCAGAAAGGCTGTTACTGTCTTTAGTGTACCTTCTGGGTATTAGGGGCAGACAGGACTCAGGTGAGAGAGAGCGTACTTGGCTTTAACTAAAATGTAAAAAAATATATATTATAGACATTGCTATGAAAAGTAATTAGCTTTGAAGATTCGGCAGACATGGTTTGCAGCGTTGCGGGGATGCACAAACTGAGCGCGACTAACACACTCCCGCTGCTGAAATAACCAGCTCTATAATGAAGTGTCCAGTCAGTCTCAATGGGCCATTTGCCTCCTGGAATTCAATTCCTGAATTCGTCATTAACTTATGTAGTAATACGATTTTGTTTTTTATGACATTGTAAAATTCGTTTTATTCTGAGCAGTGAAACATTTCCTTGACAATTTTGTTTTTCAGTTCAGGAAACGACCATTTCAATTCTTGGTGCTGTATTCAATTTTAAATACTGTATATTACTATATGTGAATACTGTATACAATGTAATTTAAAATATTTTTAATATCTGCTGAGAAATATCACGTGTGAAAGCAGGCCACAGCTGCAGCAGGTCTTGTGTGAAATATACTCTCATACTGCAATTCAAAAGTATGCTGTCCCGGTTTTTAATTTTGAAAGCTGTTAATCAGTGACCTAAGGCTCCAAGTTGTTCACTGTGTTTTTTAAGCAAATATCCTTATCCAGGGTGATTTGTGTTTTTTGCATTTTTTTTTACGTTATCCATTTATGCAGCTGGGTGTTTACAGAGGTAGTTCAGGCATGCTCAGGTACACAGCGGCAATGTCCTGTAGTCTGAACCTGAACCCGCAGCCCCCTGGTGATGATCCCAGCGCCTCTCGGGTGGAGCAGACATGTTTAATCATTAGGAAGTGGTACGCGCCATTTCCCCCAGGGGCCTGTATGAGCAGGCTTGTTTGAGCTGTCCTACCCCCCACTGTGGCAAGGTCCTCTCGGGTGGTGGGGGGGGTTGCTGACAGTCTTGACTGATCTTGTCTGCGAAGTGTAAGGACAGGAGGAAGAAACTCTTAGATTAGAAAGCCCATCTCTCTCTCTCTCTCTCTCTCTCTCTCCCCTTCTCTCTCTTTTTCTCTCTCTCTGCCTCTCTTTCTCCCTCTGTCTGCCTGTCTCTGTCTTTCTCTCAGCTTGTCTTTCTCTCAGTTTGTGCCTTTCTCTCTCTGCCCTCCTCCCTTTCTCATTCTGTCTTTCTCTCACCCTCTGTCTCTCTCTGTCCCTCTCTGTTTCTGCCTCTTTTTTCATCTCCCTCTCTCTCTCTGTCTGTCACTCTACCCTTGTCCCTCTTGCTATCTTTCTCTCTGCCTCTCTCTCCCTCTCTTTCCCTTTCTCTCTCTGCCTCTCTCTCTGTCCGTCTTTTTCTCTCTGCTTGTCTCTCTGTCTTTTTCTCAGTTTGTGTGTGTCTCTCTCTGCCTCTTTCTCTCTCTCTCTGCCTCTCCCTCTCTATGTCTGCCTCTCTCTCTCTGTCTGTGTCTCTGTCTCTTTCTCTCCTTTCTCTCTCCGTCTCTCTCTCTCTCTCTCTCTCCTCCAGTGGCTGATTGGCCAGTATCACCCCCCAGCCCAGACAGGTATTCCGATCACCCCACTCTGGTCTGTTGTCCTTAACTGTGAGGACACTAACCAAAAAATGTTGGTAACGAATCAAAAATGTAATTCTTGCTGAAGTGTATTACTTAATAATGAGGACAAAGTGTGACAGAGGCTGCACTGAGTCACCTGTCACCTTCTGAAAGATTAAAGCCGTGACACATTTAGACCGTAATAAACTTCTTTGATAGCCCGGTCTTAATCTACAGCATAGTTTCACTGAAGTTTTAAAGTGGATTGATTTAAAACTGCAGTATTTCAAAGCCGGTAGACTCCATTTAAAATGTAACCCTGTCCCCCATAAAGGAAAACGATTATGAGGTGTGAAGCCGGTTGCATAATGTTTCACTGCACAGCCTGATGAAAGAACCAGACAGGAATTTGCCATTAATGTGTCGTGTGACCGACTGTAGGTGTGTTCCATGAATTCTGTTGCATCTCCCACAATGCATCTGTGGTTTTCAGTGGTCGCCCCCCACAAATTCATGCATCACAGTCCTATGATCCAGCAGCCGATGGCTGAAACGGTCACTAACGCACCCTAACCAATGAGCTGCAGGGTTGACAGGGCCATGAGGCACGATCATCAGCTGCAAAAGTTTCTGTTGCGGCTCGAGTGCCAGAGCTTTCCCTGTTACGGCAACACTCACACTGATGCAGAACACCACCATGTGGTGTTAGAGGTAGGGGTTAGGGGTTAGGGGTTAGAGGTTAGAGGTTAGAGGTTAGAGGTTAGGGGTTAGGGGTTAGGGGTTAGGAGTTAGGAGTTAGGGGTTAGGGGTTAGGGGTTAGGAGTTAGGAGTTAGGAGTTAGGAGTTTAGGGGTAAGGGTTAGGACCAAGACTTCCCAAATGACACTGGTGTTTGGTGGTATTAGCGCTTCCACCACTCCCCTGTAGATCCTGCTCAGGTGAAGCCCCTTCAGGTGCTGATTTTCAGACCCTGGTGCTGCAGATCCTCCTCCTTCTTTTAGTGAGGTTGGGTGGGGCGGACAGTGATGCCGGAGGGGCGGGGACTGGGGGGGCCACAGGTGCAGCCGGTTCTAACTGTCAGTGTGATCACAGCGAGAGGCAGTGAGGCAGACGCTGCAGGAGGCTGCGGGAGGGAGAGACGGCGCCCTCTGCCTGTCACTATGTGGCACTGACACCGGGATTAGGTCAATGACTAGTTCCTAGAACAAGCTCGTCTCTGGAGGGGGAGGCGGGGGGTTGTATTTCCGTCCTGACCACTGTAAATATGTCTCACCCTCCCCCCCCATGGTTTGATTTGACAGAGGAAAAGGATGAGACCAGGATTAATGAGGGAAAGAAGGATAAAAAGATAAAAATGTAGGGCCCTAAAAGCTTTTGTGTGTCTTTCATCTGAAATGTCAAAGCCTGGCCTGATCTGCTTTGGCGTATCCTGGCTCGTCAGGCTCCTCCGAAACCGGCCAAGGGCCGTCTGTTCTGCCAAACGAGCCTCGGCGGGGGCGGGGGCGGAAACGAGGCGCGGGGGGGCACTGAAGAGGATGATAAACGAGCTTTCTTCCCTCTCTCCCCCAGGTTAAGAAGGCTTTCTTCGCCCTCGTGGCCAACGGCGTCCGAGCGGCTCCGCTGTGGGAGACCAAGAAGCAGAGCTTTGTGGGTACGTACCTTCATCATCATCATCATCATCATCATCTGCTCTCTCCCCTGAGCAGAGAAAGGGACACTCTCCTGCATATCTACGCACTTATTTAGCCTTTATTGATATGTGAGGGTCAACAGAGTACAAGGCTGTCATTCACAATGAGCTTTCGCTGCCACATCAAGGACACACATCAGTACACAAAGTCTTCTGCGGTTTAAAGGACCAGAATTGACCGGAATCCCGATGTAACCCAGCATGCCGTACTTGTGCGTGTCTGAGCGAGTTTGTTAGAAACTGTGTCGCTTCAAAGCGAGGCCACGTCGCAATGGCGGGGGGGGGGAGTCTGCACCCCTTCAGAAGTGATTAATTATACCCCTCCCACCCCCCCGCCCGGCGTTTTGAACGAGGTTAATCTGCGCAGTCATACGTCTGTGTCACAGTCCCGTCACGCCCGGTCCCAGCGGAGATGCGGGGGTCCCTCTGCCGAGTTCACTACGCGCGCACGGGGACGGCAGTCACGTTTCGGGAGAGGAGGGGGCGGAGGAGGGGCGTTTGGTGCCGTGCTTCAGCTCGTTTCCGGATGTTTCTGAGATGGAATCTCGTGGCGGGTTGTCATCCTGCTGTCTGTTTTCTGTGTGCAGTAGAGCCAGTGCGCAGGCAAAGACAGCAGCAAATAGCTTTTGCAGAAATGACAGACTATAGTTAGGCACTTACGCTGTCTTTTCTGTTCTTTTCTTGTGAGTTTATGCATGCATACACATACTGTACGTACCCACACACACACACTCACTTTCTCTGACACACACATACACATATGCATGCACACTCACATTCTCTCTTTCACCCACACACACTCGCACACACACCCACACACACGCACACACACACACGCACATCAACACAGATTGTCTTGTTTAATAGGTGTGCTTTCTGCAACAGTCACACACTCTCACATTATTATTAAAATATCTTAGGCCTTTCTTGTAGTGAGGATACAAGGTGCCGTAGCTAACCGGCATCAGCGGACCGCAGTCTCGGTGAGATCGAACCCGATGCAGCAGGGACCGTGTCTCTTAGCCCATTGACGCTCCCGTGGCCGCGGAGAGCGTGCTCAGACGAGAGCGGATCTGATGTCTGCACAGAGCAGCGAGCTTTCCCCGAAACAGCGGGATCCCTCCCGGCCACGGCCGTTAGAGCGCCCTGTTTGATGGGCGGCTGAGCCGAGTGCGTGCGGGTGCAGGGCTCCGTGTGAGTAAAGGTGAGTTAGCATGCTGCCGGCGGCGGCGTGAGGAGGGACGAGGCAGTAAAACGCACAGCGTGAAAAACGTGCACCTCAGCAAGAGCTGGGGGAGAGAGAGGGGGAGAGAGAGGGAGGGAGAGGGAGAGAGAGAGAGAGGGGGAGAGAGGGAGAGAGAGAGGGGGAGAGAAGAGAGAGGGAGGGAGAGGGAAAGAGAGATTGTGTGAGAGAGGGAGAGAGAGAGAGAGAGAGAGAGAGGGAGGGAGGGAGATGGGGGGAGAGAGAGAGGGGGAGGGAGAGGGAGAGAGAAGAGAGAGGGAAAGGGGGAGAGAGAGAAAAGAGGGAGGGGGAGAGAGAGTGGGAGCAAGGGGGGTGGAAGGAGAGAGAGGGAGAGGGGGAGATAAAGGGAAAGAAGCAAAGGGAACGAGGAGAAAGAGCAGGCCAAAGAAGGAGATAGGGCAATAAAGAGGGAAATGGAGAAAGAAATGGGACTAGAGGAGAGAGAGAGAGAGAGAGAGAGAGACAGAGAGATGAGAGGTGAGGAGAGAGAGACAGAGAGAGAGAATCAAACAGAGGTGTGAGAGGAGAGAGACAAAGCGAGAGAGATGTGGTGATAAAGAAAGATGGAGAGAGATGATATAGGAGAGGGATATACATAGTGAGATGTGAAGAGAAAGAGATGATAAAAATGGGGTGATAAAAATAGATGGGCAGAATGAAAGAGATGAACACGAAGAGAGATAGACAGATATACAGACAAGGAGAGATGAGAAAGAAAGAAAGAAAGGGTGAGTCAGGCTGGATTTTAATGAACCTCCTGTGAATCTGTCGTCTGTGGCATGTGTTGTCTCTGATGGTGGGCGGATGAATACGCAGACTGTGAGACTTTGGTGAGACTTGTGGGGGAGTTTGTAGTCTTTGAGGTAAAAATTTGGAGCAAAAGCTCGTTTTCTCAGTGGCCAGCTTGTCTTCGACGCCTCCTGCAATACCGGAGCGCCAGGTGGAGCCCCCCTCCTCCACACAGCGGCCCCCCTGTGGAGGACGGGGTGCAGTTTGGAGGGGAGAGACCCCCGTTCCTGCGTCCTGCTCCGGGCTCCGTTTGACAGAAGGATGAGGCGCACCCCTCTCGGCCCGTCAGGAAGGCTCTGCCCTCACACACTGCTGTACGGAAGCACTGGGCATTACGTAACAGCTGTGGGGGGGGGGGTGGGTAGCGGAAGCGGGGCTGCGACATCTGTCGTCTCCCATGCCCTCTGACACGCGTGTCCGCTCAGCCCATCCAAAAGCATCAGCTGGTGACGTCATCCTTCAGAGCTGACCCCAATCCATCTCTCCTGGCCTGTCTGCAAAAGCCTTTTTGCATGTGTGTTGCCAGTGTAGCATACCAGTAAGGAGCAGGGCTTGTAACCGAGAGGTTGCTGGTTCGATTCCCTGCAGGGGCACTGCTGCTGTACCCTCAGCCAAGGTACTTATCCCAGAATTTCCTGAGTAAATATCCAGCTGTGTAGATGGATAACATGTAAAAACTGTATGTATGACTGTGTAAGTCTGTCTGGATAAGAGCAGCTGCTAAATGACATTACATTACATTACATTACTGGCATTTAGCAGACGCTCTTACAGTAAAGCACTTACTTACCAATGCTTCTAAATGACAATAATATGATAATGTAATGTAATGCATTATGGCACAAAATCAGCCTCCGCCTCAGTGTCGGCTCCTTTATGGTTATCATTTACCGGGAGCCTTACTTTCCTGGTGTTAATTAGGCAGGGGTGTGATATCCCCCTATGGAGCGACGCCTGTGACTCTGACTCACCAAGCCTCTCGTGCAGGTGGGCGGGGTCCCGGCTCAGTTATTAACCGAAGAGAGAGCAGCGGCGTCACCGAGCGCCTCCTTGCTACCAGGACATTGTGGGTTTGAATCCCCTGTGGCCCGCTGTTGCTGTGCCTGAGAAAGAGGTGATGTGTCTGAGCAGCTGTATGAACATATAAACTGAGAGATACGGCACCCTGGACAAGGCCATATGCATGCAAAGTAAATGTGTGATGCTTTTATATTTTATAGCATAGTGGTTAAGGAGCAGGACTTGTAACCGAAAGGTTGCCGGTTCAATGCCCTGCTGGGGCACTGCTGCTGTATCCTTGGGCAAGATACTTAACCCACAATTGCCTCAGTAAATATCCAGCTGCATAAATGGATAACATTGTAAAGAACTGTAACTTACGCAAGTCACTCTGGGTAAGAGTGTCTGCTAAATAATGCAATGTAATAAAGGTGTCAGTGAGGGGGTTCCTGGTTGTCGTGGTTATTGTCCCAGGCAACGGGTGTGAGAACAACAGAGCAATAGAGGGAACAATAAAATATACACATTAGATGACTTTTTGTCATAGCTATGACAACAAATGGTCATTGAAACTCAGTATAGAAAACTAGCTTTGAAGATCATAGTGTGCTTTCTACAGCTTGCTTGGAAGAGAAACCTTCAAATAATAACACAGCTGTATATCAGCACAGTGTATAAGACTTGTGACTGACAACTGTACAGTCAACATGGCAATATTAGCAAACAAGCACACTGATGTTCAGGAGCAAATCTTGCTCATTTTTGACACAGGATATCTGTGGCAGCTGGGGTAAAATCTTACTGAGCCACACTTTACTGCACAGCAAGCAGTACCTGAGACCCCAAGGCAGGTTTTCAGAATGGAGGCACTGCAAATTCAGCTGATACTATGGGCTTTAGTACCTGTCAACAGCTTCCAGTTAGTAGAGAAACCCACTTTTGGTCAACCCCGGAATGGGTTAGACTGCTATTTCCATCTCGGGAGGTTGTTGTCGATTGGTCATCTCTGGTGCTTAAAGGAATTGAAGTCCTACCTTCATCTCCAGTCCCTGAACTGGATAATTAATACAGCAATTCAAGCGCCTCACTCAAGCGTACCAGGTACTGGAGTGCCTGACATGGGACGGCAGTCTAACACAGTGGTTAAGGAGCACGACTCCTGACCAAAAGGTTGCGGGTTCGATTCCCCGCTGGGGGAGAGCAGAGCAGAGAGGGAGAGAGGGTTACAGTCTCAGCGCGGGTCCCCTCCTGCCTCTGATTCAGCATCACGGCTCCCTGCTAACGGTTAGCCTAGCGTGGGCCGTGACCGTTACATTACATTACATTCGTTTGGCAGACGCTCTTATCCGGGGCGACTTCCAGCACAAAAGAACAGAAGTGCATCCGTTCAAGCTGAATGAGCAACAGTGTCAGACACTCCCTGACCAGTGAGTGTGAGCACAACGCCATTTAAGCGCTACCACAAGTTAACTTGTGCAACATGACTAGACAGCCTAGAAACTAATGGAAGCTGAGTACACACACTACCATACATCACAGTCGCTAGATCACAGAATCCAAACCACACATGCACCCCATGCAGAGATTCAAACTGCTTTGTTTCAGACTGGGGGCGTGAGGGTGAAGGCGGTTTGGGGTACGGTGTGAGCGTGCATTCAGCAGCTGTGTGTGTCCGCGTGAGTCTGTCTGAGCGTGTCCAGGAGCTGACTCACCCCTGGGGAGCTCTGGATGGAGGCAAGCTTTTATTTACTGTGTCTTACTCCAGCAGCTCATCAGCATCTGGGTTCTTTGTGTGCCAGTCCAGATTTATTCTGCTCTGCACACTCTCCCGCTCCCGCTGCCTCTCTCCCTCTCCCTCCCTCTCTCCCTCTCTGTTTATCTCTTTCCATCTCTTTGCTCATGTTCTGCTCCATCTCAGTTTTTCTCTCTCTCCCTTTCCCTCTCCTTTCTCCATCTCACACTTTCTCCATTTCTCTTTCCTTCTCCCTTTCCCTCTCACCATCTCTTTTTCTCTCTCACCTTCTCTCTCCCCATCTTTCCTCATCTCTTTCTCCTCATCTCCTTCTCTCTCTTCCTCTCTGAAGCCCTCTTTCCCTGTTCATCCCCCTCTTTCCCATCTCCTCTCTCTGTCTCTCTTTCTCTCTCTCCCTCTCCTTCTATCTCTCTCCTTCCTCATCTCTGTCTTTCTCTCCATCTCCCTCTCTCTGTTCCTCTCTCAATCCCTCTCTCCCTGTATGTCACCCTCTTTCCCCTCTGCTTCTCGCCATTTCTCTTTCCTCAGCTCTTTCTTTCCCCATCTCTCTCTCTCTCTCATTTCTCTTTGCCAGGGCCTGCTATCTGGGGCAGCGTCATGGTGACAGATATAAATACTTGTGTGAGAGGTGGAGCGATGGACGCAGGGGTTCTTAGAAAAGCGCTGAAAGAGACGAAACAGGAAACCCAGCCAAAGCAGACGCTCGGGCCCAGTGCAGCCCTCGAGCACCGGGCTCATCTCTGTGCTGCATCTCTGCCTGTTTCACTCTCTGTGCATCCCTGTCTCTGTCTCAGTCCCTGTGCCGTATCTGCTACACTGCGCTCGTCTCTGTGCTTCCCCTCCTGCGCTGCGCTGCCTCCGTTTCAGCAGGTCCCAGATCAGTGTTCTCTCTGAGTAAAGGACAGCGTGAGGCTGGTGCTGCATGTCTAACACCAGCAAAGCCTGATCCAGGAAGGCCAGACCCTCCTTTCCTTGTTCCTGGCAGAGGAGAGCGCTCCTCTTTGCCTGTGGCGTGAGATGGAGGGGCGGGTTGCAGCCTTTTGC
Organism: Megalops atlanticus; assembly: GCA_019176425.1. Lineage (NCBI taxonomy): Eukaryota > Metazoa > Chordata > Actinopteri > Elopiformes > Megalopidae > Megalops > Megalops atlanticus. Next base: position 7,680,493 of record CM032876.1, read on the forward strand.
AGTAAATCACAGGAGTGTTATCAGCCTTGAGACGGGCAGCGGCGTTTGGATTCGTTTCGGGTGCAGGTTTATTTGATATCTGCTTGCAAGGGGGGGGGGAGCACACACGCGCACACACACACACACACACACACACACACACACACACACACACACACACACACACTCACACACACTCGCACTCATGTGCACACACACACACACACACACACAAACACACAGAGATGTGCACAGGCACACAAACACACACTCACACTCTCGCAGACACACGTGCGCGCGCACACACGCACACACACACAGACACACACTCGCACTCATGCGCCCACACACACACACACACACACACATTCTCTCTCTGTCTCTCTCTCTCACACATACACACTCACTCACCTCATTTGCAGCTGTCAGAAGGAGCGTGTTACGTGAGCAGGAGGCCTTTTCCACAGATGTTGACAGAAGGCTTTTTTTCCTCCCCGCTTGCGGGTACTCCCCAGACAGAGCCGCCCCCAGGGGAGAATCTCGTTAAACTCCCTAACGAAGCGCGCGGGCATCGCATATCACTGCGATCAGACAGAGAGAGCACCGTGGCCTAGCGCCGTTTCGGAACCCTGCCGCGGTTCGGTCCCCGCGAGAGCGTCGGTGACGCGGCCGGCACGGTGACCTAATTACGCCTCTCCGATGACGCCCCTCTCTCCGTCTGCGCGCAGTTCCTACCGCCCGCCGTTCTTCAACAGATGAACTGAAATAACCGAATACATTAACTGTAGCTAAAACTAGGTCAGCGGTGTAGCGTAGCGGTAAGGAGCTGCGCTCGTAACCAGAAGTTTGCTGGTTTGATTCCCCCGCTGGGGCACTGCTGCTTTACCCTCGGGCAAGGTACTTAACCCACAATTGCCTGAGTAAACATCCAGCTGTTTAAATACATAGCATGTAAAAATTGCAACTTATGTAAGTCGCTCTGAATAAGAGCGTCTGCTAAATGAGGATCGTGTAACGTAACTAACCACAACCTTTTTTTCCTTCTTTTTCAGGCATGTTAACGATCACAGACTTCATCAACATCCTGCACCGGTACTACAAGTCTCCCATGGTACGTGAGCGCGCTTGCTGGACCTCCCTCCGCTGGGTTTTGGAGGCAGGTGCTCCCGGTCCCTTTAGGGACGCTGTTCGGAAGCGGGGTGACCGACGCCGGGGAGGAGGTCGTGAAATGAGAGGCGTTCACACGGCACACGGCGCTAGTGGGGCTGTGAAATGACAGCTGCCCGTTAGCCTGTCGTCCGCTCACTCGGGCTGGGTTACAGCAGGGCTGTAGCTTTAAGGCTAGCAGTTTGTAGCTGTAGCTGAGCAGGTGAAGACAGAGGACGGTGTGCTGCTCAGTCCTCCTGGCGGGGTGTGTTCTGCAGGGAGCTGTAGAGGACTGAGGTGGAGTCAGGGCTGAAAGGGTGGCTGTGTCAGGGGGGGGGATGTATGGAAGTCTCCCTGAACCCTGGCCTTCTGAAAGCACATGGCCAGAGCGAGCTAGACACCCAGCCCAGGGGAGACATGCGGTGTGTGTATGTCTCACTGCTGAGAGAGCTGTCCAGGTGCTGAACTGGAGAGATGTGTGTGTGAGTGTGAGAGAGAGTGTGTGTGTGTGTGTGTGTGTGTGTGTGTGTGTGTGTGTGTGTGTGTGTGTGTGTGTGTGTGTGAGAGTGTGTGTGTGTACACCTGTGTGTGTGTGTGTCTCTGTGCATGTGCGTGCGTGTTTGTCTGTGTGAGTGTGTGTGTGTGTGAGTGTGCATATCTATGTGTAAGAGCGTTGACTCCCTGTTTAGTAAGTGTTGTGGGTGGGTTGTGGTGGTTGTTCAGCATGAAGCTGGCCTGCCCTTGGGTTTCTATTATCATTATTGATTTGCTTAGCAGATGCTGTTATCCCCACCGGCTTGCATATCTTAACTTTTGACATATTGCCATTTGCACGGCCGGATGCAGAGGGTTATTTACAGAGGCGGTTTATTTCAGCACCACGCTCAAGGGTGTACCGCTAGCGCCCCCACCTGGCACCCGGGAGTCAAGACTAATACCCTGAACCCCTCCCACTTCATACCGCTGCCCTGGAAAAGAGCCCTCTGGGTGGACCAGTCTCCATCAGACACCCAAAGCAGCTTTGATGCCTAGACCATACGCTTGCCAGGGGAACCTCCAGACGCATGAACAGAATATAAACAGTATAAGAAAAACAAAAGCACGTCTGCTCTCTTGAGCCGAAGCTGTTGAATCTGGCATTGAGCTGGGCCCTTGGGGCAGCACTCGGCTTTTCGCTGGTCGAGTGCTCCGCGCTCTTCTCCTCGCTGCTACGTGAGTCATTCTCTCACCCTGGCTCTCCTCTAGGAGAGCAGCGCTGAAGTAATGAGTCTGTTCCAGCGCCACGTCAGTCCGGGTCCCACGCCTCTATCCAGCGGGACTAATTTGGCTAAAGTTAAAAGTGGCCCTTAACAAAAAAATCACTGTGATCTCTCTGGAACAATCGAGCACCCCCAGACTCCAGGGCTCCAGCTCTGATTTAGGGTATTTATAGAGTGGTGTAAACTCGTACAGCGTGGGAGAGCTGATCTGTCCGTGCTTGCGAGGCAGCATGTTCATTAACATAAAAGCCCCTGCTGCCTTTGAGGGCTTTTATTCTGGCATCCCTCTCCTTCTGGGCAGGGAATTGTCATTTTTTTGCATTGGTGCATCAGTCATTAAATCTGCTGTTGGAAGTCAGATAAATAATGGAACCAGAAGAACATTCTGGTTTACATTTGGAAAGAGGGAATGCTGTGAAACGCATGCCAAGCAGGGCTTCTCCTCTGACCTTACTGCTGTCTCTCTGCTTGTGCAGAACCAAACTGAATAAAGGACATGGTCTGCCTTTGAAAGCGATAGCACAATCATTTCAGCACTTTTTTGAATCCAGTTCTTCTCTTTCAGGTACAAATCTACGAGCTAGAGGAACATAAGATTGAGACGTGGAGGGGTATGTTTGTTATCCATGCATGTTGATTCTCATGTAGGAAAGCCCTACATTTTGTTTTGTTTTTTTCCGCCCAAAGCTGTAGTGAATGTTGCGTTTCAAAGTGCAAGGTTCTCATCCTTTCACTCGATTCATTTGTTCTGTTGAAAAGTAAAGGTTGTTCGGGGACCAGGCTAAATTTTTGGCCTTGTCATGAGGGTAGTGTATGAAAAAATGAAGGCTCTGATAGTTTACGTGAGGGGGGTTCCCCTAAGTTTTGTGAGGCAAAATCAAATTCCAAGGGTTGCCTGGGATACAAGACCACAGAATAAGACTTGTCACTAATAATACAGAATTATAATTAAATCCTATAATTGATTTGAAGGGATACAGATTTTATGAAGAAAAAAAAACGCATGTTAGGGACCTTTGATTATTATGATTTCGATGTGTGGGAAGTGTATTATTCTAAGTTCATTGGTTATTAGAGTCATGGGGGACCGCAAACAGTATCGTTGGGGGCCGCAACTGATCCCATTCCCAACTTTGTTGAGGAGCCTTTT